>CM055908.1:35458993-36112539 GCA_029582155.1 Panopea generosa
CTTAAAATTATCATTGTCAGCATAGTTTATTACAGATAGGAGCCATGGATTATTGACATCATTTTTGTTAAATGGCCTCTACTATATAACCAGTTGAACTCAATAGAAAACATAACAATTTGCCTAGCTTGTACTAAATGTCCCCCGAACAACATCCACGCAGCATTGAACATCGTATCACACGTGAAAGGATATGTTGTCATGGTTATATTACGTTGCGCCTTCACTGTGAGGTAGTCTTTGTAATCACCCAGTTGCCGTACGAACAGTTCTGTAATGGTTGTCAGGGCCGACATTTGGGGTGGTGTGATTGGTCGTGGGGACAGGTACAGACATAGAAACATCTCCATGAACTTGTTGTGAAGAGCCTTTAAGGACCTTTCTAGACTGATTGAATAAAACAAACTACAAGCATGAAAAAACCCTGTAAAATTCAACATTTCTAGAAAACCCTGTTGTTTTTTTAAGTAAAGATTCACTATAGTACAACCATCTTAACAGTAAGTCAATACATTTAACATTATTATCAACTCATTAGGCCATTATAAATTAATTGCTAGATTATCATCCAAATTTTTCTTAAAAACGGGGAGGGCGGGAGAATTTTATTATTTATTTTATTATTTTCATTTTTAATGAAAAAAAAAAAAAGTATAAAGGGTCGGGTTGGCATGAAAATAAGGGGGCGGGCGGGGATGATAATCTAGCAATTAATTTATTACGGCCTTATGAATTAATAATTTGGCAATAATCACATTCAAGTTTATTTCTGTCAACCATCAAATCAATATTTACCCAGCATGTATGAATGCATGACCAAAATAGAGATACAAATCTCATACATGTGATACATTAGGCGTGAGACAAAAACTCGCAGTGTTTTTACCAATTTACAACCTCATGGGTCATGAAAATCTCTCGTAATACTAATATTTTGAAAGAAAAAGAAAATTGACCACTATTTTCCGAGTTTTACAGCAACGCCCGCCTTTTAGTCGAAATGTTTCACCTTGCCACTACACGTGCATTATATGTATTTACTTTTCAAAGATTATTATCTAACACTTTTTATAAAACTAATGGAGTAGCATTGAAAATATAAGTAAAAAATAGAAAAAATTCTACTAGCATACTTTTTTCTACCATACTGACAATTATTGATAAAAATGAAATATTCTGTTTACCGGTAACATTTTGTCAGCTATGATGGCTACCACGAATATGTATAAATTATTATTTTTAGAAAAAGTTTTAAGAGAAAATGTATTGAAATAACCATGTGTCCCTTTAAAAAGAATATTTTACACATTTTAAACAAATCACCAACTCCTTAACACCCTAAACTATAATATTATGTGATAAAAAGAATCTTAAAATTTCCTCATTTAAAATAAGATTTACAAATCTTGTTATGAACTTTTATAGTTTTTCTTAAATAAGTAATGAAGTAGACAGGGTGTCAGCTGCTCATACCAAACTCTATTATAAACCAATACTGATATCTGAACTAAAATAGATGAGGCATTTGCTTTAGCATGGCAGCCAGAGGTTGCAGGTTTGATTCCAGACTAAACCCAATGGCCTCTCTTTACTCTGTATTGGTTTTACCCGGGAAACAGGTTCCACGGTGTTTCACAAAAGATCTGCCAGGCCCGTTTCAAGAAAGTACTTCAGTCTGTTAGTTTGCTTAGTATTAAATTGAGCAAGTACACTATCAAGTTTTAGTAAAATAACAGACTTAAGTGTTTTCGTGAAACGGGGGCCCAAGCTTTTCTCACAATAGACCTATTTTTTTTTTTTTTTTTTTTTTGAATGGGGTTTAACGCCATTTTCAACACATTTCAGGTTATATATGGCATATCCAGTTTTACTGGTGGAGGGAGACCTCAGACTGAGTCAGACTGAGTAGAACCACCGTCCTTCCGCAAGTAAGATAAATTAGTATCAATCAATTAGTTCTTAACTTTGTTCATAAATGTTATACTAAATGAGGACTCTTACAAGATCTGAGGACTCTTACAAGATCGAAGGACTATTACAAGATCTTATACAGTCATATACATTAGTTTAAACTTATTAACTAGGATTGTGAAATAAGATCATCCAAAATCACGCTAGAAGTCTTTCTGAGTAGAACCAGTACTAAGCATATGCAGAAAAAATGTCTTGCTTAATAATACCATACATAGCCGTGTGTATGTGTGTGTGTGGGGGGGGGGGGAGGGGGGGAGGGGTGCGTTCAATGCTCTATCACTGGACCACACACTCTGCATATACATTGTAATAAGCAGTAGAACATAGTCAAATATCAAAACATACGTAGGTGAAATCATTCTTGTACCCTGCTCAAGATATGCTATAAGACCTCCACGGACATCTTCACTCTCCCATTTTTTTCGAATGTCTTTACATAATTGTTCCAAGCGACCCTGGAAAATATAATATACTATGTTCATTTACAGTTTATTCAAACAAAGATTCTGATAAAATAACATTACATGTATGAAACAACTTCAGTGTTCTTCAGTTCAATTTCATTTTCAGGATTGAATCCTCTATATGTGTGGAGTGCACGACTCAGTGGTAGAGCAGCGGATCCAAGATAGGAGGGTCGTTGGTTCGATCCTCTGCCACAGCTATGTGTGGTGTCTTTGAGCAAGACACTTTATCCGCATATTCTTAGTATAAGTTCTACCCCAGAAGATTTTGATTGTGATTTGTTTAAGTTGTATGAACTTATTTCACAATGATATCAATGTTAAATAAATGAGTTTAAAACAATCCCCCATATGCATACACAAATCTGAGCACTGGAATGTTCCTTCATTTAGTCAGAGGACAACTGCCTCTCTAACTCTACACTAAACCAACTGTTGACTCAATGAGTGTAATATCTGGCTATGACTTTGTTAAATCTCCTAACAATACATGCCACCTTTTTCATTGGTCAATAGAGGTCACATGTACTTGTTGTTACTAAATACTAAAATTAGAAACAGTTTGTTTGAGTATTTAGCATCATATTTATGCCAGGGCTTACAGATGATCAGTTAACCTAATCTCTCTTTTCTCTGACCCAAGTATGTTATAACAGCAAACAAAACTAGACCTATCACTGAAGGTGATGAATACCCCCGAACCTCGCCATGACAGAAAATGGTTAACCATTGTATGAAGTTTTATTAAATTATATCCAATAGTTTTAAAGTTATGCTCCAGACAAAAAAAATTCTTAATAAAAGAGAATGTTATGGATTGAATTTTTTGTATTGTTAATTTTTTTATGGTTTTGTTAAAATTAAAAACGGTCTTTTTAATTATTGTGCATTGTACAAGCTTTCATGGCAATCAATAAATGTTATACTTTTTCGAGTTATGTTGAGGGACAACAATTTTATGGATAAGAAACAAACAAGACCACTAGGAATACAATATCGAACCTGCTTTGCTCGAACTCCATGTATTTATCAACTTGGTTCTTTCATGAACTTTATTAAACTGTTATCACTGATGGCTTTAAAAGTACTTTAAAAGTACTGCACCAGACAAGGGAAATATATCAAAGGGCAATAACTCTGTAATTAGCAAGAATAGAGTTATGTTTCTTGTACACTGCATTTCCTGTCATTATATTCTACCATTGTATGAAGTTTGATGAAATTCCATCCAGTACTTTAAAAGTAATGCTCCGGAAAAGGAAAATATAACAAAGGGCAATAACTCTGTAATTAGCAAGAATAGAGTTATGTTTCCTGTACACTGCACTTCCTGTCATTATATTCTACCATTGTATGAAGTTTGATGAAATTCCATCAGGTACTTTAAAAGTAATGCTCTGGACAAGGGAAATATATCAAAGGGCAATAACTCTGTAATTAGCAAGAATAGAGTTATGTTTCTTGTACACTGCACTTCCTCTCATTATATTCTACCATTGTATGAAGCTTGATGAAATTCCATCAGGTACTTTTCAAGTTATGCTCCGGACAAGAAAAAATATCAAAGGGCAATAACTCTGTAATTAGCAAGAATAGAGTTATGTTTCTTGTACACTGCATTTCCTCTCATTATATTCTACCGTTGTATGAAGTTTGACGAAATTCCATCCAGTACTTTAAAAGTAATGCTCCAGACAAGGGAAATATATCAAAGGGCAATAACTCTGTAATTAGCAAGAATAGAGTTATGTTTCTTGTACACTGAACTTCCTGTCATTATATTCTACCATTGTATGAAGTTTGATGAAATTCCATCCAGAACTTTAAAAGTAATGCTCCGGACAAGGGAAATATATCAAAGGGCAATAACTCTGTAATTAGCAAGAATAGAGTTATGTTTCCTGTACACTGCACTTCCTCTCATTATATTGTATGAAGCTTGATGAAATTCCATCCGGTACTTTTCAAGTTATGCTCCGGACAAGAAAAAATATCAAAGGGAAATATATCAAAGGGCAATAACTCTGTAATTAGCAAGAATAGAGTTATGTTTCCTGTACACTGCACTTCCTCTCATTATATTCTACCATTGTATGAAGCTTGATGAAATTCCATCCGGTACTTTTTAAGTTATGCTCCGGACAAGAAAAAATATCAAAGGGCAATAACTCTGTAATTAGCAATATACACTGCACTTCCTCTCATTATATTGTATGAAGCTTGATGAAATTCCATCCGGTACTTTTCAAGTTATGCTCCGGACAAGAAAAAATATCAAAGGGAAATATATCAAAGGGCAATAACTCTGTAATTAGCAAGAATAGAGTTATGTTTCTTGTACATTGCACTTCCTCTCATTATATTCTACCATTGTATGACGTTTGATGAAATTCCATCCAGTACTTTTCAAGTGATGCTCCGGACAAGGAAAATTGCAACGGACAGACCGACCGACAGACCGACAGACCGACCTCAGGGTGACTCCAATATACCCCCTCAAAACTTCGTTTGTCGGGGGTATAAAAAGATGTAATGATATGTTCTGTTTTTTTAATTTTAGCCAGGCCCCATTAGCAGTTGGTAGCATGTCTTCACTATAAATCCAGGGGTAAATAGTTTGAATCCCCATCTGGCAGCATATTCCATGATAAATGATATAAGATATTGCGCCACACTATCATTCATCTCTCAGCACTGATTCAAGTGGGAAAGTTATCTGTTACTTGTAGGGGTGGGTGTCCTAGATTACTGTCAGATTTCTTTTCCAGGATACCAGGAAAAAGTTAAGTGATCATCTGTACGCCCTTGATGGGATAAAAATTACACTAAATAATCAAACAAACTGACTGACCTTGGCTTTTTTCAGTGAGAGTAAAACAGAGTTGAGCTGGCTATTGATAACATCGTAGATGCGTTGACCCTGTGACCTCCCTAGATTATCTCGATGCTCATTCATCAGGTCCTTCAGCAGCTGTAACAGCTGGACTAACTTGGGGGCTTGCCGAAGTTTTGGCATCTAAATATAGAAATAAAAAAGGCTTATAATCTTTTCTCATGTAAATTAACAGCTGAACTAATTCAAGACATCTAAAAGATTTCCCTACATTTGTCTATTGGATACAATACACTGCAATACATCATAACAACTGCAACATAATATCTATGAGTATGAAGTAAAATGAATTAGAGAATGTTTCAAGCAGTTAAAGTTGGTAATATTGATAACATTCACATCGTGTTTATAGGTGTCAAAATCATAAAATTTATACATGTGTGTATATATGTTCCGCATCCTTTTGCTTACAAGTATTCGGCATCCTATTGCCTACAAGTATTCCACATCCTATTGCTTACAAGTATTCCACATCCTATTGCTAACAAGTACTTCACATCCTATCATTTACAAGCAATCTGCATCCTATTGTTTACAAGTATTTCACATCCTATTGCTTACAAGTACTCCACATCATATTGCTTACAAGTACTCCACATCCTATTGCTTACAAGTACTCCACATACTATTGCTTACAAGTACTCGACATACTATTGCTAACAAGTACTCGACATACTATTGCTTACAGGTACTCCACATACTATTGCTTACAAGTATTCCACATACTATTGCTTACAAGTACTCAACATCCTATTGCTTACAAGTACTCCACATTCTATTGCTTATAAGTAAACCATATCCTATTGCTTACAACTACTCCACATACTATTGCTTACAAGTATTCACCATTCTATTGTTTACAAGTAGTCCACATCCTATTGCTTACAAGTAGTCCACATCCTATTGCTTACATATAGTCCACATGATATTGCTTACAAGTACTCCACCTCCTATTGCTTATAAGTACTCCACATCTTATTGTTTACAAGTACTCCACATAATAGTGCTTACAAGTATTCCACATCTTATTGTTTACAAGTTCTCCACATCCTATTGCTTACAAGTACTCCACATCCTACTGCTTACAAGTACTCCACATCCTATTGCTTACAAGTACTCCACTTTACTATTGCTTACAAGTACTCCACATCATATTGCTTACAAGTACTCCACATCCTATTGCTTATAAGTATTCCACATTACTATTGCTTACATGTACTCCACATCCTATTGCTTACAAGTACTCAACATCCTATTGCTTACAAGTACTCCACATTCTATTGCTTACAAGTACACCATATCCTATTGCTTACAAGTACTCCCCACTACTATTGCTTACGAGTACTCTACATCCTATTGCTTATAAGTATTCCACATCCTATTGCTTACAAGTACTCTGCATCCTATTGCTTACAAGTTATACTGTTGTTTGTAATTGTTTCCCCTAATATGCTTAAAAAATGTTACACATCTTAAAGTATTACATATCTGTATAACAAATGTTTTGCCACTAGCTTGTGGAAAAGGGCAGTGGTTATTTTCATATTCATTCTGTGGTCAACAAAGCCTGATTTTTAACCTGTTATGTGTTGAAAATGTCATTAATCCCCATTTAAAAACAACAAGAGAACATTAACATTTTAAACCTACCTCTGACAGTATGACCAAGATAATGCCTGGATAAATCCTCCGACAGTGTATCTGATATGGAGAATATTTACATACGGGTGTGGACAGAAATACGGCTCTCTTCACATAGTCTGAATCTTCCACAGTAATATCAGCATCCATTTCTCTCTCAGTCTCTGGTGGTGGTAAGTGTGTCTCGGATGAGCTTCTCTCACTACACAGCAGATGTTCTGGAACGTTTGTTTTACATCCATTTACTTTTTATGTCATAGTATTGTTTTAAAATGATGTTTTTTTTCTAACATTTAAAAACTAATATATAAAACTCAGAGTTGCATCCATCATGTGCAAGTTTGGTTATGATTCAAAGAAAACAAGAGTTGTCAGAAGACAACAAAGCTCGCCCATAGGATAAAACTCACAAAAGTTTAACCTACTTGTATGGCTAAGTCCAATGGTAGATTGCCTTACTTTAGTCAATATGTATATTAAAAGCATAAAAAGCAATGTGTAATGAAGCAGGAAAGCAAATGTGAACAGAATCAGAAAGATAGTTTTGAACTTAGAGGCAAAAACCAAAACTTAAACGCAAACTAAACACAAAAGTTTAACCTACTTGTATGGCTAAGTCCAATGGTAGGTTGCCTTATCTGGGTCATATATAGATATATATCTAAAGCATAAAAAGCAATGTGTAATGAAGCAGGAAAGCAAATTTGAACAGAATCAGAAAGATAGTTTAGGACTTGGAGGCAAAAACCCAAATTTAAACGCAAAAGTTTAACCTGGTTGTCTACAGACGCCACCTACTCCGCCGGGTCATGGCAAATGCTGTCCTTGGAAATTCTTCCCGGCAAGCTAAAAAGGGGTGCTATCTCATCTGTACAAAATCTTTAAACATTTTCTCAATATAACTCGTATGTAAAACAGTGACCACTCATGTGACCCCACATTTGGCCCCAAGGACCCACCTTAAACAAAACTTTTATGGAAACTCCATGCAAATGCTACATGTAAAACATCTAAGGCCTAGGCCTTGAACTAGGCAAAAACATTTTTTTTTAAGTTTCGCTAAATGTGCTTTAATATATAAGCCCTTTGGCGGGGGCATTTATAATTAAATCATGCTGGATTAACGATTAAATGAATAATGGGGTTGTAATAGATAGCGCCTACAAGAAAGAAGTTAATAGACGGACACTTGATTATGGATGATGGACAATCTACCATGGCATAAACCCTGCTGACCTTTGTCTAGCAGAACTAATAACCAATAAACAAGAGGGGTGATAATTCCGTCAATATCCAAGATAGAGTTATGAATATTTATTTCTGCACTTCCACACCTTTGTCACTGTCATTGTTCCAATTTGCATTGGATTCCCTTTCAAATTTTTTGAAGATATGATCTGAAAAATCAAAAATAAAGTACAATAGGGGAGACAATTGAGTCATTATTGAAGATAGAGTTATGGTTCTTTCACTCTGCACTACCACATATTAACTTTCATGAGTTATTAGATTCCCTTGAGTACTTTTAGAGTTATGTTCTGGACAAGGATTCGGAAGGACAGACGAACGGACAAGGATTCGGATGGACAGACAGATAGACAAGGATTCTGAAGGACAGACGTACGGACAAGGATTCGGACGAACGGACGAGGATTCGGATGGACAGACGAAGGGGCAGCTACATGCTCATCTTTCAGGGAGAAAAAAAAATCCAATGAGGCTTGAAAAAATAATACCAGTCCTGTATTTAGGGTTATTTGATCAAAAAATAGGTTAGGTAGGTAGGCATTTTTTTCGTTTTTTTTTTCTAATTTTTATTTCATGGAGAAAATGTAAAATGAACTATTTAATGTAATTTATTTTTCTGTTCTATAGAAAAACTAATTATGATAGTAAAGCAATGAAGAACAGCACAAATATAATTTTCTTGAAACATTAAGCAGATTCGTTCCACAGTATTACCTCGTTTCTGATGCTCTGTCAAGCTTCTGCTCCTGCCACGTTCCACTAATTCCTCCAGAAAGTGGGGCTCTATAACCCCTGAACTTCCCTGTACCTCACTGTCTGTATGGCTCCTTGGACGCAGAGCATCAACCTCTGATGCTGGCTAAAAACAGAATTCCTATAAAAAGTTGTATCAATTAAAAAGTTGAATAATTGATAACCAGATAACATATGATAACTAGATAAACTCTGATATCCAGATAAAGCCTGATAACCAGATTAATTCTGATAACCAGATAAAGTCTGATAACCAGATAAAGCCTCATAGCTATATAAAGTATGATATCCAGATAAAGCCTGATAACCAGATAAAGTCTGATAACCAGATAAAGCCTCATAACTATATATAGTCTGATAACCAGATAAAGCCTCATAACTACATAAAGTATGATATCAAGATAAAGCCTGATAACCAGATAAAGTCTGATAACCAGATAAAGTTTTCTTTATCAAGCTGGTAAATCTTATAGACATGAAGTTTAAATACCATTTTTTTTTTTTATCAATGTAATCAAGCAAAGGTTAGTAACAATTTACAGACATGGCCAAAAAGATAATAACAATTTACAGACATGACGAAAAAGAGAGTAACAATTTACAGACATGGCCAAAAAGATAATAAAAATTTACAGACATGACAAAAAAGAGAGTAACAATTAACAGACATGGCCAAAAAGATAATAACAATTTACAGACATGACGAAAAAGACATGACGAAAAAGAGAGTAACAATTTACAGACATGGCCAAAAAGATAATAACAATTTACAGACATGACAAAAAAGAGAGTAACAATTTACAGACATGGCCAAAAAGATAATAACAATTTACAGACATGACGAAAAAGACATGACGAAAAAGAGAGTAACAATTTACAGACATGGCCAAAAAGATAATAACAATTTATAGACATGACGAAAAAGAGAGTAACAATTTACAGACATGGTCAAAAAAATAATAACAATTTACAGACATGGCGAAAAAGAGAGTAACAATTTACATACTTGGCCAAAAAGATAATAACAATTTACATACATGGTCAAAAAGATAATAACAATTCACAGACAGGGTTAAAAGGATCAGTAACAATATACAGGGAGTGGCAAAACAATCCCAACACTTATTTTGGTATCATATTGCAAAAAAACATTTATTATCAATAGTCTTTCAGCAAAACATTGCGATATTGACAGTTTTAACACATGTAATGACAGCTATTTGTCTTGAAATGCCTTTCATAGTTTCAACCTCATGTAATATGAGATTTGAATTACAGGAAATATACTCAAGTTTTTTCAAAATTTTAGAATTTTTCCCCCCTTATTTTCATGGGGATAACTATTGAAACATGGCAAAATAACATATTGAAAAGGGATTTCCTTACTTGGTCTATGCCTCCAGGTTAGAATGAAATAAATTTCACACTTAATAATTGCAAAATATATTGTGACATCCAATCAAATAACATCACGATTTAAGTCTGATTGCAGTTGCATTTGTCATATAAGTTACATATTGTTGAATTTGGTTTGTCTTAGAGAAACTCTGAATGACACGTTGAGGTTTGTCGAGCAGTATATATGTTGTATTTATTTTTTGAACAGGGATTTACCACTCTGATCAAAATATTTCTTTTTTTGGCATTTTTTTTTTTGCAGATTTGAAATTTCATTTTATTTGTCTTTTGTTCATATTGATAATGAAAGTTTTGTATTCATTTATTTTTTAATAGCATTTTTTCCTGACATACATGTACTGCCTTTAAAGCAAGGTGGTGTAGTGGATCGAGTGCTGGCGGCTCATGCACAAGGTTATGGGTTTAATCCCCAGGATGACCTGATGTCTCTCAAAAAACAACACTCAGAACAGGTGCTAAACAGGAAGCAGACTCGACAGTGCTTCATATAATCTTAGAGCTTTCTTCGCAATTGAGCTCAAATAAGTCAACAATGATCCAAATAGGTGCTTGAGAGTGTACTGTATTGGTCCCCTTTAATAGGTTATATGTTCTCACCTACAACACTAAAGTAAACTGTATTGCTCCCTGTATGTCATATGTTCTCATTTACAACACATTGATTTATTAAAGTTGTAAGTAAGGCATATTAAATGTCCAATTTTACTACTCACAAACAGAGGTTAGAATTTTTTAACAATAGCACAAATAATAAATTTACAGTAATATTTTTTTCAAACTGTGCCTCCCTCTCGGGTTCCTCCTGTCTAAAGCCTGTTGGTGAAGTGGTAGGTGTAAAATATCTCTCCGATACTTCAGGATATGGTGTCTTTCTCGCACCTGCAGAATGTTTGTGGAAAACATCTATTAGAACACAAAATGTAGCATACCTGTCTGCCAACTAGATGTACCAAATATCTCTCTTTCACCTGGCTTCTGTTTCAACTTGCATCAACATTTTACTTAGATACTTAAAAACTGAACTAAAGTTTGACTGGTTATTTTCTTATTTATTGTATAATCAATATCAATGAAACCATATGCAGTTTTACTGGAACCAGTCTAAAATCATGATCACCTGACTGCGTTTCCTATATTTAAGTTTCTAAGAATATGTTAATGAAACAAGAGCCTGTAAGAATGGTATATTCCTCATCACTAGTACAGAATACTGCAGCATATAATATATTGTGATGTGTATAAAAAAATTTGTGAAATGAATATCAAAAATGATTGTTTGTAACACACTTGAAAAATGTCTGTTTCTTTTTATCCAAATAAACTTCTACATTTTAAAAAATGCATCGGCCCTGGGGTGGGGAGTGGGGGGCTTTTATTTGGGGACATACAATAGATGCACCGTCATGATCAATAATTTATTGTAGTCCGATGTTGGTTATGTATTGTCATATAGATTTGTACATATAAATTATACAATTTATCATTTTTAATTTTCAACACTCATACAGTTTAAGGTAACTAAATTTGAATGTATTTACCAACCTGAATTTTCCAACATTTTGTCGGGAGTGTAGTCCCCGTCGAGAATAGAACCACTACTGTCATCTCTGGACATACGATCTGTACCCTCCTTCGAACTGAAATACTTTTTGCAAAGAAACAAAATAAGAAACACATGTCTGCTTAACCCTTTACTCCATATATATGCGTTTTCCTGCACCAATCACAGAAGGCCTTTGAAAACAGAGCAGGAAGAGCTCAGATTGCTCGTAACGAGCAATCTGAACACTTCCTGCACTATGTTTTCCACTCTGTCAGTTAATATAAACATAATTCACCCAATAATTCAAAAGCCTTCTATATTAGGTGTCCAAAGGCATTTATATTAAAGGTGTCCAAAGGCGTCTATATGAAGTGAGGGGTTAAACTGCATTAGTCTTCTTTATACTACCATAGATAATACATGTAGAGATTTTGTTAGTCCCACCACTGACGTTGACATTCCCTAAAACCTCAAAAAGGATTAAATAACAGTAATAATCAAAGGATTTAAGGTCCTGAGAGGCGCCATTTGTTTGTTTGTTTGAATATTTAGAGTCATTTCTATGCCATCTAGGACTTAAATATGATCACTTAGCCTAATTTCTCTTTCCTGGGATCTTGGAAGGTTAACCAGTACTTGAGTACAAACATCTCAGCAAGTAACGGTTTACTTTCCCACTTGAATCAGCAGTGAGAGACTTGACAATGAGATGTAATGTCATATATCAATCATCATGAAAACAAGGATTGATAGTTATTCGCTCGCCACTGGGGAAAATACTGGTATTGACCATTTATGAAGCAATTCTTGTTAGAAAATCATAGCTAATTCAAATAAAAAACATTGATATATACGAAACAAGAAATGAGACTGGTGTGTTGAAAAAAGTTTAAGTTTTTCGTTCATTAATGCATCGTTGGATATCCCTGGGTATCTATTGCGATACTCTCCATCCATCACGATGTTTAAAATTAACACCTGGGGGTATCCGACAATACATAAATAGTGCATTTCAAGCATAAGTTTCTATTCTATATAAAATATTGTCGCCATAAAAATATATTTAAATTTAAAAAGGATTTTTTGTTGTTGTCATATTTCATTGTGAAAACAATTGATAATTACTTTTTTTTAATGTTTAATTCTGTAATAAAGAATATTTTCTTCATTAGATATCTGTCTATTTCGAGATAACTATAAATTTCATAAAAGTAGACATTATTAGTAAAATCTTAAAACATCCTTAATAAATGTGACTGCAGTAACATATGCACTGACTTTTAGGATCTGACTTTAGAAGACGCCAACTTTTAGACTTCTCAAAGTGAAGCTACCTCCAGTATTTTCTTATTTTTTGCCTCAAACAAATTCTATATATTTTTTTTTTAAAAATAAACCGGTTCAAGTGGTGATTTTATGCTATATTTGTTGAAATTAGATGCTGAGAAAATCTTTTACAATTGCATTGTTTTGTTTATGTGTAAAATTCCCTAAATAATAATACAATGATTAAAATCAGTTCGACGAAAGTGGGAATCTACCAGATAGCCCTCCACGGCTTTATTACATACTTTTAAATGAACTGACCTGAATCTTTACGATGTATGGCCTATACAGCATATTACGGAACTTTTCTGTTATAATATTTAACATTTCTGAATCTAACATCAATTTGCAATCAACCATGATTGACGACAGGCAGAAAGCCGGTAATTTTACATTTGCTTCTGGGACTATTTTATTTGTTGCTACGCGATATGCTAATTAGTATGGACACTACTACATATCAGCCTTCGTAGTAAATAGCAATCGTGTACAGACATCAAATATCAAATGTAAAGATTCAAACACATTTTAATGTCATTAGTTTATTTTACGTCTTGAGCAGTTAGAGGGTGCTTATGAAATGAGCTCAATTTTCCAACTAACAACATCCTAAGAACCTAATGAGACGCCAGAAAATCTGTCGCCTCAAAAACCAGGATTACATTTTTTAATTAATTCTAATATCATTTTCAACACATTATCTGTTATATATCATGTCCGGTTTTAATGGAGAAAAATTTCAAATGAATCCAAGCAAAACCACATTGTCTTACCACTGGTAACTGAAAAGCTTTCTCACATAAAGGTTTTAGACCAAGCCTGTGTCAAACTTGTGGCTTCAGCATGATATAAAAATAACAGGTATACATGAAAAAAATGTGTTTCTCTTAGTAAAGATTAAAGATTGCAGCCTTTGTGTTGGAAATATACATCAAACCTATGTAAGTGGTCACCTCTAATGGGCAGCCACTTGTCTTAAGCAGCCACATTTGCTATTTCCCAAGTCTATGCTTTCAGAGCAAATTAAATCTTTTAAGCAACAGCCTGTCTTAAAGGACCACTTTTGTTTCTTCCCTTGTCTGGCTGCTTAATACAGGTTTGACTTGACTGTATAAAAAAGTTTCAAACTTACTTCAATATCTGTGTCATCCCGCGTGTAGAAATCCTCCATGGTACTCTCATATCTGTCCCTGTGTGGTCCCGGAACCTTCACAGTTGCTGGAGACTGAGCCTCTAACCTGCGTGTAAAAAACAACCCTGATCAAAATTATCATCGCAGTATATTTTCAGCAATTACGATTTAGACATTTAATATAAAACCAAATGTTTTTACAAATTTATATTACATGTAGCTCTTGGGAAGAAAGCTTAATTTTTATTTCAACTGTTTTTGAGTCTCCTTCCTGTGTGGAACCAGTACTGAGTGTTGTTTTTTGAGAGGCATTGGGTCAAGATGTCACAAGAAAATTCAGGTAAAGTGTTTCACCCGAGGAGATAAAACGCTTGGCTATAGTGTTAATGCAGCTGCCCTGGCTAACTCAATCAATGGAACATTTGTCCTGCAGGCAAATCGTCACATTTTCTGAGTCACAAATTGTAATTTTTCTCTTCATTTTATAATTTATTAGCTCTCAAAGAAAATTGTCACTTGCATTATTTATATTCAAAAATAATATTCACATGATTCTCTGTTCAATATAGAACTAGAAAGTTTCCAATATAAAGACAAACTTATATTATGAGAGGTAAGGTTAAATATGTCACGGTTTGTACGTTACGAGAAAAACATATGTCATAAGAATACTTTCCTGGTGAGACCTAGAAAAACGTAGACCTTTTTTCTTCCTGTTACATGTCAATCAAAATGTGTGGAGAGTATTGGCCCCATGATCAGAGGGTCCTGTGTTTGATCCTGCACCACGGCAATTTGTCATGTCCTTGAGCAAGACACTTTATTCTACCACGGAAGACTTTGCGCATAAATTGTCTAAGTTGTAATGAATTGCTTTCACAATCAGAGGGAAATCATTGAAAAAAAATTGTAAAACCCTCCAATTAAATACTATTTTGACAGTTATTGACTGAAGCGCGGCAGCAAGCATCTGTGTTAGTTTTACCTTATTTGACTTCCATCTGTGGGTCTGTAGGACTGGGCAAACAGATCCTCCAGTTTATCATGGGTGGGGAACAGGCTCCTCACCAGAATAATCATACACAGAATATCAGCAGACTGCAGCTCCTGGGCATTGCGGCTGTGAACAAGAACAGAAAATGTCATAAAACAGAGTTCACCATCATTTTCAACACATTTCATGTTATATATGGCATATTCAGTAATATTGGCAGAGGAAGACCTCAGAATGAATTTGAGTAGAACCACCGTCCTTCCACAAATAACTGGCTAGTGTTTTCACATGCCTTTTTTTTTACTGAACTGGGCTCAATCCCTTAACCACAGCAGTATGGTAGGTGGTAATGAGATGATGCCAACAATCACTCAGCCATGAAGGTGTCTCAGTTTATATATATATATAGAAACTGACAACACATGAATTCATAATTACTACAAATTACTACAATCATTATGTAAGTTTTTGCTTTTTAATTTCTGTATTATGGTAACAATACCAGTTACCTCACACAGATTCTTTCGGAAATTCCCCTGCTGATTATATATGTAATGACTTGCCCGGTTTGCTCAGTCAGTAGTGCATGTGACAATCAATTCAGGTAACTGAGTTCGAATCCCCATCCCGTCACAGTCTCCATAATGATTGATATACAAAACTGCATCTCATTGTCATTCATCACCCACCGTTTATTCAAGTTGTAAAGTTATTACCGGTAGTTACTTGTGGAGTACTGTTACCAGCATCCCGGGAAAGACTGGTTAGGTTAATGGATCAACTGTTAGTCCTCGATGGCATAAAAATGACGCTAGATTTTCAGTCAATCAATCAACCAACGATCATTTGACCATTGAATCTGTATGCTGCCATGACCTTTTATCCTTGGTTGTTAAGAGTTGTAAATAATACAAAATCCATGAACAGGAATTCTAATACAAATAATACACAGTATCTTGTTCAAGTATCGATTGAGGTTGGTGTACTAGTATCTTTTAAAACTCACTTTGAGTACAGTGACAGTAGCTTACTGTTGACAAGCAGCAGTGCATGTTGGGTATTACTGTCACCTGCCTCCTGTATTTTAGCGACTGCCGCCTGCAGGACCTCGATACATTGCTCGTTCACCACCTGGTTCACGTTCAGTTTCTCTATTGCCTGAAGTACGATGGATGTAATAACTTGATAGTCACAAAAATAATTAATATTTCTATCTTATTTTGATAATTCTTTCTTACAAAAAAACACATTTCTAGTAAACATTTTTTATATACAGTCAAACCTTTGTAAGTGGTCACCTCTATTGAAAATGCAAGCTATTTTTCCCAATTCTATGTTTTCAAAGTAAATTATTCTGTATTAAGCAACAACCTGTCTTATAAGGCCACTTTTATTGACAGACTGCTCAATACAGGTTTTTATATATTAATTGTATATAGTCTGCTTACATTTAAATTGCCATTAGTAATAGGAAGCAATTCCATTAGTTACTGTATAGTCATAACAAATCTAATTTTCTTAACCTAACTTGAAATTACCATATTTTTATGTTAATTGGCCTGCAAAAACATTTTTTTGTTTGTATGATAAAAAAAAATTATGATAGTTTTTTCTAATTTCTTTTAGCTTGATTGTGAAGAAAGCTCAAAGCTTATATGAACTGTTCTAGTCCTCTTCCTGGGTAGAACCAGTATCAAGAGCTGTTTTTGTAGAGGTTGGGGGATCAAACCCGCAACCTCTGGCATGAGCAGTCAACACTCTATCTGCTGAACCACTGCTCCACTTAATTATAATTAAAGTTATTGAGACGGAGCCCCTGTGTTATTTTATAAAACTAAAGCTACTTTAACATTTACATTATCTTTACTGTGGACTTACATAGAGAAGAATTATCCCAAATACATCTTGATAAATTAGCATCGTAACTGATTTCTTGTACATGTAATTTAAGTTGAATATTTAAATTACGGCCTCATTAAACTTCCAAAATGCACAAATTTTGATTATAACAAAAATGATTGTAATTGATTGTGTTTATAGTATTGCTCAACCCATTCCTACAGACCTCTTAGTGGCTGTCATTTTAAAAAGCAAGAATAAGTAACTTCGATAGAAATGTGTATATCTTAAAAGAGTGGACCGAATGTTTAAGTATTGTTTACATTTTTGATATTCCTTAACGACTCTGTTGTTTTACGACTGGTCCCCTGCAAACATTCGGACATGATATGCTGATAAATTACCGTCTGTCACCGTTCTGAACAGACTTGTGGTTACTCGTTTCATGCCTAGTTTGTTTATCAGAAAGAAACGATGATTGATTTGTAAACGAACATCAGTTCAAAATTATTGAAAATAATGCCCCTTTTATTTATATCTTTGTTTGCATACTTTCTCAGAGGTCAAATAATCATGTAAACTATGAACTGAAATAGTAAAATAGACAGATTATAAACAAAAATCGGTTGTTTCGGAACTTTAATGAGACTTTAATGATGCTTTGATCTTGCCAAATGACCTTGAATTACAAATATTCAAGTTTGAGGTAAAATTTCCAGTAATTTTGTTGTTTGTTTAGTAACAATATACAAATTTTGCAACATATAGAGCATCAACAATTTTAAATACAAACTGCTGGGAATTATCTTATTTTGTGGGGGTATCACAATGCAAAATAATAAATTCAATTTGAATTCCCAAGATGAAGGAAGTTGAGATAAGGCCATCCTTAAAAAAAAAAATTTGATTGCTGTGCTCGGACCCAGTATTTTTTATGTGGATAGGTAGGTAGCTAATGGTTGATAAATTTTGATTTTGTATAGTCTTTTTTAAACAATTGACAGAAATCATGTAAAAAAAAAAAAAATTCATTGAAACTCTTTGAAAGTCAATAAAATAATTGGGTAGCTGCAATTTTGAGTGAGTAGGTAGGAGCACTGCGAACAGTTTATTTTTTAAGGACGGCTTAACTGAAAATGAGATTTCATAAGATTTTGCTAAATACTCAAGTTTTCACAAATCTATATTTATTTCAGAGGTTTTCATTCAGACATCATTTTAAACCACGAAAAATGTCCGAAATACACTTAGGTTTAAAAGAATTTCGGCTGTTTTTATACCCATTTCTGCCAATTTTTTCCCAACCATGGACAAATTTCCATGTTTTTTTCCAAACCTCGGCAGTTGGTGTCCAAATACTCTGAGGTTCAAACCACCAAAACTGTACATCTGGGAATTATTACCTCTACCAGGAAACTTTGTTCATTCTTTGCCAGGTACGTCCATGTTGACAAGAGTAATCGCAGGTACTGCCATTGCTCTGTCTTTCTCGTAAACTTCGGTTTTCCAATTCTGGAAAATATAAATACTGTAAACCCCTCAATAAATGCTACCTCTCTGATTGTTTGAAACTTTGAAATTTATTTTACTTTGATTGTGAAACAACTTTTTATTTACAATATTGACAAATCATGCTTGAGGTCTTCCTGGGTAGAACCAGTTTTATGCATATGCTGATAGAGTGTTTTGTTCAAGAACAACACACATAACCGAGGCAGAATATCAAACACACAACCCTCCAACCCTCTGCCACTAGACCCTCTGGGCTGTGTTTCATAAAATAACTTAAATCAACATAAGTCAATCTGATAACTTCTTCATTGTACATTGCATATTCAAATTTTGATAGATGTTTAAAAATGATTGCATTTCTAGTATGTTATTTTCTAGTATGTTATTTTCTGCACTATTTCAGCCAAAATTTGATTAATAAGCCAGTTAGGATGAAAATTAAAAAAATATTATGAGTAATTGTTGTTTTACGTCAAGGTGAAACATGAATACAATACATGTAAACTTACTCGTCTGTGACAGGCCCTGTGAGAAAGCCCGACATACGTATAAACACCAGGTTCTTTCGTGTCAGAAAATCTTCCGATTCTGTCCCATCACCATTTATGGAAATGATCAGAAGGTCATCAAACTGTTTATACGAAGAAATCAGTCAATAAAAAATAGTCTGTGATTAGATACCTAAAGACTTCTATATCACAATACAGATGTTACGGTAATTTATTTTAAGAATGTTTTCAGTTACTTGCGGAAGGATGGTGGTTCTACTCAGTCTGAGGTCTTCCTCCACCAGTTAAACTGGATATGCCATATTTACCGGTAACCTGAAATTTGTTGAATATGGTGTTAAACCTCTTTAAAAAATATATATACATTTTAAGAAAATAAGATTTATGAGAGACCAACAGTAAATCATACTGTAGATATTATCAAATCTGTTTGCAAAGCAAAGCAATGAAGTTGTTAGTTACCTGTTTAAACACAAAGAGAAAGTTGTTCTCGCATGTAATGGACGAGCAAGGTTTCCTCATGTGATCAATCATGAACCATTGTGACATAATCAGGGGAGAGAACTGCTGCATCACAATATTGGGATCTATCAGATACATGTCTGTATAGTCATCCTGAAATAACAGATCAAACAAAGTAATCTACATAAACATAATTCGTTTTAATAGTAACTGAAAATGTGTCCATAGAACAAGGCTGACACTGCTTTTTGGTAAGACTTCAAAACCAGGGTAGTTTATCAGCCCATGACGTTTTCATGGCAAAGCGACATCATGGTATGGAGTGTTGTAAAAAAATTAGGAAAAGTTCTTGTTTCAGTTAACATTTTTGGCAGATAACTTTCTTAATATTTCATGAAATACATGAAGCGATTTTTGTGGAATTTTTTATTTGAAAAGTTTTTCTCAAAAAAAACAAATCAAATATGAACAAAAACTTTTTTCCTTAGCTCTTTTTATTACCTAAACAATCTACATTTGTTTTTACTTTCATGGACTAATAATAAGTGCTCCATGTGCTCCCAAAATCTATTGAAATCTTTTAATTAATTCATGCATTATATTGATTGAATATTAAGATTCATCTTTATGCCATCGAGGGATAACTGATAACTTTCCAACTTGAATGAGTGATGAGAGAAGAATGATAATGAGACACAATGTCATATATCAATCATCACAGAGACTATTGCCACTGGGGGATTCAAACTCACGACCCCTGGATTGATAGTCAGACGCGTAACTGACTGAGCTAATCGGGAACGGCTCATGCATTATAAATTTTCTATTTAAAATAAAAAAATTTCTACACCATTAGCATGTACTTTCAATCAGATATTCATCGCGGAACAACCCTTGGGATTCTGGGTAAGAAGAGAATCACTGTCAATCGCTACAGAGGGGTAGGAATCCTCCGAATGGGTGTCATGTTCATATTTTCAATGTTTGTCATGTACACTATTATGGTTAAATTACCAACCCCTGTGTGGTTCCAGGAAGCAATACGAGTGACGGCAAGAATAGGATCACTGTGGCTCATGCATGTAGTTAGAAGCGACAATTCTGCAGGTATCAAGGTTCTATGTTCATTCTGTACATTCATTATTGATTTGATTTTTAAAATCTTATTTTAGTTTGATGTTTTTGTACATGTAGAGTGAATCTGGAATCTTCCTGCTGGCGTCAAATAACCCACAATGTGTTTGTACGCCGTAAAATCCCATTCTTTCATTCTCTCAGCGTGGAACAGGTCAGCATGGTGAACTTTTGCAAACCAAATGTTTAAGTGAGTGAAAACTGGTAAACAGCAAATTATTTTCAATGGGGGCATCCTGTTAAAATGCTAAAACATATAAGAGAACAACATATATGTTTAAATTTGGATAGATTTAAATTATTAAAACGGCAGTAGATTAGTTTGGTCTGTATTTATCATAGATCTATGTATAGATCTCAGATTTCAGTATTCCTTGTAGGGCCTCAGTTCAGTTTAAACTGCAGCATGTCATCTCATGAGATAAGCTGTTTAGACGACATAAGCACCTATGAATGATATTAATCACAGAATACAATTTCCTTATGTGAATGAAAACTGGATAAGTTAGTCTCAAATCAAATGTAAATGTACTTACAACAGCTTGCTGTTGAGCTAGATATTGTATGAAGTGCATTATGCTTGCCAAATATAGCCAGTTCAAAGCTCTACGTTTAAATGAAAAAAATAAAGCATGAGGGTAAATAAAAACTGACTAGGCATTGACTGTACTGGAGTCAGCAATGCAGTACGAGTTAGTACTTGGATGGGTGACCAAAATCATTATATACCTTATACCGTGATATACGTATTACCGCGAATGACCGTAAAATAGCATTATCTCACACTTGCGCGCTTACATTTTTTTACCTGGGGACAGTATGACAATTAAAATGGATGGTTGCACTAAACACTGCTTAAAATATTGTACACCAGTAAGATTTCTTTAGAGAGGGTCAACAGTTTTGTGCCCTTTTTTTAGCAAAACTAAAATCAGTGAAACATTTTTTAGTGTTTTAGTCTCGCGGTAATAGGTACAACTAGTATAAAACAGACTGAACAGTTCATGAAACAGGACACGCCCTCATTTTATTCTTACCGGTAACAAACCAGATTCCTTTGCTTGTTCATTTGTATGTCTTGCAAACTCTTTATCGGTATCAATAAAATGTATGTCGTTAAGTCTGTCAACGACTAAAAAACCTTTCATTTTATGTTGGAAGTTGTCTGACCACAAATCGAAAGTAAACAATAAACCGAGGAAACCATGAACATATTTCAGATAAAATGTTCGTATTTTGCGAGAGTTGAACCCTTGGTGTGCCTCATTGTGGTATATATTGTTAAAATTAAATACTTATTAAGTTATAACACAATATGTACCTATTTTTTGGTGATTTTTCTAAATACAAAATAATAATTTTATTCGAAAATTCGACCCACTTTAAATAAACACTGGGCGGCGAGTTCGATCAGAGAACTCTGAAATTTGGATAGATGCCCAATTAATATTTTGTTCTTCAAAGTACAATCGGACATTATTTCCAGGACGTAAGACATTATTTACATATCTTAATACAATAAGTAATGAAAACAATGTTCTTATTTCTATATTATATTTTTTATGGGTATTCGCGACACCAACGCTGATATCTGTTTGGATGGAAAACATATATGCATAGGTTTGCTCAAAATCTTGAAAAAATGTTTTCCTCCCTTCTTTGCAAATTATGAATCTTTCGTGTGCTATTGCATCAATATTTAGTCAGGAGATGCAAGTTTTTTTATCCCTTTATACAAGACCTTGAATAGTATGAAGAAAGTTTTGGCCTGTCACTTTATCCTACAATGTTGCCACAGTAACATTGTTTTACATGATAGTTATGTCTTCCATTGGTTGATGTGGTCTAGAACCTTTGTCAGGTAAGGTTGAGGAGTTCACATGACGTATTGAATACAAATAGAACTTTATTGTGATAAAGACCTCCAGCCCAAAATACAAAACAAACTTTATACATTAGATGACAAGACAACTGGTTGACTATTTTCTATAAATTTTGGAAATAGTCACAGAAGTAAGCAGTCATTTTTTTAATAAGTGTGAATATACTGTTGTATGATACATACATGCTTTATGCTGATGATAACAAGGTGTTGGTGATAATAAGTTTGATAATGAAACATATATTAATGGTTATAATAGTTGTGGTTTTAAACTGGGAAAGAAATTATGGTCTGTTTGGACCGATTATTCGAATACCGGGTATATGATTTACTGGAATAAAACTGGAACAAGAACATTGGTATCTGTATGTTAGTGGAGTATAGGTTATTTGCATATAGTAAACTGTGTATGCCGCAACTGTTAGTTTTACAAGGCTGACATAATCTAGCCAGTTTGCATCAAATTCATTTTTGTATAAATTTTCAGCCATACAATATATTACACTCGGTTCCGCCTATAACGTGGTTCTTGGGGTCCACAAAATGAAACCACGTTATAAGCTGACTGTGTTATAGCGATAATTTCCTCGGAAAAAAATCGATGTCGGTTATTCACACCTATCGTGCTGTCCAAACAATAGATCGTTACCATGTTTTGATTTGATAATTGTCACACTGATAGCCAAGGTCTCTTATACTCCTAGCCTTATCTGAGATATGGCAATAAAAGTGTATAATTTGCTAATAAGATAACAAACCCCAATTAAGTTGAAATGTCATAGAAGTCAATGGAAGATACAGATACATGATTATTTCTGATTTTGTGTTTGGAGAAGAGCCAGGGTCTGTGAGCTCAGTCGGTAGCGTGCCTGGCTATGAATCCACATGTTGGGAGTTTGAATCCCTGCCAGGCCACTGTCTCCATGATGATTGCTATACAACATTACGTCTCATTGTCATTCGTCTCTTACCGCTGATTTAAATGAGAAATTAACAAAAAAACTTCCAGGATCACAGGAAATAGTGATCGTCTGTTAGCCCCTCGATAGCATAAATATGACGCTAAATATTCTGTCAATCAACCGATCAAATTTAAATAATAATACAGCCAAAAAACAGTTTTATAACTACAAAAATTAATGAAATTTTGTATCATTAAATGATTTGCAATGAATTTACAAATTTATCAGTAACTGATCCCTGTCTAACCTTATTCTTTTCCGCAAATAGATGAATATAACGTTTTAAGCAATTATATACATTATTATATTTATGCCAAATGTCCAATATTCTTTTTTTTTTCTTTTTTTAGAAGAATGGATTCATACCTACTTGCACTATATGTGACTCTGGAACAAGAAATTGCCATACGTGAACTGTTTACTGGCAATGGTTGGCTTCTAAAGAAGTATGAAGGTAAAAGTGATACATTGAGTGGTGCATTTGTTATAATATTTGAATATTATTCATATTGGTATTTTACTTTTTAAATTCTAATTACCCTTTGTCCAATGCCCGTTCATTCATAAACATTTTGTAGCGAGCACTCTTGCACCAACATTTTCCATTGATAAAGTACCAGTAGTTATTTAATCATTATATCACAGTCAAGTTATCGAATAATAAGTATTGGAATTGCCATTGAAACATAAAAAACTGCACTGTTTGACATTGTGTACACTTAAGCCAGTGACTTGAAAAAAAGTTGACAGTGAGACAGTGGCCCATCCTTCACCAATATTATGTGACATTAAAAAAATCTATGTGACATTTTGAAAATTTTATATATAACAATATACTTAAAAGAGAAAATGAAGTGAATGTAGAACTACTAAAAAACAGTAATTATATCGTTATGCCACTTTGAACCAGAATTGGATAGTTTGAAAATCGCGATGGTTTGAAAGAAAAAAATACGGTATTCAATAGTATTTGACACTTACATTAATTTTATTACATATCAAAACTCTGTTAAGCATCTGATTAACATAGACTTTTCATCTTATTCATAATGAAAATGTATCATACATAAACAGCTGTAAAGAATTGCTGGGACACAGGGCTCATCAGTAGGCATTTCTATATGTCATTTTGAAATTTTATGGGACTATGGCCCATGACCCATGGTGTGTATACTCTAATACTTGAAGTTTTCATTTGATGTTTACTAAATCAGTTAACTCCTCAGTACTGTATACATTTGTCCTGTAAAGCAGACTTAATGAGGAATTGGGCAATTTTGTACTGGAAAGTTTTCTGTATATACTAAAATACCACAGCGTTGAAAAAGGCTTCTCCACAAGTCATTTAAGTACAGGTTGACTTTCAGAAATGGTATTCGATTAGCGCTTGAATTTTGCAAAAGCTTAATTTCCTCTAAATCATTATTGTACTTTGCATATCTTTTCTCATTTTAATGCATAAAATGAAACATACTTAGTAAATATGATGACTTTAAATGTTAAATACAAGTTTTACTAGTGAAATATATTTCAATGAGTCCCTTACACAGCACTTGAAAATGTGTTGAAAGTGTTTACGTGCTCTTACCCCAGCACTTGCATTCTTTCCTGTGAAGAATACAGTTTACCTGAGAAAATGCAAAACTGTTCAAAACCATGAGGACAAAAATTGTTGCATTATAACCCCCCACTTTCTGTGTCAGCTGGGTTAATATTGCAAAGGGTGAAATGCATAAAAACTAGTTGAACGGAATTATCTAGTTAGTCTAATATATATTTTTTCATTCAGCCCAATTTTGATAATATCGTATTTGTAGGAATGAGATTCGTGTTAATATTTAATCATAAATGTTTTGTCAAGAATATTTTAGTTCACTTACTAAAATTTTATCCTGTAAAAAACTGTTTTCACAAGAAATCTCTCTGTTTCTTTCAGATTATGGTGGTCACGACTTTAATGAAATAAAAGTAGAGATGTCAGCCACAGGGGAGTGCCAGAAGTTGGGACAGGTAGCATTACAAAGAACAGAATCTTTGTTAACTATCAGCAAAGGACCCTGGTCTGCTTCAAACACTTCTACCATAGATTCAATCTATTGTCATGGTGATTCCTTTGTCAATGGTAACTCTAGAAAATGTAGTAATAATGAACACTTGCCTCTAAGTATGGAACAAGAACTTATAAATAAAAATACTGAAGTTTCTAATAATATTTCATCTGGTACAGACACAGAGCCTACTGAAGAAAAAGAGATTTTTTCACATTTGTCAAAAATAATGGAGGATTCGTTGAAATCTGAATCGGAAAACAATACAAGATATGATGTCACAAAGTGTGAAAATGATTTCATTAATAGTTTATTTACTGAAAACGATTTATCTAAACACGAAAGCGAAAAGCAAGACAGTGATCATGATGTACAAGAAGGAACATTTGACACTTCAGATGAAGAAACTAGTAATCAGGAGCAAGGAAAGGAACATATACCAAAGGGTGGCAAAAAGAAAAAGAGAATCATTGACAAGTACAAAATGAATAAATGTCCCGCAAATAAATCTTTATCAGCTGATGTTTATAAAGGTAAAAAAAGAAAAATGTCTCCTAGAAAATTAAATATAAAAAATGCAGAGAAAACTGAGGAAAGTGAAGATGAATATACAGAAGAAGAAATACAAAAAAATACAAAAAGAAAAAGGGTTCCATCAACAGTCGGAGCTTTATCCAAGAGAAAAACAGGATCCTTTCACTGCAATGAATGTAATTACACATTCAGGCTCTTGGGACCATTTAATAATCACAAAAGGGAGGGAAAGTGTAAATTTGAATGTAAATATTGTGGTAAAATGTTCACGTCCCGTTACTATTCCAACTACCTGTCTCACCTCAAGTACCATATCAAGGATCGTCCACATGAATGTAACATATGTAAGAAGACTTACATAGAGGCCCAGGCCTTGAAAATCCATATGAGAAAACATTCTGGGGACCGGCCCTTTGTTTGTGACCTGTGCGGCAAACGATTTTATGCCTCATCACATCTGGTATGTCACAAGAATCAAACTCACAAAGAATCTGATGAAGTGCACCAGTGTGATATGTGTGGGGCTGTTCTTAGCACTGTGGGAAATCTGCGAGTTCATAAAAAAGTTGTTCACACAATTGATAGACCTTTCACCTGTGAAATTTGTGGTAAGACGTTCAAAACAAAAAAATCTCTGGAACAAGTTCATGCTAAAGTCCATAATGAAATTTATCCATTCGTGTGCGAATTTTCTGGCTGTGATAAAGCATTTAAACGTGGGGAGGGCTTATCAGACCACATGAAACGTCACAACAATCAACGCAGTCATTTTTGTGAGCGTTGCGGAAAGGGTTTCTATAGCAACAAAGATTTATTGTTGCATACACGCACTCACACTGGGGAGAAACCTTTTTCCTGTCAGATGTGTGGATACAAATGTGCCTTGGCAGGGAACCTGCGTAAACACATGAAAACTCATCAATGATCACCCTTCAATGTTAAAACACTGTTTCGTATAAAGTTACATTAACCCTTTACTTCATAAAGACGCCTTTGGACACCTCTAATATTGAAAGCATTAATTCACCTCTTATCAGTAATGGGTGAAATATGTTTATATTAACTGACAGAGTGGAAAACAGTGCAGGAAGTGTTCAGATTGCTCGTCACGAGCAATCTGAACTCTTCCTGCACTGTTTTCAATGTCCTTCTGTGATTGGTGCAAGAAAACATGTATCTATGGAGTAAAGGGTTAAGTGATTTAAGTGATGCTATTAGCAACCCCAGCTAAAATTTCAATATTGTAGGATTTTATCAAAATGGACAGTAAATGAAAGATCTCGCTTTAAGACATTTTCGAAACAGTTAACATTTTTAAGATATCTTTATTAGAAAAAAAGTTATGAAGAATTGAATGTCAGGGAAAAGGGGTAATTTTCTGGATATTTTTCCTTTGCATATTTAAGTGAATATTCATGTAGTTGCGGTACTGACAAAATCTATTCTTCATAACATTTTCAATAATAGATATATCTTAATCAAAATTGGCACTTTTAGAGCATTTAACATCCCAGAATTTTTTTTGTCTCCATATTTACAAAGAAACCTTAGACTTTCCAGAATGGCCTTGTTTATGAGGCAAGTAAAGTGAGCCCTCTGGGAAAAATGTTATCTTTGAGGGAAGATAGGACTGACGCATATTTTAATTACAAGCAAATAGGCAAATTTATTATATATAAATTTACAAATATTACACAATTTCATTTTTCTTCAAAATCGATTTTATTTTTTGTTCTTCTGCATCTTCTTCTTCCGTGGCCATATCATATTCTTCTAATAATTTGTTCGTCTTCTTCTTTTCCCAAGTTAACTTTAAACCAATTTGAATAACAATATTTACCAGTTTTATAGTCTGATTGAGTACTTCCATATTTATATTGTCTCCGGATGCAGGTTGTTGATCTACAAACGGCCTGTTAGTACATAGCATTTGATACGTGAGCATTCCCATAGGTTGCTAGTAGTATTTAGACGACACAGTTTGCGGATATAGAACTAGCATTAATTGATTCCATTTGTCTGTTACTTGGCAGGGCAGCCTCCACCATTGTTTAGACGTGCTTGTGTGACAGGACTTAGTTTTCACATGGAGCGTTGTCTGTATGTATATCTGAGCTTCTGTTTTAAACAGATTGTTACTAGAATCGAATAAAGGTATCATTTTAATGAATAAGTTTTTAAACGGTTTGTGATACCATCTTGTTATGTCTGCTCTTAATTTTGGCGGTAGTTTCATTCTTAAGTCTGTATTCTGACCTTGTTTTCGCCAGTATGACTATGTTTCGGTAGTGTATTAAAGTCTGGTAGAGCGTATAATCAAGTAGGCCTTAAGTAAAAGGGAAGGTATAACACAACACGTGTATATGCTACAAGATCTAAGTTTATTCTGGGAGGAACCTTAACATAAGGCGGGGATTCCTGAAGCATGGCATATGGTAAGTAGACTGGCACCTGGGTATTACTACATCTCCTTTCTTTTGTAATAAAATAAGAAAGTGTATGTGTAATACAAATAAGAAAATGTATGTTTAACAAAAATAGCCTGAGTATGTAACTAAGATAAAATACAACATTCAATAAACAACTAAAGAAATATATTTGATTTCACATTTAAGTTCAAAACATTTTAGAGAGATGTGCTGCTACAAATGTGTTTATGTTGTCTATACACATGACACTATAAACGCCTTCGTTAACGTTTATTTGACCCATTGATCATTATTAAAAAACTGGTTTGATTTTACTTCTCGACCACTGCGCGTTCAGTAGGGAATTTCATAACATTCTGGGTCTTGACCTTCGTGTGTTGCATAACAGTCAGTTGTAGGTGAACTTTTTGAATGCTTGGTGCTTTGGGGTTCAATACGGGGTGAGTGGATAGGATTAACAGGAGTTGGGGGAATTGACTTTCCATGACCAGGGCTATGTTGCTGCAAGGTTGTAGGCAACCAATCGTCAGTATACATGCTTGGACAGATTTCCCGCGTTTTATGCAGGAAACGTCTATTTCGCCTTAGAATTGCGCCCTCTTCAGTCTTGATCAGAAACGATCTTTCTCCACGCTGTTTTAAAACAATGGCCTGTTTCCATACTTTACCAATTTGCAATCTGCAAGAATCACCAACATTGAGGATAGGGAGCGGTTTTGAGCCCTTATCATAATGTTGTTTTTGGGTATTTTTGCAGTATTGCATGTTCTTTATAACAGCTTGGTGATTAATTGACTGGGGTTGCAATTGTTTTTCAGTCGTGGGTAAGACGGATTTTAGTTGTCTACCCATCAGTAATTGGGCTGGTGAATATCCGCAATCAAGCGGTGTATTGTGATATTCTAAAATAGGCAAGTAAGGATCAGTTTTGCTTGCCTTGCTTTTTTTTTTAGGATGCCTTTTCCTACAGAGACCATTTTCTCAATGAACCCGTTTGACTGACTATGGCCTGGTGAAGATGTCACATGCTCGAAATTCCATTCTGTAGCAAATTTGGCGAATTCGTCTGAGCTAAACTGAGGTCCGTTGTCGCTTTTTAATGTATCTACCTGGCCTAACCTGGAAAAGTGTACTTTTAATTTACGTATCACCGTGATACTTTTTGTGTCCGGTAGCCAGTCTATTTCAAAGTGCTTACTGTAATAGTCGGCAGTAATTAAATAATCTTTACAGTCTAGGGCAAAGAGGTCACAGGCAATATGCTGCCAAGGTCTATGGGGCACGTCATGGGGTTTAAGTGGCTGTTTGGGGTTTGTATGTCTGTGTGTTAAGCATAAATGGCATGCTAACACGTGGTCAGTTATGTTTTTTGTCATTAAAGGCCAAAAAATTATATCCCGTGCCCGGCTTACCGTCTTATTGACACCCATATAGCCAATATGAACTGCGTTTATCATTTCTTGACGCAATGGTTTTGGGATAACTAATTTTTGACCTCGAAATATTATGTCATCGCCCACTGACATTTCGTCCCAGTGATTCCAGAACTCTAGCACAGATGATGGACAATCAATTCTCGCATCCGGCCAACCGTCGAGTATAGTCTGTTTCAAATACTCAGTATTTGAAACTGGTTGTCATTTTGTGTAGCTAGTCGAACTTGTTGCATTTTATTGTCACTTACAGGCAGACTTTTGAGTACCGTATGTATATGTACGTCCAGTCCTTCTGTCAGACCTGAGTACGTATTCTTGACAAAGTTACGTGATAACGTATCGGCAACTGGTATGTTTTTGCCGCTTACATGTATGACTTCTATGTCAAAGTTTTGCAACTGTAGCAACATTCTTTGTAGTCTAGGAGGTGCACTGCTTAGAGGTTTTTTCATTATTGGTACAATTGGTTTGTGGTCAGATTCGACAACTGTATGTCGAGCATAACAGAACTGTCTGAAACGTGTCAGTCCAAATAAAATGGCTAATGTTTCCTTCTCGATTTGAGCATAGCCAATTTCTGTCTGTGTCAGTGTCTTTGACGCAAAAGCGATTGGTTTTCCGTCTTAAAGGCATGTGACTCCAATGCCCCTAGAGCTCGCGTCGACTTGCAGCCGGACTGGTTTCCTGGCATTAAAGTACGCTAGCACTGGGGCTTTTGTGATAGCTATTTTGACCTTGTCAAAAGCCTCGTTTTGTGCGCAGTCCCAAATGAATTCTACGTCTTTTTTCAGTAGGTCTCTCATCGGACTCACTATCTGTGATAGGTTGGAGTTAAATTTGCTCAGATAGGTAACCATTCCTAACAGGGTTTCTAATTCAACTCTATTTTGAGGTGCTTTCATGGCCAATAAACTTTTTCGGGGTCGGGCTTTAAACCCTCCGAACTTAATATATGACCAAAGTACTTAACTTCAGTTGACCCAATTACACATTTGTCGGGGTTAAATCTTATTCCCTTCTCTCTAGCGCACGAAAGGACATTTATAAGATTGCTGTCGTGTTCTTGTTGAGTGTTTCCATAAATCAACAAGTCGTCAATTATCGATGTGACACCGGGTAGGTCCTCGAAGAACTCGTCAATTTTCCTTGAGAAAATGTTTTGAGAGCTGCGAATTCCCATAGGTAAACGCAGATAACGGTAGCGACCAAAAGGGCTGTTAAATGTGGTCAGATATGATGATTTGTGGTTCAGTTTGATTGACCAGTATCCTTTAGTGGCATCCAAAACACTAAAGTACTTAGCGCCATTTAGGCGTGTTGCTATGTCTTCTATCGTTCGCATTGGGTAATGAGGTCTTAGTATGTTGTCATTGAGCACCTTAAGATCCAGACACACTCGTAGATTTCCAGTTGTCGGTTTTTCGACGCATACTAGAGCGTTTACCCATTCAGTCGGTTCAGTCACTTTCTGAATAAATTGTTTGTCTTTCATTGATTTAAGTTCTGTTTTAAGTCTGTCCTGTAAAGCTACAGGTACCCATCGCGGGGGACATACGACAGGTACAGCGTCTGGTTTAAGATGCAAAGAACATGTTCCTGGGAATGAACCAATTCCTTTGAAAATATCACCTTATTCCGTCAGTACAGTCTGTTTGTCTAGACGCTGATGTTTATCAATAGCGTAGGTCAGTCGTATCAGGCCAAGGTCAATAGATGTCTGAAGGCTCAACAATGCGGGAGCTTTACTATCTACAACATAAAAACAAGCGTTGACCGATTTGTCTGCATGCTTGCATGTTAACGTGACCTTTCCAACTATGGGAAGCGGGTTACCTGTGTAAGACGATAGCTTACTATCAGAGGGTACTAAAGGGGCTTTGCATTTCATTTTTTTGTATTGTGAAAATGGCAAAATATCTACCTGAGAACCTGTATCTATTTTGAAAGTAATTGGGAATGAGGATTTGCCTACGGAAAGTGAAAGGGATGCGCAGTTGGGTCGAGAATCAAAATCGTGTACCGTATATACATAAAAATCCGAATCTTAATCACTCGAATCACTTTTGTCACAATAGACTGTCTGTGTATTTTACGGCGTTTTTATTTGGCCTTAATTCCAATAGTCCTGATGGATGTTTCATAGGATCGAATAAGTTTGTCAAGTTATACGTCGTCTCGCTTCCATAAAATTGCTTGTAGGTAGGTAATTGAATTCTAGCAGGAGTTTGAGTACATAATTGACAAATTAAACGAAACTTACCTTAAGTTGAAGTTTGATGTTAATTTTGTTAGTCCTTATCTACCAAGAATCACATGAGTGAACGAGTGCGGTCATGTGACAAAATACTTCAAACTTCAGAGCACTGAGGACACTCATGATAACTTGGAACTTTATACATATCCATAGGGAGGGGCTACCATGGGCGGGCATGTGATTCTATTTTTTGTAGCACTAGGCCCAGTACACAGAAATGTTTCACTGTTAAAAAAGCAGCTTTCAATTCTAAGTAATTTATATGCTGCCCTTTATCAGGGTCTCCCAATATACCACTGAATTCCATTTTATTGGTCATGTCATGTGCCCCATACCCTGCAAGACTACTATCAGACTCAATTTTCCTGTCTGGCTTTGGTATCATGCCTTCTGTACATCAGATACCCACCATTGTATACAATTCCTACTTTCATTAGAGCAAGCCATAATTGCATCAAAATTGCTTTTGTGTTTTTTAAGTTCTAAATCTCACTGTATTTTTAATGCTTTGTAATACAATGGTGCGTACAACACTCTTGCTCACTTGCCACTAATTTTCCTATTAACTTCCCAAAATCTCTGATTGCTAGCGTTTCTTTCCTTAATATGGTTCTTCATAATTCTGCTATTTCCTTTGCTCTTCTGTCTGTAAGGCGTACAGACATGTAAGTAAGAACCCTACAAAGTCAATTCACTGGGTTGGAATAAAAATACATAAAGTGTCAATCAAACTTACTGTGTCCTGCACATTTTGTGTACATTCTCCAAATGTATCACTTTGCAAAAGTACCTCATCTTTATAAACACTTAAGATATTTGTGTGTCCCTTTTTTCTGAGTGAAGAGAAAACAGGTTTGAGAAGTTAAGTAAATATTCTGGGAGGACTGGTTAAACCATTTGGTAAACTGGAAATAATTTCCTTTCCAACAAAATCTCAAATATTTCCTATCACTTTTTGTGACAGGGACACTCTAGTAAGCCTCTTTTAAATCTAATTTTGCAAAAAAAACAATTTTGTTTTACTAAGCTAAATGCTGACTTCAGGGTTTCCATTTTAAAATGTTTCTTTTCGATGTGTTCATTTAAATTACTTAAGTTTAATATCAATCGATAAGATCCATTTGCCTTAGGCCGAATAAAAATATTGGAAATAACTTCTCCCTGGACCGACTCAGCTGGTTCAACAATGTTCTTACTTAACATTTAATAAATACCTCTTCACTCCCATTAAATTTAATTTCTTTTTGAAAACATCCCTCACATGGATGTGGGTTGAATTTGATTTTATACCCATAGCCAATGATGTCTAATAAATATTTGTCATTTGTTTATTTCTTCCAGTTCTGAAACAAATTACTAATTTTTCAAGCCACAAAATTGTAAACAGTATTGTTTAAATCACCAAATTTTGTACTTACACAACTAGTTATTTTTGGTGTCCCAGATGTCCCTTTTTGTAGCCCCTTTTCTGCTGGTTTTGGTAGGGCTGGAACTTCCTCCATAAAAAATCCTTTCCAGTTGATGTGACTGAAGACTTAGACCCAACTGTGGGAACTTTTGGCTTTGAGAAAGTATGTGCCAAGGTGCTGCCCAGTTTGCGACTTTCATCCAAGTCTTTCATTTGTTTCTCCAAATCCTCTTTATCTCCAAATAACTGTGTTGCAGAGATAGTTGCAGACTCACTGCAAATTTGCTTATATTTTGAAGATATGGCCGGCAACAACATACGTCGACGTTGATTTGAAAACTCTATGGGCATATGCCAACAAATTAAACGAATCTAGTGCCATATCAAAAAGTTCTTCAGCTTCCTCAGAATCTTGTTATAAAGTTTTGTTCATGATATTGACTAACGGAATCATCCCTTTTGTCAGGTAATTTTGCATACGCTGCATTAATTTATCGTTGTCCTTTATCCCTTGTGCCGTTTGTTTGCTTGCTCACAATGCTTTGTCTACCTTTGGCACATCAAGAAATGGACAATTTTCTGGTTGGATATATATTTTTGCACCAAATCCTGTACTGCCTGAGTTTTATGTTCAATTGGTGCTTCCAAACCATTATTGATGGTCGAAACGATAACTTCATTTACTGACGGATTACAAAAACATTGCCCATCTTTCTTAATTTATCTAATTTACAATCCCCACTTTTGGGGCCATCAGGCAACTTCTGTTTCCTCGAAATTACTTGGCTGTCTTCTTCAGCCCCAGATGAATCCGACCTGCAAGCCTGTGAGTCTTCGTCTTCCCCTTACGACAAAAGAGGCCCATAGCCAAGCACCGAAAAGCATCTTTTGTATATGCAGCCACTTCCTTTACATCTCTCTTCTTCTTAAGAACTTCAAGTGACTTGACAGCCGGCACCATTGTCATGCACACAACATTGTATCTCTGTGTTGCCAGCATAGCTAGATCACCTTCCCATTTGGCCTTATATGCAGACCATAATTCCCTGTTTACATTAAGCACAATTTTCTCTTTAAAATTTTCTGTGGTCAAATATTTTTTCAACATTTCATTCTTTGTTGCCTTCGACATGGGGGTTTCAGTTGCATTGTTTGCTAATGATGCCAATTTGGTATCAATTTTCGGTCCATAAACAGTTTTCTACTCAAAATGTTTCTCAAAATGTTTCTCTTAGAACTTACAGGTATTAATTACTCCTGCGCTAGAGTGTCAACAAAATTCGACACTTGTTTCATACTAACATCTTCCAATCTCTTCTTATGTTGTGTAAAGATTTCTTTTTTTTCCCCATACTTACAACTGTTACAATTACTAAACAATATTTATAGTTAAAATGTCTTACCAATTTTTCTATTCAGTTTCATTTGATCAACAGTCAGACTTTGTTGCTTTTCCAGGGTACTCTTTTTTTCTCTCTGGCAAGTTTATTATTATCGCCTTCTGGAATGATATATATATACATAAATGAGATATAAGACATATATTGTGCATTAAATACTTGGATATGCAACTCTTTGTAAGCATCAAAATGTATCAGAGCATTATTATAATGTTGAATTTTATTAGAAAAATTAACTATGTGCATGGGGATAAAATAATATAAGCATATCTCTATGTACCTCCTATTCACTTCCTTAAATCGGCCTGATAGAATTTTGTTCTAATCGAAGAACTTTCATTATACTTCCAATGAAGTCAGCCAGCTGTCTGTGTAAGCATAATCTGTTTTTCGTTCTTTTAAAACATAAATATATACTGCATATTATCGGCAGAATGTTTAAGTGATTTCTAGAATCGCTGTCGCCATTGTTGGCAACCAAACACGTCATATATGGGCGAATATAAATCCACAAATTTACCAATAATTAAAATTAATTTAAAAAAAAAAACCTTGAAAACCCTCCAATAAAAGAAAAATAATTATCAAAATCATTAGATTCAAGAAGAAGCAGATCTGATGGAGATTATTGCTTCTGCTTGTGATTTTGGTAATTTATTCTCTGAATCGTTTGTTGTTGAACTGTCATCTTCTCGATTGACTGTTCTTTCTTTTCTTGTCCTTGTTGAGTGGCAAGAATAGGATCACTGTGGCTGATGCATGTCGTAAGAAGGAACAATTTGAGTAATACAATAGAATTTGCTGAAACACTGCAGTTCTGCAGGTATCAAGGTTCTAAGTTCATTCTGCATATTCATTTGTTGATGTATTTTTTTGAATCTGTATGTTAATTTTTTGTTTTTGTACATGTAGAATGAACCTGGAATCTTCCTTCCTGTTGGCGTCAAAAAACCTATAATGTGTTGATTCGCTGTAAAACCCTATTCATTCATTCATTATAATATCAATATTATACTGTTATATATATGCAAATATAATAATAATAATGTACAGACAGTTCTAAAGCAGTTAATTACACTTTATGTTTGGAGCAATTTATTTTAATTAATATTTGAATCATTTTGTTAATATTTGTCACCCATTTTAACTGTTTGAACTAAACATTTCCTGGAGTTTTTTTAACTGTTCTGGTGTTAATCGTACTGCTTTTTCAATAGAGTTTAATACAAAATTGAAAAAGGCACAGGATGCAAGACAAATTATGCAGCATGAACTGTAAATCCCAAACCATCAACTAAAGTTTAAACTATATGTATTCTTGATGTTTTATGCATTCTTCTTGACGTGGTCCTGTCATCAATATATGGTATATTTGAATGGCCTTTTTTCCTCAACGATGCATACACACTTTTTTTACAATTTGTTGATACCCTTGGGCTACAAGGCAGATACTGGGACAATGTACAAAATTGAAAATATTTTCCATCCCATGCAAATCTTATATACTGGTACTTGCTATCATTCTCCTGAATATTAGTAATAGCAGATTTCAATGTCTCCATTTTAAAATGAAATTTTGTAACATTATCATTAAAAGTCTTTAAAATAGGTTTAAAATACCTTGAACACTCATCTTTCTTTGGGTTAACAAATATGTTTAAATAGAATTGACCATCATCCACGAAAACAACTTCTTTTATTATACCTTTCTGCAAAAATGTTTCATTTCTGTAGTAACCAACTCTTTGTTTTGTTCATTTAATTGTATTGACCTGGGGGTAAAGAATTGAAATGGCTGAGAATTTAACTCAATCCTATAACCTTGAATTTTATTTAATATCCAATGATCTGTTGTTATAGCATCCCAAGATTCACTGAACCAAGAAATTTGTCCCCCTGTAAATTTTTCCAGGGTATTTGACAAGGTTTGTAAAATAAATTACTGTGACATACACTCGCGTTTACTTCTTTTGATATGACTTTTTTTGAGACATGCATCTCTGATAAGGTTTCCTTTGTTGCTGTCCACTGTTGAAGGAAGCTGACTGGTGCTTCTGTTTGGGATATTGATTCCCTTTTGGGAACTGTGGCCCTTAAAAAATGAGGTTGAGACCTGCCAGATAACTTCATTGCCCATTTAGACTCCTTCTTTATCTTGTCCACTTTTTGTTCTAAATTGTCACCAAATTGTCACTATGTTGCCTGCATAGCTAGATCACCTTCCCATTTGGCCTTAAATGCAGACCATAATTCCCTGTTAACATTAAGCACAATTTTCTCTTTAAAATTTTCTGGGGTCAAATATTTTTCCGACATTTCATTCTTTATTGCCTCCGACATGGGGGTTTCAATTGCATTGTTTACTAATGATGCCAATTTGGTATCAATTTTCGGTCCATAAACAGTTTTAGTCTACTCATGATGTTTCTCAAAAAATTGTGAAGAAATTCTGATGTTTAATCGGTATCAATATCTCCTGATGACAACATTGTGTCCAGATTGTTCTCATTAGAACTTAAAGGTATTAATTACTCCTGCACTGGAGTGTCAACATAATTCGACACTTGTTTCTTACTTACAACTTCCCAATCTCTACTTGCGTTGTGTAAAGATTTCTGTGTTTTTCCACACTTACAACTGTTACAATAACTAAACAATATTTATAGATAAAATGTCTTACCAATTTTTCTATTCAGTTTCATTTGATCAACAGTCAGATTTTGTTGCTTTTCCAGGGTACTCATTTTTTCTCTCTGGCAAGTTTATTAATATCGCCTTCTGGAATAATATATATATATATATAAATGAGATATAAGACATATATTGTGCATTAAATACTTGGATATCCAATTCTTTGTAAGCATAAGAATGTGTCAGAGCATAATAATAATAATGTTGAATTTAATTAGAAAAATTAACTATGTGCATGGGGATAAAATAATATAAGCATATCTCTATGTACCTCCTATTCACTTCCTTAAATCGTCCTGATAGAATTTTGTTCTAATCGAAGAACTTTTCATTACGCTTCCAATGAAGTCAGCCGGCTGTCTGTGTAAGCATAATCCTTTTTTCGTTCTCCTGAAACATAAATATATACTGCATATTATCGGCAGAATGTTGAAGTGATTCCTAGAATCGCTGTCACCATTGTTGGCAACCAAACACGTCCCATATGGGTGAATATAAATCCACAAATTTACTAATAAATAAAATTAATTAAAAAAAAAATCTTTAAAACCCTCCCATAAAAGAAACATATCCTGACTGATCATCAAAATCATTAGATTCTAGAAGAAGCAGATCTGATGGAGATTATTGCTTCTGCTTGTGATTTTGGTAATTTATTCTCTGAAACATTTGTTGTTGAACTGTCATCTTCTAGATGGACTGTTCTTTCTTTTCTTGTCCCTGTTAAGTGATCCCAATGTTTAAGATCTGAGCTACCTGTTCTTTTCCTCTCCATTCTGTATTCCTTGTGTCACCCGGAGTACTAATTCTGTCAGTTGCATCGTAATTCTCTTCTCTGCGTGTTGCTATGTAGGCAACGTTATTTACTTCCTGTGTCGTCTGATCAGGCTTAATTTTAATACTGGTCAATGCCCTGGTAATAATAGGGATGTGAATGTTTGATGCAAAAAAACATCATCATTAAAAATTATTATTACATTTGATTATTTGATCGGCTTTTTGATTAGATTAAATTGGAATCTAAAGACAATACAGTTATTCATTGTTTACATGTACGGTTTGAAAGTTTGTCACTACAAAAATGAGTAGACGTAAGACAATGAATATCAAGGTTTATTTGACTGGGTTTCAATACTGTGGTTTCATACTGCGTTGTTCTATCAACGTTGTCATGTCTTCAGCAAAGAGAAAATGTCTAACATTAGAACAGCAGGTGAAAGCCCTAAAATGATGGAAACGTACATGCATTATATAAGACAAAAAAAAGACCAACAAAAAGACATTTTACCCCAATAAGAGACCACCTGCCTTAAGAGACCACTTTTCAGATTTCCCTTTAGTGGTCTCTTAAGACAGGTTTTACAATTATATATATACACCCGTATATCAAAATATTATTAATAAAGTAGGCACAACTGCTAATGTCTATCACTATCCTGTGACTAATGTTTGTATCATAACTGTTATAAATCTTGCAACACAGACTGGTGTGTTGTATTACTAATGATTTCTTTATTATAAAATCGTGCAAATGCTTTTGCGTTTTTCCAACCAGCTGTTTTTATTATCACAGATAGAGGAGCTCTCCAAATTTTTGCTGCGGATGTAGAAGCTGCTCTTGTACTGTGGGCCCCATAATGGCTGCTTATTCCAGCCTTCAACATGAATGTCTTCACCCATCTTAACAAAGTTTGTTTCGAAATTAATATATGTGGTTTTTGGGTGCTTATTAATAGGCTTTTCTCTCCATTTCCCAATACTTCAGTTCTGCGGATATATTCTTTTAAAATCCTGACCAGACATCGATTCGGGTTTTTTTCATAGTAATCTAAATATGCTATCTAAATGATGTCCAGGTTTTGTCTGTTTTAGTAGATGATTTCAAAACCACAGCACTGACATTCAACATTAAGGTCTGCACTCACAGCAATGAAAGCTTTTGATTGATGAATGACGAGGCCCTAGTCCCTAGATTTGAAATATTGGTGTGCTTTTTAAGGTGTGTGTATAATGATGCCTATTTTTTGCATGCTGCTCTAGTCAAATGCCATGCATCATTGATTTTGTTTCCACAACTTTTGTTTAGCCTTTTACAGTTTTTATAAGATTATCAGGGTTGGCTTTTTCATCATCTCTTAGTGTATTCAATCGACCACAGACCCTGTGAACGCTACTCGCTGTTATTCTTTCTTTACATCGTTCTTTCAACGTGTTGCACTGTTGCACTGTGTCTGATCTATTGTGGCTGTTTGAAGTGCTTCTCTGGCAAAAAAAATAAATTTTTTATGCTTCATCAGTGGAAGAATTCTGTTTTGTTTAAAATTTTGCAGTTACCTGCAGTAGCGATGGTGAGCATTCTACCTTTTTAACTTTGAGTCGTTTCTATGAATCTGGGTTGTTGTGCAACAATCTATACAAGTCTGATCAGATTTTGTTTGCATCTTTAATACTGTTTGATTGTTTTGTTTGGTCAGTGGTGTAAAGCACCTTTTCTTTTCTTTTTTTTTCTGTCTTTCTTCGGCAACAGTATTTATGTTGGTATAATGAGATTTTCTCCAGACTGCCTCTGACAGCTTTAACGGTTTAATTGTGGTTTTGTTTTTAGAGGGAATGTTCAATTCACATTGTTTACTTGTACATGCTGGTTTGATTAATCCTGTGTTAAAGGCATGCGCAATTCGAAATAAAACGCAACATACCAGCAGTGCACAAACCAGTCACACCACCAAGTGCTGGTTCCCCATCTCTCCTGACAACAATCCTCACATTATATGCTTTGTTGTTAACAGCTTGAAAAGGTGTTACTCTTGATTTCAATATGCACACAGGGCTGTCTGAACTGATTTGATGGAAAGAAATCTCCTTAACCCATTCGCAAGTAAAGTATTTATATGCTTTACCTTCTTTATATTCATTCATCAACCGATGTACTATCTTTTGGAGCTGTTGAGATCTGGTATACAAGTTGAAGACCATTTAGTCACAGCTGTCTTTTTCACCAATCCATCTTTAAAATAATCTGGATCCCGTATGATCTCATCTCCCACCACAAGTTTCTGCTTGAATCAAAAGGGATAATTTTTTCCCAGGTACAAAATGTCCTGAAAAAAAGCATAAAAACTGTTATGTAATTAAATTTTTTTGAATCTAAAAGCAATATTATAACTACTCATGTATTAAGAAATATTGATTTCATTATGTGGGTCGATGTGTTGTTTTGCATTGTTATTACACATACGTTTTCACTTCTACAAAAAATTAAAATGGGCTTCAGAGCCTTTTTCTGGAAATTGGGAAGAGGCCCAAGCCTTTGAGATTGGGGAAAAAACCAGCATGTTTGAGGGGAAATTGGGAAAAAATTTTAAGGTTTTAGCAAACTGGAAAATAAAGCATTACACTGTTAAGACCATGTTCTGACCAATTTTCATCAGATATTACAGTAATCCTTCATTAAATCCGTGATGAGCATACCAAGTTTTCATGCATTATAGAGTTTAATGGAGTAACTATAACAACAATCATCGGCTCAATGGAATTCATTTTCTTCTGCATCAGAAAAGGAATACACTGAAAAATAACACTTTTGCCGTATCCTGTTGGTAAAATAACGACAGTATCATTTCCATTATAGATGGATTGTAAAGCTTCTACCTGTTTATTCTTAAAAGTAAATTTTAATGCGAGTCTTTCTGGCAAACTGAATACAATCATCAAACCATGTGGCTGCGCTGCTGCCATCTTTGTTTGTATATATATAAAGGAGTAAAAGTTAAATTAGCAAAACATTTTTTTTATATAATTCTTCTTCTCATTCCTTCAATTTTATTATACATGTAATTAGATACAAAATTAATACTATACAATATTGATATTTGTGTATATCAACCATTTTACTGTTCCTTACCGTCTTTAACTTTTCATAAGGTAATTCGCAGGGGAAAATCACTGATATCCCATGTTTTGAGGAAAGTACTACACCTATGTCCGAGGTTATTTCAAGCGTAGGTGGAAATGGTCGTACACAAGCTGTTCATGCTGTGTTATTTCCCTAATTCTCCAAATTTTTAACTATCACATTGCAGATTTTGCCAACTTTTCTCAGTCAAAATGTGACGACTAGCACCAGTGATTTAATTTGAAAGTCAACAAATTCCTGATTGTCCTTAGAATTAATTGCATCTGCATGAAATTATAACTTTTACTGTAATCCCCGTTGTCCTGAATGTTATGAACACGACATTCCTTTTTGGCACAGCACAGTTTGGAAATGGTTCCATTTATTGCAAAATAAGCACTATCTGCCTTTGGCAGGGCATACTGGATGTGTCCGTTGTTGTCCACAATTTCCACATTTGTTTATGTCCCTTTTGTGGTATTGTCCTGTATTGCTGGTGGTATTCCGAGGTTTGGTGTGAACCTCCTTCCCCTTCCAGTTTGGCTGCTTGACTTTGCTGATGTCATGTTGTCTATCCAATGACTGTAATTGTGACTGAATATTTATATGTTTCTCTATTTGAATAGCTTTGTCCATGGTTAACGTGTCATCTTCCTTTATGAGTTTTTCTCGTATTTTGTTTGAACCGATTCCAAAAACTAATCTGTCTCGGATCATCTTGTCGGGTTTATCATATTTGCAGTCCTTGGCTGCGATTTTCAGTTTGATGATGAATTCTTCAATAGACACTCCTCCTTGGCATATGTTATTGAACTGGAAACCTTCACCTGAGTTTAGTTTGGGTTGTACATATTCTCCAAATATCTGGAATAATCTGTTCAGTTTCCAGTTGTCCTCTGCAGTTAAATTCCACGATTTGTGAATATCCCGTCCCTTTTGGCCGATTCATAAAAATAAATATGTGATATACAAATGGGGGTTAATACACCCAAAGGAAGCAACTCAACCAATCATTTCTATAATTAACTGAAGTATTTTTATCACATTACCCACGCCTTCAGGTTCAATCAAACCAGTTAATTACTAAAAATAAAAAAATAGAACAAAAACATGAAATATAAGAAAGAAGCTTCATAAGTAAAAAGAAGGTTCTAACTAAATTGTTTAACAAAGTCTTTTCAGTGATTGGCTGAATAACACATTTTATTCAAATCTTAAGTCAATGCTCACTTGCATCCTTTCCTTTGTATTTTCTCCCTGAATTACTTCTGAATGTCCTTCTGCACCTGACAGTTTTTACGGAGATAATCCCTTCTCAACATCTTGTCCTTCTTTGCACTTAGTAGAAAAAAACATGGTCTCTTTGTTGATTGACAAAGACGTACTCTGCAATTGTCATTTTGTAAAACTCTCATAATTTCTACAACAAAATATCTAACCATAATTATAATTAACTGAAGTATTTTCATTGTAATTGTTTCTTTGCCTTTGTCATTCAAAGGACTATTGAAATAAGATTTACATGATCTTTGTATTGTTACCATGCTTCAGGCAGGTTTGTGGATGCCTTGTCCACTTTTAGGGTTGGTGCAACTAAAGTTCCATTGCAATGACAATTTAAGAACATTGATAAATCCGTGATTAATCCAAAATTATCAATGCCAAATGTCACAAATTCAAACTGTAACTTCTGATACCATGTGTTTTCACAGGAATACATAACAATACTATTTTATTAATGGAACCTAAATGAATGAGCATGTTTAGTGTTTTGGTACAAAAACATTTTTGGCTGGCAGACTTGATTGAATATAATACAGCCTCATCGCAGTTGTAATTTCATTCTGGTTTGTCAGTTATATAGAACTTTGCTCCCTTTAGTTTCTTTTAAAAGTTGGACCTTATCTCTTAATACATCTACAGTACTGAAGGAAGTCCTGCCCCTATCTAGTTAAGGGCCTCTTTTTGAAACCTCTCTATTACATCTGGATGGTCCCCTTTTACTCAATACATCCTCTTTGTCTTATTCTCTCGCATTACACCAGCAAGCACAATTAAATGTTGAAATGACAGGAAAACCATGTGTTTGACATATATTCTATGTAAATGCATAGAGCATTTTTTGTCACCAGTCTATGCAGTACTAACACCTATTTAAGCACCAACTTTCACCTTCCTTGCAATTCTATCAGATATTTTCACTCTTGGCACTCCTAATTTTTTTGACCACCACCGATATATAAAAGTTGTCATTTTTAATAGCATTTTATGCAAAAAAACACTCTCTTCCAGTCAAAGGCATATTATTTTTGTGCATTTTGTCCTTATCTGCAAAACAACTCTTATAACTTAAATGTTGCCATCCACTTATTTAATTATTTATTTATTGATTCAATGAAAATTCATGTTCAGGATTGTCTTCGCTAATGAGAAATCTCGGTCTCCCCCCCCCCCCCCCCCCCCCATTGTTATTTTCGTTATTTACCGGCGGGAGTCTACTTCCATCTCATCCAGTTCATCCAACTACTTGAATAATAAATCCATGTTGAAAGAGAGTGTGTTTATCGTGGTGTTTTCACTTACCCGTGAATATTCTTGGAGGACTTGATTTAATACCTCATCTCCCATTTCCTCGAAGTATAAGTCCCCTATGGTCTCGTCTCGGTGGAAGTCCACTTGTGACCTGGCATCGCTTCCATCACTCCCGCTGCCGTCAGGTTTGGATCTTCAGTATGCATCGTTTGTTAAGGATTTATCGTTGATTGTTAGTCTTGTATCGTCGGAGCACTTGACTCTCTTGTGTCTCCAGATAACACGTCGTCCGTCATCGTTGCTCAGCTTTGGGGACTTTCCCCTATAATGTTTTCCCTGCTTGCCACTGTCCGACTTGGAGGAGTTAAAAAACTGTTGTAAGTGTTTAATATTGATTGTCCTCTTGATACTGTCTGCCCTCCCGACATTACAAATTGAGTTGTCGCTGCTAGAGCTGCATTTGCAGGAAGTGCCGACAGTATTACATTTAGAGCATGTGCTGCATATTGTGATCCTGTTGCAAGTCTCTCTAATACTGGCCCGCTGTCGTCATGTGATGTCTCTGGTCTTGGTTCTTGATCGTCCACGCGTGTTGGTGTTTGACTTTGCTCTGTAATATGAAGGAAACTCTGTTGCTAAATTGTTTAATCGAAAGGTGTAACATCTGTTGTCTAATGCTTCTTTTTCTGATGAACAAAATCTATGTAAAGCAATGGCTTGTTGTTACAATTATTGGTGTTTTAGCTAAGAACTTTGGTTCAGTGTGTTTAATTGATACCCATGTTGGTAATCCTTCTGCTACTGATTTAAATTTTTGAGCTTGGTTCATTCCAAGCAATGGTTCTTCTCATATAATCAATTCTTTGTCAATACAGTTGCTGTACATATAATCGTATGGTGATGTAAGCTCTGCCCATTTAAATTGAGATAATAATGGTCTTGTAAATACACTCTTTCCTTTAGAAGGTATTATTAACACCATACAGTTTTTTAAAGAATGAGATTTAGTTAATAATGAATATAAAGCACACTCAAATTCATTCACTGGTATATCTTGATTACGTAGAAATGTTTCTTTTTTATCTTTACTTTAAACATATTTTATTGCTTTTTCATATACATGTGGTAGCAAAAGGGTTAGGCCACAAGTTATCCAACATTAAAATCTGCCTTTACCAACAACATATTATTTACAAATAAGCAATCAAGATTGCAATAAAACATACAGGAAGAAGGGGTAAAACATGAAATAGGGTGTATTGCTTGAATATACGTTTGCTATGTTGTTCTTAAATGAGGGGCTCCACCATGAGGTTTCTATTTTATCTAAGCTTATAGCATTACACTCTACAGCACTAAAACATGCAAATAAATTTTCAGCAGGTAAACTAGCACAATACATAGCACAATTACATATAATAGTCATTAAGCTTGGTATTCAGAGGTAACAAATCTTTTTCACCTATTCAGCAAATCTTACTTTGTGTTTAATTGTTATTCCTTTAAATATTTTTGCTACTGTAGAACATTTATCTGTTCCTTTATTTATGTTTTCATCCCATTGTAGATCATCAGTTATTTCTATTGTCCCCATTAACTCTACGGCATCTTGTGTAATTGTTACTAAATGTAACGGAGCTTTCATAAAGTATATTAGTAATTGACATTATGATTTTACTTTCTGTATTTGTTTGAATCCTAATCCTATTTCATTGTCTACACCAAATGTTATTTCTGAGAAACTTTTCCAAATTAAATCGTTCTTTGCATGCTTTGCTGATATCATCATGTGTCCGTGTAGTGTACCTTTTGATACATCTTCAAAACAAATCAAAATTCTTGCTCATCTTGTATGCTGTCTAGGATACAGCTAGTATAACCTGGGGTTGACTGATCAACAACACACGTCTGAACATAGCTGACTTTTATTTCAAACTTGTGCCAAGTGGTAAAAACTGTAAATAAACAATGAAACCACAATAAATGTCTTTAAAATATAGCAAGTACATTCTCATCATTTTAGCTTGTACTTCCAGTCTTAAAGTAATCTTTCACAAAATATGCTTTATATGAATATATATATATATATATATATATATATATATATATATATATATACATAAACTGATCTTTACTTTCAAATATATATACACATAATCATCAACTTAATAAGCAACTTGTAAATGTAGTCATTCATAATTCAAAAGTGAACATTCCGATTTCTCATTACAACATTACACAGAACGAAATGTTTTGGTACAAAGCGGCTGCACATGGCCGGCACAGTTTATCATGTTTTCATAAGAAATAACGTTTATGTAGATTATTCCAATGAATCTAGAGACAAATAAAACCAAAATATATCAATACTTACGTCATGGTGACATTGGCTAACAGAAAATATCAAAAATTTAGATTCATGACCACGCTGTCGAAATGGAACGACCAACGTGCGAGAAACGTTTTGCTAATGATGTCATCTCAATCAAGGGAGACAAGTCATATTTCCTATACTCAACCTAATGTATCTATATCTACAGACTGAAACAGCACACTCCCCAACTGATATTGATAAAATATCACTAAATATAACAAAATACTAAAATTTATGACCTCAAAAACACTTAACAAATACTAAAAAAATATGACCTTGACATTTTTTAACAAACAATCAATCTCATATATTGAACAAGTAACTGCAATTTACTCTCAAAATCGTTTTGATCTGTTCCGATTTACTGAATTGTCAATCATCTCTCAATAGAAGAACAACCTCAGAAATCGGACGCGTATACACAGTTCTTTTTCCATCCTTAATGATATTAACTTCAACTTTCCTAACTCTGCCATCCTCACTGGCAAAAGCATTAACTATCACACCTACAGGCCAATCATTTCTATGAACACTTATACTTTTGTCTCTTAACAACACTACATCACCAAGTTTTAAATTGGGTCTATCGGAAGACCATTTCCTTCTGATCTGCAAAGTGTGTAAGTATTCACTCCTCCATCGTTTCCATAAAGTGTCTGCTAGTGCTTGTACACGTTTCCAATGCGTCTTAAGGTCTACCGGTTCATGTTCAATAGTGTTCAATTCAGTATTTCTGCAAATCTTTTGGGTAAGTAGCATAGATGGACTGAGGATATTTGGATTATCTGGATCCGTAGAAACTGGAACTAATGGTCGAGCGTTAATGATAGCACACACTTCTGACATGATAGTGTTAAGAATGTCATGAGTTAAAGTCTTAGATATGGCCTCTGACATCATTGAATCTGGGATATGTCGTGTAACACCGATCATTCTTTCCCATACACCTCCCATATGTGATGAATGCGGAGCGCTGAAAATCCATACAGTCCTTTTACTGTCAAGAAAGTTTTTTATTGGACCTTCTTCAACATTGACCGATTCTATTTGTAATTCTTTACATGCGCCTACAAATTTTGTCCTTCTATCAGAACGCAACACTTTCACATCCCCACGTATTGACATAAACCTCCTGAGAGCATTTATAAAAGCCGATGAAGAAAGTTCTTCGATTAACTCGATATGAACAGCTATAGTTGTTAAACAAGTGAAGAGAACGGCCCAACGTTTGCTGTTGCTATGGCCCTCTCTAGTTCAGTGGGTGCTTACAGACCAAGGACCGAATGTATCCACACCAACATGAGTGAAAGGTGGACCTGGTTGGAGTCGATCCAATGGAAGGTCTGCCATTTTCTGGAACTCCATTTTACCTATTGATTTCCGGCATTTAATGTAGCTATAGATCACTGTTGAAATCAAACGCTTACACCCTACGATCCAAAATCCTGCTGCATGTATAGCACCTTCTGTGATGTTTCACTTCTGCGTGAAAATGACGCACCAGTAGATTAGCTATGTGACCTTTTAGAATTATGATTGGATGTTTCATATCATGTGAAAGTGTAGACTTTTCCAAGCGTCCACCAACTCTTAAAATTCCATTTTCATCTAAAAACGGATTTAGTTTGCCAATTGAACTGTTTCTAAATATGGGCGAGACCTTTTTCAACGAAGTTACTTCTTCACAAAAAGCGTCAGTCTGAATGAACCGTATTATAAATAACTCGGCTTCGCGTTTACAAGCGACAATATTCAACTCTGCCCATGTTTTGTCTGTAATGCTGGCTTGACAACCCTTACAAACATGTTGTAAAAATCCTATAGCAACTACCAAACGGATCCAAGATTAAAACTTTTCGAAATGGTGTAATCCTAGGCCATTCGGGTCAGTCACCTTTGTCTCTAATACACTTACTCGAATTTCTATGTCACATTCAGGTTCAATCAATGGGTAGCTGTCAGATGAATCTACATTTGTCTTCAGCAAGTAGCTTGGACCAGACAACCAAGGACTATCTTGTATGTTATGAACTCTAGTGGCTCGAGTAGCACAATCTGCCGGGTTTAAGTTTGTATTTACGTAAGACCATTGTTGCGGGTTTGTTGACTTCCTGATCCTTTCTACTCTGTTACCCACATAGTTGTAGAATTGTTTTATCTCATTATTGATATAGCCCAACACGACTTTGCTATCTGTATAGAATGATACTTTGTCAAATTCAGTATCTAAAGAATCAATAACTGTTTCTGATACCTCTACACCAAGAACTGCCGCACACAATTCCAAGCGTGGAATTGTGTGGCCACTTTTTGGAGCTACTTTTGCTTTACCAAGCACAAATCCAATATGTTGGCTGCCATCTGGTGATTTAGTTATGATATAAGCCGATGCTACAATTGCCTTTTCCGAGGCATCAGAAAAGATATGTAACTCCTTCTTTACAACTTCTGTTAGTGATACAGGACCGTAAGTTCTCTGGATATGTAATGCTTCTAAGTTTTCAAGCGAGTCTTTCCAAGCTTTCCAATCAAGATATCTTTCTTCTGGTAAATCATCATCCCTATCCCTAGTTTCTAACATAAGTTCTCTTAAAAGAAGCTTTCCTTGTATTGTGACTGGTGCAAGAAAGCAAATGGGATCATTCACACTGTTGACTGTCGAAAGTAACCCACGGCATGAGTATTTCTTCTCTTCTTTAGATTTTGAAATGTGACTGTATCTTATTCGAGATTCCAGCTTAACCCAAGACTTCTTTGCAATGGTATAGTATCTGCAGTGAGATCTAAATCTTTGAGATCTTTTGCTAAATCTTCTGTAGGGAATGCTTTCATGACTTCATGGCTATTTGACGCGATTTTGTGGAGACGTAGCTGTCCTTCAGATAATAAAGCTTCTTGTGTTCTCTGCATTAAGTCTATTGCTTGAGAACTCGTTGAAAGCGAAGTAAGACCATCATCGACATAAAAGTCTCTCTCTATAAAGGTTTTAACATCTGATCCATAACTTGCTTCAGATTTTGCTGCGATTCTCTGAGACCATATGAAGCAATGCCCGGAGAAGGACTGTTGCCAAACACATGAACAAGCATTCTATATTCCATCAGTTCCTTTTCTGGATTATTGTCACGATACCAAAAAAACCTTAGAAAGTTTCTATGTTCCTCTGGAACCATAAAACAATAGAACATTTGCTGTATGTCTGCCATAATAGCAATGCTCTCCTTTCGGAAACGAAGTAGTACACCTAACAGATTGTTTGTTAAATCAGGGCCTGCCATTAGTACATCGTTTAAAGACACGTCCTTGAATTTAGCTGAAGAATCAAATACAGCTCTTATTTGATTTGGCTTTTTTGGATGGTAAACACCGAGTATCGGCAGATACCAACACTCTTCGTTTTCTTCCAATAGTGGAGCTAATTCGGCATGCCCACAATCAAACAAACCTTTCATGAAAGTAACGAAATGATCTTTCTTTTCTGCATTCTTGCGTAAGCTCGAGTCCAATATTTGAGCTCTATTAAAAGCTTGTTGTCTGTTATTCTGGAGCCGTACCCGTGTACTCAACCAAATGTATCTATATCTACAGACTGAAACAGCACATCTTGTTTTTCTGGAATTTTGAGTGTACATGTATTATATAATCTACTTAAGTTGGGTGACTCAACTTCAGTCAGGTGAGCGATATAGGGCCATCTTGGCCCTCTTGTAACTTATTCTATGTATTTATGTTAAATAATTTTTTTCCTCATCGCCAATGTTATATTGTTGTTTATGGATATGAATACAATAAATAATGAAAGTGTTTGATACTATGTCTTTATTGCTTGATAGACTAACAGTGAATCCTTAATTACATATCAGAATAAGATTACTGCTAGTCTTGACCCTTGACCTTAGCATCTTTGCTTATCATTAATCGATGCAGTGGAAATATACTGGGTGTCTGTAACTGCTACAGTTATAAATAGAACATCATATATGGCACAAAAACATGCTATATTTACCTAGGGTACACTGGTTACAACCCTAGCTGTGTTTATATTGGTTATCTACCACTACCCTCGGGATGATGGGGTGGAGACTTACACATAGGAGGACCCCTGCTGAAATAACAGGCCTGTCAAATATTAACACCATACTGTAGAATAATTTATTTTAGCCCATTTTTTTTTTTTTGGTACTTGGTTACAGAGGGCTACATCAGGCAACGACTGGGTACAAGTGGTTACAGACTTTAGAATAATCATTTCAGCCATTATTTATTTTAGTACATAATAACAGAGGGCTACATCAAGCAACGACTGGGTACAAGTGGTTACAGACTGTAGAATAATTAATTTCAGCCCATATTTATTTGAGAACATGGTTACACAGTGTTACACCAAGCAACGACTGGGTACAAGTGGTTACAGACTGTAGAATAATCATTTCAGCACATATTTATTTGGGTACATGATTACAGAGGAATACATCAGGTAACGACTGGGTACAAGTGGTTACAGACTGTAGAATAATTAATTTCAGCCCATATTTTATTGAGTACATGGTTACACAGTGTTACACCAAGCAACGAATGGGTACAAGTGGTTACGGACTGTAAAATAATCATTTCGGCCATTATTTTTTGGGTACTTGGTTACAGAGGGATACATCAGGCAACAACTGGGTACAAGTGGTTACAGACTGTAGAATAATTCATTTCAGCCATTATTTATTTGGGTACATGATTACAGAGGGCTACATCAGGCAACAACTGGGTACAAGTGGTTACAGACTGTAGAATAATTCATTTCAGCCATTATTTATTTGGGTACATGGTTACAGAAGGCTACATCAGGCAACAACTGGGTACAAGTGGTTACAGACTGTAGAATAATTCATTTCAGCCATTATATTTTGGGTACTTGGTTACAGAGGGATACATCAGGTAACGACTGGGTACAAGTGGTTACAGACTGTAGAATAATTAATTTCAGCCATTATTTTTTGGGCACTTGGTTACAGAGGGCTACATCAGGCAACGACTGGGTACAAGTGGTTACAGACTGTAGAATAATTCATTTCAGCCATTATTTATTTGGGTACTTGGTTACAGAGGGCTACATCAGGCAACAACTGGGTACAAGTGGTTACAGACTGTAGATTAATTCATTTCAGCCATTATTTATTTGGGTGCATGATTACAGAGGGCTACATCAGGCAGTGACTGGGTACAAGTGGTTACAGACTGTAGAATAATCATTTCAGCCATTATTTATTTGAGTACATGATTACAGAGGGCTACATCAGGCAACGACTGGGTACAAGTGGTTACAGACTGTAGAATAATTAATTTCAGCCCATATTTATTTGAGTACATGGTAACACAGTGTTACACCAGACAATGACTGGGTACAAGTAGTTACAGACTGTAGAATAATAAATTTCAGCCCATATTTATTTGAGTACATGATTACATAGTGTTACACAAGGCAATGACTGGGTACACGTGGTTACAGACTGTAGAATAATTAATTTCAGCCCATATTTATTTGAGTACATGATTACACAGTGTTACACCAAGCAACGACTGGGTACAAGTGGTTACAGACCGTAGAATAATTAATTTCAGCCCATATTTATTTGAGTACATGGTTACACAGTGTTACACCAGGCAACGACTGGGTACAAGTGGTTACAGACTAGAATAATCATTTCAGCCCATATTTATTTGGGTACATGATTACAGAGGGCTACATCAGGCAACGACTGGGTACAAGTGATTACAGACTGTAGAATAATTAATTTCAGCACATATTTTTTGGGGTACTTGGTTACAGAGGGCTACATCAGGTAAAGACTGGGTACAAGTGGTTACAGACTGTAGAATAATCATTTCAGCCCATATTTATTTGGGTACATGATTACAGAGGGCTACATCAGGCAACGACAGGGTACAAGTGGTTACAGACTGTAGAATAATTAATTTCAGCCCATATTTATTTGAGGACATGGTTACACAGTGTTACACCAGGCAATGACTGGGTACAAGTGGTTACAGACTGTAGAATAATCATTTCAGCCCATATTTATTTGGGTACATGATTACAGGGGGCTACATCAGGCAACGACTGGGTACAAGTGGTTACAGACTGTAGAATAATTAATTTCAGTCCATATTTATTTGAGGACATGGTTACACAGTGTCACACCAAGCAACGACTGGGTACAAGTGGCTACAGACTGTAGAATAATCATTTCAGCACATATTTATTTGGGTACATGATTACAGATGGCTACATCAGGCAACGACTGGGTACAAGTGGTTACAGACTGTAGAATAATTAATTTCAGTCCATATTTATTTGAGTACATGGTTACACAGTGTTACACCAGGCAACAATTGGGTACAAGTGGCTACAGACTGTAGAATAATCATTTCAGCACATATTTATTTGGGTACATGATAACAGATGGCTACATCAGGCAACGACTGGGTACAAGTGGTTACAGACTGTAGAATAATTAATTTCAGCCCATATTTATTTGAGTACATGGTTACACAGTGTTACACCAGGCAACAATTGGGTACAAGTGGTTACAGACTGTAGAATAATCATTTCAGCACATATTTATTTGGGTACATGATTACAGAGGGCTACAACAGACAAGGACTGGGTACAAGTGGTTACAGACTGCAGAATAATTAATTACATCCAATATTTATTTGAGTACATGGTTACACAGTGTTACACCAAGCAACGACTGGGTACAAGTGGTTACAGACTGTAGAATAATCATTTCAGCCTATATTTATTTGGGTACTTGGTTACAGAGGGCTACATTAGGCAACGACTGGGTACAAGTGGTTACAGACTGTAGAATAATTAATTTCAGCTCATATTTTTTTGGGTACTTGGTTACAGAGGGCTACATTAGGCAACGACTGGGTACAAGAGGTTACAGACTGTAGAATAATCATTTCAGCCTATATTTATTTGGGTACATGGTTACAGAGGGCTACATCAGGCAACAACTGGGTACAAGTGGTTACAGACTGTAGAATAATTCATTTCAGCCATTATTTATTTGGGTACTTGGTTACAGAGGGCTACATCAGGCAACGACTGGGTATAAGTGGTTACAGACTGTAGAATAATTAATTTCAGCCCATATTTTTTTGGGTACTTGGTTACAGAGGGCTACATCAGGCAACAACTGGGTACAAGTGGTTACAGACTGTAGAATAATCATTTCAGCTATTATTTATTTGCATACATGATTACAGAGGGTTACATCAGGCAACGACTGGGTACAAGTGGTTACAGACTGTATAATAATCATTTCAGCCATTATTTATTTGGGTACATGATTACAGAGGGCTACATCAGGCAACGACTGGGTACAAGTGGTTACAAACTGTAGAATAATCATTTCAGCACATATTTATTTGGGTACATGATTACAGAGGGCTACATCAGGCAACGACTGGGTACAAATGGTTACAGACTGTAGAATAATTAATTTCAGCCTATATTTATTTGAGTACATGGTGACACAGTGTTACACCAAGCAATGACTGGGTACAAGTGGTTACAGACTGTAGAATAATCATTTCAGCCTATATTTATTTGGGTACATGATTACAGAGGGCTACATCAGGCAACGACTGGGTACAAGTGGTTACAGACTGTAGAATAATTAATTTCAGCCCATATTCTTTTGGGGACTTGGTTACAGAGGGCTACATCAGACAACAACTGGGTACAAGTGGTTACAGACTGTAGAATAATCATTTCAGCCATTATTTATTTGGGTACTTGGTTACAGAGGGCTACATCAGGCAACAACTGGGTACAAGTGGTTACAGACTGTAGAATAATCATTTCAGCCATTATTTATTTGGGTACTTGGTTACAGAGGGCTACAACAGGCAACGACTTGGTACAAGTGGTTACAGTCTGTAGAATAATCATTTCAGCCATTATTTATTTGGGTACATGGTTACAGAGGGCTACATCAGGTAACGACTGGGTACAAGTGGTTACAGACTGTAGAATAATTAATTTCAGCCCATATTTATTTGAGTACATGGTTACACAAGGCTTAGCCTGATTAAATAAGGCGTGAATGGACAGCTTTTTTATAATTTTGATATCTGATCTGCTGTCCAAAACTCGGGAGACGCAAAATAAAAATCTTTAAAAGGCTCCAAAGAGACGTCCAATATGTTGCACTACGCAAGGCTACACCAGGCAACGACTGGTTACAAGTGGGTACAGACTGTAGAATAATTCATTTCAGCCTATATCTATTTGGCTACACCAGGCAACAGCTTGGTACAAGTGGTTACAGACCGAAGAATAATTCATTTCAGCCCATATTTATTTGGCTACACCAGGCAACAGCTGGGTACAAGTGGGTTCAGGCAATAAAATAATCCCTAACACCATACTGTAAAATAATCCATTTCTGTCAACATTTATTTGGGTACATGGTTACACTGGCATATCTAGGACATATCTATAGAACATATTCCAGAAATATGTTACACATATAAGATTAAAGGTGAAGTATACTTTACAGAACATTACAATCATGGTGTGAAACATTATAAAGTTTATGCGTTAATCTATGTGAGGTACGACACCTCTCAATTTGGTACGAAATTGTAGTGGTACGAAACCTCTAATTAATTCAAACATTCTGGTGTATTGCTGACATTGTCAAATAATATTGGTTTAACAATGCTTGTTGAAGAAATGGATGTTATGAACGAAAAGTAACTAAATTTGTACTTTGCTTTGGTCTAGAACATGTTTCTCTCCGTTGTAAACTAAGTTTTTCGTCTTCGCATCTTCATTTTGTTGAATTTGTGATCTTGATCATCTAGAAGCTTGCATTACTACGTACATATAATATACAGGCCCTAATACAAACTCCTGTGTGAGAAGGCTGGTACTCATCTCTACTTTCACTCTGCTAATAGCTTGCGACGTACGAACCGTAATAACCGGGAATCAGTATATTGTTTTTACCGATAAATAGCTGCGGTCCACTTTCTTCATTCTATAGTAACTAAAAAGAGACGCAAATGAAAGAAGTAAAACTTACATTTTATTGTTTTTCAACTTCTGCAATAACAAAATATGATAAGAAAAGTAGGGATCAGATGTTTTTTATGTTCAGCGCGTACACTGTTGACAAAGTGAAAGTAGACTTCCGAAATCATATATTCATACTCCAATTTCTAACAGTATGGTCGTCAAAAGGATATGGCGCTGCAACTATGGATGTTTAAGCGGTTTATCTACGCTCTGCTAATTATGAGATGTCATGTATGTCATTACAAGATTTAATGGTCGGTTGAGCATAAGATGTTGTGTATGAAGTAATACGCCATTACAAGTACGGATGCATGTTTATTAATGCTCTATGGGACATTCGCTGTCCTACACACAGTTAATTATTCATTGTCATTATGATGCTGCTATTCAATGTACAACATTGAGTGTGATTTTATTTTTATATAATAATCAAATAAATGATCAAGACAATCAACATTGGTGTTTTATGATGAACCATGCGAGAACCATTTTTTTCGTTTAAACATTTATCATCATTTTTATGCCATCTAGGGCTTACAGATAATCAGTTAATCTAACCACTCTTTCCTGGGATCCTCAAAGGCTAACCTAGTTTTTTTTAGTACACTAATTTGTCAAGTAACTGGTTGATAACTTTCCTACTTGAATCAGCGGTGAGAGACAATTGACAATGAGACGCAATGTTGTATATCAATCATCACAGAGACTGTGACCCAGTAAGGATTCAAACTCACAACCTCTGGATTGATAGTCAGACATGCTACCAACTGAGCCAACAGGGCCCAGTTTTTACTCTTGCTATGGTAATAATTTAAATATGTATCTGGAATAGAAATAAAAGCAAAAAATACATATATGCTTCTGTAATATTTTATCATTTTAATATACAAAGTAACAACAAGGATTTCAGTAAATAATTTCATACAGAGTCAAAATAACAAGGGGACTAACTCTTTAATAAAAACCTACTATGAAAGTATAACTCGAAAAACAGATTTTTACGATATTGCAGTTATTTCTGATTCATGTACAAGAACTTACTCAAAGCTCACATACAAGAAATAAATCTTCATCTTCATACGGTATCAAATAACATGTGCAAAGTTATAAATGTGTTATTAAAAACCATAAACATTGAACATTCAAGCCTTACAAACATTTCTAAATTGATTCCCATAGATCAATGGTTACTAACACTCTTTTATAACAATATACTTAGCAACCATTCATTCTTGTATCTTTTATTAGCAACCATTATTTTATTGTTGCTAGGCAACAATCCTCTTCTAGAAGCAATTTAATCATTGTCCAACTTTGCAGTTTGGAACTACCTGTACTTTCTTAGCAAACATTTAAAAAGAATATTCGCTGAGCATCAATTCAATACTTGGCAACCATTCTCCATACTGTTACTTAGCAATACATCTCTATGAAAGAACAGATCTAGCAACTATTTATTCTCCATAAATTCCATACTTAGCAATCATTTCCAACAGAGTCATCCATATGTACCACAGGGGCTAGTGACAGTATATATTCTATATATTTTTATAATTAAGTCTTTATTATACTATATATATATATATAGGGATGTACAATATCTATTGTCACTAACCCCTTCGATATGTACCATACTAAACAACCATACATAGCTAGCAATCATTTTCCTTACATCCCTTGCAAAGAAAGCGCTAAAATATTTCTAGTTCTGCCATTCTTTATCAACAATTCACTTGATATACGATTAAATGAGGTAGTACAAAGCGTTACAAGAGTGCGGGTCCCAAGGTTATAAAACATGTTTCATACTCAACTCAAAATGCGAACTCAAACACAATTTTCAAGAATCATATAAAAACACAATAAATTAAAGCATATACACTTGACTCAATTTCGAACTGAAAGTATTCATGCAGATTTGAGACAGAGGGTTACTTGTATTTAGATTTATATTAGTATGTTGAGTCGATCTATTTTTGAGTTGAGCAAGAACTTTGTGTTGAGCATGGAACAAAGTTAAATAATCTCGGACCAAGTTTGCTATGATGAAGCATACATTTACCCCTTGTTGCAGGTCTGTATTGGTCTACAACATTGCTATATTACAGCTGGTCATACAAACAATAAAGCCTTTGTTACCATAGTATTTGGGGTAGAAAAAAGGTAGATTTCAACCAATATTTTAAATCGTAGCCACACATTTCATAAAAGAGTATTTGAATTACTGGCCTTTGGGGGGAAGTAAAGAGTTTTTTTTAAGGGGATGGAGAATAAAGAGTCAAATAAGAAGATGGCCGAGTTGGCGTTCTTGAATACAAAACAGGAATACAGTCAAACTTGTCTGAAGCTGCCAGTCAATTGAAGGAGCACAAGTGGCCTTTCAAGTCAGTTGTTGCTTAATACAGGTTAATTTGGTATGAAAACACATAAATGATAAATAGTAAAAGTGGCTGCATAAGACAAGTGGTTACTCAATAGAGGTAACCACACATGTTTGACTGTATTTCTATTCTAGTGACCTCACAACAAGGTTGAGATGAAATTGACCAACTTAGAAAATTTAAGCTTTAACATCAGACTTTAATCCTAAAATGATGTTAATCAATATTACTTTTATTGAAATTAAGTGTGATACAAGAATATTTTGTGTTCAAGCTTTTACAATCCTTAGTGTTAATATTTTAATCGAAACTTGACATTGTCTCAAAAGTCTGAATATCTCGGTCTCAATCTGATTATCGTAATTCTTCCCATTTAAATTCTCCATAGACATTATAATTAATCAACCCGATACATCGAGAAAATGATACCTCAAAATTGCCTTAAAATCATTTTCATCTCCATTATTGTTAATAATTCTTCACCTATCCAACCCAATATTGAATACAACCACAATCATCTTAATCGTTATAATGGAATAAAAATCTCATAAATAATTAAAACTTGCAGCCTCCTAATTCTATTTTATATTATGCAATACACTTTCATCATAATATATAATACACATATAATGTACATATATATGTAAAACATACACATATAATCAACCATCCAAAATATGTCGCATCTCTGAAGAAATGCCATGAGCAAAGTGCGTGATGAAATGCCATATCATAATCACCATACCATACTTCAGTCGCAAATTCATGAAAACTCTTTAGTTTGAAATTCAGACTTTTTAGGCAGACATAAAATTAACAACAAAAAAACATAAATCTAAAATCTTCAACCATTTTTAAGTATGTATTCTTAATACATGTAATTTTAAAACATTTATCTATTTTAAAGTTAAGTTTCTGGAAAATCACATGAAATACAATTGCATAATTCGTAACCGGTATTTTTTTTGAAACAGGTTTAACGCCAGTCAATTTTTTTGTGCCGTTAAATTAAATCACAGAATAAATGTGTTTGGTAACCAGTCAAACGTTATGAATTTGCGTCAAACTTTTGGTGAATGTCCAATTTATTTATACAAGGTGGCCAACTATCATATGCAGAAATATTTTGTAATCAAACCACTTGAATAAAACAATGAAAATGTATACAGTCAAACTGTCTTAAGCAGCCAGTCAAGGGAAGGAGCAAAATTGGCTTTCACAACATATTGTGACTTTATACAGGTTAATTTGCAATGAAAGCAAAGAACTGGGAAATAGCAAATGTGGTTGCATAAAACAAGTGTTTGCCAATAGAGGTGACCGCTTGCACCTGTTTGACTGTATATGAACTTGTTGAAATATATCTACAATCGGTAAAGATAAAAATAATGCAGAAGTATTCATACAGAGAAACAGATATTAAGGATGTGTTTCTTTAGATTTAAGTCTGAATTTCACGACTAAACAATCTCATCAATAAAACACTGGGTAACAGCTCTGAACACTTTTTAAGTATTGCTTAGTATAACAGGTGAAATACAAAACAAAAATATCACATACTAACATTAACATTTTTCTCTGTAATGTTTCCATGGAAACACAAATTAGCCATTTTATAAACAAACAAAAAACAACAAAGAAATGCAAGACTTAAAATAAAAAAAATTATCGATAAATCTTTTTGAAAGGAAAAAATGAAGATCACATGACTTCGGGTGGTCCTATCACATGACCAAACGTGCAAAATAACCCTGTCTTAGCACGTCGCATTCTTTGTAATTGCTGTTAGAGAAATCAATTTGAATATCGAAAAAACAGAAGTAATAAATATCAGCTTCGAACAATTATTAACAAATAACTGTCATTCACAAGTAATGACAAACATAATTATACAAACAATGATAAACACAATTGTACAAATAATGATAAATGTTAATTGTACAAATAATGATACTGATGAACAAAATGATGGACATTAACGATGAACAATACAAATACACATTTAATGATAAAAATTTACAAAAAAGTACACACAACAGTCAATTCTTACATTTTCTTAACAATTTTATATAAATATTATTGAATCTTATGTACAAGACATCCGACCTATGTACACTATTTACAATATGTACGACGAGCGACTTAAACAAATAATAAATGGATGACAAACTTGTATATCGTATGTGTGGTACAAGAGTGCCACTTGAAGTTCTATTACAAGGCAGATATTGTTTATTTAGAAAGCAGCATTGACGCGTAAGTTATGATTTAGGTAGCGATGCAATATTATATTCAGTGTGCAAGGATTTGAATTGAAACATATTCTCTTTCAAGATTTTCAATGAAATATCTTCACATATGCAGTTAAGTCCAGTCATAATTTACTGGGAAAGCAAACTGTTATCAGTGTCTCTTACTTATTTATGATTTAAAATAAAAAATTAGATTATAATTTAAAGAAAAAAAACAAGACCTTGAACATTCACACTTTATATTAGCTATCATTTCTTTGATATTCCTAATATGATGATTTAAGGCATTAAGTTAACCTTGGGTTATAATATCCTATAAACTTTTCACTGAAGTTCTTTTATTTTATAAATAAAATAAAAACCAAGTATTTGTTCAATGGCATGGTTTAGCAAAGCTGCGTTAATTCTAGCATTCTTATTATGATCATAGCTGAGTATGTCCTACACCTCCCCTTGTATCATGACCATGTCGTAGTTCAGTAGATGATTCTGTCTGCAATGACACCGTAGACACAAATCAAGAAATGTATATCCACAATGAAAGACAAGTTCCTGACGAAAAAAAAAAATCTCTATTGACGAACAGCATTCACAATACTGGTGATACCATGAGGAATGACGATGATGTGAAGACATGCAAGTGTCTTGTATGAAGGGCACGTGTCATGCGAATAGTCAATGCCTGTACGCTGAGATTTATCGGGACTTTAAAATGGCAGTGGAGATGAAAGTGATAGTCTTCCTTTCTTTCATCTTTCTGTTCTGTTTAGATGTGACAACAGTATGTGCTTGTATACTGAAACAAAAGAAGTTATAAAACCATGAACATTATTAGTTTTTTAAACAAACAAGCTTATCTCTTTTTAAAATTCCATTACTCATATCAAAATCATGAATATTAAAATAAATACATATATACATGTACTAACTTTCCTAATATACCACCACTGAAACATGTACATGCAAATGAAAATGTCCATTTCCTAAATAGCTCCACCCCTTTCCTCTTTATTTGCATATCAATTTTTTTATTACCTAATTGAATTGTTCAAAATTTTATATCAAATCTTGTTAATACTCAAAATATTGATTTATATTTTATTTTAAACTTCCATCATTTTACATTGATTGTGAAACAAGTTCTTACAACTTACACAAATAACGCTCAAAGTCTTCCTGAGTAGAAGTAATACTAAGCATATGTGGATTAAGCATGTCGTTGAGTAAAATTGTAATTGTAGTTTCAATATAAGGCATTGTTAATCACATAGAACTAAATCTTGTTTTGAGTACGGTATGTTCATTGAATGTTAGAAGTACTAGTACTTACAATGCTGGCACGAAGAGCCATAATATGATGGCGGACATTTACACTGGCCGTCCCGACATCGTCCTCCATTAAGGCATTCTGACTTACAGTGCCCTCTACGTTTCTTCTCTGAACATGATTTACCCGTGTATGGGTGTAAACACTCACACTTGCCAGGGCTTACACAGCGTGCCCTTGGTCCACACCCAGCTGGACACACAGCTACAAATAAAGAATAAGATGTGTCAAATATCTTTGTGACTATCAAAAAATACTATATGCACGTATAACGGTCATGAAATATTTGTATCTTAACCACCATGTCTAAATTTGTATAACTAATTTGAAATAAGTTACAATTTTTTTTTATTTCCAGTACATGTTTATCTTAATTTTTACCACAAATGTTTACATACTATTTATATGAATTTCAAGAGGATCGAAACATTATTTTAACCATATTTTAAAATGTTAGATGTTTTAAACTGAAATGAACAATATACTTTTCTGCATGGTTATAATGCAAATACTAAATTCTCTTTTCTTACCATTTTGACACATGGCTCCTTTGTAGCCCACAGGACACATGCAAACATTGTAGCCCACACACTGACCCCCATTTTCACATCCCATCGAACAATGGGCTCTCTCTCCTTTTGAAGAACCTGTTTGAGAGATAAAATAAATTAAACTATACTTTATGTAAATTAAATAATAACGTTAACTTCATTTTTTTTTATTTTGATATTCAGCATTTTATAACAGAGGATAGTTCTAAATATTCTCAGTCGATTGTCAGTATAATGCAAATGATTGAAGTATCATATTGCAATGTGGCAATGCTAGCAATACAATAGCCTGTCTTTAGCAGACACCTTCAGGATAAGTAAAACTGAATTTTGTCAATTTTTATAGTGATGTAAATAATTTATATTATTTTATTTATTTGTATGTTTTTTTTAAATATATATTATAATACATGTACTATTTTAAACATAATCAATGACTCACCGTGTTTTCTATTTTTTTTTTTATCCTTTTTATGTTTTCTGCAGCATAAAACACCTGTCGTAATGCCCTCCGAATACGAGCAGCTATTTTCTGGTGTTATCTGATCACGTGTCCTGAAAACGTCAATTCTTCCCTGAGACAAACACGACTGTCGGGTGTAGCGTACACGTCCACATTTACTGCCCACTCCAGCAAGTCTTCCTTTGCCAGAATGACATCTGCAAAGAAATAATCATTTTTTTTATAATCTTTCACTGGTTATATATTGCAAAGTTATCCAGGTTTATAAATTGGTGGAAGAAGACCTCAGAGTAAATCTGAATAGAACTACTGTCATTCCACAATTAATTTGCAAACTTTCTCACATAAAGATTTAGGACCAAGCCAGATTCAAACCTACGATATCAGGGTGAGAGGTAAGTGATCTTGAGCTGGTGCCTTAAATCACTCGGCCATGGCGGACCTTCAAAAAAAATATTGTTAACAAGTACAAGTTCTAATTATAATAGCACATATGCTACAAATATCATGCGGGACAGTAGTATAGTGGATAGGGTGTTGGCCGCTCATGTCAGAGGTTGCTGACTCATTCCCCAACTTGACCTGATGCCTCTCCAAACAACTACATACCGGTTCTACCAATAAGCAGGCTCAAGAGCAGTTCATATAAGTTTCCTTTGCAATCAAACTAAAATAAATTAGTATAAATAATTGTGTTTGAACTATCATCAAAAAATATATTATAGTAAGACGCAACAAAAATGTACCTTTTACATTTTCCACGCTTATCATTGGCTGCATTATATGCATAACATCCCTTGATGTCGAAAATGTCTAACCAACTGAGGTCCTTCAGTCTGTGTTCATCGTGTGAGTTACATACACGCCAGCCCCGGCCGCAGAGTGTGCTCCCCTGCTTAACGTGACCTTTCCAACGTCCAGCACATGCGTGTATGTCCTCATGCATGGCCAGACCTTCTGTTGTACCATCTTCACAGCCAGATGCGTGTTCTGTAAGACAACAATAATTAATGTTAAACAAAATGTTTGTGTTACATCTGAAAACAGCTAAATGTAAGATAGCTGAATAAAATAACAACTGACAGATCTAGATAATTGATAAATGGCGGAAATGTTGACCACACTTAGATTATCATTAATGGTGAAGGAAGACCTCAGATGAAGGAGTTTGAATGGATCCTATGTCCTTCCACAAACAACTGACAAACTTTCTCACATAATGTGTTTGGAATGAACTAGGCCCGAACCCACAACCTCAGCGGTGAGAGGTAAGCAATACTGATGTGGCCCAGTAGACCATGAAGAGCAAACTATAAGATGTTTCAAAACCATAACTAGTATACATCCAGTAATATGCAGTCTTTATGATACAGATTGGCATGGGAATAAGAAGTGAGAATTCAAACCTCAAATTCAAGTTGAACCTGTCTTAAACACCCAGTCAAGGGAAGGAGTTAAAGTGGCCTTTTAAGACAGGTTGTTGCTTCATACAGGTTAATTTGCTCTGCTCTAAAAGCACTAAAATGGGAAATATTAAATATGGCTGCTTAAGACAAGTGGCTGCTTAATAGAGGTGACTGCTTACACAGGTTTAACTGTATATTCTATAGCACTTACCTTTCACTAAAACCTGAGTGTGAGCAATATCTATGCCTTCTTCATTGATAACTTCACAGCTGTACTGGCCAGAATCTGATTTCCTTGCCATGGTTACAAGCATGTCTCCTGAATCACGAAAAAAAATATGTGATAATTTTCATAGCTACTACCATGTCACATGAAAGGCAGAAAGTCATGAAACAGTTTATATATTTACTTCAAGGACATAATAAATTAATTGGTAGATTATCATCCCCATCCGCCACCGCCACCTAATTTTCATGTCACCCCAATCCTTTTTATTTTCATAAAAAATTTTTTTTAAAAATAATTAAATAAAAAAAACATCAAAAATTTTAAAAATAAAAAATAAAATTCTCCCACCCTCCCCATTTTTAAGAAAAATTTGGAAAATAATCTAGCAATTAATTTATAATGGCCTAAGACATCACTGAAAAACAGGAAGTTGTGTGATAAATCACATTGTCATTGTTGTTAAATAAAATGAACTGCTGTTCATTCATTCATTTAAAAAGAAGTGAATGTAAAGCACCTACCATTAAGCAATACAGAAATCCTTGCGTTTCTTGAACCTAGTTTTGCACCATCTTTATACCACTGTACACGGGGTGGGGGCGTGCCTGACGCTTGACAGGAAAGCATGAATATCCTTCCCACGTTTACATCCAGACGCTCAGGAGGTGGCGCAATAATGTGTGGCCTCTTGGCTGAAAAACAACACACAAATTAAGGTCAAAGGTCAAAGGGTTAGGTTCAAGGCTCAACTGGAATGCCTCTCTAAAACAATATCTAATACTAGGTTTACCTAAAGAATTAAACAATTAGTATAAAATACATGGATTTGGGATACATGCTTAAACTGAATACCAAACTATTACATAAATACTATTATTATCTTTATATTATTTACATTTTTTATTATATTATTTCAGTTATTATTTATTTTCGATCTTCCAAGTATTTTAAGACATATGCTTTTTCATCTGGGAATATTGCGTAAAAGGTGGAATTATGACCAATTAAACGAGATGGTTAAGTATGCCCCATATTCTTTAAAACTTATTAGAAGCAGATTTCACATACTGTTATATATTTACGATGGTATACAGATGTTGGGAGAAAATTAGAAATGATTATTTTATATTTTACCATACCAAAATATTGATCGCAGATGCCATAATTAAGAAACTGAGTGTGCCTGACGATTACAGGTATGCAAATTTTTTCTTTCTGTCGTCATTAGTTAAAATAACCCTAACTAACAACTTCCTACAGTATCTGGGTCAAACATTTGAGAACTAAATTGCTACATTTCTGTTACATGCTATTTTGGAAGTGTCTGGCTGAACATGATATACAATTATGCCAAGCAGACCTGAGTATAATAAATAACTAGAAAATATTTTCAAACTCACACGAGCAATTATTAAAATATCTGGTATATCGTTTTATGACAACCGTAAAACAAAACCACTTTATTATGGAGTTTAAGTTATAAAATTCTTCAAATGATTTATTTATTTGGTATGAACGTCTCCTCCCACCAATCCTAGCTGGGAAAGGCTGTAAATCAGCAATGGGTTTGGTTTAAGTTTGTGTGTACCAAAAGTGTGAGTAAAGCGGATACCAGTCATAATTTTATGATGATCTACAACTCCCCATCTATAACACCAGACCACCTCTGGTACCCTGCTTACATGATTTGACATCTGGTACCCTGCTTATATGATTGAGTTGAAGGACCACCCAAAGGTTGTCAGATGTTGTTGAAAATAAATCAGTCTGAAGCATGCCTTTTTTATCGCAGGTACTCCAGTTTTCTCGCCTCAATTTTTATTGACTTTGCACTTATCCTGCATGTTCATTTGTCCAGTTCTTTGCAGTTTTATATTCCACGATGGCCATAAAACACATTGTGGCACTCTGGTTTTATTTGGAAATTTGAAAAACAATATTTTGTTATATTTGATGGTTTTCTCGCGAATTCATATTTGATTATTTCACATGAGCATAATAATTTGAAATTTGCATAAAACCATAAACTTGGCAGCTATAATGAATAAGTGTGAAATAAATTTTATGTCTGTTCAACATGTTGCAGAAAGCTTTGAGAAATTTTAATATGTAAAAAAATAAACCACAGGTTTGTTTGTTATTTACCGATTTATAACTCCAAATTTTGGCTAGAAATGTAAGATTTACTGCCAAAGAAATTTTATGGTTGCAGTTTTACAATATCAGAACCGGCAGAGGCTGAACTGGACCTGGTTCTTATAAATATTTATCAAATACATACACCCCTTCATAAGTTATTTATCGGAGAAATATTTTCTCCCCCAAGCAGACAAAAGTTCTCACAGAGTTAACAAGTATTTAAATGACTTCTTTGTGCCTTAGGTTGACTACTTGTGTGACTAAATTACGACAGATTTTAGCCACATAAAAGTATTTTTTAGTTTTCTAGAAACATCCACATAATTTTTTTCTCAACTGTTTTTCAACCATCCAAAAGATTTACTAATCTAAATTCTAAACATTTAAATACCCATTTGTGTGTGCAGATAAACGGACAGACAAGGGTCACAGTCCCTTCACCATTCTGCGAATGGTTGGTGGCATAAAAGAGTAGTAGACAGAATTACAAAAATATTTATCACTATTATATATAATGTGCCTGTAACAACTTTTATGATCACTCATTGTTTTTTTTATTATAAATGAACGACAACAACAGGTGTTGATTAACACAGGCAGGTATTGTTACGAGGACGTTCACCTTTACCTCTCACTCATGTGCATGCTATAACAACTTTGACACAGAACTTCTAAAGAATCCTTCAAGAGTTTCAATGTCAACATTTACAAGAACATGGCATCTTCCGTGACTATGACTGGTCGACAATTGTGACATGAAACTGGTGTTGGTGTTGCGACATGTTACGTATCTAAAACTGAACTTTTGAACCCCACACAATTGGCCATTTTTTTTTTCATCCATCAAATCATGATGAAATGGCAATGTCCTATTTATACAACAAAGATGGTGGTTATACTGGTTTTTAGACAGGTCCTGGAGTTATTCATGCCATGTAATTAACAAGTCTTCAGATGTGTCTGCTACTTAATATTAGCAAACCTTTTTGCATGGAATGACATTATCCGAGCCATTGGTGCAAAAAAAGTGCCAAGTGCATTCTTATTTTATAAATGCTTGGTACATTTTTGAGCTAAAGTGGCAAAATTATGTAGATAGATATGTGAGCTTACCTGATTGTCTACAGCACATAACACCATTAATCCACGGCTGTTGTTGACAAGCTCGGTTCAAGCTGATGTGCGAGTCCACACAACAGCTTGCGTCAATACGTCCACCGCTTATGCAAGATGTCTGGCCCTTGTTCTGGTGTGGGCACCCTCTGCCTACACCAGCCAAGTCGTCCTGTAATATAGGGAACAAAACATGAAATTTAAAATGGAAAAGGAGACAACTTCGTCAATGAAAACAAGTCAAACTACCAATATGACTTCAAAAGTTATGTCCCTTTTTACATTTTTTTAAAATCTTATCATTCTTCCTTGAAGCAAAGATCGTAATATGGTTATTACTGTGACTAAAAGTAATAAAAGTATTAAATGTTTCATGTCAATTAGACCAAAACAGAAGACAATGTAGATTAAATTGCTGTTACACATACGCATTCATATATGAAATTCATATATCTGAAATTTATTTCTTTGCCATAAATGCTTTCCTTGAAAATTCTTTTCTTTTCTTTTTCCTTTATATTAAAAAGTTTATACAATACAGGAAAAATAGGAGAAGACGTACTATGCCTGGCAAAACCCTCAAATTTTCTTCAGTTTTATTTTATCAAAATATCATCATTAATTTACAGGTACTAAATTTTACACACAAAAAAAAAGAGAGAAAAATATTAAGTTTATTTACTGGGTACATACAGTTTTCGGCTTACTTTGTGAGAATTTCGAGAGTGATTTTAGATTAAGCTGTAAAAAAATTGTTTCACAATGGATGTTAAAAAAAAAAGAGAGGGTTTAAGAAATAAAAAAAAAAACAACAAATTATGCCATGAACCTCAGTAATTGCTGAACAATTTAAAACTGCCTAATTTAAACAAGATGCAGGGAAGACCCTAATTTCCTGGCCAACACTAAAACTAATTAGCACATCCTCTGTGGCATGCCTGTGTTCTTCCCCTCCGTTATGTTCCAATTATAAATTATTGTCCATACTGCTGTTCTTTATTATATATTTATTAGACATGGAAAGCTATGAAACATTGTGGCCTGCTCAATGCCACAACTGACTATTCACGAAACAGAACCAACGTGTCTTAAGACTGTTTGGATAACCGTAAATTGGCCACCGCCCATTTCAGAGTGGTGGCGATGGCGACGGCCTTTCATTTTTCACCAAATGTTGGCTTTTCTATTAGAAAGTGTTCATCATTGGACCAGATGCTATCTTGATCGATATCAAAGAACATATAAAAATAAATTGTATCACAACAAAAATCTAACGTATATAAGTACCCGCATTTACATATTTTTGTGCTTCTGTCAATCTCATTTCAACCTGTAATGATTTTTTTAAGCAAAGAAATGTTTCAGATGAAATGCCTAACATTTTTAAACCTAATTGATAACCTGACTTTAAAAAACATCAAACATAATAGCAGAGGATAGAAACAGTTATTCAACCAAGGTTGGGAAGTAATGGAAGATGTTTTTAAAAAAAAAAAAAATAATAATAATAATAAAGAGACTTATCCCTATTTTCAACACGTAACAGGAACTGGTTATATATGGCAGCATTTGTACTGGTGGAGAATGACCTTGGATGAATATAAGGCCATAAATGAATCAATTGCTAGATTATCATCCCTGCTGACTTCTTAATTTTCATGCCACCCTGACCCTTATTTTCATAAAAAAAAATAAAAAATAAAACCCTCTCCTAATTTTTAAGATTTTTTTTAATGAGAATCTTGCAACATGAATATGAGTAAAACGGCCCTGTCACAAGTACGTTGTAAAAAATTGTTTATAAAAAAAGATTATATTTATACACTGTGCACAGACTATCTGCTTGAGACCTTATTTCAATCACTTTATATTTTTTAAGCCTACAGATCAAAGCGTCAGACAAGATTTCTGTAGGTGAAAGTCAAGTTTCTATATTTGCTATAGGCATGTAAGTGGACTACCATACACTGAAAATACAGTCTCATGCAAAGTTTTACTGTCCTTCTTTGTCTGTGTTCACGTTGACTTTTTGTTTCATAGTTGAGAACAGCCGAAGTCGAACTATAAATATATATGGGCTGCCCCAAAGTTGCAAGCCCTGTCGTTTATTGTTAGTCTAAAAGGTGGACCCCACCATGGTTGCCTGAAGCAACCGACTATTATTAAGCAAAAAAAAAATATTGTACCGCAACAAGAAAATAAAAGATTTTTTAAATTCAAGTTTATATGGGACAAAACAATTTAAGTTTGTAACTACACTCTCATGGTGATGTATTAATTTTTATTAGTGTATGGTGAAATATACACACCTGAAATACAAAAGAAAAAAATATCTTGGAATGTAAATACCGTAATAATCAGACACAAAGGGTCGAGATCGTCATATTTCAAACAAGCGTCTGTGGTTTCCAGTTTGTATTTTTGTAATTGAAAGTGTTATTTGATACAATGCCTCCCCTGCATTATTCTATTTTAAAATCGTCAATTCTTATATAATTTAATAATATTTGTAACTATTTTCGTATCGTTATTTGCATGCAAGAAAGGGGACCAATTTTTTTGCTATGTTTATCAAACAAAAATTTATGAAAAGGAATTTAATTTTGAACGAATAAACCTTATAATTAAGGTGTTATTTTTAACGTGTTTATTACAGATAAAGTGGACTAATCGCACCGGAAATAATAGCAACCGTAGTTTTATTTGTAAGGACAACTGTGATACCTCAAATAGCTACTTTCGTACCAAACGGTGCGATACAAAGAACCGTTCTTGTCACCAGTCAGCGTGGGCAAATATGTAGACAAATATAAAACAATGATTATGCTGTTTTTATAACCGAATATACAAAAGTTTTAATATCTTTTAAATTTTTAATATATTATTTGTATTGAAAAAAAATAGTAAATTATATTTTAGGAATTTATTTGTATTTGTTTCATTATTAGGTTTTTATTAGATATATTGGATTTTTTTTGTATGCTCATTGATAATGCTTAGGAGAAGACCTAGAACTTTCGTCGTCTATGATAATACAAATGTGCGATTTTCTTCAACAGGAAATTGTCTCAAAAATGGCTACCGTTTAACTTGTTACAAATGGCAGACTCTTCCATCCTTGTTTTTGAAAAATTCCAATATCATTTACAATGTACCATGGTTAGAATTTACTAACCTTGAGCCAAACATTGTCAACCCTGATCGGAGTTACTCAGACTCTTGTTTAACCAACATATTTTGCTATTTGCTTAAATACTTAAAAACATAAAGCAAAAAGAAAAGCATGCAGATGATCATTGATTAAAGAATATTTAAGGAACCAGTCAAAATTAAATAAGGTATTTAAGTATTTAAGTAAAACTTAGGTGAAAAAAGAAGCCTGGTTCCTGTTTCACCAACATATACTTAAAAACTTAAATATAAAAAAAGCAGCCGTATGATCATGATTTTAGACTGGTTCCAGCAAAACTGCATATGATTTTATTGATATTTAGTATATAATAGCTAAATAACCAGTCAAAACTTACTGAAGTTTTTAAATATTTCAGTAAAATGTTGGTGAAACAGAAGCCTGATCCGATTTTGGTCTTTATGGTTTACAAATGGCTTCACAGACAGGAGAGGAAAATTAAGAAGTAAAACACCTGAGACATAATTATTATGATGCTCCAATATCCATCATCACATCTTCTTCATGGTATTTTCACACCAAAGAAATATTTTTTGTAAGCGTTATCACTAATTTAATCACAGATAAAAATTACATAATTGATACATAAAACCATTTACGCAAAAAAATTATATCAGCCTAGCAGCTAACAGATGTTGTAAATGATCAATTTAAAAACTTGTTTTTCACGGGCTTTTGTTTAAAACTAGGAATAGATTGACAAAAAACAGCAAATATGTGCGTAACTCATCAATACGATTGTCCTCATGGGGTCAATATTTGCTCTGAATTTGATACTTTTTAATTTGGCAAACATTGTCAGCCAGTTAGATTTCTAACATCACAGTCTGATCAGGGTGAACATTGTCTTGATCTCAGTCACTTTAAAAGACATGAATGTAAATTTATTTTAGATGAAAAAACAATGACAAAACCACGTCAAAATCATAAAAATAAATACAAAATCATGTCTAAATCATGAAATATAATGAAAAAACCATGTCAAATTCATTTAATAATGACAAAACCATTTCAAAATCTTGACAAATACTGACAAGGATTATTGTTAGGAATGATACACATATCTACCAGGTAATTAATGAAAACACTTTACTTTACAAAGCAAAGAGGCCATATGCTTGTAACTTGTAACATGCTAAGAAATATGTTGTTTGATGGGAAAGAATTTCAGATTTTAACTTTAGATGAAAAAGAATTGAATGCTTGCATCTAGAACTATTTCGCCGAGTACCTTTAGCAGATAAGAAAGAGCAAGGGGGTTGTAATGCTATCTCAGATACAGTTTCTCTGATCTCACAATAGATAACGCTCATCTCTTTCTTAAAATGTGTAAATGAAAAGCAAAGAATATGCCAAAACTATTAAAGGATTTTACACGTTAATAAAGATAGCAGTGATAAATTTATAGCAAGTATGCAAATTGGTGGCTTTATTTCCTATTCCTGTAATAAACAGTCGTTATTAGAAGCTGCAAAAGTAACAAGGATAAAAGTCACGACAAATTTCGCACATAATTTTGTCCATAAAACTTAGTTTAAACACCATCACAAATTTTCCTTTACTCTGATACTGTAATTTCTTGTCAGAATGTAAGAAACCTGAAGAAATAATGATCAGTTTCAATGGCTAACAGTCCGATAAAATTAAAATTCAGTATCGGAATAAATAAATGAATAAGGCAATGAAAAAACAAATTTGAAAGAACGTCTGCAATTTTAAAACCCCAGGCACTTAATTATTACATAAAAATGTTCGAGCTCTTTATTTGTAAAAAACTGAAGTGACGTCTGCTGAAAATTCGGCAAAGAAAATAAACACCTTCCCCAAAACGCCATTTTTATTTCTTTCCCCTTCATAATGTTATGATGCTTCGTTTAAGAAGAAAACATTTAGATTATATCTTAAATCATCGTAAAAAAAACACAATGGAAGATTTATGAGGTAGATAGAAAAAAATTTGTGCGAGCTCCTCTGAGAGATGATTATCTCCCCCCTGCCTATTGTAGGAGTAAAGAATTTCAATTGCAAATTCGGTAGCATGTGTCGAAGCAATTTGCATCATAAGGCAATTTGGCTGCCTTGAAAGGAGCGACAATTTGTAAAGGGAAATTTGATAAATTTTGTGCATCAATCGAAGCATTTCTGAATCACTCGCTCCCTTACTGTAGCTCGATGTGCTTCTGATAATGTCATATTTTAGGTAAATTGTGACAAATTCGATGTTTTCATTATTGGTCGCATTACGGCTGTGGTCAACGATGAGTAAGAGAGATGATTGGGGGTCATTACTCACACAGACTGGACATCTGTGAAACAAGTCATTTATCCAAGCTGTCTGTAGGTTTTTATATTTTATGACAAATAACTTGATCAAGTAAGAACATCCCATAATGTATTTTCAAAATCTTAAATTGCAACAAACCTGCTCTAAATTATCACGACATTCCCTGCATCTTCCACCATCTTGTGCCGCATTGTAGGCATAGCAACCATCAACGGAGAGTGCCTCGTTCCACGATATTTTACTTAAAACATGATGGTCCACATCCCAGCCGCACACCTCCCATCCAAGAGCACATAACTCTGTAGCATGCTTGACATGACCTTTCCATGACCCACGGCATGCAGCCACGCGACTGTCAGGAAAACCAGCATCTTGAGCTGTTGAGCTACAGCCTGACCCTATAAACATATAAATTCACATGAATTCTGGAGTCTATTTACAATAATTAAAAAATAATATAGTTTTTTAACTATGCCTGCAAAAGGGAACTATTTTTTGTAACCAGATAGAACTATTTCTTAAATGGAAATGAAGTGTCCTTTGTTTTATTTTAATTGTAGAACTGTTTACATGTGTATTAGCTTGTGCAAGTTTTTGTGCAGTGAAATCATCCGAATTACAAATTAAACAAACAACAGTCCACTGTACAAATATAGGAGTTTCAAGGTACATGACGGGCATAATAAACAACTGTCTCACTTTTCCATGACATGTGCCTGAATGCAATGTCAACAGTGAGTTAATGTTTTGTATTTCGACAAACGAGTATACCATTAACACTGACATGTACCCCACCCACTTGATAATCACATACCATTAGAGTTCAGGTGCATAACAGGTATGGAAATGGCCCAAGTTGACTTCACAAAGCACACAGCAGTTAATGATTTAAATAACTGATAAATCCCCACCCACAAATATAACTCTATGTGAAAGTATAATCCAAGAATATGAGCCAAATTTGACTCCTGGCTCCTGTTTCAACAACATAGTTACATGTATTTAAGTATATAGTTACTTTAATACTTAAAAACTTAAATCTATATAAAGCATCTAGGTGATCAAGATTTAAGACTGGCTAAAAAAACCTGCAAATTTGACTGGTCCAACTGCAGTTTTTATGGAGCCAGTCTAAAATCATGATCACCTGGATGCTTCTCATAGCTTTAAGTATTTAAGTATACAAATAAGTTGGTGAAACAGGAAAATGTGCATATAGCCATAATCATTTTTAAAAAATCTAAAAATTTAAACATTTTGTCTGGATAAAAAAACCATGGCATCATAATCAAAATCAAACCAGTTGTAATAAACACCACTTAAACTGGGTTGTATTTTTACTTGGTAAACATTATCTACAGCGCCAATAAGTTTCTATGAATAAAAACAGCCAGTAGAATCTTGTTTGTTTTTTATATCTGATGGGAAGAAATGCTTTCAGCCAGGGGAATTTCATTCATATTTTGTTTCGGACGGAAATAGATGCTATTTATTTTTTAAAAAATGATGTCATAACCATATTTTTTTGAAAGTTTAAAGCTCATATGTGTTATCACTTTTGATTTGAACTTTATAAGTTTACTTGTGGAAAAAACAAACTTTATTTGAGTAGGATACAAGTTTCAGACAAAAATGAAGGTTTAACACCATTTTCATGTTATATAGCTACCAGTTTTAATGGCGGAGGAAAATCAACCCCACAACATTCGTCCGCACACAAGGGGGATGTTCTGCCATTAAAGCACCACTGGGGTGTAAATCTGAGCAGAAGACAATCCTTCTACAAGTTACTGGAAAACTTTCTCACATGAAGTTTTCAGCTGCTAAATGGGCTCGAATCCAAATTGATCTCAGTTTCAAAAAAAAAAAAAAAAAAAAATTAAAATACCTTCACATTTATTTACCGCTACAAGAAAGAGTACGTCATCTATCACATTAACTCAACATAGAGGCAAAAAATAAAGAAGAGATTATGACACCAAACAGTTATTTTAGATGTATCGTATTTGAGCCAAGTTTCATCAAAATTAAAAGTCCAATTATTGAACATTTTGATGTTGAGAAATACAAATACCACAATCAAGTGTACAAAAACAGAACTTCTGTTCAACACCAGCTGTAATTGGAAATAAAACTTATATTATTATTCGGTACACTAAATGGCCGGGACAGTATCAGTTACAAAGTATTTGAAACATTTTGATAGGCTCAGACTTCTATGACATAAAACCAATTAATAAGAAACACACCTCATTAACGCCTCTCCTTCATTTCCAAATTATTTCTTATCTCAGCGCCGTATAACAGAAACTTGTTATTTTCAGTCAGTGAAGTACTCTGCACGTGTTATAAAAAACTTGGATCAATTTGTTTTGTTTCAATTCTCGCTTGTTACACAAAACGTTGGCATGCAATCTATCATAATGTGAATTGTTACAACGCACACTATATAAACTATAAATGTCCGAAGCAAGCTTCCACCAACCTTGATTGTATCATAATTATCATACTAGTAATACCACACACATTTCGCGATTTTTCAAAAATAACAAATTCACTTCGAGAAATTATCTCGGCCAAAAAATGCTATTTTATTTAATAAATGAGATTAATGAAATTTGTTATTTTTGAGAAGATACTTAGCAACTTAGATAAGCACCCAACATTAAGAAGGTAGGTACTAAAAATCTAGGTCAGGTCAACGTATTATCAAAATAATTTGATGGGGTGGGGTTATATTCTTGTCCTGTAGTTTATACTAATTCATTTTAGCTCTATTGAATGGAAAGTTCACAGCTTAAATGAACAGCTCTCAAGTCCACTTCCTGGGAAGAACCAGTACTGGTGTTGTTTTTTGATAGGCATCAGTTTGAGCTGGGATCAAACCAGCAATACCCTGTATTTTCTGATGTGAGCGGCCAACACACTATCCACTACACTACCTCCCCGCTTGTCCTGTAGTGGCATGATAAAACTGGTAGGCACTCTGTAACCATGAATAAATATACTATTTTATCAAATTATTTTTTTAATGGAGTTTCATGCTATTTTTAACATATTACAGGTTACTATGGCAACCAGTTTATATTGGGAGGATGACCCCTAAGATGCATAATACAGGAAGTCAGTAGGACCATCAACCTTCCAAAAAATAATATTATTTACACATAAATCTAGAAAGATAAGTTCTGTTTTAAACAAATTAATACATTTGTGTTAATGGAAAGAGTACAATTTGTTTGAAACTTTCTCAATCATATTTCAAAAGTTATGCAATTCATTGAAAATTTACGGCCAATATGTCTGCCATTTGGATTGCCTCTGCGACCGTTCAGTGAGTGCGCTCTGTACGTTTTTTGACAGGTATGTAATAATTCCATCAAACTTGTTGAAAGTTGCGTCTCACTTATCGGGTTTCAACACCTTTTTACTGCCAGTTTCCACACAAGAAATTGTCGGAGCAACATAAACCGTGCGGAAGACTGATAGACACATAAAATGTGCACATAGTTTTAGGTTATGAATCTTTACTTTAACAAACTTTCTTTATCGTATCCTTACAGGTACATGGGGTAATTATTCTTTACCAATTGCTACACAAACTCTCATAACTGTCTTGGTTTATACTGACACCGCTTGTTTTAATTTTTGTTGGTGATAAGGCCAAAATAAATTAATTGTTAGATTATCATCCCCGCCCGCCCCCTTATTTTCATGCCGCCCCGACACTTTTTATTTTCATAAAAAAAAAAGTAAAAATAAAATTTAAAAAAAAAACATCAACAAATTTAAAAAATAAAATAAAAAATAAAACATAAAATCCTCCTGCCCTCCCCGTTTTTAAGAAAAATTTGGATGATTATCTAGCAATCAATTTATAATTGCCTTATCCACTATCCCTAAGAATTTTTTCAGTTTGGAATCTTTTTTGACAAATGTACTAATTTACCTTTTTTATATTATTGGTAAATGGATTTTTTTTTTTAAAAAAGGGATCTCCTCTAATAAGCAGCCACATTTGCTATTTCCCAATTTCTATGCTTTCAGAGCAAATTAACCTGTAATTAGCAACAATCTGTCTTAAAATGTCATTATTGCTTCCTCTCTTGATTGGCTGCTTTATGACAGGGTTGACTGTATTTTAACGAATTTTCTGATTTGAAAAAAAAAACAACAGTAAACAAAATATCTAAACAACAACTGACCAAAAACATTTACTACAGTCATTTGGTATGATATGGTTTCAAAATATTCAAAATAATTATTAATACAGGATCAAATTGTTTTACAGATGACAATAAAATCATTCAATAATTCCAAAACATCATTTTACTGTCTGCAGTGATATTCTTAAAAATTCAGAGCACTTTTTTTTAAATACTTACTTAAATCATGAAAAAAAATGTGCACATTATCAATTTATATAGTATGATGGCACACTATACAATCATAATGTCAAAAAAGTATGTGTTATAATTAATCTTATTTGCCAGGTAAGTTTTATGAGGACAGCTTGATTGAAATTCTCTACTTAACCACCAAAGCAGAATAAATTAGTAAGACTACTTTACTGGAATACCCCAAATTGTTAAGATTTTGAGAGAATATTTCCCGGCATTTATTCATCAAGTTTGCTGATCTCGGCACCTTCATCAGACTGCTTAAAAAGCTTTAAACACATATCAAGTCACTCGCGATTACCGTGAGTAGTTTTCTGGTGCACGGAAGATGACAGAACATTGGCGTAACATTGCTTGTAATGAGCCAAGCTCATCTGTATGAGAAAGAGATGAAACGTTCCAAACATTTTTTTTCCTGTCGTATCTGTCACATTCTACTTGCTTCCCTAATTTCAGCCAACATTTTGATGGGGGACTGTATACAACATGAGCAGTGTCCTTTTTGTAACCTGTTATACTCAAGTGTAACGTTAGCATTTGACAGATGGAACAGGTAGCGGTGCTGTATTGGATAGGGTGGTAGCTGCTTGTGGCACAGGTCGTTGGTTTGATCCTAGGCTCGAAACCAAGAACTGGTTCTATCAAGGGAAAACACCTGAGAGCAATTCACAAAAAGCTCTGAGCTTACTTTGAATATATTATCCTATATTTCAATACATGTAGCCAATGATTTGAAGACCCTGCCCATTGGTGGAGATAGAAGAGGAGGCTGTTTAAAAAAGAACTGACTCCTGTTTCACTGTGTTATTTTAACATATACTTAAAAGAAAAAAATGCATCTAAGTGACCTTGACTTTAGATTGGTTCTAAGAAAAACTGCATTTGGTTCCAATGACAATTATTAAAGAATATTCAAGTAAAACCTGTCAAAATTAAGTTAGTTTTAAAGTATTCCAGGAAAATGTTGGTGAAACACTGAGTGAGTGAGTGAGTGAGTGAGTGAGTGAGTGAGTGAGTGAGTGAGTGAGTGAGTGAGTGAGTGAGTCAGTGAGTGAGTGAGTGAGTGAGTGAGTGAGTCAGTCAGTCAGTGAGTGAGTGAGTCAGTCAGTCAGTGAGTAGTCAGTCAGTGAGTCAGTCAGTCAGTGAGTGAGGGACCTGGTTGGTTAATACAGGGTCATTAACACTTAAACATGAGGAAATGTCACATATTTAAGACAATGTCAGGTTACTTTACCCACACTACTTGAAAACAAAATGGCTGCTGATTGTAGAGTCTCACCCCAGTCTGTTGCAGTTTGTTTGTTTTAATGAGTATCCACCCATGTTACATCACCAATCACCAACTCCCAAAGGAAAACACAAATTATACGTCATCATGATCAACATTTTAATCTCGATCTCCCACTCCTGCACTCAAAGACAGCATCATCATCATCATCATCCAAACTAAACCATTATCTCCCAGCAACTTTTCCAATACATCCATAGAAAGTTGCAGATGTACAGGACTTTACTATCTTAAAACATCATGATTTTCATGCTATGATCCAATCTGTGCTAAATACCGCTCAAGTTACCACACCTATTAAAACCCTCATCATTCCCCCCTATCTGCCATTGCCTATCAGGCCCCGTGTATTCCAGATAGGAATGCTTCACAAGTTGTAAAATTGAAATAAACGAACATTTATTAGAGAGACAGTAAAGTTTAATGCACCTTTTAACACAGGCGTATCTGCGGCCTATCTGACAACTCATCAATGTTTCTTCTCCCTTTTTTCCATCAGATAAAAGTCTTATTTTTAGCAGGAAAAGAAAGATTTAAACGTATATTGTTGGCATATTTTAACGCGAGTTCAATCAAATGATTGTATGATGTATTTGAAATAGTATTTTTTTAGTTTTAAACTTATTTATTTTATTTCAATTGTGAAACAAGTTATGATAACTTATACAAATCACACTCAAAGTCTTCCTGGGTAGAACTAAGCATATGCCGAAATAGTGTCTTGCTTAAGGACACCACACATAGCCATGGCTGATGATCGAACCTGCTATCCTCTGATTCTGGTTTTGATGCTCTACCACTGGATCATGCACTCTACTAGTATTTTTTGTGGTATATATTGTGTTAAATTTACAGGAAAAAATGCTGATTTTGCAGCTAGAATACATTATCATTGTTTTTTCATGCCCTGTGGGATAGAGTTCAGAATATACCCTCCCTAGTGACACACAGGGGTAAGATTGGTCCGACTGAGAAGTAATGGAACCAATGTTCTAGATTTTTTGTGTAAATCAGGTATGGAGTCAAGATATGGGGGCATTATTGAATTCAATTTTGGAATGGAATTTGACATTCATATCTGATGCCAATTTCATCTCCGTTATCTTGTTATTCATTTTCATCCCCAGTCCTCAATATGACCCTGGCTCCTGTTATAGATCATAAAATTCCATTAATTGATTGATTGATTTGAGTAAATTTTCTGGATATATACTGATTCATTTAAAATGTTTCATGTTGATTTTAATTATGTGAATTTCTCCATATTACTGTAGTTTTATTTGAATTTTTCCATCATATAAATTTGATTCAAGTTGATATGAGCATTTTCCCTTTCCTCATACAATCTTACAACTAATGATTCCACAAGAAGTTTATTGATAATAAGAGTCAATTTTGAGCTACTAATTTCTCTGTAAACAATCCTTATGAATACCGCCACAGTCCCTGGAGTGTCCCATGTCAGTGTGGGAGTATTAGACCACTCATTACTCTAAAAGCAGACTGGTTGTTTCACTTTCTACAATAACTGGACTGGTTCACATGCTTGTACAGCACCAGAAGCACGGCAGTTCCGCTTTTGTTACCACTAATGATGTAGAGGTATGGGGTGAAGCTGATGTCAAGACTTATTATGAAATGAGTGTAAAATGCTCAGATGTTAATGGCAGATGGGAATGACAAGTTTGATGAACTTTTGCCATTCTTTTTTTTTCTGTAAGTCATTCTGCTTCCATCAAACATAAACAGACCAAGATTTTATTTTGGCTAAAATTGGTAGCAAGTGCTGGCGAAGTAGTGGGCCAGAGACAAGAATTTGGTTTTGTTCAAATTATTTTTTTAAGATGATGAATAAAAAATAAATTAGTATAATTATAAATTAATGAAAAAAAAAAGTTGTATATAAAAGAAGTGATATTTTCTTACAACTAGGCACTAGAAGAATCTAGATTTTTTTTTAAAAGTTTCAGCAGCCCTGACAAAACTGAGACGCTTAAACATCAGAAGTGCATTTCACTAAAACTTTCAAAATTCTGCAGTTAGATTTGTTTGAACTTACAGTATAGACGCCCACAGACTCTTGATCATACTACTGGCATGCTAATTGAACTTCGTGACTTATTTTTTTGTAACTTCAAATTTCTGGATGAAAAATTCAAAAACATAAAATGAAAAGAACCAATTAAACAGGACTCAGAACTCTTGCTAAAAAAAGAGAGAAAATGAAAAAACACAAAAAAAAAACACAGACAGATTAATTTTGTATATATATCTTGTACAAACCTGCTGAAGTGTACGATACCACCACAGAGAGTAACACCACACCACACAAGGTACAAAACTGGCAAACTGATTGTGCGTTCCCTCCCTCTGTGTCAAACATAGTTTATCTGCTACCTGCAATCAAAAAGAAAACAGACACATGTCATAAAACAAAACGTCTAAAAACAATCACATGCTTACTGTTTTAACTACATTAATTCAACGAATTGTCTCCACTATCACAGCATTTATCTGTTTCATTGGTGTTAATTTCGATTACTCCAGAAACTGGGGTAAGATTTAATGTATCAAGCAAAAAAATTGGGAGTTTTTGAAAAACTAGAAATTAAAGTAGAAATGGATCTCAGTTCAACATACATGCATTTAAATAAATAGTTATTTAATTTTGCACAAGCCAAAAAAAAAAGGTTTTGTTTTAATTTTTTTTAAGTAATCCACTTGGAAAATTATAGCGAGTATTAAAAAAATAACTTAACAGATGTATATATATCAGTGAGAGATTGTGTTTATATGTCATTTTTTTATTTATAAAAAAACTATATAAAAGATAACACTGTAAAATATTTCATATCATTCGTGGTATTAAGCTGAAAATATCTGCGATAAGAGTAACAAAACTTTCTCTCACAGTAGATCATGAAAACTTTCTCTCACATTTAGATCAATAAAACTTTTTATCACAGCAAGATCATTAAATCTTTCTATCACAACAAGATCATTAAAACTTCCTATCACATTTAGATCATTAAAACTATCCATCACAGTAAGATCATGAAAACTTTCCTATCACAGTAAGATCATTAAATCATTCTATCACAGCAAGATAATTAAATCTTTCTATCACAGCAAGATCATTAAAACTTTCTATCACATTTAGATCATTAAAACTATCCATCATAGTAAGATCATTAAAACTTTCCATCACAGCAAGATCAATAAAACTTCCTATCACAGTAAGATCATTAAAACTGTTCATCACAGCAAGGTCAATAAAACTTCCTATCACAGTAAGATCATTAAACTTTCCTATCACAGCAAGATCATTAAATCTTTCTATAACAGAAAGATCATTAAAACTATCCATCACAGCAATATCATTAAAACTTCCTATCACAGCAAGATCATCATTATATCATTTATTTTATAAATAGTGTATTATCTAAATATTTGAGTATGCAATAAAACATATTTTATTTTTAGGGGTTATACTATTTTTTTCCCCCTAATTTAGTCCCATTCATCAAATATTAAAAATATATGAGATTATAATATTATTAAAATCCTTTGAGTTAATTTCATACCAGCGGGCTGTCAATCAAACAAGAAGATAATCCAATGAGCGATCAATATTGTTTCCAGGATTGCCATTTTCCTTAGACAAGCTAAGTCTCTAAGTAAGCACTACATTGTATTTACTTGGACCACATGGTCAGTGGGCAAAATGATAGTCTGCATCGCGTCAGGTCAATTTTTCTCTCAATTATTTCGCATTTGTCACAGAGATTATAAATAAACTTGCCTTAAACCTGATTTATCACATTTCTCAATAACAAAGCGCTAAACACCGGAAATGATGAACATTTTTATTCACTCCAAGAAATCCTCCGATAACATTATGTTAAGTGTACAAAAACTTGATTCCAATCTAAGCGCAGAATTTTACATGTATATAATAGTTTCCTACCCTACACATGATAATGAATCGTAGCCGAGACCCATAAAGTCTGAAACAAAACTGATTCACTTTGTCACATTACAATACAAAACTACGTTAATAAATTTGTAAACAGTTCACTAAGCCACATTGCATGACAGACGCAAATAGACTCCACAAATATTTATTGATGAAGTATGACCCAACACCCTTAATTAGACATCTAAGTTACAGGTTAGATCATACTAAGGGTTCAGCACAAAACTGTTCTATATGCATATAAATACTCAGGAAATAGTGCAGTATTGCTTTGAACCATCGATTTTCCCTTCCAAAGATTAACTCAAGTTACAAAACAATTATTAAAGTCTGAGTTTTAAAAGGATGCAAATAAAACGACAAATTATTTTCTTCAGCAGAAATATTTTTTGTGTGTGAAATAGACTTGGAGCTAAATCTAATCATTTAAGAGTCCACTTCCAGGATAGAACCAGATCTGGGTGTTGTTTTTAAGATACAATCTGGTCTAGCCTGAGTCTAAAGTCATAACCTCTTCCTTGCCATATCAATATTCTAATTTCCCCATGACCATAAATGGCATTATGCAAACAGGGCAAGTGACTAACCAATTGCATTGCAGGAGGCGAGTGATTATCCAATCACATTGCAGGGGGTGAAAGAATATCCAATCACATTGCATAAGGCAAGTGGTTATCCAATCACATTGCAGGGGGTGAGATAATATCCAATCACATTGCATAAGGCGAGTGATTATCCAATCACATTGCAGAGGGTGAGAGAATATCCAATAACATTGCATAAGGCGAGTGATTATCCAATTACATTGCAGGGGGTGAATAATTATCCAATCATATTGCAGGGGGTGAGTGACTATCTAATCACATTGCAGGATGGGGTGAGTTATTATCCAATCACATTGCAGAAGATTTTTTTAACTTACAGCATTAAAATAAGCAGTAACCTGCCTTAAAGGGGCATATCTTTTCCTATTTCCTTTGTGTGGCAGACCACCACAGGTTTGACTATATTTTTGTTACAAGTGTTTTAGGTAAGAAATCAATGTTGTCATAATGTTCTTATAATGAACAGCCCCAAAGACAAGCAGTCTCGATGAAACAGTCAACAAATTAAACCGACCCAACAAGGCTCTAATGGGTTATACCGTTTACATACTGGTGATATCAAATATTGGATGTTTGTATATTGGTTCCTCGGCGATCATGTTATTCACAAACGATTTTGTTTGAACAGGGGGTAAAGCTGATTTTAATATTTTCAAGTGTTTGCGTTTTAACAACTCGAAAGTATCACGGATATTTTGTGCGAGTTCTGTTTCAAGGTGATTTTATATTCTCGAGGCTATATTACCAAGTGCCAAAAATTCTGTTTGAAAGTTGACTTGCGACTCAAGGGTGGTTCGCTATAAAGTGTGTTCAAAAGATGTAAACGACTAAAATGTCCCTATAAGAGCAAAAAGAGTCAGAATTCTATTACAAAATGATTTGTAAGAATTTTTTGTGTAAACAAATTGTGCATATAATTACAATAAAATGATCTAAGCAAATAAAAAAAAAATCTTTTTTTTTTTCTTATCTTTATTTTTATACCAAAAAATTGTGCTTAAGATATAAAAAAATTTGAAATGTTTACATTGAATTGTTGAGATGTGAGCTATAGACGGAATGACTTTTTCTACACAGTACCGATTGTATAAAATACAAGTCACTCTAATTATAATAAACCAGTAGCCTTAATTTATCATAATCTGTCAAATTTGGCTGAATAAAAAACTGTCCCTAATGATCCAGGGAAAACATTCTTTAAAGATACTGGTACAGGATTGTCAGTACAGAGAGCATTTACTATTTATTAACAAGTGACATAGATATCAATACGGCAATGTGGGGTGCTTCCTGGCCTGAAATAATGGCCAAAATGTCAATTAACCAACAACCAAATGTTTTCCTTGACAAAACACACACAATTAATCATTTTTTACATAATTTTACATTTTTTTTACAAATTACAAAATAAGAGTTAAACAGATCAGTAAGTCACACGCTTCTGTCTGAAAATGTCTCCTAAATAGGCATTAACTGTCATATAAAAAAACATCGCCCATTTGATTGATGCGCTCTGGTACTAAATTTGGCCACCAAATTAACAATTGCTTGATAAACATTAAAGTGAAATAAAGGAATTACGCATGAAAGGAGAAATTACAGATGAAAAATCACCAAATATCACCGTTAAAAATGGCCAGTTTAAGCAAACATTAATATTAATTTATTGGAATAACAGCTTTTGAGATAAATCATTCAGCGTCACTGATTTATTTGATATACATCTTAATGTCCTCCATTCACATTACTAACCATCCAGGGTAAAACATCCCCATCATACCTCAAAACCCCTTTCAAAAATCTGCGGCTGGCTTTTGATAATAATATCAACGTGGATTAACCCGACCTTTCAACTTCTCCTTGAGCATCTTTGTTTGCTAAATCTAGTGGAAGGACGCTAGAATGCCTTTGATTATGTGGCGAAAGATATTCGGAATGGGGTAGGACTTTTGGAGCCGAAATCAATTTAGCAGGGGAAAAATCTGTTATGCGGGCGCATTCTGTACCAGCAGTGGACAAAACAAGAACAAGCCCAAAGTTTCGCTAGGATACACCCGTCACATGGTAGCGTCAGCGTTTCCCATTCCGTCAATTAAAAGTTCATCTGTTAATGTGTACCAACAATAATGGGTGGGCTGGTGTTAAAAGGAAAGGGGTACCCAAGATCATCTTAAATCCTCGCCAATCCCGCCCCTTCAATCAACTGATCTTCCTGTCAACAGTCTGAGGCAAACATGTACTGGTAGTAACATGAATGAAATAGGACATGACTGTATAAGGATGGTTTCACATTTCATATTATTTATATTAACCACTCAATGACATTTAGTCAATTTAATTAATTTAAAGTGTAGTTCACAAAGATCACAGTGGTGGTCTGGGAGTAGCGAGTCTGCCTGGCCTGTAGAAGGTTGTGGGTTCAATCCCCGGCCCTGTCATAACGAAGACTTAAGAAATGGTACTAGAAGCTTCCTTGCTTGGCACTTAGCATTAAGAGGATAGTTCTAGGTCTGGTCAGCCGGGTGTCAGTATAAAGTGACTGGGTGGGGTATCATACCATGATACTCCAATGTGGCAGTGCTTTGAATAACGTCTCAAGTAGACATCATCATAATATAACTGAAACACCAAACAACCAACCAACAACCACTTCACAGAACACCTACATACCAGCCAGTGAAGATGAACCAGCAACGACCCACCAGTCTGCAGGCCAATAATTCAAGGCTGTCGATCAATATTGCCTGATATTCAATTTATTTTAGCAAGCTTCACCATGAATGAATGGAACCTTTCTTTTTAGATATTAACAATTTTGAAATACTACATATCATTTAGCATTGATAAATATTTCACTATTTACACATCCATTAATATGTTCTTATCACAAAAAAAATTCATTCATCAGAGAAAAAAATTCAAATTTAAGTTAAATTGATTAATACACATTCGTATATACAATTCGTATCGCGCATGCACTTATTCAGTTTATATAAACCATTTATTGGTAAACTATATATATATAATATATACACACATTCCGGATAATTATCATTTATTTCAAGTTATATAAAAGCTAGAAATAATATACAGATGATGAGAAGGGAATGATTTAACAACTTCCGTATCGCTAATTACATCTAACGACTTGGGAAGGCAACATGACAGCACTGATAGGAGTGAATTCATCATTTTCTTGGTTTAGAGACTACCACAATAAATCATTTTTCAGTTTGGAGATTATCAGTATTAAATCTTATGAATCTGCACAGACAAGGCCAGGGTACAAAACAGGGTGGAGTCCCTGAGGTAATATCTATTAGTGTTAATTGTTGATTTCACAGTGTAATTGACACCATGATAAATGACTGCCATTAATATACCATATTCAAACCTGTATTAATGACCACTTCTATTAAGCAATAACATTTTTCTCTTTTCACTGTCTTCATGGTTTTATTTAGCAGAAAACCTCCATTAAGAAGCATCATACTCTCAACAGGTTAAATTGACTTTAATTATAATTTTTCTTTATTTGATAAAAAATACAGACACATACTCACTGAGGCCTGTAATAACATTCCCAGACTGAAGCAACATTCCTGAATGTTCATAAAGAGAAACAACAAACATGGCTTTGTGAGGCAGGTGATTGCTTAGTACAGGTTGGTTAAATATTCAACACATGGAACAATGACTGTTTTCAGACACTGCTTAATACAAGTTAGTTTACAATTTGCAAATGGAACTAGCAAATATATGATATGACTGGAAGCAACTGCTAAATACAGGTTAGTTTACAATTTGCAAATGGAACTAGCAAATATATGATATGACTGGAAGCGACTGCTAAATACAGGTTAATTTACCATTTGCACATGAAACAAGAAAATAGAAAATAATATTATGATCATCCAACTGGTTCAGATAGGTGACCACTAAATACAGGTTGACACAAACTTAACACATAGAAGATATGACTGCTTCAGACAGGTGATTGCTAAACACAGTTTTTAAGATAGCATCATCAGTATGTCCATATGTTTAATGCTGTAAATGTTACAAGACATAGCTACCGGTACATCATTATTATTATCATCATTATGTCTTGAACATTTCCTTTATCCATTCAAACCAGTACATGTAACCAGTAAGTAGGGATAACGTAGACTGACATGGGCCGACCCTATCTATCATGCAGTGACTGCAGGTATGCTCATTTATCTTTTATATATTTATCAAACTTGTGCATTACATTCCGACCTGCGACATTGAACAACAAGGACATCAAAAAATCAACTTTCTGAAATGTATAGACCTATCTTAGACGTGTATAATTTATGAACTGGTTTTCTCCCTATTTTTGTTATTTTAAGATTGCAAAAAATGTGAGGGGTTTTGATACGAGTCTATTCACAGTCTTTATTTGACAAAGTTAGTTAACATTATAATACACAAATTAATATACATGTTTCTTCATGATAGTATTAGAAAATTTGGTATCAGTAATAATTGTTGAATAATTCATAAAAAAATCAACAATTTATACTGATTTCATTTTTATTATAGTATTTCATCCGCATATGAGTTCACCAATGACATTTCTCATTTTTCATGATCCATATTGAAACAAAATCTTCCATTCTTTAGATTATGGAAATAATACACGATATTTGCACAAATCAGTCTTGATGGCTAAAACAGGATCTGACCCAAGGCCCCAAAGATCCTGAGTATTCCAATTTACCACTAGTCCACAATGTCCCACAAATAGAAAATAACACCGTATTATCTGTAATATTTAGATTATCATACAAGTATGACAACAATCTGGATAATAATGCTGTTAAAGATAAAAGTGTGAACGCTATCATTTCCTATCATTATCGCGTTATTTACTATTATAAACCACATTTTTCGCAACTTCACGGTGCACTCGTATTACCTCGGCGTGTTGACGTATTAAGAATGGATGGTATATCAATATCGTCCATCAGTCTAACTCGAACACCCGACATTAATACTCTCCGCACAAAAGGACGAAATATTTGCGTAAAACGGGGCATTTAGCAGTAACACAATTGCTTACAATGCCAAATGCTCTCAAGCCATACACTACAAAATTATTGTCATATCATTTTTCAATAGAAATCAAGAATGCCTCAACTCTTTACAAAAGATAACAGAATTAGTGCCAATCTGATTTTCCTAAATGTAAATCAACACTCAATCGCAGTAAGAATAATTTTTTCTGACAATTGATTTTTTAAGATAATCAAATCGTAAAGTAGTTATTAAAAAACGAAAAGATTACCCCCCTGCAGATGTAAGGTTGTGTCAACAGAGACACCCCCCTTGCTGAGAAAACTACAAAATGGCGAGCATCAGAGTAATGAAACATTTTACAATCGCGGGAATTCTAAGTTGCGAATACTACAAGATGCAGTGAGTGCTTTTAGTCACAATGTAAATCAATCTGACGAGAAGTGGAAACATTAAACTACAATGAGCATTTGACCAAAGGGGAGATCTTTGCCACAAAGCGAACAAAAGCATGTTTTGAGAGAAGATTGCTTTTTCAAAAACTCTTTTCTTTTTCAAAAAACTTCTTTTTGAATGATCATATTTGTGTAGTAATGTCGCCAAGACATGAGAAAATGATTAATCTATAAAAGGTTAATAATGGCTTTTCAATGTAAAAAGAATGCAATTTTTTTTATTATCTATACAACATTTTACTTTTTGATAAGTTTGCAACAATTGAAATGTCGAATCACTCATTTTTTTTATTTTTATTTTGTTCTGCCATTGATTCCAACAGAAAACTGAAATAAATATAAAGAAATAAAAGTTTAAAAGTGAATTTTTCAATTAAAAGGACATAACATGTGGTACCCCATGATGAGATTCAATTTCAGCTCAATTTGATCAGGGTCATAAAAGTGGCCAGGTAAAGCTTCCAAATCACAATGATGACAGTAAAAAAGTGTCTTGTGCATTGTTGGGATTGACAGTAAATACCGTGGGCAGTTAAACCAGAATGATTATTGCCATTTTGTTATCCATTCACAGTGAAGTAGAGAAGTAATTCACCTTTTACAAGAGTTATTGTTGTTGTATGGTGTTTAGCGTTGCTTTCAACAATTTTTCAGTTATATTGCGTATGTCTACTTGAGACATGGTCTCACATGGTCTTCAAACACGGTTCAGTTTTTATCTATATATTGATAATGCAATAAGTTTAATAACTGTTAAACAGTATCTGTAACATATTATAAGTAGTATTGTGGACTGCATGGTCTAGTGGTAGAGCATCTGACCTAAGATCTGAGGGACATAGGTTCAATACCCCGCCATGGCCGTATGTGGCTTCCTTGAACAAGATGCATCATCGACTGATTCTATCCAGGTAAACTTGTCTCACAATCAATGTAAAAAATAATTAAGTTTAAAAAAATATTTCAGTAAACTCAAAGAATTTGAAATGTAGTACAGATGTCTATCATTTTGAGTTTTGATATTATAAATGACAATATTTGACAGAAAATCACCAAAAACTAGTTCAACTTATTCCCCATGTTTTACAAATATTTTGTCAAATACTTTGATAACGTATCAATCATGCAGAACTTCAAAAACCCATCAATTACAAAAGGTCAATCTGTTCACCTATATTTTTTGGGGGAATCTAACAAAGCACCTTGAACCTTGTACCTGAACTTAAAAAAAAAAAAAAAAGCACTCAAACTTATTCCACGTGTGCAGCAATAACATGGTCGTTAAACTTCATTTTATTGAAATGACAGATAAAATTCCATCAAATCTTTGTTTGAAGAACCTCTGCACATAATGCACGTCTTATCCAGATCAGTCGGATAATCCCTCTGATTGAGATTATTATAGCTAACAGCAGAAAAAAATTTGTCCCGTCTACAAATTACGAGATATGTTAATTTCGAGTAACTGTGATCACAAATTACTACTCGCAGTTCACTACTCATGCACAATGATGGTTCACAGATGGGAGGCAGCTAACAGCGTCCATCAGAACCAATAAAATCCATTCGCAACAGTCATAATGTCATATTATATGATCTGCCGCAAACCTAATAACATGTTACATCAATATGCAGGTGCCTTAATTAAAGCCTGGCAACTGGATTCCAACATATTTTGTTCATAGTTTGTACTCGAGGTTTAGTTGCTTCAGAGGAGATTAATGGTTTTATTGTCAAAATCAGGGTGATCCTAGAGGCTTGAAATCTGACAAACACTTAATGACGTTGATGATCAATAATTGCATGTTGAGTTTCTTTTAATAATACGCCTCTTGCAGCTCGCCATATTGTATTTTGTTTTTTTTTCAGAGAAATCGCGAATACCAATATGGTTCAGATTAATTCAAACAGTGGTACAGATCAAATTGAATTGAATTCTGCCATTAAATTGGTGTAATTAAATTTCTGCATTGCAAATATCACAATAAAATTATTTCAATAATTTATTTATTATCATGTTATTTATTAATTTTACTCAAAACGATATAGCCGAGGGAATACTATCGAAATAACTTTAATAAAAGTAAAATAAAATGTTCATTTGACTTACTGAAATATTAATCTAAATTCAGTATTAAGTTATATCAATAAGTAATATCCACAAAGCACACAGGGGAACACTTAAAAGGTTATTCAAATTGCTTTTAATTTATCCACTGTTTGTTGCGAAAATATGCTATTCACTTTTTTTTTCAGACCAACATAAGCTACCCACTAATCTTACAACATTAATCTATCATTCTGTTGTTCTTAAATACAACATAAAACAAACCACCATTTTTTAATATGACATCAAAACTTATCCACTGTTCTTAACTTCAAAATTAGGCTATCCACGGTTCTTAAATTTAACACTCCCATTGTTCTTAAAACATTAAGCTATCTACTGTCCAAAAATAGTTACCAGTAATTAATCATCAAGCTGTTTTTAAAGTTAGCAATAAGCTATCCACTGTTTTTAAATCAATAACCTTAGAACCCACTGTTCATAAAATTGTAAGCTATCTACTGTTTTTAAATTTAACAGTAAGCTATCCACTGCTTTTACAACAATAACCTTAGAACCCACAGTTCTACAAAATGTAAGCTATCTACTGTTCTTTAATTCATCATTAAGCTATCCACTATTTTTAAATTTAACAGTAAGCTATCCATGCACTGTTTTAAATCTAACAGTAAGCTATCCACTGTTCTTAAATACAAAATTAAGCTATCCACTATTCTTAAATACAAAATTAAGCTATCCACTGTTCTTAAATTTCTTAAATACAAAATTAATCTATCCACTGTTCTTAAATACAAAATTAAGCTATCCATTGTTCTTAAATACAATATAAATATCCGCTTCTTTCATGAAAAAAATGTCTACCGTAAACATCTGGTTGTTATGGTTTCAAGAAAATGATTATATAAAATATGAATGAAATTTCAAAATATATAACAAAAGCCCTTTAATAGCTCACCAACCCAGCAAGAACTATGATTAGTGTAAGTGACAATAGTTAAATAGTATCAGAATCATGGATTCATTAACTTACGTTTGTTATACTGTTAAAAAATACTACATTTACATATCCGCTGTTCTTAAATAAACATTTTTTTAAAATATGAGCCTTACTTCCCAGTATCAGTGAAATTTAAATAATCGCTGAATAACCACCAAGTTTTTGTTGGTATTTTCTGTGTTTTTTGTATGTGCGTGATTTTTAAGTTAAAACCAATCATGAAAGCAAACAAAAAACAAACAAAATAAAAACAGCTGAATACAAAATTTCAGCTACAAATAATTTTCATAAAAATCTATCTCAGACACACTTACCTGAAATCTATTCTTATATAGAGTCCTAATCCAATAGTCTTTCTTAATCCATTGCAACACAAATCCTCATTCATAAAACATCCAATTTTATCTTTTCCCTAAAGTTTACGAATAATGAAAACTGTTTTCAATAAAGAATATTTCATAAATTGAAATAGAAATCACTTAAAACAGACTTTCAATAATTAACAAACAAAAAAAATCAATCCTTCGAAAATATTTAAAATTAAAAATGTTAAACTATCATATCAAATTGTCAACTTCTAAATTTTATACAATCTCGAGCAGCACAATCACAAGTAGTATCAGTATCTGCTTATTTTATTTCATCCACACAAATCCGTCTGTTTATCCATTTAACTCCGGGTTTTAACAACCTGTCAATACACTGATACCTATCACACGTGAAGCCAGCGACTCAATTAAATCATTCCTTCCCTAACCAACTCCTGCTTGCTTTGCCTGCTTGCCGTTCGCTACCTGTTGTAGTAATAATAATAATAGTAAAGCAATACCTTGTCACATTCAACACTCGCGGGTCACTCCAGCGTAGTCAGTGGTGGTCGAGATTAAAATAAACCCAAACCTGATTCGCGTACACAACACTCCACACTGATATACCTTCAAACCAAGTACCCTCGCATGTAAACTCTCTTAAATACCTTTTTTTCAGCTCAGCAAGTCGAGTGAACGTTAACTACACTGTAAGTAAACTGGTGAAACTAACACAACTAACGACCTGCCGCAAGAATAACACACTCTCTAACATTTATGGCGCCTTAACTTTCTGTCCAACCAACAGTCAAAAGGATGTATTAAAAATTCCAAGTGAATGAGTATTTTATTTGTTCAGGGTATCCCTTTTCATGTAAGACATTTTATTAATTAAATCAAGCAAAAAATTTTAGCTTAATTTTTTTCTATCTGATTGCATTAAGCTGTTAAGATCGTACGTACAGTCACTTTAACTTGCATTGTTCAACAATATTATTTATTTAAATGTCGACTTTTGTAAGTGGTTTTGTATTAGTGGATTAATACGTGTTTAACTTCTGTGTCTTAATGCACCTCTTACATGAAACTTTTCTCTCTTTTTTTTGTGTGCTTACTGACGCATTAGTCGGACAAATGAACGAAAGGGAATATATTACAATCTTTCATCTTCGTTTACATTTTGATGAACATGAAAAGTGAAAAGTTGTGGGCCAAAAAAAATGGCTTCTTAGTAAGATATGTCTAGTATTTAAAATCATGTTTTAACCAGACTATGATGTAATATGTAGTTTTAATTTAATTTAATTCAGATGCCCTTTTTTTAATTCATGTGTGTAATCTGATTCAGATGCACCCTTTTCAGTTACATTTGTGTAATTTAATTCAAATGCCTCTTTCAAGTCATATTTGCATACTTTAAATCAGATGCCCATTTTTTAGTCATATTTGTGAAATTCAATTCAGATGCCACTGTTTTAGTCATATTTGTGTAATTTAAGTCTAAAGTATACATTTGAGTTTTATTTAGGAAAACATTATTTCAAAATTGCATCAGCATTCTGTATAATCATGTATTGAACCTGTTTAAATGTGATCATGTTGGTGGATATCAAAAATATGTATGTGTAAGTGGGAATATGTATGTGTGTGAATGTGTAGGTTGGAAGGATCTGTATATGTGCATGGGTTGGTGAGGGTCTGTTTATGTTTGGAATTGTATATATGTGCATGTGGGATATGTACATTATGTATATCGTATGTGTACATGGGGACAAGTAAGGTGGGGATTTGTATATAAGTATGTTTGTCATGCAGTATCATACATCTGTATATGTGTAGGTATAAATTATATTATGTATATGTGGGGACCCCAATATATGTGTATTGCTGAGGATAATATATGCATGTGTCAGTGGGGATCAATACATGTGTATAATAATTATATTGGTGAGGATATTTTTTTAATATGGTTCAATGCAATTTTCAACACATTTCAGGTAATTTATGGCATATTCAGTTTTATTGGTGGAGGAAAAAACTCAGAATGAGTCTGAGTAGAACCACTTTCTTCTGCAAGTAACTGGCAAACTTTCTCACATAAAGTTTTTTGCAGCAAGCGGAACTCGAACCTACAACCTTGGTGGTGAGTGGTAAGTGATCTTGAGACAATACCTTCGACCACGGAGGACCATTGGTGGGGAAATGTATAGGTACATGTGTGCACATGTTTATTTATTACTTATAATAAATTATGTGTGATTTTGGGATTAATTATTTTAGTTGACGACTTCTGTGTGGACAGGACCTCATTTTGGGGTGATTTTATCTAACAAAAAAATACAAAATACTGGTACAAAGCTATCACCTCATGTCTCATTCAAAACAAATTATATCAAAATATGTTTTGTGTCATGTTATCACTTGAGGAGATTTCTTTTTTTTTTCAAGTTACATGTTGGAGTAGGTTTTTCACACATTTTAAGTAGAGATAACTGCGAGATTACCAGAGTCAAGTATGGCATTAGGATATGTCAAACAATAAATTCCATGATATATTTGTTACTTCAGTCAGTCAGTCAGTCGAAATCTGACTACTGGATACTCCAAATAGACAGCATTTCATTGGTGGTTGCATAAGCTTGCGAAAAAAATAATCAGACAGGTTATGCCATTTCTAACCTTCCTAAATGTTTTTGCTCTTTTTTTTTTACTAATCTTTTAAATCTATTAGTCAAATTATTCAAACTTCAAGCCCAAGGCAGATCAGAAACAATGATCAGTGAAAAACCACACAAAAGGAAATCAAACGGTAGTAAATGGTACAAGCCAATAATCAGGGCCATTATTGTTATCCATCAGAAAAGACTTCTGCTCCTTGTCTGAGTGATGGCACACCCCCTTTCCATCAAGGTAAACAAAACCAAATGTCAAAAATAGTTCTACCCCTCCCCCAACAGAATATTTGTGAACAAACCCATTCCGTTATCAAGCCATTTAATTACCGATTGTGTGAATTGAGTGCTTTTAAACGGCACAAAAAATTCTGGGAAATCAGAGAAATTTTGGTGGGTGAAAAAGTACAATAATGAAGATGAATAATATTATGAAGATTCCTCCCCCCACCCTCAAACCAAGTCATTATCAGAATATTAAATTTGTTTGACTGTAATTAGTGTCAGTTTTATATGCCATCAAGGGCTAACCAACATCTAGAAGAATAGATGTAAACAATGTAGTCAAACAGATTGATTGATTGATTGATTGAATATGTAGCGTAATTTTTATACCATTGAGTGATAACAGACAATCAGTTAACCTAACCATTCTTTCCTGGGATCCTTTAAGGTTAACCAGTTAACCAGAACCCAAGCACACTTATCTTTGCAAGTAACTGATAAGTTTCCCACTTGAATCAGTGATGGGAGACAAAAGATAATGAGATGTAATGTCGTAAATCTATCATCACGGAGACTGTGACTGGGCAGAGATTTAAACTTACAGCCTGTGGATTGATAGTCAGAGACCACAAAAAATAGAGGCAGGTAAGAATTTTAGGCAATAATTTATTATCACTGCAAAAAAGAGAAGAGTGTCGACAAACAGAATGAAAGAAAAAAAGAAAGGAAGAAAAAGAAAAAAACTCACACAAAGAAATAAAATGATAAAGAAACACCTAGCTCAATTCAAATATACAGCAGCTTATGCACTCTTCAACATAATAAAACTTGTATCAAAGTCTGAATTCATTTTAAACTCAACAATCTATGAACCAGAATCGGCGGGTATAATTTACAAAACGCCTTCACGATATAAGCCAAGAACTTACGTTCGGAATCAGGAATCACTTGAAATTAAACCAGCTATAAATTAGAATCAAAGATTTACAAAACATCAATAAACACTTGATAGTTACGACAGATAGGCATCTAAGTACTAAAAATCACACTTTATTTTAAACACAGATATGTCTATTTTGACACACACTTATATTAAAGAGGATTTTTATAGATCTTCACAAGGGGAGATAAAAACAGTACTAGCTCTTCCTGAATGCTGATAACACAGAGCTGTATTCAACCTAACAGATTACTATAATATTCCTGAGATGTCAATTTGTCTTCTTTGAAGCCATGTGATGATGCTGTATATTGGAGCATGATAGGATTTTAAGAGTAAGAAACAATTTCTAGTGGGGGAGCAGTTAATTGAAGCTTATGCCAAATAATGTTGTAAATTATGGCAACCGTGTTTTATAGGCGCATATTACCTATAAAACACAGTTTTCTATGGTTGTGTAACACTTTCAGACTTTTCTTATGGGTGATTATTAATTTTTACGGAATATTTCTCATCAGTAGAATGTTTTTACATAATTTGTGAGAACAAGTGCAAGGTGGCAGTATGGAGTAAAACAGTAATGTGTTTGTTGGTTGATCTTTAATGCATCAACATGTAAAACAAAAGAGGTACGAGACATTTGGTTAAAATTTCACCATAAGATGGCCCTGCTGAGATGTGCACTCGTATCCCTCTAATCAATACCATATTCCCCAATATAAAATCCTCCTCACCAATTTTGGTCCGAAATAACTTTTTATAAACACCCCTATCCCTCCTCCTCCCATCCCCCTTTTAATTCGGGGGAGTGGGGGGGAATATGGTAAGTCATAACTAAATCTCTCAGCTTGCAGTTTATATCAAATATACCATAAATAAACATAGTAGACCCACCTGAGATCATTTTCCAAATTACACACACGTCCAGTCATGGTAAACATTGTTTGTCTGTGATTTCTTAATAATTCTACTTCTTTACAATTAACTACAAAAAGCTAAAAACAAAGACAAAATAATCTCTGTTTAAAACTTATTTATTTTACCTCGATTGAGAAACGAGTTATTACAACTTAAGACAAATTATACTGAAAGAACCAGTACCAAGTAGATGCAGATAAATTGTCTTGCTAAAGGACACCACACAGAGCTGCAGCCAAGGATCAAACCACACACTCCACATATTACCTGATAGGATCCGCCAAGTGGTTATCCAGTAATAATTACATAACTCTTCTTTGGTTGTTACAGCGAGAGACTGGATTATTATAAATCACAATCTACTATTCATCGAGTTTGTTCACCTCAAGTTCTAAATGTTCTGGTTGAGCCTCTAAGTAAAACATGGACATACCTAATATTCAAACAAAATAACTTGTACATTATTCCCCATTAAACAGCATTTCAACCTGATTTTTATGGTCATTTAAATGTAATAACAAAACCCGAGTTACAACAATACAGACGTACAAACCACCCACACCAAGCTAACCACAGTCTGCATCAGTTAAGAGCTCAGGAAATTATATTGGTAAACAGGTGGAAATAATGACTAGTTCGCAAAGAAAAAAACATCATGAATTGCCAGTAGAAAAAAACAACAATTTTTCATGTTAAAAAAAACATTCTTTACTGTTTTCTGAATCAATGCTATTCACAGGCTGAAAAAGCAGCAATCTTTCAGATCGGTGAAGAAAAAAACTTAAAATAGAAAAAAAAAGTTAAATTCAGGAATTTATCATCATCGCCATGATCCCTGCTCTGTAATATATCATTGAGGCAGCCATGACCAATAGGTCAGTGAACAGGAACATTCTGACTACACACATTTACATCATTCCCTCACTGAACAGAACAGAAACATTCTGACTACACACATTTACATCATTCCCTCACTGAACAGACATTTCATTTGAAATCAATGTTGATGTTGGTTTGTTTGATTATTTAGCGTCGTTCTTATGCCATCGAAGGCTAACAGCCGATCAGTATTTTGTTGACCTTACCATTATTTCCTGGGATCCTCCAAGGTTAACCAAACCATGAGTACACCTATCTCCTCAAATAACTAACAACTTACCTGCTCACATCAACAGTGAAAGACAAATAACAATGAGATGAAATATTGCACACCAATCATCACAGAAACTAAGGCTGTACGAGGATTCAAACCTTCATCCCCTGGATTGATAGTTAGATGTGCTACCAACTGAGCTGTTAAAGACGGAGATAACGCCATTTTTATACATTTCAGGTTATACATGGTACCCAGCTGAACCACAAATCAGAGTAAAACAACAGCTTCTGTTCTTTGACAAGGAACCAACCAACTTCTTCAAATAAAGTTTGAAGACCAAGCTGGACTTGAACGGTGGTCTTGAGGCTGTCAGACCACTGTTAGACCACCATTAGACCACCATTAGACCAAAGTTAGACCACTGTTAGACCACCATTAGACCACTGTAAGACCACCTTTAGACCACAGTAAGACCACCGTTAGACCACCATAAGACCACCGTAAGACCACCATTAGATCACAGTTAGACCACCATTAGACCACCATTAGACCACAGTTAGACCACCATTAGACCACCATTAGACCACAGTTAGACCACTGTTAGACCAACGTTAGACCACCATTAGACCGTGATTAAACTACAGTTAGACCACTGTTAGACCACAGTTAGACCAACATTAGACCACCATTAGACCACCATTAGACCAACATTAGACCACTGTTAGACCACCATTAGACCACTAGGCCATGAAGGACCTGAATAGAGTTGCAAGTTTGTCAGAGATGTCCAGAACTGGCTGAAATACAGCGTGATAAAAGAATTGACGGCATTGATTGTGAAGTTACTATGGTAACAACAACATGATCACAGACAAATAGGCTGGTTTATTACCAGATGTAAAACAATTATTAGGTGACTCTAATTAAAGAATTGCCATTATTACAGAATCACCTGTAATATAACTAGAGCCGTCTGCTGGTGGCAGTAAACATAATTAGAACAATTCAAATGTGTTTACTGTTTTGCTCCAGAAAAAAATGAGTATGTAGGTCGACTATTGTCAGATTTTTTTTTTTTTTTTTTTTTTTAATGGGGTTTGACCAGTTTTAATGTGACACTCTTATGTTTTTTTTTAAATAAAAAAAATTGGTTGATTGCCCCCGACCCCATCCCATTTTGGTAATTATTTTTAGGGTCTGATATGATTTTTGATTTTAGAAGCAGCCAAAATTTGGCCCAGGTTTAATAAAAGCCCCAACTGCCATATAAAAGCTGCAAGATGGCTCAGGGGCATGTTTTACAGAATTCTATACAGGATTCAAATCAGAGAACCCTTTTTCAAAATTTCACAGTCATCAATGCATTGTTTTTGTTATAATTTTGCATACTACTAGATTATGGTTAATACATTTAATTGGCAAAAAAATAATTTCCAAAAAGTGTTTGCTATAATTATGCAGTTTGAAAAAAAAAGTTTAAATCAATTGCCAAAAATTGGAAATTCTACAGAGATGCACTCTTTACACATGGATCTGTGTTTATTCACCATCTCCCGATAGCCTAGTGTAGCATTGTAATTTGATAGTCTCCATTACAAATATTTACTACCCTGGCAGTAAAAGTTGGGATTTTAAGGTAAAAAAGCCCCAGAGGGTGGGACAGGGGTGGGGATCAAACTTGTCTCCAATCAATCACAGTTTGATGCTTTTTACACCTAACACTACTTCCACTAACATCATAGTTACGTACACTATACATTCAATGATGAAGAAAAGTTCATGTGGAAATTAATTTAAAAGTTGGCAATCTTGACAGATGCACAAACTTAAGGTCACGCAACAAATGAACTGACTAAGGCTCCGAGCAACACAACTCATATGATCAAAGTGAAGCATGAAGCTCTGGTGCAACAGGTCAGCAGAAACCGTATATACGAACGCCTACAGCCCAGATCAGATGGAGTGCAATGATGCAGCGCAGCCACAGTGGAAGTCAGGACTAGAAACAGCGAGAAACAGAGTGAGTCAAGCATCCTCATTTATAATCTTACCTGATTTAAATATTTTTAAAATGATGTGTAATGGGGCGTCTTCACACAACATCATCAACTTTGAATCATCAGCGGTCACACCTCCGCTTGCTTGGTTGTATATAAACATTTATATTATATAACAGATGCCTATACATTCATCATATTTACCCAGTTGTATTTCAAGGGTTAAGTGTAAAACTAGTCTACCCACCTTCTTTGTTTATATTGAGTTAGACCAGTTTTACACAAAACTCTCGATTTTAACTATGTAACTAGGTGACTTGATTAAAATAGCAAATTAAAATCTCTATAAAAGTCAGGGTTGTTTTTTTTCTTAAAATAAGTGCCATATCCAGTTTATTTTATTTGTTCATTATTATTTTTATTATTCTGATTCCATTAATTGAGAATAATATTTTAATAATTATTTTTAAAATAAGTGCCATATATCCATTTTATTTCATTTGTTTACATTCATTATTCTGATTAGATTAATTTAGAATAATATTTTAATTATTATTTTTAGTATAAATTATATTAACATCATCAGCAGCAGTGGAAGTAGCAGCAGAAGAAAACAAGTACCAAGTACAGTCATCAGTCAGTTTACTGTACTGTTAATCGTAATTGCACATTTAGAAATTTAAAAAAAATATATATATATATATTTTCATGCAATGTCATTTGGTACATCTTTGCATATAAAAATAATGAAAAAACAAAAGGCCACCACATGGTTACTTACAGGCAAACCCGCCCGTCAGCTAACACAAACATTTTAATACAGCGTACAGTTTGAGGCAAGTCACAGATGCGCAGCATACTTTTCATCATTCAGTTTGATCATAATCATCCAGATAATGATGAGCTCATAACATGTTTACCTGCATTCTTCTCATTGTTTAAAACACTCGTACCAGTTAAAAACAAACGCGCTTACAGGCTATACCTTGAAGGATTCTTGTGAAAAAAACAGCGAGAAACTATTTTATAACCTTTCAGATAATACAGTTCAATTTAATAAACCCCTTTGGACATTTTGAGTTACTTTTGCCACAACACCAGATATTGTGGTGAAATCTGACAATCAAACAAGAAGATGACACTGTTATGAATACAATTTCTGTAAATTTTAAAAATAAGCTTTTTTGGCCAATGAAAAAATAAAAAAGCAAATATCAGAATGAATTTAAATTATCTGGTAATAAGCTGATATTACAGTTATGAATAAAGATGAAATAATCATATTACTTATACAGGACCACAGACAAGATTGGATAGTGTTCCAAATGTGTTTCCTCTTTAAATAAAGATATTTACTTTACCTTTAACATGCAAAAACAAATTGCCCTAGCCTGATCCTACTTGTTTGTAAACCAATGTAAGCATGTCGTTGATCTAAAGTGCTTTTATACTTTGCATTTATTTAATCAAATCACTGTTACACTATGCATTTATTTAATCAAATCACTGTTACACTATGCATGTATAATTATGCATTTATATAATCAAATCACTGTTACACTATGCATTTATTTAAACAAATCGCTGTTACACTATGCATGTATATGCATTTATTTAATCAAATCACTGTTACACTATGCATGTATATGCATAAATTTAATCAAATCACTATAACATATGCATTTATTTAAACAAATTAATGATACATTATGCATATATTTAATAAAATCAATGTTACACTATCCATATATTAAATAAAATCACTGTTACACTACACTATGCATATATTTAATCAAATCATTGTTACACTGTGCATATATTTTAATCAAATCACTGCTACACTGGGTATATATCTTAAAACTAAATCACTGTTACACTTTGTCTGTAATTAAAGAACACAGTTACACTATGCATATATTAAATCAAACCACTGTTACACTTTAAATAAAACTTGCCAAAACTTGTCAATATATTTAATCAAATCACTGTTACCAACTGTATAAATATATATTTAAACAATTCACTGCTACCAACTGTATAAATATATATTTAACAAACACTATTATACACATATATATATTCAAATCATTGTTAACACAGTAGTATGTAACTACGAATAAATAAATACCCAAGAAACCACAATGCACACATGTGCACCTACATAAACAATACCTTGTTAGAATCTCCCATAAAACAATGAACTATCAGCATAATTACTCACATTTGCCCATTATATGATAATCGGTCAGTAATGAACCAGTAATGACCACAGCCTGAATAATCAAGCTTCTGTGCAAGAGCATGTGTAAGCTTCTGATATACCCTGATCAAAGTAAAAACCTGTAAGTGGATGAAGTTAATCAAGTTTTAATGACAGCCATTTTGATAATTGTGTTCGGGGCTAACTAACGGCTGGATTGGTGGTTTTATTGCTTCTAACTTGGACAAAATTGAGGTCGGAGGTCAGCACTGGTGTAGCAATTATGGCCATTTTACAAGTGCACAAAAATAAGAAAAATTTCAGAATGAATCTGAGAAGAAAAATGATTTTTTCATAAGTAACTGACACATTTTATTACATAAAATGATTGTACTGAGCAATAGGCCCCAGTTTCACTAATCATCTTATTTGTAAATACTTTCCATTGAGCACTTTGCAAATTATCCTTTACCAGTGAGTAAAGGTTTGTTTTGGATCCCAATGAATATTTATTATTAATGAGCTTTAGTTATCATTTAGAGAAAAGAGAATGTTTGAATTGAGGAAAGCCGCCCCGAGTAAATCAGTCGTTAGCGTGTCTGACTATCAATCCTTGGGTCGTGAGTTTGAATCCCCCATCGGCAAGTCTCCGTGATGGTTGATATACGACACCGCATCTCATTATCATTCATCTCTCACCGCTGATTCAAGTGGGAAAGTTATCAATTAATTGTGGAGATGGGATGTGCTCGAGTACTGGTTAACCTTCCAGGACCCCAGGAAACAGTGGTTAGGTTAACTGATCATCTGTTAGCGCTTGATGGCATAAAAATGATGCTAAATATTCAATCAATTAATCAATGAATCAAGGAAAATTTAAGCTTGAGATGGTTAGTGAAATCAGACCCTGAGCTCCTACCCACAGAAGATGGAGGTAAATCTATATTGAGACAGAACCTCAAACCACTTGACAATGGGGTTATATTTCTCCCTATAGGTCTTACTGCACAGTTGAATTTTGTTTTAAGTTTTACATAAAATAAGGTCAAGGATTTCCGTGGTAAAAATATTCAACATGGACCTTTTTTTTTAAAGAATTTTTTTTTATATAAAATATTCCACATGGACTTTTTTTTTTTTTTTATAGCAGGAATGTATCCCCGCATAAATGGTAGGCTTACCAGCTTGTTTTTTTTAAAGACAGTGCAGTTATACCACAATAAATCTAGAATGAATCAGTAGAAACTCTGTCCTTCTGCAAGTAACTAGCAAACTTTTTCACATAAAGAATTTTTTGAGGGAGCGGGACTCAAACCTACAACCTTAGCAGTGATAAGTAAGTGATCTTGAGACGGCCCTTTTGACCACTTGGCCATGGAGGACCCTCTTAAGAGAGACAAAACTTGATGAGTGAAAATGTGGCCATAGAACACAGGTGCATCCACGCTGTATCATTTTACTGATAAATTAAGTAAACAAGTTGGCTGCTTTTAAAAAGCATCCAATGGTTAGGTCTTATAAAAGATGTGGCAATTAAAGTGAATGACTGTGTAAGTTTGGTTTCTTGTACAGGGTACTAAATACACGGGTGATACCAAATCCCGACAATGTTCCGGCTGACACAGCGAATTCCCGGCTGCAGGGAAAATGCAAATGTGGTGTGCCTGATAGTAATCATGATGTTTAAATGTACTGATCTCAACCATATTATGTTTTGCCATTTGTATATTTAAAAAGAAACTTACCTTATATATTGTCTAACATACTTACTGCTATGTTCGATACAATTTACTACTGTGATCATAATGCATTTAAAATAATTCGTATACATATTTAAAATTAATTTTTTGTGGATATATTATTTTTGAAAAACAACAATTAAAATTTACTGTTTTTCCAAAACTTGTGCATGTTCGGCGATATATCTGATTCTGACGACGTGCTGAAAATATGTCACACCGGTAAACTATCTTTATATTTCTGTTGTATCGAGTAAAATAAACAACTGTCGCTGTTTAATTTTTTATGGGTTCGGTCGCATTTAAATTTTTCCTTTAAGCCGGAAAAAGGTCGGAACAGCCGGAACATGACCAGGTTTTAATATTAATACCGGTTTGTACATTCCCATAATGTACTGTTTAGAAAAACAATGGCGACCTCTATGTTGTGAATGCCTCATGCGACCTAACCAAAAAGGGGTCATAACTCCTGTTAAACTTTTGACCAGCCACACACAAAATATTAACTAATTATTCATCTGAACCCAAATCGTTTACCTCTGACGCACGCACTCACAAACAGACGAACAGATGGCTCTTCACAATCCTTCGAATGATGGGAGCATAATTGAAGAAACAAAATTGTTATGTTTCTTGCAGTGTACAAACAGCCTCTTCATTAAATTTATTTACATTTTAAGATGAAATGCACATGTTATAAATATTGATAAATATTCAAGCAAAAAGCATCGAAATACTTGCAAATTGCATCGAAATAATCACATCTGATGTAATTATAGTTATACTTCAGTTCAAGCAGAAAGCAAAACGAATCTCCAAGAAAAGTTCAGCTATAAATCCCGCGTATACTGAAAACAAAACTGAGATAAAATTTCTACTGGGCCCGGCTAGCTCAGTTGGTAGCACGTCTGACTTATAATCAATCTAGGTGTCATGACAGAGTTTGAATTCCTACCTGACCACAGTCTCAGTGATGATTGATATATTGCATTCTATCTCATTATCATTGTCTCCCACCACTGATTCAAGTGGGAAAGTTACCAGCTACTTTTGGAGATGGGTGTGCTTGAGTACCTTCCAGGATCCCAGGAAAGAATTAATGGTAATGTTAAATGATTGTCTGTCACTCCTCAATGGCAAAAAGTTTACACGAAATATTAAAAAAAAAACACATCAAATTCAGATAATCAGACATTTTCATGCAGTTGTAATGTAAAATACAACAGGTAACAAAACACAATCTCCCCCCTTGGTATGTACAATCTGACAATAAATCTGGAAGACCTTCATATCACAGATAAGTGTGAAAACTAAAAAAGTTTGAAAATTTACTCAGTTTTTGATTATACATCATTGAAGATACCTATCAGATATGATGACGGAGCGACAAGACTTCAAAGTTATCTTCAGCAGCATCTTATTGTCTCACAACAATAGTTTACCAGCATCGACATTAATTGAAAAACTAGAGTAGCTTTTGGTTTAAATGTTCTAGGATACAACATTATCGCATCATCATTTTGTTCTAAAAACTGACAAACACTAAGGGTGGTAACTCCAGCCTTACATGGCAGGTAATTAGGAGTGATCAACATCTGATATTATATTATGGGCAGGGAGGGGGGCGGGGGGGGATGAAACTGTTTTATAACCGGGTGGTCGACATTTTTATTGTTAATTATATTTCTATCATACATTAACGGGTACTTTGGCAGAATAATTCATGAACATGTACTCAAAATTAATACAGCAAAACTTAATAAATAATGACAAGAACTATTTTTTATGTCAAGTTATTCAGAATAACAACAGTTTTGTAGATGCAATTATTTATTAATACTTTTTTATTAACAATTTTACCAGCCTTGTTAGCAATAACAATACGGCAATAACAACGTTCATGTACTTTAGCTGTTTTAATGAAAACATAAGTGTATACATTATAACTAAGAATGAATGAATGAATACATAGGAATATAAAGGGAAATTCATGCCAGGAATAAATTACTAAAGAATGAAATAGCATACGTCTTTGGTTTGTCTTGTTAAAAAATGTTTAAATATTTAGCTTCATATTTATGCCAACGAGGGCTAATAGACGATCAGTTAACTAACCACTCTTTCCTAGTTGGGATCCTTGAAGATTAACCAGTACTCGAGCACACCCATCTTCACAAGCAACTGATAACTTTTCATTTGAATCAGAAGTAAGAGATGAATGACAATGAAATGCCATTGTGTATACCCATCATCAAAGAGACTGTGGCAAGATTTGGATTTGAACTCACAACCACTGGATTGATAGTCAAATGCGCTACTGACCAAGCTAGCTGGCCTGGCTTAAAAAAAAAGTAAACTTCTGTTGGTGTTAAATAAAGGCCCTCCAGGAAACCTTTAATAGGTACTATATGTATATGATCTATAGTTCTGTAACTCACATTACCCCACTGCACTTTAATGAGTCTAATTATAGTTATAGAGGCAATATCCCATCAGATGCTTTAATCAGTCAATTATATCAAATCACTCTAACTGCAGCAGTGTGGAAGGCCATTGGTTTAATCCCAGGCCGGGTCATATCAAAGACTTCAAAATTTGTACTAGAAGCTTCCTATAATGTGACATACTGTCACAGGTAGACATCCTTGCAATATGACTGAAACATTGTTGAAAGTGACACCATACAAAAACAATAACAAACATCACTCTGTGTTTTAATGAACCAAATATTAGCAATTTAATAGAATTACCTACTGTGTAATAACTCAAAGTAATATACTCTCTTGCAAATAAAGTAAATCCAAGAATTTCACCTTCCTACTATCTCCCCCCCCCCCCCCCCCCCCCCCCCCCCCCCAAGTAAGTTTGGTACACTGTCAGACAACCTATAATATCTGACGCATGTTTAATTCACAATCTAAAAACAACATGTTTAACAATCGAATGATTCAATTTTGGGATTACCGCGTTTTATTTTCTTAGTCGTTCAACAGCCTAAATGCATTTCTCATAAAACAAACAGCCATTCCCCCCACACATCACAGCGATCTTTTACGACAATTGTGTACAGTGCCCGGCATAACATTTTCACTACAATTTAGATGGATGAAGATTTTATCAATGAGATATATCCTGTTTGTTTAATTCATTTCGATATTGCTTATATCAATAAAGCGGCTTTTTATAAAGCATTATAGGTCTTCGGCATTTCATAGATCAAATGATTTATCATAAACATTTATGTTTTGGCTCTGTTTAAGGAGTTGTATAAACTTGATTTTAAAGCTGAAACCTCCAGAAGGGTCAGTGAGATTTGGGCATGTCAATTTATTAACACAATAATTTTTAAAAAAATGTTAAATACCATTTTCAATATGGTACATTATATAACTAGCATATTCAGTTTTATTGTTGGATCAGGAATTCTCAGATTGAATCCGTTGTACTTCCACAAGTAACTGCGGCAATCAGTTTTTAGAGTGAGCTGACTCGAACTCATGATAGCAGGAAACAGTAAACAAAGCAATTCTTTTATTTGGCCTAATGGGCCACTCGACCTCAGAGGACCCGCAACAAGTAGAAGAGAAGAGCAGAAGACTGAGTTTCTGTTAGAAAATTGTCAGAATTTTAAAATTAATATTGTTTGGCCAAATTAAACAGTAATGCAGCAATATTCTAGAAGTAGAGTATCTGGCTTGCATGTGGAAGGTCATGGATGCGATCCCCACCTGATTATACCAAAAACTTGAAAAATGGTACTAGAAGCTTCCTTACTTGACGCTCAGCATTTAGAGGATAGTTCTAGGTCTGGTTTGCTCAGTGTCAGTATAATGCAGCTAGGTGGGTATCATACCATGTGTCTGCAACATGATACCCCAGTGTGACAGCATTTAGAATACTGTTACAAGTAGGCACCGTTGAAATATGACCAAAATATTGTTAAAAGCGATTCTAAACACCACGCAACAACAAAATCAAAACCAGCACAGCCACAATTCTGGTTACTTACATTCAATTAATTTAGATATGTAGTCTCCCACTTATGAAAATTATTTTTTATTATTAATTATTTTTAATACCTTTTAAATTATTTTCAACACTTGAATTTTTGTTTTTGGTACTTTCGGAAAACATATTAATTACCAAACTAATACTCATAACAGTCTCACTGCCTGCGAGTCAATTCACTTAAACGTAATTGACGAATGTGTCTGAAACCTAATTCCTAATTTATTAAAGTGATTAAAGATGCATATCCCTAAACTTTAAATGTCTTTTAAAACCTCGACTGAAACTATAGTGGGAAAAGCCATGAAAATGTTTCAAGATTAATTTTTAAAAACAGAGAGCACAAATTGACTAGGCCGATATGATGGCAGATGCATTTAACTTGCTGTTAGATTTCAGCAATGATAGAGCCATCGAGAGTAAAACTGGCTCCAGTGCAGATGAACGATAATTTTATAAGTTGAAATCACAGTATAAAACACTGTTAAAAAACAAACTGACCTACCTCCATGCATTAAGAATGCATATTTATTTTAAGTAATACAATAACAGAAATAATAAGCAAGATAAAATAACTGTGCTGGAATTTAAATGGCTTCCATGACATGATTACATATATCTTTAGTAGAAAATTGTCTGTGATGTGAAAAAAATCTGTCACATGCCTGTCAAAATTAACTAGAAATGTGTCTGTTGACACAGATCCCTCGCTACTGATTTTTTACCAAAAATCAAAGCATCAAAATTTTAACTGACATAGACAATGTCAAACTTAACATATATTTTATAATTGTACAGCCACACATACATGTAAATACATATACCCCTTCAGACGCCATGATTGGTAGCCAGGTTTAAGTGTTTTTTTCAAGCAGTAATTTTCACTCATTTTAAGCCCATAAAGGTCAATAGGTTGCGGGTTTGATCTCCAGCTCGACATGATGTCTCTAAAAAAACAACAACACTCAATACTGGTTATACCCATGAAGCTACATTGAGAGTGGTTCATTTTAAAAGCTTTGTGCTTTCTTCGAAATTGAGTTGAAAATGAATTAGTAAACACATGTACCTTAACTGTCTCCATCATAACAAAAACAATGTACCTAATGATGTGAAATGATATTAACATAAAGTTGTCAATTGGTTAAAGGCTACCAAAAAATTACACATATGGATTTTAGGTAGTTTTCTTATTATAATTACATAGCTGCCAAACTGAAATTTCATGCCGCACTCAATTTTATTTATTTATTTGAATGGGGCGTAAAGCAATTTTCAACAGGTGACAGGTTATACATGACAAACTGGTGGAGGCAGACCTGAGAATAGATCTGAGTAAAGCCACAGGACGTGGTAACTGACAGCAAGTTACTGGCAAACTGTCTCACATATAGGTTTTGGATCAAGCTGGATAACCAGAACCCACGACCTTAGCAAGTGGTAAGTGATAGACGTTAGCACCTTTTAGATGACTCGGCCACATGCTGCAGCCAAGACATGTGACATATTGTGACCCTGCCCAGTCATATTGTTATAATGGCTTTGACTCTGACCAATCCTAAGAACTGTCTTTTTAAATGCTGAGCACTTGATGCAAGGAGGTTATCTAAAATATTCTTAAACTATTTGCTATGCTCTGGAATGGCATCATAGACACTACCTCCCACATGGGGCAAGTAATGTACCAGGGTCAACACTGTATGTACCACTCAGAAAATTTAATTTCCTTTCTTTAATATTCTCAAAGGATATAGAGCTTACACCCAGGACCACCAGGTTTAGTCATTCTAACCCGACAAAGGTCAACCACCCCACAATCTATAATATATGAACTTTTCAGCTAGTCAAACAGCTCTGACTAAACATACTAAAGAAATGATAATTTTTCTCCAATTTGTTTCTTTTCTGTTTCGTCTCTTTCCACTAATTCCTTGCCACGTGAGTACCTGTTCACATCCCCGATAATCAAATGTTTCAGTTGGATGAATTTTTGATGAATATTTCCTGTCTATTAAACACTGCACTAAACAATGCACCTTCCTTCACCATTTGTTTTCATTAATTTCATAAGCACAGTTCCTTATTTTAAGTGCTTTGAAAGTCAGTTTCAGTATTGGCCGTCTGCTAAATTCTTGGAAATTATTTTGATAAAGATTTACGTCATTGTTCAACACCTATTTATAACAGGATTGTGTTTTTAGGTACATTTTTGGAAAGAGGCTTTGTTCTGAAAGCTATTATTTCTTTCATCTTTTTTCCTTATAATTAATCAATGAAACTTAAAAACAAATTATTAAGAAACTAGAAATGTGTCAATAGGACACTGACTAAGGTGTCCCTGCTATATGCTAGCAAGGGGCCATAACTCTAAAGAAACTCAATCAACATTGACAAATATCGAAATTGACCTGTATTTTAAAATCACAGCTACAAACCAAAATATTAATTAAATATACTGACCATTTCAACAGTTATTCATTGGAAACCATTTGAAAAATTAACGAGACAACTAAAACGCACAAATGGACAGACAGGGGTTACACTTAACGCCCCATCTTTGAAAAGCCACAGCATAAACTCTTTATAAACCAAGGTACCAATTATTAAACAGATTTTCAAGTGAACTCATGGGCGAGATTTTGCTCTCTTTATTTTGATACACCTTACAGGTCTGAGTTACCATCACATGGTCATCCAGTACAGGTAGGATTGTTCGAGCAATGTGTCTGATCAAGAATGGAACAACAACTAGATCCTTATGAAAAGGTTCCACAAACTGCCTTACTTAACTCACAGCTTTCTGCTCGTTTTAATAAAGCCTTTTGTAAAAAAGAACAGTTTAAATTTTTTGGGCACATTGCTCTTTAAGAGACCCTTTGAACCCTTGCAGCACCAGGGTGCTATGTGCCTACATGTTTCATATACACATAGCATCTTGGTACTCCAAAGGAGTTGACTTTCCAACCATGTTGAGATCTATTTCACTAATCTTCACACAATAAATATATATTTACACTCATAAAATGGTTATATGAAACAAACTGGACAAAGGATGAGGGTTCACTTCCAAAATCTTAAAAAAACACTTAGGAAAGTTGTTTTATCTTGAAAGAGGTTTAACACCATTTTCAACACATTGCATGTTATTTACATATATATATCTGGCAACCTGTTTTATTGGTGGAGAAGACTTCGGAATAAAACTACTACTACCTCCACCACCCCCTACACTACTACTAATTCTACTCCTGCTGCTGCTACTATTACCACTACTACCACTACTCCTACTACTACTATTACTACTACTACCACTACTACCACTACTCCTACAACTACTACTACTACTACTACTACTACTACCACTACTACCACTACTCTTACAACTACTACTACTACTACCACTACCACTACCACCACCACCACCACCACCACCACCACCACTACTACTACCACCACTACTACTACTACTACTACTCCTACTACTACCACTACTACCACTACTACTTATAATAATAATATGAATTACTATTATCATAACATCACATATTATATATGGCAACCAGTTTTATTGGTGGAGGAAGACCTCAGACTAAAACTACTACTACCTCCATCACCACTACTACTACTGTTGCTACTACTACTACTACTACTACTACCATTACTACCATAACATCATAAATCACCACTACTACTACTACTCCTACTGCTACTACTACTACTGTTGCTGCTACTGCTACTATTACTACCTCTAACCACTACCTCTAACCACTAACACTACTATTACTACTGCTAATAATAATAATTATGATCATCATTACACCGAATGTTATATATGTCACCCAGTTTTATTGGTGGAGTAAGACTTTGGACTAAAACTACTTCTACCTCCTCCACCACTTCTACTACTACTCCTACTGCTACTACTACTACTGCTATTGCTGCTGCTACTGCTACTACCTCAAACCACTACCACTACTACTACTACTACTACTACTGCTAATAACAATAATTACGATCATCATTACACCAAATGTTATATATGGTATCCAGTTTTATTGGTGGAGGAAGATCTCATCCGACTAGAACAACTTTCCTTCCACAGGTAACTGACAAACTTCTCACACAAATACTACGGACGGAACCGGGCTCGAACTCAAATTTATTATCTTGATTAATTACATTCTGAAACGTACATATGATCAGACATTCTAGTATGTACAAACAAGTCAAGGTGACAAATACTAGGTGATCATGGTACATCAAGAGTGTAACGCGGCCAGTGTCAGATATGGAATGATACGGTTATAAATACGTCCACAAAAGTGAGAAAGAAGCACTGGTATCTCACAGTTATCGGTTATCTTGTCATTATTGCACTGTGCGTAGTAAAGCGATGTGACATTTCTCATCAAACTAGCCTGAACTGAATCATGATTTAGTTTGTTTATAAAGGGGAATGAAACATACAATGTACGAGTCCAGAGGGTAAATCTACATCTTTTTCTAACAACTCTTGATAATATTTCAACATTTGATGATGTGAATTGTGTGTGTGTGTGTGGGGGGGGGGGGGGGGGGGGGGGGGGGGGGGGGGGGGGGGGGGTGAATGTTGTGTCAAGAAGCTTTATTCTGCATCATTAAAATGAAACCACATTTCCACATGACTCCTTAAAATTATTGAGAACTGTGTGCTAATCTAAGGTTGCGCCAGTTTCCAAAAAAATATTTTAGTTAATGTTAGCAAACCTTTAAACTGAACTGAACACATCCAAGTTTATACATACTGGCTTTGTATTGGTTCTTATTTTCAAGAATATAATATTTTTTATTTTTTTAATGGGGTTTATTGCCATTTTCAACATATGAAACGTTATGTATGGCATATCCAGTTATCGTGTGAGGGAAGAACAACCGTCATTCCGCAAGTAAATGGCAAACTTTCTCACACAAAAGTTTTTGGAGCATGTGGGAATTGAACCTATGACCTTAGCAGTGATAAGTAAGTGATCTTGAGATGGCGCCTTAGACCACTCAGCCTCGAAGAAACCTATGATGAAGAAATCAAGAAAAATTTATAATATTATATAAGTTGTAATAACTTGAATCACCATTTAAATAAAAGTAATTTGACTGAATGTATTTAGTACAGAGTAGTCACAGTCATTAGTCATTATGTGATTTCCATCATCCAGGACCCGTAATAAAGATAAACAAGGTGACGCACAAAATCTATAGGATTGTATTTCTGGTAACAATGTACTATGTCATACAATATAACATGCATGTATTGAACATAGAGATATTATTAGCAATATTGACAAATATTTTGCCAATTTGTCATCGAGTTTTACATCGCGAATGCTATAAAGGACTTATATTGCCATAAATATAAAAATATCTGCATAACATTATATTACTACATTTTCATTGTCTGTATACCCTGAGTGCTGTAATTTTATACAAAAGAAAACACTTCTCTTAAAACTTTTATTAGCTTATAATGCCCAATAAAAAACTTGAATACCTGAGTACGGCTTATATCAATCCTTCTCCCAGTTTTATTTTATATTTGGAAAAAATCCGTAACAAACATCTTGTAATACGTGTGAAACTGTGTGACATGTTGTGTCATCACGTTTGGTAATTGGTCACGTTACCATTTTCTATCGAGAAAACGTTTAACTAAGTTATCAATTTCTCAATAGTTTCAAAGTACTTAAAAATCTAGGTGAATTTTCAAGATAAAGGGCAAGGTTTGATGGGCATGTTTACAGATAAACGCACACAATCAAGCCTTAATAATGTCTTCCTCACTACCTTAAGTGTTAAAATTCACAAACAATGCAAAACAGGTTGAATGACCACTGATGATTTTTATTTTACATCTTCAAAGGTTGCTATGTTTTCAGCTTTTGAACTATAGTGACACATTTAAAATTTTGTTTGTTTTATTATTTTTTTTTTTTTAAGGAAATACAAGTTAAATCTAGGTTCTCTAGCCTGATAACCTACATTGGAGCACTAAAATACAATCGAACATGCTTGAATCATTCAAATACTGTTATTTTTCCGATTTACCTTTTTATACTAAATGTTTATATAATTATAACAAACAGCCAAACCTGCATAACTGGACACTTCTATTGAGCAGCCACTTGTCTTTTAAGCAGCCACAATTGCTACATGTATTTCCAATTTCTATGCATTTAGGATAAATTAACCTTTATTAAGCAACTAGCTGTATTAGAATGCCACTTTTGATTCTTTACTTGACTGGCTGCTTAAGACAGGTTTGACTGATATGAAACCCTTCCAATAGTACACCACTGTATAAAACCAACATGACTGGAATAATTTCTTACTCAACAGGATGTTTTTTTTTTATTTTAAATTCACTACTTCTGCAGATAAGGCCATAATAAATTAATTGCTAGATTGTCATCCCCCCTCCCCCTCCCCCTCCCCATAATTTTCGTGCTGCCCCGACCCTTTTGATTTTCATAAAAAAAAAAAAAATTATGTAAAAAAACATAAAAAATTTTAAAAATAAAAATAGAAAAATAAAAAAATAAAATCGTCCCATCCTCCCCATTTTTAAGAAAAATTTGGATGATAATCTAGTTATTAATTTATAATGGCCTAATAAATAAATATTTTAAAAAAAAACCCATATACAATAAAAGTCATGTAGTTTACATTTAAGAGAGTATTTTTTTCTGTTCAAGAGTTTTACGAAAATTTAGCCTGAACAATGTGAGCATAATTTATAGCTGACCCTTCAATTGGCGATAAAGTTTTGTTGACTCTTCAGCACTACCGCCACATACACAACATTAACATTGGAATGTTATACGACTCGCGGGTATTATATCTCAAAGCCCAATAATCCATATCAAAATGTAATTACAAATTCATCATTTTAAGCAGTTGGTCAAACAAATGATATGGGTGGGTATAAGCCCATCACTATACAGTCAAATCTCAGTTATTCAAGGTACTTGTGGATCATGAAAGTAATCTAAATGATGTCACATTGAATCAGTGTTGGTATCAATATATTGTATTTATATATATATATATTTAAGAAATAAATCTTTGCACATAAGTTGAAGTGTTAAGATCAACAGTTTCTCTAATACATTTTTTAAGATTTGGCCAAATATTTGCTACCTTTCTGGAAGTTGTGAGTTCGAATCCAAGCTCGCCCACAGTTTCCATGATGATTGGTGCACAAAATTGTTATATATTGTCATTCATCTCTCACCACTGATTCAAGTTGGAATAGTATCAATTACTTGCATAGATAGTTGTGCTAAATTAATGATTAAAATTACAGGATGCAAAGTAAGAGTGGTTAGGTTTATTGATCATCTGGTAGCCCTCGATGGCTTGGTCCAGAAAACATCATGTGAGAAAGCTTGCCAGTTACTTACAGACAGTCAGTCATGGTTCTACTAAGGTTCATTCTGAGGTATTCAGCCACCAGTAAAACTGGATATGACATAATTAAATACTACAAAATGTGTTGATAATGGCATTATAATACCCAATTTGGAAAAAAATGTTTCTATTTCGGTACGGAAAATAACTTTGCTCTAATGTTGAAGGTATTTTATATCCATCATGTACAACAACATATGCGACCATCTATGACTAACAGTATAAAACATGCAAACTATTTTAATTCCAGCAGGTGCTATTAACATGATACAAAAGATTCCAAGAAAATATTAATTTAAACTTTTACATTTTTTTTACTTATTTTTTCAAATAAGCTATATGGAGCGTGTGGTCTAGTGGTAGAACATCAAACCCATGATCGGAGGGTCGTGGGTTCGATCCTCTGCCAAGGCTATGAGTGATGTCCTTGAGCAAGGCACTTTTTTCCTCATATGCTTAGTACTGGTTCTGTCCAGGAAGACTTTGAGCTTGGTTTGTTTAAGTTGTAATAACTGGTTTCACAATCAAAGTAAAATAAAAAAGTTTAAATTATCATATTTTCAAATAAGCGTGACATCGCCAACTTTATCAAAACCATTAATAATTTCTTAAATATAATGTTTCATAATGATTTTAGTTATATTTGATGATCAATATCTCTATATGGTTATACAGTTACAGATGAAAAGAATGATTTGATGTGCGAAAATCAATGTCAACGTTGCCGTGCGTCCTTTAAAAGTAATGATAGCAAATATTCATTTTATCTAAAGAACTCATAACAAAATAATTATATCATATTAGCACAAAGGTATTACAACTTAAAAGAAAATGAACGCTTTGATACCATTTGATTATCACACAGTAATGTAAATGATGTGTATTTTGCGATGATAATTGAAATAAATAGCAAAATAATAAAGAAGTTAATGAAGCGAGTTTGAAAATACCCAGATATATATGCGTAATATTGCTTTCGAAAATTCATAGTTTGTAAGAGTAAATCAAGCATGTTTACATCTCTCGTTCTGTCATACACTTAACAATAAATGTGGCTCGTGTTTAAAAGCGATACGTTTCTTATTAAGTTAAATTGATTAAAAATTTCCAGATGGCTTCTCAACCTTATAAACAGTCAGTCTGGTTAACAAAGATTAATTAAAAGGAAAAATTACGATAAAATCAAGTATTAACAGTTTAACAGTTGCTCTTGATTTATTGAATTTAAAATAAATGTAGCATGTTTTAATATGGCTGTTATGTCAGGAGTTATCACAGGAAGTGACTGCAGCCGTGGTCTAGGGATATAGCATCTGTTTCGCATGCAGAAGGTTGTTGGTCCGATCCCCAGTCGGGTCATACCCCAAGATTTGAAAAATGGTACTAGAAGTTTCCTCGCTTGGAGCTCATCATTTAGAGGATAGTTGTAGGTCTGGTGGGCCCAGTGTCAGTATAATGTATCTGCGGCATGATACTTCAGTGTAGCAGCACCTAGAATACTATTTCAAGCAGACACAGTCGTGATATAACTGAAAAATTGTTGAAAGTGTAGCTCAACACCATACAACATTCATAAGAAGTATACTAGGCTCTTTGTTTCACCAACACAGTCTATTCATAAAATATTTAAAAACTTAAAATCTAATTTAAAAGCAGCTGGATCATCAAGATTTTAGACTGGTTCCAGTAAAAATGCATATGGTTTCTTTGATATTGATTATATAATAAATAACCAGTCACAATTGTATAAATACAATGTAAGAGGTAAATTAAACACTCTCTCTATTAACCCAGCATGGAAACCGTACCAAGAAAGTTAAAATCAGCCAGTCCAGTATTGTAATAGATCTACAATATAAACCACCTGTAATTAACTCCATCGGCTTGGATATAACAGGTATAAATACCTAGCCGCTGGTCAATGACACATCTTGTGTTACAAATACAAGATAGACTTAACCTCATAATGGTTTTAAACATTCTCACATACAGTATTTTATTGTGCTGTGTCCAGCATTTAACTTTCGAGAATCTTCTGGTCATGCAACTATGTCTGTGTGAGACAGTAGATATTTTAGTTGCTGCCACATTGAAGTATCATTGATTGTGCAAATAATACTACCACTCAGTAACCCAGCTCTATAGCTCTCAATACAAAGTGGTCTAAGAAAATGCCACAGATTACTGACTTCTTACCACTGAGGTTGTAGGTGTGATCCCAGCTTGGTCTAACAAAAAAATTATGTGAGAAGGGCAGTGGTTCAAATTCATGTTGAGGCTTTCCTTCACCAATAAAATTGGATACTGCATATTTATATATATATATAACCAGTGATATGTTGAAAATGGTGTTTAAGAAATAAACAAAACAACTTTACCAAACATAAACATGTTCTGTTATCATCTGCATGTAACAGTACAAACGACACCATCTAGTCAAAGCATTATATGTAACATCCAACAGTATATGCGACACCAGCTAGTCAACGCATTAACCCAACAGTACACCCGACACCAGCTAGTCAAAGCATTATATGTAACATCCAACAGTATATGCGACACCAGCTAGTCAACACATAAACCCAACAGTACACCCGACACCAGCTAGTCAAAGCATTATATGTAACATCCAACAGTATATGCGACACCAGCTAGTCAATGCATTAACCCAACAGTACACCCGACACCAGCTAGTCAAAGCATTATATGTAACATCCAACAGTATATCAGACACAAGCTAGTTAATGCATACACCTGACACCAGTTAGTCAACAATACACTCGACATTAGGTAGTCAACAATTCACCTGACATCAGCTAGTCAACAATACACTCAACACCAGCTAGTCAACAATTCACCCAACACCAGCCAGTCAACAATACACCTGACAACAGCTAGTCAACAATACACCTGAAACTAGCTAGTCAACAATACACCCAACACCAGCTAGTCAACAATAAACCAGACACCAGCTAGTAAAAAAAACATCATGCACTAGATAGTCAACAATACAACAGACACAAGCTAGTCAACAATACACCCGACACCAGCTAGTCAACAATACACCTGACATCAGCTAGTTAACAATATACCTAACATCAGCTAGTCAATAATACACCTAACATCAGCTAGTCAATAATACACCTGACACCAGCTAGTCAACAATACACCTGACATCAGCTAGTCAACAATACACCTAACATCAGCTAGTCAATAATACACCTGACACCAGCTAGTCAACAATACACCTGACAACAGCTAGTCAACAATACACCTAACATCAGCTAGTCAGTAATACACCTGACAGCAGCTAGTCAACAATACACCTAACATCAGCTAGTCAATAATTACACCTGACAGCAGCTAGTCAAAAATACACCTGACATCAACTAGTCAACAATACACCTGACATCAGCTAGTCAACAATACACCTAACATCAACTAGTCAATAATACACCTGATACCAGCTAGTTAATGCATACACCTGACACCAGCTAGTCAACAATACACCTGACACCAGCTAGTCAAAAATACACCTGACACCAGCTCGTCAACAATATATCCGACACCAGCTAGTCAACAATACACCTGACACCAGCTAGTCAACAATATATCTGACACCAGCTAGTCAACAATACACCTGACATCAGCTAGTCAACAATACACCTGACTCCAGCTAGTCAACAATACACCTGACACCAGCTATCATTTTCACTTATATATCTTTTTTTTACTTGCATAAATGTAATAGCACTGCATGAATATCTTTGGCAGGTAGGTGTGATTTTTCACATCCGTAATTTTTTGTCTTTCATCCATAAACTATATGTAAATATCATATACTCATTATATCAATCTACAATGAACGTATTGAAATGGCAGCTAAACACAACATATATACAGAAAGCTTGGAATAATGATTTTATTGTATTATAACTTGATGATATCCATAACATAGGCTATTTGTTATACAGTGATTAATGCCGATTATAAACAGATATATTTTTAGCTCCACTTTTTTTTATTTAATGAATGATGACCTTGGATGCAGGTGATTTTAAGTTTTGAGAACATTACGAGTGTATTCATTAAGATAAAAAATTTAAATAAACTGTGCACTGGGAAAAATCAATTTTCCATTAACATTTTGTAGATAAATTGTGTGGGGGGAATATAAATTTTCATTGCATTAATATCAAAACTGTTTTGTAACTTTTTTTTTCATTTGATAAATAAATATGAAGAAAATATTAAAAGGTATCACAACAGTGGGTAGCTGACTCTAAAATGATGTTCAAGCCAATCAGGTTCTAGAGGTGTCTGGCATGGCCCTGACAGAATTTTTTTGATTTTTAGGATGCATTTCCTGTGTTTTAGGGGTATTTCCAGGATATATAATGATGAAACAAAATATATAAAAGTATGCAAACCCCGATGTTGTTTTATAAATCTACCAATTTAACTGAAACATATTTAAAAACCTTTAGATATTTTGACCGAGACCTAAATTAGTTTGACATCAAAACCATTGGAACTGCTCATAATAGGTAATGATGTATGGCTGTTGTAAAAAAAAGAAAAATACCAAAGTGCCACATTCAGGGAACATGTATTCTGGAATCTCTACTTTACTGTCGTCACTTTTACTATTTATTTAACAGAAGACTTGAAGAATAATCTAAAATTTCATTGGATATTGATAATGTAGACATCTTTGGAAACAATTGAGCTGATGCGAGATTGACTATCATTCCGCCCACTGGCCATGTGACTTTGTTTATCCAAGTAAATACACTGCAGTGTTTACTTTGAGACCATTTGCTTGTCTAAGGAAAATGGCAGCCCTGAAAACAATATTGATCGTTGATTGGATTATGAACTTGTTTGAGTGACAGCCCGCGTCGGGTGTATTACAGCTAATATCAGTAGTACAGTCAAACATATGTAAGTGATCACCTCTATTGAGCAGCAACTTTAAACTTTATTTAAAGCAGACGTCAATTGCAAAATTTCTCTTTGCAATTATCATTCAAGACTTTCTGCATGCATTGTATTAGTCAGAAAATAAAGAAAGTACAGTTTATGCACCTTTCATTCAATACCCAGACTGGATTCAAAATAAAGTATCAAAATGGATGGCATGAAATTCAGACATGAATTTTAAACATCTCAGACAGTATTTTAATCAGTTACCCACAGAGGCTGGTATGGTGTCCTGTGATTTACATCCACAGTGAAAAATATTTTATAAGCGGGTATGACCTAAGTGTGTCTCCTTACAAAATAAACACCAGCCATTGACAAAGATGTGTGAGATGTCAAATAAATCACAAGTTTGGGTAGGATCGGCTTACATATGCATCCTTCCAGTTTTTTAATTTTCCATTAATCTAAACGTAATAACTTTTGTTGTACAAAATGTAATACCTGTACAGATAATATAGACTTTAAAAGCAAAAAGTATTGCCGTCTGTTAAATATGAAACGTCGAAATGGAATTCTGCCATATTTTTTTTTGGTCATAATTAGTAAGAATAATTATTATTTTGGACATTATACTTAATAATTCGAAAATGATAATGCCAGCTGTACTCTCAACTAAAGTGTTTTAACAATCCGACATATTTGTTTTTGTATTGTTTTATGTTCCATTAAGACATGTATATGATATTGCCATAATTAACACCACCCTACAAATTTCTGATCCTTCAAGATATTAGAAAAATGCAAAGTAAGATAAAAATTGTGATGCAGTGCCTTGTTTAGTTGTGGCACATCAAACTTAAGGGTCATGGGTGCGATCCCCTGCAGTCGCTATATGTGGTGACATTGGGCAAGACATTTTATTACTGAATTAATAATGACACATTCCATGATGACCAACATATTGCATGATTTGTCTATGATGTAAGAACACATTTCACATTTGGTGTACAATATTATGGGGTTTACGGCCATTTTCAACACATGACAGGTTTATTAAGCATATCAAGTTTTTATTGGTGGAGGAAGACCTGAGAATGACTCAGTCAGAGTAGAGCCACCTTCCATCCACAGTTACCGACATAAAGTATTTGGACAAACCTTGGTTTGATTCCACGACATCAGCAGTGACCAGTTAGTGGTAGTTAAACAACAGCACCTTAAACCATCTATCCAGAGAGGACCCTGTTGTAACATACCGGTATACTGAATACCAAAAGTTTTGTCAGATAAAATACAAGGGAAATCCCATAGGGTACATTTAAAGCCGGATGTGTGCCTGGATATGGAATTGATCTTTTGAAGATGCAGTCTGAAATTGAATTTCGGTATGTAACAAACAGAATCGGTGAATAAATCAGATATACCAACTTTCATTCTGGTGATATCCGCCATTCTAAATTGTTCTTTTTTCAATGTAAAGGGAGGTAATTTACCGACTTCATAACTTTCAAGAGGGAATACATGTACAGTGATGCCATGTTATGCATTTTTTTACAAGTTTTACATTTTGTGATGTTTTATCTCATCATTTACACAGTTTCAGTTGTTTTACTAGACAAATAGTGGTTTTATTTGACAAAATGCTGTTTTACACAAAGGGGCAATAACTTTCAACCAGACCATAAAATAAATCCAAATGTTGTTGATGTTGCTCTTAGTACTTTGGCAAAAATAGTTGAATTAAAAGAAATTGGAAATCTTTTTTTGTATAATAGTTTAACTTGCATGAAAATACCGACAAAACTTTTGGAACTCAGTATATATAAGTCTAATAGAACTACACAGTGCTTTAATAGTTGATTTGACCATAATAAATTAATTGCTAGATTATCATTCCCACCCACCCCATAATTTTCATACCGCCCCAACCCAAAGCAGTCTTATAATTCATTATATTTCTACAGAAACCTGCTCTAGGTTTGTCGCTGGCATGCATGACTTCCAGTCAGTTTTAACTTCTCATTTTTGTAGGGAAAGAGAAAATATTGTGTGTGTTTTTTTGTCAAGGACTTGTACAGAAGGATAAGAAACTTGCATCTCCTGACTAAATGTTGATGAAAATGCACATGAAGGATTCATGATTTATAAATTAATCATTCATAATTCATAGGCAACTGATTTCCTGTATATAAACTGTAAGTTGTATGTAATCTTAGATGTTTAAACATGTTTCGATCACGATAAATGCTCTTGAATTAAAGATATTAAGGTTTGAAGGAAAATTTAACATAATTTGTCATTATTTTAGCTGCAGTATACAAATTTTGTAATCACAAGTACTTCAACAATTTTAAACACAAATTTCTGGGAATGGCTTGTTTTGATGACAATTTCATTCTGCAGTGTAAGAATTTTGATATGTATTCCTGAGATGAATGGAAATTAAGATAATTAAAAGCGAGATTTTGCATGAATACGTGAGTGTTCACACAATCTTAAACAGTTGCCTTTCCTCCTCTTTATATTTCCTTGTTTTTGTGTATATTTTGTTTTTCTTCTTTCATAATAATTTTCTGCAACAACTGGAATAAAGAGACAGAATATCATATTTTGTTTTTGAAGTGTTACAAACAATCTTGTTTGCTATAATTGTTCACAAACAAATACACATTACAATTCCATTAAATTTCGACAGTTTGTCAATTCTTAAATGTTATTGACCTCCAAAGTTAACTTAACCATGAGTTGGAGATATAATCTATATGGTACAGAAATTGAGCACACCAGTTAAGTCATGTTGGTGTTATAATCTATATGGTACAGAAATAGAGCACATGTGTAAGTCATGTTGGTGCTTTAATCTATATGGTACAGAAATAGAACACACCAGTAAATCATGTTCGTGATATAATCTATATGGTACAGAAACAGAGCACACCATTAAGTCATATTGGTGTTATAATCTATATGGTACAGAAATAGAGCACATCAGTGAGTCATGTTTGTGCTATAATTTATATGGTACAGAAATAGAACACACCAGTAAGTCATGTTGGAGATATAATATATATATGGTACAGAAATAGAGCACACCAAGAAGTCATGTTGGTGCTATAATCTATATGGTACAGAAATAGAGCACACCATTAAGTCATATTGGTGTTATAATCTATATGGTACAGAAATAGAGCACACCATTAAGTCGTATTGGTGTTATAATCTATATGGTACAGAAACAGAGCACACCATTAAGTCATATTGGTGTTATAATCTATATGGTACAGAAATAGAGCACATCATTGAGTCATGTTTGTGCTATAATTTATATGGTACAGAAATAGTGCACACCAGTTAGCCATGTTGGTGCTATAATCTATACGGTACAGAAACAAAACACACCAGTAAATCATGTTGGTGCTATAATCTACATGGTACAGAAATAGGGCACACCAGTAAGTCATGTTGGTGCTTTAATCTATATAGTACAGAAATAGAGCACACCAGTAAGTCATATTGGTGCTATAATCTACATGGTACATAAATAGAGCATACCAGTAAGTCATGTTGGAGATATAATCTATATGGTACAGAAATAGAGCGCACCAGTAAGTCATGTTGGCGCTTCAATTTATATGGTACAGAAATAGAGCACACCTGTAAATCATGTTGGTGCTATAATCTATAAGGTACAGATGTAGACCTCACCATTAAGTCATATTGGTGTGATAATCAAATCAAACAAAAAAAAACAGATTTAAAATTCCTAGGCTGTTCCTGAGAAACTATCCCAAATCTGCAAAGAAGACCAGATTGCGACCAGTAATCAGCAGAATGTATTACCAACAACATGAATAACCTTTGTCACACCTGCATTAATATCTGCTAATATTCCATTGTGGACCTGCCAGAAATCCCTCACAAACAACACCCAAAGTGTCCAGAGGTCAAAGGAGGAATTACATGGACCTTTCACTGGGTGTGAACATCAATGAGATAAGTAATAAATGGGAGTTAATGAATGATCAATACGACCCTTAATTACAACAGCTATGTTATGGCAGTACCTTTTTTTTTTCTTTTTGTATCCTTTAATATAAATACATATATATATATGTTAAGCATGTGATTAAAAGATTAAATGTACATTACAATAAAGACTTGAGAAAGAGTTAACTGGGTATTCTATTTAATTCATATGTAAATCTCTTTTCAAATTAATTACCTTTTTCTAGCAGATTTTTATAACTGATTCCTCATTATCTTTTTAAAAAAATCATCAGAAAATCCCACAAATATAGACACAGAAATGTCCTGTGTTAAATTAATGCAACAGAGAACGTCCTAAACTCATTTAAATATACTGTAATATGTGCTTAAAGTTAAACTTGTAAACAAAACTAACTATTATTTGAAGAGAATGAAACTTTGCCTAATCTTTGAGTGCTCCAGATACACAACATTTGGCGGTATTTAAGCATTGAAATTTCTGAATAAAAGCATTGAAATTAAAGTAAGTGGTAAACTAAGCAAAGGATTCTGACAATTTCAGTGCTGAAAGGTTTGTTTTGAATAACAATTTGATTAAAATGTTCATCATTTTGAAAATAAGCATTGCATGCAAATTTAAGGAGTAAAATACTCATTTGAAGAAATATCGCTGAGTAGGGCATATTGAAATTATATTCTTATTAGCTAAGCAACAGTGTAAACTTATAGTCAATGAAATAACATATAATATTAAATATACTTATTTTTAAGGGCTTAGCGCAAAACCAGTATATATTTTTTTGTCTATTTTGATATAGACTAGTTTTGCATCAAGCCTTCTGTTTATTTCAAGGGGTAATATAATCTCTTTTGAAAAACTGTACTGTTCATATGATCAGATATTCAGATACTTATAATTTATGGTAGTACTAGATCCAAAATAGTGTACTCGTAATACATAGATAACAAATTACAATAATTAATGACAATACAATGATCAGCTATATTAATAGTATGTAAATCACAAAATGATATTTACATCATTTAAAATGATAACTTATTATTTTGCTGATAAAAGTACCATATAAATTTGATCATATAAATTATCTTTTTACTTCATATATACGCCTTTGGACACCTCTAATATAGACGCCTTTGGACACCTCTAATATAGAAGGCTTTCGAATTATTGGGTGAATTATGTTTATATTAACTGACAGAGTGGAAAACAGTGCAGGAAGTGTTAGGATTACTCATTATAAGCAATCTGAACTCTTCCTGCACTTTTTTCAAAGGCCTTCTGTGATTGGTGCGGGAAAACGTGTATCTATGGAGTAAAGGGTTATATATGAAATTTTGTAAAAACACCATTTTGTGAAGAGTTATATATACATATTTAAATTATTATCATAATTATATTATGTATATATTTTTAAAATTCCAAATAATCTATGTTTATGGTTGTAAGACTTGTAATTGATAAATTTGAAGAAAAAACTGCAGGAACAAGTTCAATGATCTTTGTATTTCTGCCAAATTTCACTGAAATATTCAGACTATTTATAACACTTTTCGATTTTTTTAATTAAATCCCAAAACCACGTTAAATATTTTCTCATTTTCTGAAAGGGCTTAAAGAAATATTAAAATAAAAATAAAACCACACTTTTAAAATAAACACCGCTTTCCCATAGATTTCGAGATAATTCTTCAAGATAATGATGCTTGTTATTTTGTTGACAGGCAAAATAAGAAAACCGACTTCCTGGCTTTCCTTTCCTCGACTTACTTATCAAGATATCGATATCATATCGACTACTTACACAAGATAATACAGCAAGATATAAAATATGGCAATTCGAATATACACAAATAAGAAAATTATTCACAAACTATTTAAACTTACCGTAATAAGCACTTTCAGTAATAAAAATCGAAACAATACTCCAAAAGCATTTAACGGTATTCAAATATGAATCATAAATATTAATTCTTTATCATAAATTCAATAAAAATCTTGAAACTTAACCATAATAAATAGAAGTTCTATAACTATAAAAAAAAAATCAGATTTATTGCCAATCAACAGTCAACCAATCACAACACCCCACTCTCCATCAATGAAGGTAGAAAAGTACTACCTTGGACAGAACCATTATTTAACATAGGGTAGCTTGATAAATGTAACCCCCCACAGGTAAGTAAGCTGTGATAAATCACTTGTGGATGTAAATTAAACAAGTGACTTAATGCAAGGTAGCAGAAACAGTATACTGACACCAAAAAACAGACCAAAAAGCAACAACTATTACAAAAACTCGGGTTATTATAAAATCAGCATTCTGTCGTGGAGATGACACTCCAGTTTAATTGCATACGCAATTTTTTGTTTCATATCTTACAAATGCAGGACATTTTCATCTTTTAAAGGATTTGCTTGATATTAAGTTGGAATAACACAAGAATATGTTACAATATATCGAGATTTCTTTACTTTTAATATTTTATATTAATTTGCGTCAACACAAATAATGATTTCATGTTTTACAGCATATCATAAAAGATGGGTTAAACGGTGTCAATGGTAAGGAATGAAGATTTATCAAGATGATGGCCAGCTAAAACTGTATGAAGTTACCCTCATCAATTTCACTTTATTTTAATTACCAGCTTTCTACTGGTATATAAATATTAAATAGACACGGCAAATTTCCGATACAGTACTTTTCACATCTCTACAAGTTACGATAGCTTTCCCACTTGAATCAGTGGTGAGAGACAAATGCTAATGATATATCATATATAAATTATCGTGGAGACTGTGCCGGGTGGGAATTCAAACTCACAATCTGTAGATTGATAGTCAGATGCACTGCGGAATGTGCTAATGGGACTGGGCTCACAAACTACTGAACAAAATTAAATAATGTGCAAAATTTTCAGAAGTTCAATTTTGACATTTTATTTACAAGTAAATTTATATATTTTATATACAATTTCAGAATATCTTAAAATTAAACGGTATTCGTTAATGATCAGATTTCTAATGTAAAAAGATTCAAATTTCAATGTGTGTTTAAATTTCTTTAGTATCAATTAAATACATTACAACAGAAACTCTTTCATTTAAGAATCTATCTCTCAAAGATCATATCATTATCACCGCATTTTCCAATTTTTAAGACATCAGCCGATTCAATTGTCAGAACTCATCATGTTTTTTCCATACCACGTTCATTACAAATCGTCACAACCTACGCTCACCTCCAGTCTGATGTACACGCGATTAAATACTTCTTGACAATGCTGTTTTTTTTCACTACTGCGGTGGAGTGCTCATAATGGCTTCCATTAGCTTAAGGGCCATTTTACACAATCTTCTGTCCAATAAAACACTAGTAGAACTCAATCTCACGAAAATAGGCATTACATTTGTTCTGACAGTATCTTGTGGTAATGATAGCTTATCAGCGACAATCTAAACATTATTATTTACGATTGTAAACAAATTGACTGACAGATAGAGGCATAATAACGGAGGGTCAAAATTAAGTTATCCCAAGGAACATGTCTGGTGTGAAAAATGCAGAGACGGGCAACAAACAGAGACAGGTTCTCTTTAGCACATAAAGAGTTTTTCATTTGGTGGCGACAAAATGAGTATGAAGTAGCAGGCGGCTAAATGAGACTTTGAAAGAATTTACGAGTATAAAGTGTGTATAGTATAAAGCGCATATTCTAGTGTTATGTAGATATCGAGGAGATTATCCAGATCTTGTTGGTAATTTATGATTATTTACATTGTCAGAGTGGGATATCAAAGTGGAAAGATTTTGCTGAATAACAGTGATATTGTTAATTCTAAAAAAAAACCAAAAAAAAACTATTTGTTGAAAAACAGTTGAATAAGACTTTAAACATGCATTACATTTTTGACATTGGTAATGTCATTAGCACAGGAATCTGCTGTCATTGTGGTACCAGGGTCCAAACAGAATGTTTTGATCCTTAATCTCACATTATCAATCATAATATTTTTTTATTACAGTCAAACCCGTCTTAAGCAGCCAGGCATTTGGGAAGAAGCAGAATGGCTGTTTAAGGCAGGTTGTTGCTTTATACAGGTTAATTTGCTCTGAATGCATAGAAATGGGAAATAGGAAATATGGTTGCTCAAGACAAGTGGCTGCTCAAAAGAGGCGAATGCTCACACAGTATTTAATTACATATATAATTTTGATTCACAATTATTAACAAAAACCTGTCTAACAAGAAATTTATAACATTTATTTACAGAAATAATTGATTACAATAACAGCATGCCACCTTGCAGTTATTAACTCTGCAACAACCTATACAAAAGATAAAATGCAGATAAAGACTTTTTATTCCAAGTTGAATAATTACTATTATAGTTCTTTAACATAATTTGGCTGAAAATACATCTTTTATTTAAAATTTCACACACTTAATGTAAGGGGGATTGGATCACAGTTTTAGCTTAAAACAATTGATGAATTTAGGTCCAGAGTATTAACAGTACTTAAGTGTACTTGGAAGATATGGTCCAGTGTGTCTTATATGCCAAAGTGTGCTGAGAAGATAAGGTCCCAGGGTAACATCAGTACTACAGAGTGCAGAGAAAATATTGTCAAGTGTATCAATAGTTTTAAAGTGTGCTGAGAATATAAGGTCTAGTTTATCAACAGTTCTAAAGTGTGCTTAGCATATATGGTCTAGTGTATCAACAGTTCTAAAGTGTGCTGAGAATATAAGGTCTAGTGTATCAACAGTTCTAAAGTGTGCTGAGAATATAGGATCTAGTGTATCAACAGTTCTAAAGTGTGTTGTGAATATAGGGTCCAGAGTATCAACAGTACTAAACTGCATGTGGATATTGGGTCCAGAGTATCAACAGTACTAAACTGTGCTGAGAATATAGGGTCCACAGTATTAACAGTACTAAAGTGTGCTGAGAAGATAGTGTCCAGAGTATCAACAGTACTAAAGTGTGCTGAGAATATAGGGTCCAGAGTATCAACAGTATTAAAGTGTACTGAGAAGATAGGGTCCAGAGTATCAAAATTACTGAAGTGTGCTGAGAAGATAGGGTCCAGAGTATCAACAGTACTAAAGTGTGCTGAGAAGATAGTGTCCAGAGTATCAACATTACTATTACTAATGTGTGCTGAGAAGATAGTGTCCAGAGTATCAACATTACTAAAGTGTGCTGAGAAGATAGTGTCCAGAGTTTCAACATTACTAAAGTGTGCTGAGAAGATAATGTCCAGAGTATCAACATTACTAAAGTGTGCTGAGAAGATAATGTACAGAGTACCAACATTACTAAAGTGTGCTGAGGAGATAGTGTACAGAGTACCAACATTACTAAAGTGTGCCGAGAAGATAGTGTCCAGAGTATCAACAGTACTTAAGTGTGCTCGGAAGATAGTGTCCAGAGTATCAACAGTACAAAAGTGTGTTGAGAATATGGGTTCACAGTATTAACAGTACTAAAGTGTGCTGAGAAGATAGTGTCCAGAGTATCAACAGTACTAAAGTGTGCTGAGAATATAGGGTCCAGAGTATCAACAGTACTAAAGTGTGCTGAGAAGATAGGGTCCAGAGTATCGACAGTACTAAAGTGTGCTGAGAAGATAGTGTCCAGAGTATCAACATTACTATTACTAAAGTGTGCTGAGAAAATAGTGTCCAGAGTATCAACATTACTATTACTAAAGTGTGCTGAGAAAATAGTGTCCAGAGTATCAACATTACTAAAGTGTGCTGAGAAGATAGTGTCCAGAGTTTCAACAGTACTAAAGTGTGCTGAGAAGATAGTGTCCAGAGTATCAATATTACTAAAGTGTGCTGAGAAGATAATGTACAGAGTACCAACATTACTAAAGTGTGCTGAGAAGAAAGTGTACAGAGTACCAACATTACTAAAGTGTGCTGAGAAGATAGTGTCCAGAGTTTCAACATTACTAAAGTGTGCTGAGAAGATAGTGTCCAAAGTATCAACATTACCAAAGTGTGCTAAGAAGATAGTGTCCAGAGTATCAACTGTACTGAAGTGTGCTGAAAACAATGGTCCAGTGTATCTTATTTACTCAAGTGTGCTTAGAAGATAATTTCCAGAGTATCAACATTACTAAAGTGTGCTGAGAATATATGGTCCAGAGTATCAACATACTAAAGTGTGCTGAAAATTATGGTCCAGTGTATCTAATTTACTAAAGTGTGCTGAGAAGATAATCAAGATATGATCCAGAGTATCTGAAGTATCCATCAGAATGATAAGGGAAAGGTAGTAAAGTAACTGTGATGTAATCTGTTAAAACAATAAATTCCACTTTCATAAGACTATGGTTCATACAGTAGACTTCAATCAGAACTCACATGTTTGATCCTGGGGATGGCCTAATATCCTGTCATAAACAACATCCATTTCTGAATGGTTCTACACAGGAAACAGACTCAGGAGAGAGATTCACAAAGTTTTGCAATCTAATTTAAATAACTTTTAAATAGAGAATTCGCTTATATGCATTATCGTTCTGATAATCACAATGTACAGAAAGGTGACATATTCGATAGGAAAATTTGTACCACAGACAAATCAATGTTGTCTCCATTAAGGTTGAGGACAGAAGTTTCTCTGAATTATCAAAGAAGGAAGAAGTAACAGAGACCATGGAAAACGCAACAGAGAAAATGGAAAACCCAAAAGAGAAAATGGAAAACACAACAGAGAAAATGAAAAACCCAAAAGAGAAAATGGAAAACACAACAGAGAAAATGAAAAACCCAAAAGAGAAAATGGAAAACACAACAGAGAAAGTGAAAAACCCAAAAGAGAAAATGGAAAACGCAATAAAAAAAGTGGAAAACACAACAAAAAAAATGGAAAGCTCAACTGAGAAAATGACAAATACAACAGAAAAAATGAAAAGTGCAACAGAGAAAATAGAGGGTGCAACAGAGAAACTGGAAAGTGCAACAGAGAAAATGGAAGGCGCAACAGAGAAAATGAATAAGGCAACAGAGAAAATGAAAAACGCAACAGAGAAATGGAAATGTAAAAGAAAATGGAAGGCGTATTATGTCATTCTGAAAGTGTTGGAAAAAGTGGAAACTATCCTGTATACCACTTTCAGAAATATCTAAGTGTTCTAAGATAAAGAAAACTGAATACCCATACCAGACAGATATTCAAATCTATAAGTAGTGGTCTGATGTTTTACCAAAAAACAACATGAAACAACAGTTAATGAGTAGAGAAAAGCTTAGGACACAACAGCCGGGCTTGTTGAAATGGAAGGACTTGCTGAAGTGGCGTGCAGCACACAGATATATATCATGGCAGGTGAAGTGCGGATGATAATAAATATACATTTGTATATCTTTTATGACGAGGAATATTATGCTGCCATCCATTTTCCTGTCGGGGTAGACACATTTATAGACAAATTTATCATAGGAAAGAATGGCTGATCAACAAAATATACAAACGCACCATAAAGTGTAATCACTTCTGCCCGATTATTCAACGCATATGCCAGAAGATGGGGGAAAATGTAAAGAAAATCATTTGTCATATTTCCCATCAAAAGTTGATTTTGCATAAAGGACAAAAACATGAAGATTCTTATCACCGACATAAATATGTACAACGCTTTATTGAATGTTAACACGTTGCGAATACTAAACAGGCACTTTATGGTACGTCATTGTTATGTAAGGACCGTGAAAATGAAAATGAATGAAAAACTCAAACGAGGATTAATTTCAGGTACATTCAGTCATTTAATATTCATTGTGGGACACCACATCATTTCAATAAAGTTTTCTCCATGTTTTATGAACAAAATTTATAGAGACGGATATATTTTTTTATAATTTTTTAAAAATAAATTTCAGCAAAAAAGTAATGCAAATTAATATTTCACTGTCAAAATATTTTAAGCTACCCACAATAGTAATAAATTTAAAGTGCAATTAAATTTTTTTATTGTTGATAGAAAATCAATTTCAAAATGATCTCATAAGGTGTGTTTGAACTTTAGAATTTAAAACGGAAATACTGAATATTTATGGGCAGATTCATTTTAAAAAAAAAAAAAAGAATTTGGTGGAGGTGGTGGTAGTGTGGGTGGGGGGTAATCTGAAAGACAATTAGGAATGGCACAACATGTTGGTGCTCAAACGCTATACAATACACAAACATCTTCTAATTCTGCTAGTCAAACTTTAATTTATACAATTAATGTTGTAAACTCAGAACAAATGAAAATCCTGAAAATGCAACTTTCTCACTTACCATACCAGAATATAATTATCTTTCTTTCTCTATAATAGATACTGTATATCACCATTTTTTTCAAGCGCAGACTGTTAATTTATTACCTAATATGTGATGTTGGCGCTAAATAAGATTATATCCACAGGACGTTTCCTCCCCTCCGCCGGGTGCCGACATACATACAAAGAACTCAGTCAGCCAATCACCATTTTCTATTACGTACTTCACGGCAAGATGCCCGCAGATTACAGATCTAAATAAACACGGCATACCGCACGATAGCCGACCATTGTCGTTCATCTTTAACCAATTAACTAGTCATCTAAATCATTCAAGTAAAACCAGAGTTTATTTATTAAAGTGTACACAAATAACGTCTTACACTCGGTGATGCCCGAGATTGGCAAGTACAGAAGTCTCCAAGTCTGACTTGAATACCAAATATGCCAGAGTGCATACACTATCAGCTGAAGGTCAAAATATTCCCAGACCAAATAGTATAGCATTTCTGAAGTGTATTTCTGAATTATGGTCAGAAATCCATTTATTTTTTTTTCCTCATCAATTGAAATAGGAGTAAACTTGGAAATTTTCATAACTAGAAATGTGTCTGTCGGCACAAATGCCCCAGCTATAGATCGGAAACCAATTTTTTATGGAAAATTAAGTCAAAAAGGAGCCATTACCTCTTGTAAAATATTACAGATGTTGATGAATATTACACAAACACAAATGAAATATTGATTAAATACACAGACCCCTTCAGAAGTTTTTGATTGAAAACCAGTTTTATTACCTCAAATGAACAAATGAACAAAAACGAACGTAAAGACATGCTTAAACAAACCAACGGCTGAAAATGGATACAACTTTCTTCAAATGGCCGGGTATAAAAACTATTTTTCAATATGTGAAAGAGGAAAATCTATTAAGTAAAATTATCTCAAAGATAAGGTACTAAATAAATAGCTAAATAGTAACGAAATAAATTTAAATGTTGATATTACTTCATCATCATTAGGGTACAGTGACCGTGGCAACTGACTTTTTGACCAATAGACTGGTTTACACGCCAGGTTTCAAGAGAAGAACTGTGGACAAGATATTTTGTGACAGACGGACAGAAGAACAGACAAACAGATAGGTGGACACCACAATAACAATATATCTTCCATAATAAATTTTAAGCAATCAAGTATTCATCAATCATTCCCGCAATACAGAACTTTTTCTTTCGACCACAAATGTGGGTTTGTGAAGTATTAAGGTATTCAAATGATTACATAAATCAACAAACTCTAATATGAAATAATATTTAACCCTCTGCTCTTAGGATTATTCTGACTGACTTATTTCCTATCAGTGTTTGTGAAAGTTCTTATTTATTTTTACTGTAACCAAATTTTGCTCAATTAACTCCAGTGTAAAGAAACAGGTTTTTGGGTATACAAGTCTTAAAGAGTCATTGAATACAAAGTTTGAACTAAATTGTGAGCAGCTGAGTCACTCATCGTTATATATATGGCACAAATGAAAAGAGGTATGTGAGAGTAAAACCGCTCCACTAAGTACAAAAAATTATTTTTGATTTTTGTAAGCATGCAAACTTATTTCATGAATATATTTAGACTTAAAATAATAATTTAGGGTGCTGAAACTCAGACTCCGGGGGAGACATTTTTATTTTTTCCATACATGCTTAGTACAGGTTCTACCCAGGAAGATTTCGAGCACAATTTGTATAAGTTAAAATAGCTTGTTTCACAATCGAAGTAACAAAAATTAATCTAACTTACATACACAATTTACTTTAATTTGTCCCATTAGTCTTTTTTTTCATCTTTACAATATGGGTAATCTCAATGTATCTCGAACTCAATAAAAAGTGCAAACAATTCATAAATTAAACATATAATAAAAAAATTTAAAAAAATTAATATGACAAGTCCGTTGAACTCACTTTTACAACATTAAATTTTTTAGGAAGTCTATTACCAGTTTCAATTATAATGAATTATCCGGCAAGCACTGGGTGCACATACAGAACATTATTGTAATCGGATCTTTATTGGATAATATAAATCAAAGACCATGATTGTTCCTAATTTGATGGCTAAAATACCCAAATTTATTTTCTCTGAAAATGGAATAATAATCGCTTTAACGTGAAACACTTCAACAAGCCACGTTTTCAAAATCGTTTTTACATGATTTATTTTACCTCTATCATTCACACTAACAGTGCTTTGTAACCAATTAAATTATCTTTTTTTTATTTGAACTAGACTGAAATCACCCATGAATGACCTAATACTGGTGTGTGAAAGAGATTTATTTATGAATGGATATATTTTTCTTCTGTTATAGTTTTTTACATCACTTTTAACACATGAGTTATATGTGGCAACAAGGGCAGATTCAAACGGGTTGCAGTATGCACCCACCTCCCTATCCCACTAAAAATTTAAAAAAAAAACAACAATTTTTTTTCACAGATTCAAATATATATCGTAACTTAGGATTTCTATGCTGTTCTTTGTGCCCCATATGCGCACCTACTTACAAAATTTCTGGAGGATTCAGGATTTTTTAACTTAGGGGGTTGGGTGGTGAGTACACATTTTCTTTTACATTTTTGGAGGTGTATGCTGAGGGTTTGATCCCTCTGAGATTCCAAAATATAGTCAATTTTTAGTCCTTTTTTTATTTTTAAAATACCTTGCCCTGACCCCATCTTCCAATTTGTTATTTATGGATCCCCTGAATGTAAACCAATAAAACATTTTTTTTATATAACATTTTTACATGATATATTTTGTACTTACTAGTTCTGGGCGATTCAGGAAGCTTGCACCTCTCACATGGGTTCCAGTACTACTGAAGTATACATACAGTCTTCCAGGTCTCAAAGATGAGGGCACCATACTAGAAAATGTCCCATAAAGAAAACAAAATTGTTTTATTGACATAAAAACAATCTATAGAACATAATTATTATTAACATATAGTTAAATTTATGTTAAACAGAACAAAAGTAACAGGCCCAAAGTTACCTTGGATGATTAAGTTGTGTCGCCTTTGACCTCTGAGAGTACTATACCTAAGTTAAAAAACAAAAGTTTCATGTCTGTAATTTTTCATGATTAGGTCATTGTAACCTTGACCTTTATCAAATTTTGACTCATATTTGACCTTACTCCAGGGCGACTATCGCTCCGCCCTCTGACCATGTGGAGTTGTTTGTCCAAGTCAATACAATGTAATACAATGTGGTGTTTACTTAGAGACCATAAGTATGTCTTAGGCAAATGGTGACATAGCAATTTGATATCGATTGCTGATTGGATAATCAACTTGTTTGATTGACAGCTCGCGTCAGGTCAGTTGTCAGAAACTATTTGCATCTTACCTGCAGATTGTTGGTCTATTAAAGTTATTAAGTTACTTTATATGCAAATTATTCTTCAGTACCTTATACATCATGTCAATCTGACCAATGTGACCTTGAACTCTGACTGACTTTTCACCCTGTTAGTGCAATAAGCTGCCAACTGCCTTCTTATTCCATACACACTTGACACCTTACTGAACACTTGAGATGTTTTGTCCCAAATAAACATACATGTTTAGAAAGGAACCATATCCCAATGTACTTAGTATGAAGTTATCATTTTATTTTTGAAACGGTGGTTAAAATAGGAAACAGTGAAAATACATAAAGAACATGAGATACGTCCTTATTTTTTTTTATTCTGTGATGGGGGTTTAACACCATTTTCAACACCTTTCAAGTTATATATGGTATATCCAGTTTTATTGGTGGAAGAATCTGAGTAAAACCACTTTCTTCTACAAGTAACTGGCAAACTTTCTCACCTAAAATGTTTGGAGCGAGTTGGACTCGAACCATCGACCTTAGTGGTGATCTTTAGATGACATCTTAGACCACCACCTGGCCAGTGACTAAAGAAGACTGTAAAGATATGTCCTTTGTATGGACAACAGTTCATAAGTAGACATACAGAAACAGCATTTAATAACAATCTACTATAGGGAAGTTGGAATTACAATACAGTCAAACCTGTATATGTGGTCACCTCTATTAAGCAGCCATTTGTCTTAAGCAGACACATTTGCTATTTCCCATTCCTGTATGCAGTCACCTCTATTAAGCAGCCACTTGTCTTTATCAACCACATTTGCTATTTCCCTTTTTCTATGCTTTCAGTGTATGCAGTCACCTCTATTCAGCAGCTATTTGTCTTAAGCAGCCACATTTGCTATTTCCCATTCCTGTATGCAGTCACCTCTATTAAGCAGCCACTTGTCTTTATCAACAACATTTGCTATTTCCCATTTCAATACTTTCAGAGCAAATTAACCTGTATTCAGCAACAACCTGTCTTAAAAAAAAGCCACTTTTGCACCTTCCCTCGACTGTCTGCTTAAAAAAATCCAACAACCTGAGCTTTAGTGCAATGACAATAACAGATACGTGGATAGCAGAATAAAAACGCAGTCGGTGAAAAACAAATCAGAATAGTGACGTATGCTTAACAGAGATTGCCAAAAATACTAGCATATAAAACAAAAACATAACAGATACTGGTATAAAATTATAATGACCAATAAAAGAACAAACACCACATAATTATTAACGCTATTCACAGCTGAAATGATGTAAAACAACACACAGCTCAATTAGCAGATCTGGAAATTATAAATGGTCCAGAAATAACCTTCTACTTAAAGTATTTAAGTTTAGAAAAATTAACTTCTTTGAACGCATGGATTGTTGAAATGATCGCATACCGTGTCCCTCTAAATAAACGCTCTGTCACCAATTTGGGTCCGAAAAACTTATAGAAAAATAAACACTTACTTAACAAAATTGTAAAATGTTATTTATAAAACAAATTACATCTTTGAAGAAAGAAGAATTCTTAAGTTCTAATATGTTATCTTAACATAACCAGTCTGTAAAACAACTGACAGAAAAGTATATATTGAAAGCTCACTTTCAAATTCTCAAAGAGAAAACCAGTAAACGAATACATAAACTTACCAAAGTAAGATAACAATCATACACCTTCTGGGTAAGTCCAAGAATGACAGTTTAACATAAGAAAAATACTTTAAAAAAAAAGCAAAAAAAAAATTCTTTAAATCAAACAACCTAAACAAATAAAATAAGATAACAAACACCTTCTGTTAGGTAATCCAAGAACAAAAATTTCAAACATGAAAATTACTTTTAAAAAAAAAAAGCAAAAAAAAAAAAATTCCCTCAACTTGAAACAACTGAAACGAATGAAAACGATAAAATAAAAGGTGAGAGGCAAGTGAATGATATACAAGGGAGTGAAACTGTTGAGGCAGTGCTTGCAGACATTGAAGATGATCTGAGACATATAAATCAGAAACACGAGCGGCCTGTCATCAGGAACATTATACATGTGAATATTTACAGGTAATTACAGGTAGGAAACCTCTCAAGTTTGCCGCCTAGTTGTGACTTGTCATTGTTAATGTTCACAAACATATCATCGTACAACTTATATTTATTGTTATGTGCTTCATCTTGTCATAACTCCATGTTTCCACCATAAATATACTTGTGTTTTAAGAACAAAAAAATGTAAATTAATTCAAAGGTTATATTTTGTTTTTGTTAGAGTTATGTTGTTTTTTTGTAAATATTTCGTGACTATGCAACAAATTAGCATTTTGGGATTTTAGTTTAGTTTAATCAGTTGATTTAAACCGATTTATTTTACTTCAAATGTGGAGCAGGTTATTTCAACTTATACAAATACTTGAAGTTTTTCTGAATAGAACCAGTACTGAGCATATGCGGATAAAGTGTCTTGCTCAAGAACACTACACATAGCCGTGGAGGAGGATCGAACCCACGACCCTCCGACCATGAGTTTGATTCTCTAGCACTGGACCACACACTCCACTTTTGTTTGAATAGTTAGCATCATTTTTTATGCCATCAAGAGGCTAACAGACATTTATGTGACCAAATGTGATCGATTGATTGAATATTTAGAGTCATTTTTATGCCATCAAGGGCTAACAGACGATCAGCTAACCTAAAACCTATCATCTGGGATCCTGGAAGCTTAACCAGTACTCGAGCACACCCCATCTCCATAAATAACTGATAACTTTTCCACTTGAATCAGTGGTGAGAGACTTATATAATGAAATGCAATGTCGTATATCAATCATCACGGAGACTGTGGCCAAGCGAGGATTTAAACTCACGACTCCTGGATTGATAAGTCAGATGCACTAACGACTGAGCTAATCGGGCCCAGCACCCAAAAGTGATTTAACTTACTGATTTTTATTATGACACAGGTTTTCCAACAAATTTGAGGACATAAATTAGCAACTTTAAAATAAAACAATTTAAAAGAGTTTGGCTAAAAATAGAATTCCTGGAATATTTTTTTTAAAGATTATAGAGGACAAGAAAGATAATGTGTCTACTCAAACTCATGCACAGTCAAATCTGTCTTAAGCAGTCATTCAATGGAATGAGCAGAGTGGCCTATCAAAACAGGTTGTTGCTTAATACAGGTTAATTTACTCTGAAAGCATAGAAATTGGAAAATAGAAAATATGGTTGCTTAAGACAGGTGGCTGCTTAATTGAGGTGACCACTTGCACAGGTTTAACTGTATATGCATCTGGGGACTTCCATTTTTAGGGGCTTCCTCATCAATAAATTTGTTTGTCTGAATATTTAGCATTTTTATGCCATGAATTATCAGAAATCAGTTAACCTAACCACTTTTCCTGCAATCTTGGAAGAATAACCAGTACTCAAGCACAGCCATCTGTTTAAGTTACTGATAACTTTCTCACTGGAATCAGCAGTGAGAGATGAATGACAATGAGACACAGTGGTGTATCTCAATCATCAAGGAAACTGTGACCGAAAAACTGTGACTGAAAATTCACAACCTCTGGACTGATAGGCAGACATGCTACCGACTGAGCTAACCAGTCCCATGCTCAATCAAGAAAGCTGCATACATAATATAAACACCAATTTGCTGAAAATGGTGTTAATCCTATTCTGTCATCAATGGTAATACACACAAAGTAAAGGTATCATTTTTCTATTTCAGTATTACGAAACGATTTCCTGTTATTTTCTCAACACCCAAATTTCTCACATTTAAACAAAACAGTTATAACTCGCCAATTAATGTTGGAGCCACTTGAAAACAATACTATAAAGGAAATGATAACAAAAATGTTATCGTCAGTAATGCACTACCACTTCAACCAAACAATGTGTCAAATCATTTAACGAAAGCACTTCTTGAAATACTTAAGTTACTAAAAAATTAACTCCTTTACACGTTTCAAATCCTATTACCAACCGAGATTACAAATTAAAATACAATGCAAACATTATGATAAGTTATTGTATTCGTGACTTTGTTGGCAACAATATTGTTCCGATATGAATTCCCACAATTCCTCGTCATTTAAATTTTACTAAATCGGACGTTTGAAGAGGCTCCATTAAATAAGCAAAATATAGGGCAAGAGAATAACATTTTATGGCCTGTTTTGAGGATTTAGGGGATTTGAAAAAATGATTTATTCTTTGTTTTGTCTAAGCGTTACTTATTCTCCATGATATAATGGAACTAAATCAACACTAACCAAAATTACAATCTAAGCATGACTTGCTATAATAACACCATGAAATAAAAATTCTATTCAATTATATATCAAGTACAAGTTTTTAATTTTAAAATGGATTAAAATGTAATTACGTGATCCAGGTGAGCCTATTCTGCTTTTATTGTGTCCTGATTTGTTGTCCTAATAGAATTATATCTAAAGGCCAAGGTAAGGACTATGATAATAAAGCCTATGACCAAATAATGTTAACAAAGTTTTATGTAAATGATATTGTTTTATGGGTTTTACATTTATTGCCGATGGCACTATTTATTTTTCAGGTAATTCACTGTAGTATTTCCAGCTTGTGTCAAGCTAACTAAATTCCAGTGTAAATTCTCCATTTAAGGAAAAAAATCCACATCTTTGGGCATTATTTAAGTAACAACTAGGCCGATACACCATTATCAAATCTCTGTCGAACTTCTTAAATTGTCTTTGTATATTTAATCTTCAATTCTGAAATAATCCAAACTGTACATAACCTATCAGGTGAACTCAATCAGTGGAGCATATTATAGGTCCCTCACTCCCATCACCAACATATATACTCAAAAGCTTAAAAACTTATATTTAAGCGAGCAGCCGGATAATCATGATTTTAGACTGGTTCCATTAAAACTGCATATGATTTCACTGATATTTATTATATTATAGATACACAACTAGTCAAACTTAATTTTTTAAATATTAAAATAAAATGTTTGTGAAACAGGTGCCTGGTTTGAGTCCAAAATAGGCTCCTTTTTCACCAAATATTTAGGTATATACTTAAAAACTAAAAAATTAAATCTATTGAAAGCATCCAGGTGATCATGATTTTAGACTGGCACAAGAAAAAGTGCAGTTGGTTTCATTGACATTGATTAAAGAATGTTTACATATCAAGTCAAATTGAAGTTAAGTTTTGATGTATTTAAGTAAAACTTAAGAAAATGTTAGTTTGAATCAAAATCCAGGGGACTAAGGTTGCAAATCAGAGATAACAGTACACCTAGAATCATATACTTTATGACCAGATGATTATTAACATCCTTGTTTCCATGCAGATTTGAAGCTGAAATTTATTCATATAAGTCGGGGCCCAATTAACTCAGTCAGTTACGCGTCTGACTATCAATCCAGGGGTCGTGAGTTTGAATCCCGCCCGGCAACAGTCTCCGTGATGATTGATATATGACATTTGTCTCATTATCATTTGTCTCTCACCACTGATTCAATCAATCAATTATTCATATTACAGTTTAGTTCAGCTGGATTCAGATTAATTGATTGATTGATTGAATTTTTAGCGTCATTTATATGCCATCGAGGGCTAACAAATGATCAGTTAACCTAACCACTGTTTCCTGGGATTAACCAATACTGGAGCACACCCCATCTCCGTAAGTAACTGAAAACTTTCCTACTTGAATCAGTGGTGAGAGATGAATGATAATGAGACACAATGTCATATATCAATCATCACAGAGACTGTTGTTGGGGGGGGGGGGGGGGGAGGAATCGAACTTACGACCCCTGGATTGATAGTTTGGATTCAGAAGAAAGCTTAGAGCCTATACTTATGAACTACTTTCCAGTCCCTTTCCGCAGTTACCAAGAACCAGTACTGAGTGTTGTTTTTGAGAGGCATTGGGTCTAGCTTGGGATTGAACCGTCAACCTCTAATTGTGAGCAGCCAACACTCTATCCGCTGCACTACCGCCACTCTTTTAACTCCACTTTAATTAATACACTTTAGTATCGTAAAGTAAACCAGTATTTTAATACATAATTAGTTACATAACATACAATATCAGGCCAATAAAGCAATACATACATTTTTATCAGTTCCCTGGTCATCACTCCATGACAACTCCACTGATAAGCCAGATAAATCAGACAAGTGATACATTTATTGACAGTTTGACACCTACTTCAGTAAATATTTTATAAATGGCCACCCCGCTACTGTTATGTTACATCATAACAAAATGTTTGGTCACAGGTTAAACATTATCAATAGCAGGGGGCGGGGCATTCCATTGCATCAGGCGACCATTTAATTCTGTTTGATCACCAACAGGGGGTGCAAAAAAGCTTTGTTGATAAGGTGGCCATTTAACTCAGTTTTAAAATAACTGGTCACCTATGTAGCTGCTCTGCTTATATAATATAACACAGTCTGGTATTCATAACTTGCTATGTTTCTGTAATGTTTTTCTCTACTCTTGTTTTGGGGTTATTCAATATCATTTTGTTTATACCAATTTACTTTGACTTAATATTGAAACTAAGGATGATAACAGCTCTCTTGTCCCATTTCCCCATGTTGAACCAGTAGCAAGAGAACATAGACTGCAGTCTGGGATCAAACCCACAACCTCTGGTATAAGTGGCCAACACTTTATCCACTGCCACACTTATATATATCATGAATTTTATTCAAAAGAAGTGCTAATACAAATTTACTGACAAAAGCCAAACTTTTTTTTTTTGAATTGGATTCAAAGCCATTTTCAACACATTTCAGGTTATATATGGCAAATCCAGTTTTGTAGGTGGAGGCAGACCTTAGAGTGAATCTGAGTAGAACCACCATACTTCCTCAATTAACTAATCAACTTTCCCACATAAAGTTTTTGAAACAAGCCAGACTCGAACCTACAATCTTAGCGGTGAGAGGTGAGTGTTCATTGGACAGTGGCTTAGACCACTCAGCCTCAGGACTCCTTACGATTTAGTTCATAATCAGAATGCAAGTGGAATGTGAGTTACTCGTAGGATATGGATCTGCATTAAAGTTTTTTGTTTGAATATTTAGCATCATTTCTATGCCACCAAGGGCTAACAAACCAGCAATTAACCTAACCAACCATTTCAGGGATCCTGGAATGTTAATCAGTATTCTAGCACACCCATCTCTGCAAGCAACTGATAACTTTCCCACTTGAAACAGCAGTGAGAGATGAATGACAGTAAGATGCAATATCCTATATCAATCATCTCAGAGACTGTGGCTGGGTGGAGAATGAAATTAATGACCCCTGGAACTGAGCTAACCGTGCCTGGCCAAATTAATACCAACAGTAAGCTGAGGGTGAAAACTGCTTAGATAGAACAAAAAAAATAAATAAAGAAAAAATCCTGCCAGATTACCGTTTGTTTTTAAGGAATTTACACGTTGACAGCAATAGATTGACGGGCTTCAAATGACAGCAATCTGTCAAACAGGGTTAATATGTTACATAGTTAAGATAGTCATAGTTTGAATAGCAAAGACTCTATGAACAGAAACTGTTGTTCCGAGATAAACTACATGTACATGACTTTTATGCACCATAATTTATTATGCACTGTGTCTTTGAAATTATTCATTTACAAATACTGGTAAAAGTACAAGATCTTTCTTAAAGTACTCATTTATTTCAGCTCTATAGCAAGGAAAGCTCAAAGTTTTTAACATTATGAGCTGCTCTCTAGTTTCTTTCTGGGTAGAACCAGAACTGAGTGTTGTTTTTAGAGAGGTCATCGGATCCAGCTGGGGATTGAACCTGCAACTTCTAGCATGAGCAGCCACCACTCTACTCATTGATCTACCAAGTATAGATGTTTTTTGTTTTAATAAAGTTTTATGTAATATCTAGGTATTTATTTGACATAATGAGCTTAACGTATGCATTAGACTGTAGATCGTTCTCAGTTCTCCTTGCTTGGGTGCATTCGATCCTCCTCAATGGCTATATGTAATGTCCTTGAGCAAGACATTATCTGTTTTTTAGTACTGATTCTAACCGGGAAGACTTTGAGTGTGAATTGTCTAAATTGTAAGAACTTGTTTTACAATCTATTTAAAATAAATTGAAAACAAAGTAATCAATCAGATCAAGAACCCTAATAGAGAATTTAAGTAATCAATCAGATCAAGAGACCGAATAGAGAATTTACCCCCCCCCCCCCCCCCCCCCCCCCCCCCCCCCCCCCCCCCCCCCCCCCCCCCCCCCCCCCCCCCCCCCCGCTTCTGTTAATTGACAGTTCACTTTATCTTTCAGTTTCTCAAACATATAAGAGACCCCGACATGAGAGAATGTTTCATCTGTGCCATTCACCCATTGTCCAGAAATACCATCACCCATCACATGTGGTCAGTACCACTTAACTTCAACTCAATACTCTGATGCAAGATGCAGAATGGGTGGAGTACAAACAATAACCCCCAAAGTGCCCTCACTTGTTATACCACCATCAAGGTTGTCCTCACATCAGCCTCTACGTAACAGCACAAAGGCGAGAAGTGATTCAATCAGTTGCCAATCAACAAGAACATTCACGCTTTCTTAAAGCAACAACAACAAAAGATGCTGAACCTTCAAGGGTCACATAATGACATTGTGGATCACAAAAGAAACTGGACGCAGTCAAACAGGAATAATTGTTTGTGAGATTTTACCAGTTATATGGATACAGACATTTCAAATGGAGTATAGGACTGGTGATGATTAACAACAAAATTAAATTAGATTAAATTGTGCCCAATGCTATTGATAAGAAACCAATTTTTTAATGAAAATTAAGTTGGAAATGGGCCTCAACCCTTTACTTCATAGATACACGTTTTCCCGCACCATTCACAGAAGGCCTTTGAAAACAGTGCAGGAAGAGTTCAAATTGCTCGTGACGAGCAATCTGAACACTTCCTGCACTGTTTTCCACTCTGTCAGTTAATATAAACATAATTGACCCAATAATTAAGCCTTTTATATTAGAGGTATCCAAAGGCGTCTATACTAGAGGTGTCCAAAGGCGTCTATATGAAGTAAAGGGCCAACACCTGTAAAATTTGACTGTGTTGCCAAGTATCAAATCAAACTTGACCTGTATTTTATCTTTATACGTGAAATATTTATTAAGTACATAGACCCCTTCAGAAGCATTGATCGGAAACCAATTTTTAACATCTGAATAATATTTTAAAGATGGCGCCACAATGGCTGTCACTCATTTGTAGCAAAGTAAAAACAAGTGGGATAATTCAAGGACCATAACTAAGACATAAGTTATCAAACTAAACATGTTCAAAAGTCTATGTGACATATCACTGTTATATATAACTATAGTATAAGTTTGATCAAAATCAAATGGTCAAGTATATGCCAGTGTGATGTATTTTCACAGGCCTAAAAATTCACCTGCAGATGAAAAATTATGATTCCCTCTTTAGAAAAAATTTCGACATCCATTATTGAGAATTAGAAAATGTTATACAAGATTTGTTTTTTAAATGCTGTCTTGAAAAGGATTGCAAGCAGGGGAGATTAAAATATAGTACATGTAGCTATAATAGATATAATTATATATATCACCCTCCCCTCTTTTCTTACAAATGATCTTGTAAAAATGTCATAAATAGATTTGTCTTGTTGTTTAATGATTAGAAAGATTGTTGTTTAAGGACAGAAAGACATTATGGAACAGTTATTCAATATAAAAAACTTTTTTTAGATATATCAATTTCAACCAATAAAAGACTTAAGTAGATCTAAAGTAGATCAATTGAGTAGGAGGGAGGGGACGGATCTTTCCGTATAAAAGACGTCATATACATTTCTCAAATCTATTCTTATTGCTGTCCCAGTATTGAGTAAGACATTATGTAACTATTAATCAATATCAAATATTTTCTTTAGATATAAATGTTCGAAATTCCAACTAAGGTCAGGGGGAGGGGAAGAAAACATCATGGCTATTTGGCAAACAGATTTTCATTGTTTGAGTAAAGTAAGACGCTATGGAAAGGCTATTCAATATAAAATGTTGTGTTTAAATAATACTGCATAAATTTGATGAGAATCCAATGAGATCTTGTGGTGCCAGAGTGTACACAAGGTTAAAGATTGCAAGTTTTGATGACTTAGGGACATTATTATGAACTCTGATATAAATTATTCATGGCCAGATTTGACCATTTCAACAAACTTTCTGAAATCTTACACTTATATAATAAATGTACAAGTTTGGTGAAGATTGAATGAAAAATAGTGGTACTTACAGAGTGCACATATTTAGGTTAAATAGGACAATTAATGATGCAAGGGTCATAACTCTGACACAAATCATTTGATTTGACCAGTTTAATTCAAGAATTTATGCAAGATATAATTATATACTGCAGTTAGTTGCTTCTGTGTAATTTTGGACACGATGAACATGTAAGAGCTACGGTGCACAAAACCTATAAGTTGCCAGACATACACCAATTGGAAATGCTCATCTTGATCCTTTGACTTTTGAAAAGTTAAAATAACACTTCAATAGCTGTCTACAAATACAAAAAGCAGAGCGATAGTGTAGTGGATAGTGTTAGCTGCTCACTTTAGAGATTGTATATTTGATTCCCAGCTGGACCAGATGCTTCACAAAAAACAACACTCAGTACTGGTTCTACCCAGGAAACAACACTCAGTACTGGTTCTACCCAGGAATCTGACATGAGAGCTGTTCATAAGCTCTGAGCTTTCTTTGCAAATGAGCTAACATAAATTAGTGTAAAATATTCTGACAATAATTTTTTGTTGACTACATTAAAGGACCTGCGACTTGAGTAACAGGCATATGTTTTACCCCAGTGATAATTATGCAATCACTGATATATAATACAACCGGGATGTCTATCTTCACAAAAACTCACAATTTTTATATGTACAGGAAACATCTTCCTCCTATCTGCTATACAATATAACAACAACAGAGGCAAAATATCACATGCATTTTTATAACAAACTGGCAAACTGCGTGTGGCCTTGGTAAAAAAAGGCGCTATCATTAATATACTGAAGGTTTGAATTTCTGCATCAAGATTTGTCATATTATTATAAGTGAGAAAACAGTAGCGTAGCTGACCCTAAAATGATGTGCAAGCCCACCAGGTTCTTGGGGTGTCTCGGGAAGCATGATTTTTCGGATGCATTTCTAGGAGATATGATAATGCTTTAGCAAGAAAATGTGCAAGCCTGAGCAATGTGGCTTAAAGGTGGCTATGCCTCTGTAAAACTCTTCAGGGCTTATCTTAATCGCATATAGAAGGAAGTAGTTAAATGTGAGATTATAATCAACATGGAGGAGATAATTGGATATCAATTATAATATTGACTGATGTTGCTGCACCAGCTAAGGGTTCCAGGCTGCCCGTCTGCTGCTGTCTATAGCAGTTTTCTGTGTAAATTTTGAGAGTTTTTTTCCTGTTATTGTTTTTCTTACAACAATTTATAATCGGAAATGTTCCATTAAGAACTCCTGGGGACTAATTTGATTTTTGCTAAATTATCATCTCGGTTATTCCCCCACCCACCGCCATAGAAATGTGCCTATAGAACACGGATGCCCAAGTATTGTTAGCAAGTTTTACCAATTACTAATTTGAAAAGGCGTCAATACAGTTACACACCAAATATTAATGATTGATTGTTTGAATGAATATTAAGCGTCATTTTTATGCCATCGAGGGCTAACAGACGATCAGTTAATCTAACCACTGTTTCCTGGGATTAACCAGTACTCGAGCACATCCCATCTCTGCAAGTAACTGATAACTTTCCCACTTGAATCGGTGGTGAGAGTCGAATGTTAATGAGACACAATGTCGTATATCAATCATCACGGAGACTGTTGCCCTGGATTGATAGTCAGATGTGAAACCGACTGAGCTTTTAGTATCGTTAACGATAATATGTGCAAGTGTAAAACACGTAAATATAGGTAGTTTTCACATCTCATTTACTAGCAAAGTTATTTGATGAACGATATATATAGACACTTTCAGAAACCAGTTTGATGGATGCATGGACAGACAGAAAATTACTAACCCTAAACCCTAGACATTTAAATATCCATTTGCAAGTGCAGACAAATGAAGAGACAGACAGGGGTAACACTTAATTCCCTTTCACCATTCTTTGAATAGTGTGGGCATGAAAATATGTAGTCAATGTTTGATTTTGAAACATATTTACGTTCTTGTATATGTGGAAAAAGAGACTCTTGTAAAAAATAATGAGGACAAAGCAAGAGTTCAGTGATCTTGGGGACAGTGCCTTCGACCACTTGGCCACAAAGGGCCAACATTTGTTTGTTTTGGAATTATTTCCTTTCTTTTAGTCACAAGTTGATTAAAGAAAGACATAAAGACATAATGGAGACTTTGAATAGACATTTGTTCATTTTATTTCGTTCAAATATTTGATACAATTATGGATCACCATTTTACTGACAGTATCTAGGAGCTTTTAATGGGTTACACAGTTGGAAACGGAGCTCATTTTGGTGTTCATGAAACAAGGAATGTATGAATGAATTAATGAACAAATGGGGTTTACCAGCGTACCAAAACATTGTAGGTTATTCAATGCCAAGGAAGATTCCAGGTTCGATCTACATGAACAAAAACAAAAAAACAAATTAATATAGATTAAAAAAAAATCACATCAACAAATGAATATGCAGTATGAACCTAGAACCTTGATACCTACAGAACTGCAGTGTTTCTGCAAAATCTATTGTGTAAATCAAATTGTTGCTTCTTACGACATGCATTAGCCACAGTGATCCTATTTTTGCCATCACTCATATGGCTCCCTGGAACCACACAGGGGTTGATAATTTATCCACAATAATGAACATGACAAAAAAATGCTAAAATGAACACGGCACCCATTTGGAGGATTCCTTTCCCTCTGCAGATAACCACTGGTTGTATAAAGTGACCATGTAATGTTTGTGTTTTTTTGCAAAAAGTGCAACAGAGTTTTGTACTCAGTTGAGACAATAATGATATGGAGCAGTTTTAGCAAATGATACAGGTTTTTTCATGCCCACTTGATATCATCCATGGTTCATCTCTATACCAAGACAGTGTTCCGTCTTCATTTGGGGAATTTTCATGAAATATTAAAAAAAGTAATCTGCAAAAATTGTTACCTGAAGCAGGCACTTTTCGTCCGAATTTTTGCACCACTCCATAGTATAAAGTCACATGGGCTCACCACTTCAACACACTTTTCTTCATCTGCTGTTAAAAGAGTGATATGTGCATTAGCAATGTACATGTAGCCTGTTTGGTAATTCAGCAAATATTTGAAAAGTGGGACAGTAGTCTAATGGATAGAGTATTGGCCGCTCACACCAGAGTTTGTGGGTTCGATCCCCAGCTCGACCCAATGCCTCTCATAAAACAACATTCAGAACAGATTCTACCCAGGAAGTGGCCTCAAGAGCAGTTCATATAAGCTCTGAGCTTTCATCGCAACCGAGCTAAAATAAATTGGTATAAACTAACTATTTAAATGCGTTTTAGTCAACATATTGGAGGATATCGTAGTTCCCATATATACATGACCCACTCCACTAATTTTGATCCGAAAAAAAAAACCCACCCCAAAATAATTTTGTTGTTGTTTTTTTGTTATTTAAATTTAAGATAATTGGAAAATGAAAATTTTGGAAACAAAAATATACATACAACTCTTTTGAAAAATGCATCATCCCCCAGGGCTGTCTGTTTGAAAGGAGTACGGTATATCATAATGGCGGTTTCATTGGCAGTGGAAGACTTCCGAGTAAATCTGAGTAGAGTGTGGATGGTTGTAAGACATGACAATGTGCTCTCAAACTGAGTTCCTCCCTTAATAAAACTTGATATGCCATATAAAACATAAATGTCATGTGTTAAACATCATAAATAAATAAAATATATAATCCATAGCTTACATTTCTGTGGATTAAATTATTCATAATTACTACAGATATATAATAGCATAAGGCCATAATAAATTAATTGCTAGATTATCATCCCTGCCCGCCCCCTAATTTTAATGCTGCCCTGACCCTTTTTATTTTCAAAAAAAAACAAAGAAAAAAAGAAAAGAAAAGTACATAAAAATTTTCAAAATAAAAATAAAATCCTCCTGCACTCCCCGTTTTTAAGAAAAAATTGGATGATAATCTAGCAATTAATTTATAATGTCCTAATATATACATGCACTTTATATCCTGTTGAGCCTTGTGTAATATGTATCATCAATAATTAGCGGCAAATTCATTCAGACAAGGCCACCTAAAACATGATCTATCATGGTAAATATAGTTTTTAAACATTATCCAGCAGTAGCTCTGTAATTATGGTAAATATTGATTTAAATCTTATCCAAGTCATTTTGTTATTATGGTAATTGTAGTTTTAAACTGTATCCAGCAGAAGTTCGGTAATTATGGTTAATCCAAATTATTTTGATTTAAATTTTATCCAAGGCATTCTGTTATTATGGTCAATATATTTTTAAACCTTATCTAGCAGTAGTTCTGTAATTATGGTAAATATTGATTTTAAACCTTGTTCAAGAACCTCTGTTATTATGGTAAATATAGTTTTATACATTATCCAACAGTAGCTCTGTAAGTATGGGAAGGAATGTTTTAAACCATATCCAAGTCTGTTATTATGGTAGATACTGTCTTACACTTTATCCAGCTATGGTCAATATTGTTTTAAACAATATCCAACAGCAGTTCTGTAAATATTGTTTAAAGCCTTATCCAAAAGTAACTTTATAATTATGGTAAATGTTGGCTTGAACCATAGCCATACCAGTTTAGTAATTATAGTAAACATTGGCTTAAACCTTATTCAACAACAGCTTTGTAATTATGGTAAGTATTGGCTTAAACCTTATACAACAACAGCTTTATAATTATGGTAAATATTGTCATAACCTTATCCAACAACAGTTTTGTAATTATAGTAAGTACTCACTTAAACCTTATCCAACAACTGCTTTGTAATTATGGTAAATATTGACTTAAACCTTATCCAACAACAGTTTAGTAATTATGGTAAATATTGGCTTAAACCTTATCCAACAATAGTTTTGTAATTATGGTAAATATTGCCTTAACCTTATCAAATACCAGCCAGTAATTATGGTAAATATTGACTTAAACCTTATCCATTAATAGTTTTGTAATTATGGTAAATATTGACTTAAATCTTATCCAACAATAGCATTGTAATTATGGTAAATATTGACTTAAACCTTATCCAACAATAGCATTGTAATTGTGGTAAATATTGACTTAAACATTATCCAACAATAGTTTTGTAATTATAATAAATATTGACTTTATCTTATCCAACAACAGCATTGTAATCATGATAAATATTGACTTAAATCTTATCCAACAATAGTTTTGTAATTAAAATAAATATTGACTTAAACATTATCTAACAATTGTTTTATAATTATGGTAAATATTGACTTGACCCTTACTAACAATAGTTTTGTAATTATGATAAATATTGACTTAATCTTATCCAACAATAGTTTTGTAATTATAATAGATATTGACTTAAACCTTATCCAACAACAGCTTTGTAATTATGGTTAATACTGAATTAAACCTTATCCAACAACAGCATTGTAATTATGGTAAATATTGACTTAAACCTTATCCAACAATAGTTTTGTAATTATAATAGATATTGACTTAAACCTTATCCAACAACAGCTTTGTAATTATGGTTAATACTGAATTAAACCTTATCCAACAACAGCATTGTTATTATGGTAAATATTGATTTAAACCTTATCCAACAACAGCATTGTAATTATGGTAAATATTAACATAAACCTTATCCAACAACAGCATTGTAATTATGGTAAATATTGACTTAAACCTTATCCAATAATAGTTTTATAATTATGGTAAATATTGACTTAAATCTTATCCAACAAATGTTTTGTAGTTATGGTAAATATTAACTTAAACCTTATCCAACAACAGCTTTGTAATTATGGTAAATATTGACTTAACCTTATCCAACAACAGCTTTTTAATTATGGTAAATAGTGACTAAAACCTTATCAAACAATAGTTTTGTAAGTATGTTAAATATTGACTTCAACCTTATCCAACAACAGCTTTGTAAGTATGGTAAATATAACTGAAAATTAATCTAACAACTGATTTATAATTAATAATATGGTAGCATTGGTCTTAAATTTTATCCAACAGATGCAGTCTTGTTATTATGGTAAATATTGTCTTAAACTTCATACAACAACAGATTTGTAGTTCTTTTGTAATTATGGTAATTTCTATCTTAACTAAATCAAAAGAATCATATGCCAATGTTAAATCCAAGGGGAAGAGTACAATAGCATCCCATTCTTCAGATATTCAAGTTAAATAAACGAGAGAAAAATCTTTCTACAACTGCTCTGAGATTTCACTTGTAACAATAACAAATTGTTGTAGAAAAGGAATGTTTTCGGCTGGCGTCCGTAACACAAGGTTCATCAACAAGAGGAAGCCTGTGTAAATTGATTATGTAAAAAAAAAAAATCGAAGTCAGAGATTCTGTCCATCAAGTATTTATATCAGATATATAACAAAATAGGATTATAAGAAACAGACACCTGTCAATAAATTGGTACCTGCCAATTATGTGTTTATTTTGTGTTTATTTGAAACATTGTTATACTATTCAGTTTTGATTTATAACAAACAGCACGCCTACTCGTAAAGTAAACAAGCAAGGTCACTGACTTATTGCGTTCATAATTATTTGTAATATTCAACCACAATTACGGTGAAATGTAAACAAATATCCCTTTCTTTTGTAATTATCTATTCTATTCTTTTTTTTACGAGATCATTAACCCTAATGAGCATTACTTTCACCATGACGTCGCTTTTTCGACTCCTGCATAGATCCTGCATATTTGGCACCCAAGGGGGTCCTGTCCACCATGGGGTGGGACAAACCGCAGATAAAAGTGCCGCCGTGCTATAATACAAACAATGCGTTAAAATACAAAAGAAGATCAGTGGAAGTGTGAATATCAGTAGCGTAAAATTGTACGACTGATTTTCGAGAGATCTGTTTCAAAGATCAACAATTTCACAATGATAAAGGAGATATTTATTACCTATCTGAGGTATCAATTTCATGAAGTGTAAATCAACGTGGTGGTGGACTATCATTTGGTGTCATCTACAATTTCATTTTTTTAAAAATTATACCCTTTACTTACAGCACTTAGTTAACTCCCATATTGTCTTTTAAGATTTACTGCCATTTAAAACAATTAGAAACATTTGACATTCTTTGATTAATGAGTATCCCCTTTATTAGTTGAACATTTGAAAAATAGATTTATTTATTTAATGATTACTAACGTAATTTAAGTTCCAGCTAGGCCCAGTTAGCTCAGTCTGTAGCGAGTCTGACTTTCAATCAAGGGGCAATGTGTTTGACTCCCCAAACAGGCACAGCCTCCATGATGATTGATATATGACATCTCACTATCAGTTGTCTCTCACCTCTGATTCAAGTGCTCAAGTACTGATTGACCTACCAGGATCCCAGAGTAATTAGCTGAACTGATCATCTGTTAGCCCTCAATGGCATAAAAATATGGCCAGGTGGTGATTCAAACTCACAACCCCTGGATTAATAGTCAGATGCACTAGTGACTAAGCTAACCAGGCCAAGCAAATGCCTGGTTACCTAAAATAGTTGCGTACTGTGTGCTAACACGAGGTTGAGCCAGTGTCCAGGAAAATGTGTTAGCTTACATTATCAAACATTTAACCGAACTGAACGCAGCCCAGTATCTTAAATTACCTACTGGTAAACAAAACTAATTTGGTGGATTATTTCACTTGAAGAATCCCATCTGATCAGCCATCATCATTTAAAGAAAAAGTGTTTCTTGTATGTCAGCCATGACCTTTTACATGTATATGTATCAAATAATCTTGCAAGGTCAATTTCACTACCAGAATTGCACGCAATTAATACCTTACAACTGCAATGCTGGGGACATTAACTACTAACGTATAAATAACATAAAGTAAGAGTTATTCTGTAGTATGAATATAACGTGATCACCCAGAAAGATTGCTCTAACTCGTAAGTTGTATTTTTTTTTCTTGCTTTGTATCGGAACCTAAACTGATTATCTTTGTAAAATATTAACTGTCTCGGTTTGAGGGTGCAAAATTAATGAATCGTAAAAACATTTAAATACTTTCATTAATATTTGAAAAGAACTAAAATTAAATCATTTAAATTCAAAGTCAATAATATGCAAAGCAGTACCTGTCTATCAAGTGACTGAATTTGTGCATTTTAACGGTGAAATAGAAAACGAGAAACAGTATTATGGTTGGGAAAGCAAATATAAACTCAAAATCTTAGTCTTACAGAGTGCGGAAAAGTCCCTTCATCAGGGATAGGTGAGAGTGATTGATTGATTGAATATTTAGCGTCATATTATGCAGTTGAGGGCTAACAGATGATCAGTTAATCTAACCACTCTCTCCTGGGATCCCGTAAGGTTAACTAGTACTTGAGCACACCCTATCTCTGCAAGTAACTTGATAACTTTCCCACTTGAATCAGCAGTGACAGACAAATGATAATGAGAAAAAATGTCATATATCAATCATCACAGAGATTGTGGCTGGGTGGAGATTCAAACTCAAGACCCCTGGATTGATAGTCTGACTTGCTTCCAACTGAGCTAATCGGACCTGGCAAGGATAGGTGAGAAAACACTCAGCATTTATCATAGTCTTTGCCTTGGTTAAGCATATCAATACATGTACACAGATGCTTTCCTTAAATAAGACTGAAGTTTTTTAAGTATACATATTATAATTCACCCACTTTACCTGATATAGAGTGCCTAGTGTATCCACTTTTACTGGTTAAAGTCATTATAAATTAAAAGCTCAATTATCATCCAAATTTTTCTTAAAAAGAGGGAGTGGGGGAGGAGGATTTATGTTGTTTATTTTAATTTTTTGTCGTTTTTTGTTTTTTAAAAGAAAATTAATAAAAAAGTATAGATATTATTTTTTTAATTATTATCATTATTTTTTTTTTTATGAAAATCAAAAAGGGTCAGGGCAGCATGAAAATTAAGGGGCGGGAAGGGATGATGATCTAGCAATTATTTATAATGAACTAAGGAAAACCTCAAAATTTAGGATATAACTATCAGCCTTCTGCAAGAGATTGTAGCTAGCAAACATTCTTACATTACATTTTAGACTGAATGGGCTCAGAGCCTTCCCTTTAGCATAGAGAGGTAAGTGACTTTTTTTTTAAAGGGTGGCCTTAGATAAGATTTTAAAAAAATGAATGAATGAATGTGGTTTTATGGCGTACCAACACACTGCAGGGTATTCAACGCCAACAGGAAGGAAGATTCCAGGTTCACTCTACATGTACAAAAACATCAAATTAACATATAGGTTAAAAAAATCACATCAACAAAATTAATGAATGTGCAGAATGAACCTAGAACCTTGATACCTGCAGAACGGCAGCGTCTCAGCAACAGCACAATGTTGGCAAAATATTATATAAGATAATAAATTATATTAACGTCAAGACTGGCATTTCTCAATTTTCGCCAACATGGCTATACAGTCATTATCAGTAGACTACACACATTGTTTCAATTTAAACACCTGTAAATTATTAATCAGTGTTCAATGTTAAACATGGTGCACCTGCATTTATAAAACACTTGTCAAGATGGCAGGTCACACTTATCAACATTTGGCAAGGCCGCTTATCTTAAACAAGACATATGTCATATTTCACACTCAATCACTTTACGCTGAGTCGTCTTCTTAAAATATCTGTGTTGCTGCTTTAAAAACAAAATGTTCCTATCTCTTTATTCTTATGACCCTCCAGAAATGTTGTCCACCTGTCTGTATTTTCAAACACTTGTATTGAGCGCTGACCACAGGTTCATTTTTCAGTTTATACCCCAGCAGTGGTCTAGTGGTAGAGCATCAGCCTTGCATGCAGAAGGTCATAGGTTCAATCCCAGAGTTTTAACAAAATTGATATCAAAATATAATAACATATCTGATCTATGTATGTTTCATTCATCAACATTACCAATGAATTGACTTAATCCATAATGTAACACTGTTGTTATTAACGGATACTTTGTTTTGTTTTCCCATGTTAAAAAAGACCCATCCCAACCCTCACTTTTGGAAAATGCACTGCCCCTGGAGAGTTTAATGGGAAGCTAAAGTGTGTTTGCTTGTTTGGATATTTAGCGTCATTTTCTTGTTATCCCGAGCTAACAGACTATCAGTTAACCTAACCATTGTTTCCTAGGATCCTGGAAGGCTTTACCAGTACTCGAGCACACCCACCACCACAAGTAACTGATAACTGTCTCATTTGAATTAGTGGTGAGAAAAAATGACAATGAGATGCAATGTCTTCTATGAATTATCACGGAGACTGTAGCCAGGCGGGGATTCAAACTCACGACCCCTGGATTGATAGTCAGGCGTGCTACTGACTGAGCTAATGGGACCTGGCTAGGTGTTACCTGTTCATAAATTATATATTTTGTTTAAAACTTACTCAAATCAATGACCTTTTTAAATGTAGGATAATATCTTACACTATAGTGTAATGAACTCCTCCAAAGGTTCCGTTACTAAGATTCTAGAATACAAATGTACTAAACAGCGAGAGATAATGTTTTTGTCAAACTTGAAATTTATCTAAATGCAAAATTAAGTACCATTATAAATGGTCATTACTTTCAGATTTTGTGATTATGTGAATTTAACAGATAATTTTCAAATTATTTGATATAAGAGCACTACTAATACATTAATGTTTTAAAAGTTAATATGTGAGCATGTAGATAACATGTGTTAACACGATAATAAAGAAATGTTTTTTAGAGTTTAAGTAACAAAAATGTCAGAAAACTGCACAATGAATTGTGTTAGAAAGTAACTTAGATCTACTTTCTGGAATATCCTGTGTTTACTGTATTCGCTCAACAGAAAAATTAAAACTATCAAAAATAAAGTCTCAAAAGCTTCGTTATGTTATCTGTTTATTTTTCATACATATTAAAGATGCCTCACCTATATCGCCAATATTTTTCTCAATTTTAGCAGTAAGACTGCACATTTACATCAAACGTCATATATCATGGATATTCTGTTCAATATCTTTTACCATATCTTGTCTCTGTAGCATAAAATTCTTTAATTCTGTTGACCAAATACTAAATCGTGACCCACGATAGAGTTCACTCACTGGCCAGTATCAGGCTATACTAAAACATTGACGAATAAAACAGAAAATGTTGACCTGTGTATTAACAGTTTTTTCATAAATAAGATAAACTACGAGGATGGAATGACAGCGATACAGGTGAGGCCTCTTTAAGCACTAGAAACTGAAAACAGTCCAGTCAACACATGTATAAAAAAATTTAGGAATTAATTGTTGAATAACAAGTCAATATTTATCTTCTTACATTACAAAGTCATGTCAAACCCATATTTGAAATATTTCAAATTTCACTGTATATCTTGAATTGAAACATACTGAAAATCAGCTCAAATTGTATTAAATAGATTTCATAAATGCAATTCAGACCAGGTAAAAGGCGTGGTGGTGCAGTTGATAAAGTGTCGTTTGCTCTCAAAAATAACAATCAGTGCCGGTTTTACCCCAGAAAATTTACTCATCATTGATTTATATAAGCTCTGAGCTTTTTCACAACTAAGCTAAAATAAATTGGTTTATTCAATTAACCATATTAACGCTTTACTCCATAGATACGCGTTTTCCGGCACCAATCACAGAATGCCTTTTGAAAACAGTGTAGGAAGAGTTCAGATTGCTCGTAATGAGCAATCTGAACACTTCCTGCACTGTTTTCCACTCTGTCAGTTAATATAAACATAATTTACCCATTGCTGATACGTGGTGAATTAATGCTTTCAATTTGGAAGAGTCCAAGAAAATGCTTATGGAGCAAAGGGTTAAATAATTTTATCGACTTTTTTTCTCTCCTAATTGTTAGTCCGCCACTTATTCCCGGCTTATAAATGTTTGATCGTTATTCATCGTGATTAGTTATTCCCTTGAAACAAAAGATTTTGCGTAAAATGGTTGTTGTAGCCAATTACTTGTGTAAATATTAATGTGGGAGTTAATGATTACAAACATCTACCATAAAACATCCTGATAGCCAAGAAAGTAATCGATTTTTTATATACAAACCAATCCTTTATGTTTAGTACAGGTTCTACCCAGGATTTTAAGTGTTTAATTTAAATTCAAATTTATGAACAAACTAGCATGAACACCCCCTTTTCTTTATTCCATCATATTTTAGCGAAATTAATAATTTTAACATATATGAAATTCAAGCGCACCAGAGTGTTTTTGCGCAATTAGTAGTGAATGTTTAAAATTCATTGTTTTTAAAAAAGTGTGTTTATTTCAGCCCCGGCATATTTGATTAAAGATGTAAAGGTAATACAAATTGCATTTTATCTGCATGAAAGTTAATCTTATCGCAGCAAATAAAATAAAGTAATTTAATAATGTTATTGAAAACAATTTTGAATAAATATTTATCCTTCTATAAAGGAAAAATGGCGAAAATTGTCCGAAAAATACTTCCACCAGGGGGCGCTGTTAACATGAAACTGCCATGCTATATTAAAAAAAAAACAAGCTTAAATGAAAGCTGTGACTTCATAGATCAATTGTACAGATTTTTGGAAAAATACGCAGATGTCAAAAAATTTGATAGGAACGCTGCAAACTACCTTAAATGAGTCACATGATTTATTTGATCTGTTTTATAGGTTTACATGTAATACAAATTGTTTAATATTGTATATTTATACAGGCGTACTACTTCCATGAATTTTTCACGGTATAGTCTCTGCATGCTCTTAGGAGACTTACCCTGATGGAAAAAAAGCATAACACGTTTCATAAATTTCACATATGAAATGCATGGCAACTTTCCTGATCATTTATTTATGAATTACACCACAGTTATAATAAAATACATAAAATAAAATTAAATTCTTTTATTTTATCACCACTTCACTGGAGCTTGCAGATACAGTGGTACCTCAAACTTTTTTAAATTATGCAATATGACTGGGAATATCAAGTGTAGATATTTAAGACTGCCTGTCAAACATTCTCACCTGGGAAGGAATAAATCGTCTTCCGTTTTTCAGCTTCTCTATTATTTAAATCGCAAAAAACTTCAAATTTTGACAGATTCGGTTACAGTTGTAAAGGCATAGAACACATCTTCTCACACCAGACTATTTGTATAATTACAACATGCCGAACAATTTATCACCTGTCTTTATTACAAACATTAGACTGGCACACACTTTTTTTTCAAATTTTATTATATATAATTAAAATATTTAATAATAGACAACCGGTCTAGTTTCTACAATGGTAGTTGTTGAGCTAATAAAAGACAATGACGGTGTACTTTTGTTTCATTATATATTCCTGGCAACCTAGCGGCAGCCATTGTTGTTGCTGAGACTGACAGCTCTGTGTTTTTTTAATTTTTCGTTCCGGTGTCAGTCATCTTCTCAAGACAAAATTACATCAAATCAAAGACAAATGATAAATTTTTCACACAACAAATAAAGATATTTGCCACAGTTAACCAGGTTGAGATATTTCTATCACTATGGTTGAGTCAAAGTTAATATAAAAGTATAATGAAAACAGCAGTGGTGGTTTAGTGGAAGAGAATTCACCACACATGCCAAAGGTCTTAGGTTCGATCCTTCGCCGGGTCGACATACCAAAGACTTGAAAAATGGTACTTAAGAAGCTTCCTCACCTCTAACTCAATATTTAGAGGACAGTTCTAGGTCAATATAACATGACTGGGTGGGGTATCCTATCATGTGCCTAAAGCATAATACTCCAGTGGGGCAAAGCTTAGAATATTGTCTCAAGTACACAGTCACAATATACGCAAAAATTGTTAAAAGTGATGCTAAACACCATACAGCAACAACATCTCATACAGTGACATTAAAATACTCTATACATATATACTCAATAATCATTTACCCATTCATAGCTATTTCAGTTCAGATTTCACTTTCAGTTCCATTGCTTTCAACTTATTTATTTTACATAGATTGTGAATTACAACATAGACAAATCACGCTCAAAGTCTTCCAGGGTACTAAATATATGCCAATAAAGTGTATTGGTCATGGACACCCAACATAACTGTAGCAGAGGATCAAACCCACGACCCTCCGATGCTCTACCACTGGACCACATGCTTCTATTCCACTCATCAAAATAACATAGTAAAGCCTCCTCAATGCCTAAACAGTTTTTCATCAGGATAGAATGAAATGTCTGAATGATCTTAAAATCTAACTAGATCTAGCAAATGATGAAAACAATACTAAGCTTACCTTGAGTCCTCATCACTGGCCGGTCAGGCCAGGGGCATAGTTATTGTAGCCCCAGGGCTGAAGTCTCTGTTGTACCATACTACACTGTTATAATCACTGATTGCATATTTTGTTCTGAAAGTAAAACATAGGTTCTAAGATAATTCAAGGAAGAATTTTAAATCTGGTTGTGCTGGATTTAAAGGATAGTTCTAGAACTCACACTTGATTCCTTAGTTCTGCCACTATATCTAGATCTCTTTAAAATAATGGCTATTGGGTTTCTTAGCTCTGCCGCTTTAGTTGGATCTCTTTATAACGGTAACTATTGGGTTTCTTAGTTCTGCCGCTTCAGTTAGATCTGTTAATAACAGTGGCTATTGGGTTTCTTAGTTCTGCCACTTTAGTTAGATCTCTTTATAATAATAATAAATAATAATGATAAAAGTCTTTATTTACAGAGGGTTACGCATTTAGTTACAAACTAATCTTCCATAACTCCCTTTATAACAGCAGCTTCTGGGTTTCTTAGTTCTGCTGCTTCAATTAGATCTCTTGATAAGAGTGGCTATTGGGTTTCTTAGTTCTGCCACTTTCATTAGATCTCTTTATAACAGTGACTATTGGGTTTCTTAGTTCTGCCACTTTCATTAGATCTCTTTATAACAGTAACCATTTGGTTTCTTAGTTCTGGCGCTTCAGTTAGATCTCTTTATAACAGTGACTAGTTCGTTTCTGAGTTCTGCCACTTTAGTTAGATTTCTTTATGACAGTGACTATTGGTTTTCTTAGTTCTGCCACTTCAGTTAGATCTGTTTATAACAGTGGCTATTGGGTTTCTTAGTTCTGCAACTTTATTTAGATCTCTTTATAACAGTGACTATTGGGTTTCTTAGTTCTGCCGCTTAAGTTAGATCTTTTTATAATAGTGACTATTGGGATTCTTAGTTCTGCCACTTTAGTGAGATCTCTTTATAACAGTGACCATTTGGTTTCTTAGTTCTCCCACTTCAGTTAAATCTCTTTATAACAGTGGCTATTGAGTTTCTAGGTTCTGTCACTTTATCTAGATCTCTTTAAAAAATAATAGCTATTGGGTTTCTTAGTTCTGCCACTTTAGTTAGATCTCTTTATAATAGTGACTGTTGGGTGTCTTAGTTCTGCCACTTTAGTTATATCTCTTTATAACAGTGACTATTGGGTTTCTTAGTTCTGCCGCTTAAGTTAGATCTTTTTATAATAGTGACTATTGGGATTCTTAGTTCTGCCACTTTAGTGAGATCTCTTTATAACAGTGACCATTTGGTTTCTTAGTTCTCCCACTTCAGTTAAATCTCTTTATAACAGTGGCTATTGAGTTTCTAGGTTCTGTCACTTTATCTAGATCTCTTTAAAAAATAATAGCTATTGGGTTTCTTAGTTCTGCCACTTTAGTTAGATCTCTTTATAATAGTGACTGTTGGGTGTCTTAGTTCTGCCACTTTAGTTATATCTCTTTATAATAGTGACTATTGGGTTTATTAGTTCTGCCACTTTAGTTAGATCTCTTTAAAATAGTGGTTATTGGGTTTCTTAGTTCTGCCACTTAAGTTAGATCTGTTTATAACAGTGGCTATTGGGTTTCTTAGTTCTGCCACTTTAGTCAGATCTCTTTCTATCAGTGACTATTGTGTTTCTTAGTTCTGCCACTTTAGTTAGATCTCTTTATAACAGTGACCATTGGTTTCTTAGTTCTGCCACTTTAGTTAGATCTCTTTCTATCAGTGACTATTGTGTTTCTTAGTTCTGCCATTTTACTTAGATCTCTATATAAAAGTGACTATTGTGTTTCTTAGTTCTGCCACTTTAGTTAGATCTCTTCATAACAGTGACTTTTGAGTTTTTTAGTTCTGCCACTTTAGTTAGAACATTTATTACAGTGGTTATTAGGTTTCTAAGATCTACCAGTTTAGTTAGATCTCTTTATAACAGTGACTATTGAGTTTCTTAGTTCTACCACTTTAGTGAGATCACTATATTGCAGTGACTATTGGGTTTCTTAGTTCTGCCACTTTATCTAAATCTCTTTAAAATAATGGCTATTGGGTTTCTTAGTTCTGCCACTTTAGTTATATCTTTTTATAACAGTGATTATTGGGTTTCTTAGTTCTGTCACTTAAGTTATATCTCTTTATAACAGTGACTATTGGGTTTCTAAGTTCTGCCACTTTAGTTCCATCTCTTAATAACAGTGACTATTGGGTTTCTTAGTTCTGCCACATTAGTTAGATCTCTTTATAACAGTGACTAGTGGGTTTCTTAGTTCTACTACTTTAGATAGATCTCTTTCTATCAGTGACTATTTGGTTTTTCAAATCTGCCACTTTAGTTGTATCTATTTACAACAGTGACTTTTAGGTTTGTCAAATCTGCCACTTTTCCTATATCTCTTTATTACAGTGACTTTTGGGTTTCTCAAATCTGCCACTTTAGTTGTATTTTATAATAGTGACTTTTGGGTTTCTCTAATCTGCTACTTTACCTATACAATATCTCTTTATATCAGTGACTATTGGGCTCCTTAGTTCTGCCACTTTAGTTATATCTCTTTATGACAGTGACTACTTGGACCTGTATATCTCAAATATCAGGGATATAGTTGTGAGTGTAAAATTTTATAAAAAAAAAAAAAAATGTTTATTGAATGATGGAAATGAAATTCAGATACTTCATTTGATACTGAGGTGGCCCGCTGTGGTGTATTCAAATCGGGACAACAGTCAAAATGATCAGTATTTTAAACAGCCATACATCAACTGTCAAAATCTAAATAAACTCAATCTGTCTTTGTGCGTAATAGAGTTAAGCGTTGTGATCACAATCTTACACCTTAGTCGTTTGAGGAATCTCGTTTTAATGAATCTATACAGTTAGAGATGCCCCGCAGAGAAAGTGGCGGAGCCCACGTTATTAATTTCCTGTGATGGATTACTCGTGCTGATTGGTCAAATTACTAAATATATCACTGCGGATTATCCTGAAAGCATGTTTTGTTAGCTGCACGTAAATGCCTCATTTCAGGCAGAAAGCTCATATTGCTTTTTATGGTCATTTTGTCAAGTGAAAAAGACCAAAAACGTCCATATCATAGCGCCTAAATGCCGTTTCAACTTTTGACATCAATTACGGTTGGTCAGTATTGATTAAAAGCTTTACACCTTGCAGACCGCGACCAATATTTAATACGCTGTCCACTGAAGCGAAAGTTATCAAATTAACTGCTTTCATTGACAGTGGATATTTTAACACTGACAGCCCACTAGATTAATATGGCTACAATTCCATATAGTTTGACATTTAACCTTATCCGCTGGAATGAACTGAAATGAACATAAATTACAAAAAATAATTTTAAATCAATTAAAATCATATTTTTTTTGAGAAAAAAAAAAGCCCACAAATCCATTATGCCAGAAATAATTAAGTCAAAGATAAATTCTTATAACTTTTATTATATCATTAATTCATGATTTTTTAAAGGCAATCTATCAGGAAATATTGCTATAAATGTCTAAAAAATTAAATTATTTTGAAAACTGATACAAAGCATCTCATATATGCATAAATCTCATCAATAAATAAAATACAAATTATTTATACTTTAAATCCATCATAATATGGCCATCCTTAAAAAATGTTTGTTTGCTGTGCTCTTCATGTGGGCAGGTAGGTAGCTAATTTTTTTTTTTGCCCGATTTTGATTTTAAATAGTCATTTTAAACAAAAAATGGACAGAAAACCTAAAAAAAAAATGTTCAATGCTTTGAAAGTCAATAAAAAAGTTTGAGTAGCTGCACTTTTCTTTTTTAAGAACAGCCTATGCAATATGTAAAACAAGAGTTGTCAGAAGACAACAAAGCTCGTCGATGGGATAAAACTCACCACTCATGCAAAGACTGAGATTGGAGATAAACACCAAAACTTAAACGCATCTAAACGCAAAAGTTTAAAAGCTGTGTCTACAAACGCTGCAGACCTCATGGCAATAGCTCTCCTGGACATTCTTCCTGGCAAACTAAAAAAGGTATTTTAGAAAAAAAATAACTGTGAAATTGAAATGAAATCATCATTCTAATAATAAATAGCACATAAATACTGCTTGATGACTATTGACTCTTCATTCACTCTTTCTAAGATGAAACAAATTCAGCATAATGTGACCAATATGACAGATCAAATTGAAATCAAAATGAAATCATGAAACCCTTTTCATTTCCATTAAAAAAAAACAAGAGGGCCTGAGGATGCTCTACTGACTCATAGTGGCCATTGCACTTTTTGAAATTTCACAATATTTACCCTCTTTGAGGGTCCTCTTAACAACTTATAAATACCCCACCACACCTATACTACCGAACAAAAACTTCTGTATAGTCTCCTATGCAAAAGAAACATCCATGTGAAGTTTAACTGGCCTAGTGTTTTCAAAGAAAGTGCTGCTAACAGACGACAGATGACAGACAACGTGCCATTACATAAGCTGGCCTTTGTCCAGTAGAGCTAAAGATTTAAAAAAAAATAAAATTCTCCCAGCCCCACCCCCCCCCCCCCCCCCCCCCCATGTTTTATGATATTTTAAAATTTATAATGGCCTTAAAGCAACACATTCACGTTTGAACTTTTAAAAAAAATTAATTGAGTTATGAGCACATTTCTCATACAAACATATGATCAATTAGCTGTATATGAGCATATAAACACAATCCGGAACAAAATGATGCCCAAATTATAATGCGTGACTAACACTTAATAAAACAAGTGTGTAACTCACCCGAGTCAAAAACAATTGTCAAAATGACTTTCAAGCCAGGTAAAGTACACTACGCACTAAAACGTGAAGTTTTTTAATACGACTCGCATAATTCAATTTGAAGCCAAGTTGGAATCCTCGGCAATTTAAAAATAATTTATAAAGCGTTTGTCACGCTTTATAATTTGGACATCTTTTTTTATAATTCTAAAGCGTTCTGGATAGTGTTTGTTAGCACATATACAGTTCACTGACCATATATTTACGTATGGGAAATGTGCTCACAACTCAAATGAAAAACTTTTTAAAAAAGTTTAAACGTGGATGTGTTGCTTTAAGTGAGAAATTATTTGAATGTAGACCCAGTCAGGAAATCCCTTTTCAATATTTTATTTTAGCATGCTTATGGCAATAAGGGATCAGTTGGTATATATTGAGGGAAAATGTCTTCTGGCAATTTTTTTTTTATTTTTAAAAACGATATTCCTCCTTTAACCCTTTACTCCATAGATACTTGTTTTCCGCACCAATCACAGAAGGCCTTTGACAACAGTGCAATCTGACGTAACGAGCAATCTGAACACTTCCTGCACTGTTTTCCACTCTGTCAGTTAATATAAACATAATTCACCCAATAATTCAAAAGCCTTCTATATTAGAGGTGTCAAAAGGCATCTATATTGGAGGTGTCAAAAGGCGTCTATATTAGAGGTGTCAAAAGGCATCTATATTAGAGGTGTCTAAAGGCATCTATATGAAGTAAAGGGTTAAACCCTTTTTTTAAATTTGAGCAACCAAAACATGATAAAGAGTGCATCAATCAACACAAATTATATTAATTTGCATATTTTAACTACTTTAATAGAACTTGCCTTTCTCATGTTTTCATGAATTCAATTTACGCTAGACTCTCTGATCTATACATAATTTCATGAATGAGGTATCAAAGTCAATCATCTTCCTACTAACAAGCCGTCAATGTTACATTATTACTTTTTATTATCAATTATGAAGAAAAAGAAAACTGAATCAACATCTTTAATGTAAAAATATCAATTTGCGATTGGACTGAAATGTAGAAAACCAGTGTGGGAGAAAATTAACATTAATGCAGTTAGTTTCACATCACATGGACCCTCATGAGCTTTAAGGAAGATTGCTGGTATTCGCAAACATCCCTATTTCTTGATGCAGCTATTCACTTAATATTTTGAATATTTGTTCTTCTGGGCTATCAGTCATACTCATTAAAGGTAGTATATCAGGATTTTTCAAAATTTTAAAATCAGCAAAAAAAAATTCCCAATATATCATGTCTAAATATACTCACTGACCCTGTATTGCCATAAGGATATAATTATATCAAACATGTTAAAATAATATGTCTAAAAGGGATTTCCTAATCCAGGACTAGATTTCTGTCTTAAAACTGCATTTTTTTGTGACATATCAAACGAGTCACATGATTTCATTTTGATTTTAATTTGATCTGTCATACTGGTTTACAGATTTTACATTTTATTTTCATCTTAGAGATTTAAATTGAGAGTAACTTTTTTTTTTTAAGCTCTAGCGAGAGCAGTCAACAGTCTATCCACAGCACTACCACCCTGTCTTTAACCAGAATATCAATTATTATCAAGTGCACAGGTGAATGGTATCATTGTGGTCTTTGTGGGGAACAAAATATTTATTAAAAATTAAAATCATTTTACACCTTGCACTGCACCACAATTTATTTGGTATAAAAAAGACGTTATATTTCCTATTATCAAAACAACCTATAAATTATTATTAAAAAAAAAGTTCTAAGAAAGTGTCAATATCATTTTGTACGCACACACAACTGTAAAACAAGGTACAGTTCATCAGCTATCGTACAGATCTCGTCCAACAAACTGGTGACAAAGTGTGAGTGACAGCTGCCATTTTGTTATTTTATGGTTAATATCCTCATGTTAATTTTCATAACAATTTCCTTTTCCTACAATAAAAGTTGTAATACAATAACAAACTTTCATCGAAACTTTTTTTTTCTTCTTAATTTTACTTTATCCAACTTCTGTTTAGCTACCGTATATCTATTTAATCCAGCTGGACGTCTGTCTAGTAGCGAGTATCATATGACTCAAAACGTTACACATGCAAATGGAGAGACTCAATTCTATAATTGGAAATATAGAGGGACTTGTGACTTAATTCATACAAACTATGGTGTAACATGAACTTAAGTCATAAAAAACAAAGTAAGATATAAATTATACTTCATTCATTATACTAAGAAACCATTGCAAGACTATTTCATTCTCTCTTGCAAACTACAGCTTGACTTGAACTTCAATCAATCAAACTTGTTCAAAGAAACAGGATTTAACTTGATCATAGACACTATAGCTGGACTTAAGCCTCACTCAATCAAACTCAAGCAAACTTAAACTACATTCATAGAAACTATAGCTGGACTTGAACCTCACTCAATCAAACTCAATCAAACTTAGATTGCATTCATAGAAACTACAGCTGGACTTCAACCTCACTCAAGCAAACTCAATCAAACTTAGATTACATTCATAGAAACTACAGCTAGACTTGAACCTCACTCAATCAAACTCAAGCAAACTTAAGTTACATTCATAGAAACTACAGCTGGACTTGAACCTCACTCAATCAAACTCAAGCAAACTTAGATTAAATTCATAGAAGCTACAGCTGGACTTGAACCTCACTCAATCAAACTCAAGCAAACTTAAACTACATTCATAGAAACTATAGCTGGACTTGAACCTCACTCAATCAAACTCAAGCAAATTTAGATTACATTCATAGCAACTACAACTGGACTTGAACCTCACTCAATCAAACTCAAGCAAACTTAGATTACATTCATAGAAACTATAGCTGGACTTGAACCTCACTCAATCAAACTCAAGCAAACTTAGATTACATTCATAGAAACTATAGCTGGACTTGAAGCTCACTCAATCAAACTCAAGCAAACTTAGATTACATTCATAGAAACTATAGCTGGACTTGAACCTCACTCAATCAAACTCAAGCAAATTTAGATTACATTCATAGCAACTACAACTGGACTTGAACCTCACTCAATCAAACTCAAGCAAACTTAGATTACATTCATAGAAACTATAGCTGGACTTGAACCTCACTCAATCAAACTCAAGCAAACTTAGATTAAATTCATAGAAACTATAGCTGGACTTGAACCTCACTCAATCAAACTCAAACTTAGATTACATTCATAGAAACTATGGTTGGACTTAAGCCTCACTCAATAAATCTCAAGCAAACTTAGATTACATTCATAGAAACTACAGCTGGACTTGAACCTCACTCAATCAAACTCAAGCAAATTTAAACTTCATGAATAGAAACTGCAGATTGTTTCAAATTTCACACATTCAGGCTAAATTACATGAATAGAAACTCAATGTACTTCAGTTATTCAGAAGATTCAGAAACTTCATTCACAGAAAATATAGCTGGGACTTGACCTCCGTTCATTCAAACTAGAGCAGACTTAAATTTTGTTCATAACTGCTACAAAGGGATGTGGAATCAAAGAGAAGCTTGAATTTAGTGGGTTTATAATTCGCATGTGTGAGGTCAAACCATAAAATATTAAAATGAGTACCTAAAAACAAAGTTATAAACTGTTTGATTTAAACATAGTTATTTTACGTCAATTGTGAGATATGATATCTTATTAAATCATGCTACAGCTATTCCTGGGTAGAACCAGTACTAAGAATAATGCAGATAAAGTCTCTTGCTCAAGTACACCACTTATAGCCATGGCGGAGGATCAAACCCGTAACCTTCTTATCCTGGGTATGATATATGCCCTGCCACAGGATCATGCGCTCCGCTCCACCGTTAGGTGAAAAACCACCATGTTTTTATATTAAATTTTATTCCAAATATATTTTAGAATGTTCTTTAATGCACTGCACAAGTTTTGACTGAAACCCTAGGTATATAAAACACCACCACAACATCCTACGAAACCACACCCACACATATGTCATGATATACAAAATTGTTTTATTAATATTATTTTCTTATAATCTCCCTTGCCTTGCATAAGTAGTACTGATAGAGTTATATCCCTTAGAAATACAATATGTGACAAGACCAATAGAAAAAACAAATAAGTATGTGAGCCTAAAGACTTACCTTTTTCGTTTAAGTGTAAACAAATAACAAGATTTTATAATATTTTGTATAAATTCAGGACAGAATTGTCTTCTGTTATTGCAGGGAAGCTCTATTAGAAATACAGGCATTAAAAGATTTATGGCGACTTCTACACAATAAAAAGCATTTCTTTCTCCAGCAGACGTCACTTGACAGTCACTTTCCCCAACCTATCAGAAATGTAAGTTTGAGTAAGGGCTTCTGTCTGTGATGATAGATTGTTTATCATTTACACTTATCACTCTCCATTCAGTTGTATGGTATCTATATGTGATTAAATGTCACCTCCTGAAAAATGGGTCTGGATGCAGATAAGTAAGTTGTACAAATTGTGGAACGTTTCGGAGGATTTTCATTTTCGTATACGCAATGAAAATCTGCATGAATATAAAACTGTCACCTCGTAAAAGACGAGGAAGCCATTTTGTCTCAGACACATAATTTGAAGAAGCGATCAGTTTGTACATGCAGATCAAGCATCTGTCAAACTCCGACTGCTTGCATTTAACCTGCTCTCGTCTGTTAGCCCTCGATGGTATAATGGTAGGGTGACAAACAGGGTCTAGAAAATGATGAACCGGGACAGTTATTGCAACAAGCAATGTTGTAATTACCAAAATGTTTGTTAAGGTGTGTAGTTTATGTAATCACAGGCATAAATCAGCATAAGTGATGGCCATCAGAGAAATCCAAGTTGGCCGCCAAAATGAAAATTTCAATCCAAATTATGTCAATACTAATTTTATTACATATTTTAAATTCAAACAAGAAATAACAACCTCAGAACCTCTATACAGTAAAATATTTAAAAAGAATAGTTATTTTCAGTTATATTTTTTATTAAATTCAAGGTCAAAGGCAAAACTTAAAAATTGTAAAAAAATACAATTTTTACTCTAAACGATAATATTTGTTAGTAATTTTACAAATACTTTAAGTATTTGAGGTTTTACTACATCAAAAGTCCATATTCGAGTTCAGCACCTGTCTCTATATTTGCTAACATGGTGAACAAGTTTTCATAGACAAGCTATTGAATAATCCCCTCGCAGCTGCAAGCTTTGGTACATTGCTGTTTGATGCTTGAGCAACCACATTCGTCAGTGTACAGGTCAGAACAAGTACAAATCAGGTAACTCAAAAGTTCTGGTGGGGCTACAGCTTGTGGCATAAGCTATGGTGTATACAAACCTGCAAATCCTTGGATTTACCAAAGTCTAACCAATCAAGTGGAGAAATATTGGGGTTCAGTGATAACCTCCATATGAACAGCTGCTATATGCAGCACAGTAAATGAAGATCAATGCTGTCTGAAGGCATTTTCCGTGGTCTGACCTGCTTTTTGCTAAGTACATGCAAACTCCAAGAGCGTTAAGTGCGGTACAGTGACTAAATATGTCCTTACAGAAGACCTACAAACTTAAATGCAGCCGCTTTTGTCTCAGGGGACAGAACTGGCTGTGTACTAAGATTTACAATATCTGCAAGCTCATCAGCTTGAAAAGCCTTTTTCTTCCCTATACCATGGAAAGAAGAACAGGTGTCACCACCAGTTAGACAGTACACAGAAAGCATGATATGTAACTGCTGAGCAGTCAATGTGTTGGCAAATGTATCTCGTGAGGTCTCTGTGTATACTTTTTCTACCAGATTTGAAAAAGATGGATTTCAAGTTCATCTGAGAGAAGTGGTGTACAAGAAGTACAAACACATCAGTGTCAGGACTAAAGACTGCTTGCTGTATACTAAGTGAAGAAGCATGTGCAACATGTAGATAGATTCTAGAGTCAGCTTCTTCATGATCAGACTATAATGATCGAACATATTCCACAGATGTAGAAGTAACCTTTAAAAGTTACATCCCCTAAACCACCTGTACATAGACAAAAGTGTTGTCATCAAGCAGCTCATGGTAGTTTTCTGTGAGTTACATAGTTTACAACCTTATCAATTCACATTTACTTTATGTGGACACCACTCTTCCAGTCGCCAACTGCCATTTCGACTTAAATTGCAACTGACTCTGAAGCAGAGACATTTTCACTGCGATTTTGATGTGTTTTGGTCTTCAGGCTCCCAAAAATGTACCTGTAAAATGGTATGTACCTGTGAAGCCCTTGTCTATGTGCAAGAATGAATAGCCAAAAGGATGAAGCGATCATCTGATATGAAGTGTCTTGATTCCAGACTGAGGCTGCAGCATCTGAACTACAGTCATAGCATCAAAAACAAAACAATCAACTACACTGTAAGCATTCATTGCAAAACCCTCTAAACCAATGATTCTTTCAAGTTTCTCAAGGAAAGTAGACTTCTTTGTAAACATGAAAGAATCATCGTTCAATGGATTGTTTTCTGCGACTTCTAGGATGTTGTCAAACCATAAGGAATTAAAAGAGCCATTTGTGAGCTATTCTACAAATTTACTTTCTTCAAACTTTTCAACTAACTCAACTGAAGGTCTATTATTTTGATATTATTTAAGATAATATTAGCCATGAATCTTGAATAAACAGTTCTGTTGGAAAAGAACATGAAGGAAAACCTATTTACTTTTGTGTACTGATGTGCTTGCCATAATCCATGCCTGGAAGATGCCAAATAAAGATTCATGGGTGAAGAAACTTCTGACAAAATTTAATAATCATTCCAAAATCTGAACAGTGGAGAAGATGCCCTACCCTTTGACATGAATACATGTAAGTCTACAATCTACAAGTGGAAGAATTTCTGTTTGTATGTCATGTAACAAAGTCAGCATCTAGATGTTTAAATGTGTCTATCATTGCTGATGTAATCAGTTTTGAATAATCTTTAGCCCATTTAAAGAGACCTTGCCTATACATTTTATGTCCACGAAATGATCCAACTGTACCTATTCTAAAAGAAACCTATGTAACTTGAAAAAATTGGTGCAATTTTCTACAACAACACTTGTTATTTTCTAGAAAAAGTGTTTAAAAAGGTCCTCTATGAATTATTGTATTTGTGATTGATTTTATTGAAACCAATTTTTGATAGTTTCGGAAGACACTTTGCTGATTACCGGAAATCCGAAGATGTATTATTGTCACTCTGGAATTATAGTATTTAGGATAGTTGTTGTTGGTAGCATTTATAGCGGGACAGGATTTAATCGACAACAACACCACATTCTGACTGTGTGACATGCATTACAGAAGCAAAACAAAACACATGTTTCTGAACAAAAAATGTATAATATTGCTTTATTCATATGATAGCATTTAAATAATCAGTGTTAAATATTTTATCCTAAAACTATCTGACTTATAGATGATGCCTCTTTAAGGAACTGATGAAAACTTTGGTTCAGAAACTCATCTCTCATCACACAAGATTCTATCAAAATCTTTGCCTGAAAGAATAAGTTTGGCAGTTACTCGAGCAAATACATCAGATTCTACAAACATCTGCTTCAGACCTGCATCCCCATATTTATAGTCTATCCCTCCAAAAACGGACATAATGAAGTGCATGCCACCCTCAAGTGGATGAACACTTTCAAACTCCCTTGGATTTGCCCGTACAATTTCTAATGCATTTGACAGTAGTGCCTTTTAGATTTCTTTCTAATATGACAGACTTGCATAGGAAATGCATTTTAGCACTCTTTTAATATGCTTCCCTGTTAATTGGCTTGTTTCAATGTTCAGGGTTCTTGACTGGGCCAATGCTTGTATCTGGGACTTAATTAAGGATAGGTCATAAACATATTTCTTAGTTATAATATAAACAACATTTTCAAACTTTCATCATCATCATATTTAGTAATCACATCCCTCTGGAAGAGTATTCTCGCAATGTGGTTAAAATACTGAGCACTCGCAGCAGTCAAATCAGCTTTTACAGATAAAAAGTAAGTTCTTTTTGTACAGTGAGATTAAAAGAAGGTAAAAACATCAACAGTGAAACTTGATGACACCCAGTCTTACAAGGATCTACTAACTCAGATGGAAGTCTGTTCTTGAGAACAAAGGACACCCGATAGCAACTGTTCAGAAATGCACTTTTCTTCGCAGATAGCTGAATAAACTGATGATTGTGCCCTCTTGTGGAAGTTCTAGTTTGTCTAAGGGGAGGATTTGGTCTGGTGTCAACTAGGTTGTTGTAGATTTTGTAGAACATTGTGACCCGAACATTGTTGCGACAGTGCTTGGGGTTTCACACTTAGGTCTATCAACATGTCAATGACACTGCTAGTCCTTGAGTAGTCATGCACGACAAAACAAGCTGTGCTATGCTGGACCATCAGGCAGTCCGTGTGGGAGAACCATACTGTTGAGGAGTACTCTAGGATTGGCCGGACATATGTGCGGTATGCTTTTGACCTTGATTTTGATGAGAATGATACTAATATGTTTCTCCTGATAAAGTATATGGTGGAGTTTGCAATTTTGGTTGTGTTGTTGATTTGCATTTGTTTAGATATTCACAAACAATAAACAAGTTCATTTTTCAATTCTTATGATTTAGATTCACTTTTACATGTTGGTCTGACAAGTAGGTTGCTAAACAACCTTTCTATCTGTGGTAGTGTGCTTCTACAGCTACAAGTTCACCTTTAGAACTAACTAACCTGGAATGAAGAGCATTATAAATCACATTTTGCAGATTACATCTTTAATAGTTGTTGTGTATAGTTTAGAGATTTCATCTATTGATCCTTCAACTTTTGACCACTTATTTCTTTGTTTTGCGCTGTAACTTTCACCACAATAAAACACATGTCTTTCCAGCAAAATTAAGCAACATTTATTTGGGACCTTGTTAAAAGGAATTTATCGGAACTTTTAAAATTGGTTAAAAACATGTCTTTCCATTATATCATACCTTTATATACTCAATGACCCGGTATTCTCAAAAGGATATATGTTTAAACATGCCAAAATAATATATTCAAAAGGGATTTCTTAACTTGGGTTACGTACCTAGGTAAGACTAAAATAGATATTCGTATTAAATGAGTCAAGTGATTTCATTTTTTATTTTAGTTTGATTCGTATGCACAGGGGCGGATCCATGATTTTATGTTTAGAGAGGCGCAACACAAAATCTGAATTGAAAATAATAAAATATAGGAATTTATTGGGAGGGGGAGTACACTGTTTTCTTTAAGAGTATATCGGCTATTGATACAGGCTGACACGTAGTAAATATTGTTTCATCTTAGAAATAGTCCAAATGACGTCAAGCAGTATTAAAGAGCTGTCGGTTCTTAGAATAGGGATTTCGTTTCAAGTTTACCTCTCCAATTTAAATATCGATTTTGTCACGTTTTGGTTGATTTGACATATTTATATAGCATTTTTTCCTGATATAGGCTTACTCCCTCTAATTTTGAATACTGTTAATAATGAAGAAACTTTGATCTGCATGCCTTATAATATACTATCTTTATTTCTCCATTCCTGATCTTTTACAGATTCACCACAATATTCACAGAATAAGCATCATTATTTATTTCTACACACAAAAAGCAGGGAATCAAATTTTGCAAGATCTAGGGTTATTTTATTCTGGTTAAATATTGTTGTGTTTTTACAACAAGAGTTGTCAAAAGACAACAAAGCTCGCCCCTGGGTGTCTAAGTCCAAAAATGGCCATTACTGTGCCAAAATGAAATCCAGAGTTATGGTTCTTGTCTCTGTGTGTTCCATTGATGATGGTGAACACACATGCGAAGTTTCATTCACATCCAATGAGTGGTTGCATAGATATCTTTAACTTTAATGCAAAAGTTTAACCTGGGTGTCTAAAGACGACGCCAACTTTCCTTAGATGGTTTATACTCTTCTGAAAATACATTCATTATTGACCATTACCTGAAAAATAAAGGGGACTTAACTGATAGGGAACACTGTACATACACACCATAAATAGATTGATTTTTACCATTTAAACCCGTTTTTTTTTTTTATAGAATTTAAACAACATTAATTAAATAGCATAAATTATAGTTTTTAAATGAGTATGACATGAACAACTTTTAATTTTACATGACGGTTTGTTTGAAATTTATGTTTTTCAGCAACACTGAAAACCAAGGTCAATGAATTTTGTTTACAATGCGAACAGATGCTAGAAGGCAAAGAAAAATTAAGGTTTTCTTTAATTTTAAATAACTTATATCATGGCTATAGATAAGATTCAATTCATGGGCAACTTACCTTCAATCTGCAGTTGAATGCTTATTAATTTTGTCTTTTATTTTGTAATTTCCCTCCTGTAAACTTTCAACTGGTGTGTATATAAAATTCACCTCAACAAATTAGTCCTATGGAAACTTTCCAGATAATTATTTTAAGACATAAATACATTCATGGGTGCAAAACAATCTTTAGAAAGACTCAAAGGTTTTCAGAAAAATATTGTGTATGCTTACCTTTTCCGTACATATTTTATATATACTTGTACAGAACAATCTTTCTTACACAAGATAATCAACTTCATATTTTTTACTTATGCATTTAAGTATTAAGTATTGCAATAATGAGACTACATAAAATTTCTTTGAAATAAAATAAATGTGAGATTTGTAAAAAAAAAAAAAACTGCTGTTTTTATAGCAGATTTTAACAATTTTGCTTTCTTTTTCTAAAAAAATGAAAAAATTCGATAAAAAAGATAATAAATTAAATTTTCGGCATTACTTACTTGCATCAATATAAAGAAAAATATTATATACATTTTTTAATAAACTATTAACATTCTGAAGTTTTGGCTTGAAATTTTCATTTTGGCCGCCATCTTGGATTTCTCGGATGGCCACCACTTATGCCAATGGTTTCATGAACTACAAACCCTGACAAACATTTTGGTTTAGAACATTTCTTGTTGCAATGACTGTTCCACCTACCCATATTTTTAATGAACTATTGAGCTCAGAGTCACCCTACCAAAAACAACTGGTAAACATTCAAATAAACATTTACCACAAAATGATAGAAATTACAAGAAGAGAAATCATTGACAATACTCAACAAAACTTTTAAAAGATTAAATAGCTTTTTGATACAGACTTTGTGTCCAAGGTGAAGTGTCATACCATAATTAGTAAAAATATGAGTATATTTTTATCGAGGTTTTACACCATATTCACCAAATTACATGTTATATTTTATAATTATGGCATCAAGTTATATTGGTGGTGGAAGACACCAGGATCCTTCTATGTAAAAAAAAATTGTTTTAATGGGGTTTACCACCATTTTCAACACATGAAAGGTTACATATGGCATATCATGATTTGTATTTCAGGAAGACCTCAGAATGAATTTGAGTAGAAAGTAACTGAAAGTATAACAGGCAAACTTTCTCAAATAAAGTTTTTGGTGCGAGCAAGACTCGAACCCATGAACTCAGCGATGAAAGGTATTCAAAGGCAATGTTTTCAAAGGCCTTCTGTAATTGGCAAGGGAAAACGCATATCTATGGAGTAAAGGGTTAAATGAAGAACAAAATGGTATTTTTTCAGTCTGATGATTTCGAACAAGAGCACAGGTTCAAACTAGGACTTGTTGGACCACTCAAATCACCATTCCAATGCTTCCTCAACCAAACCAGACTGTGACTTACATATATTTCTCCCACCCATTTTCATCTTACTGTTGCATATTAAATTACCTTTCTTCTTTACAGCATTCATCATTTGAAACTTCATTCAAACAACGGGCATCATCTTCTGCTGCATTCAGCATTATCTGTAAATAACAATCTTATAATGAAACCTTCTTACTAGTACAACTTTTACAAATCTTGCTCGGTCTCCCTTACAAAAATGTGTATTTGTCTGAACAAGACTTTTTTTATATGTAGGTAGGTGTGGATTTTTTTGGGGGGCTAAAGATATTTTTTCTACTAAATTATCAAGTAAACTTTATTTGCTTACTTGATGGGTCAAAACAAAATTGGAACATTATTTCTGTTACCATCATACTCTGACCCAGTGTCTTATGCTTCACACACCATGACACTCTGATCTAGTGTCTAAAGCTCTTCCAAGAGCTTCACCCACTCACAACACTCTGACCCAGTGTTTTATGCTTCATACACCATGACACTCTGATCTAGTGTCTAAAGCTCTTCCAAGAGCTTCACCCACTCACAACACTCTGACCCAGTGTCTTATGCTTCACACACCATGACACTCTGATCTAGTGTCTAAAGCTCTTCCAAGAGCTTCACCCACTCACAACACTCTGACCCAGTGTCTTATGCTTCACACACCATGACACTCTGATCTAGTGTCTAAAGCTCTTCCAAGAGCTTCACCCACTCACAACACTCTGACCCAGTGTTTTATGCTTCATACACCATGACACTCTGATCTAGTGTCTAAAGCTCTTCCAGGAGCTTCACCCACTCACAACACTCTGACCCAGTGTCTTATGCTCCACACACCCACATTGATCCAGCTTCTAAAGCTCTACCAGGAGCTCTACACACCCACAGTACTCTGATGCAACATCTAAATCTCCACACATCTACAACACTCTGATCTAGTGTCTTAAGCACCACATACCCATAACACTCTGATCCAGCTTCTAAAGCTCTATTAAGAGCTCTACACACCCACAGTACTCTGATGCAACATCTAAATCTCCACACATCTACAACACTCTGATCTAGTGTCTTAAGCACCACACACCCATAACACTCTGATCCAGCTTCTAAAGCTCTACCAGGAGCTTTACACACCCACAGTACTCTTATGCAACATCTAAATCTCCACACATCTACAACACTCTGATCTAGTGTCTTAAGCACCACACACCCATAACACTCTGATCCAGCTTCTAAAGCTCTACCAGGAGCTTTACACACCCACAGTACTCTGATGCAACATCTAAATCTCCACACATCTACAACACTCTGATCTAGTGTCTTAAGCACCACATACCCATAACACTCTGATCCAGCTTCTAAAGCTCTATTAAGAGCTCTACACACCCACAGTACTCTGATGCAACATCTAAATCTCCACACATCTACAACACTCTGATCTAGTGTCTTAAGCACCACACACCCATAACACTCTGATCCAGCTTCTAAAGCTCTACCAGGAGCTTTACACACCCACAGTACTCTGATGCAACATCTAAATCTCCACACATCTACAACACTCTGATCTAGTATCTTAAGCACCACACACCCATAACATTCTGATCCAGCTTCTAAAGCTCTACCAGGAGCTTTACACACCCACAGTACTCTGATGCAACATCTAAATCTCCACACATCTACAACACTCTGATCTAGTGTCTTAAGCACCACACACCCATAACACTCTGATCCAGCTTCTAAAGCTCTACCAGGAGCTTTACACACCCACAGTACTCTGATGCAACATCTAAATCTCCACACATCTACAACACTCTGATCTAGTGTCTTAAGCACCACACACCCATAACACTCTGATCCAGCTTCTAAAGCTCTATCAGGAGCTTTACACACCCACAGTACTCTGATACAACATCTATAGCTTCACACATCTACAACACTCTGATCTAGTGTCTAAAGCTCCACACATCTGCAACACTCTGATCTAGTGTCTAATGCTCCACACACCAATAACACTATGATCCAGGATCTAAAGCTCTACCAGGAGCTCTACACACCCACAGTACTCTGATGGAACATCTCTAGCTTCACACATCTACAACACTCTGATCTAGTGTTTAAAGCTCCACACATCTACAACACTCTGATCTAGTGTCTAATGCTCCACACACCCATAACACTATGATCCAGTATCTAAAGCTCTACCAGGAGCTCTACACACCCACAGTTCTCTGATGGAACATCTATAGCTTCACACATCTACAACACTCTGATCTAGTGTCTAAAGCTCCACACATCTACAACACTCTGATCTAGTGTCTAATGCTCCACACACCCATAACACTCTGATCCAGCTTCTAAAGCTCTATTAAGAGCTCTACACACCCACAGTACTCTGATGCAACATCTAAATCTCCACACATCTACAACACTCTGATCTAGTGTCTTAAGCACCACACACCCATAACACTCTGATCCAGCTTCTAAAGCTCTACCAGGAGCTTTACACACCCACAGTACTCTGATGCAACATCTAAATCTCCACACATCTACAACACTCTGATCTAGTATCTTAAGCACCACACACCCATAACACTCTGATCCAGCTTCTAAAGCTCTACCAGGAGCTTTACACACCCACAGTACTCTGATGCAACATCTAAATCTCCACACATCTACAACACTCTGATCTAGTGTCTTAAGCACCACACACCCATAACACTATGATCCAGTATCTAAAGCTCTACCAGGAGCTCTACACACCCACAGTACTCTGATGCAGCATCTAAAGCTCCATATATCTACACACCCATACTATGATCCAGTGTACCAATTTTCAAGTCTTTGGTATGACCCAACAAGGAACTGAACCCACAACCTTACACATGCAAGATGAACACTCTGCCACTAGTCAACTCTGTGGTTCCAGATTGTTTTGTAATCAATGTAAAATAAAATTATATAGTTTATTTAAACTTGTTTATTTTACACCAATGGTGAAAGCATGTTATTTCAAATTAGACAATTAAATAGTAAGTATTTAGGGCATATGCAGATAAAAGTGTCAAGAAAGGACACCACACTTTGGCCTGGACAGGGATCAAACCTAGGTCTGGTGCTCTACCACCACCAGACACCACACTTTGGCGTGAATAGAGATTCAACCTCGGTTTGATGCACTACCACCACCAGACACCACACTTTGGTGTCGACAGGGATCAAACCTGGGTCTGATGCTCTACCACCACCAGACACCACACTTTGGCTTGGACAGGGATCCAACCTGGGTCTGATGCTCTATCACCACCAGACATTACACTTTGGCTAGGACAGGGATCAAACCTGGGTCTGATGCTCTATCACCACCAAACATTACACTTTGACCTGGACAGGGATCAAACCTGGGTCTGATGCTCTACCACCACCAGACACCACACTTTGGCATAGACAGGGGTCCAACCTGGGTCTGATGCTCCACCACCACCAGACACCACACTTTGGCATAGAAAGGGGTCCAACCTGGGTCTGATGCTCCACCACCACCAGACACCACACATTAGTGTGGACAGGGATCCAACCTGGGTCTGATGTTCTACCACCACTAGACACCACACTTTGGTGTGGACAGGGATCCAACCTGGGTTAGATGGTCCACCACTACCAGACACCACACATTAGTGTGGACAGGGATCCAATCTGGGTCTGATGCTCTACCAACACCAGACACCACACTTTGGCATGGACAGGGGTCCAACCTGGGTCTGATGTTCTACCACCACTAAACACCACACTTTTGTGTGGACAGGGATCAAACCTGGGTAAGATTGTCCACCACCATCAGACACCACACATTAGTATGGACAGGGATCCAACCTGGGTCTGATGTTCCACCACCACCAGACACCACACATAAGTGTGGACAGGGATCTAACCTAGGTCCGATGTTCAACCACCACAAGTCACCACACATTAGTGTGGACAGGGATCCAACCTGGGTCTGATGTTCCACCACCACCAGACACCACACATAAGTGTGGACAGGGATCAAACCTGGGCCTGATGCTCTACCACCACCAGACAACACACATTAGTGTGGACAGGGATCCAACCTGGGTCTGATGCTCCACCAACACCAGATACCACACATAAGTGTGGACAGGGATCCAACCTGGGTCTGATGTTCTACCACCACTAAACACCACACTTTGGTATGGACAGGGATCAAACCTGGGTAAGATGGTCCACAACCACCAGACACCACACATTAGTGTGGACAGGGATAACCTGGGTCTGATGCTCCACCAACACCAGACACCACACATTAGTGTGGACAGGGATCCAACCTGGGTCTGATGTTCAACCACCACCAGACACCACACATTAGTGTGGACAGGGATCCAACCTGGGTCTGATGCTCCACCAACACCAGATACCACACATAAGTTCGGACAGGGATCCAACCTGGGTCTGATGTTCAACCACCACAAGACACCACACATTAGTGTGGACAGGGATCCAACCTGGGTCCAATGTTCAACCACCACAAGACACCACACATTAGTGTGGACAGGGATCCAACCTGGGTCTGATGTTCAACCACCACAAGACACCACACATTAGTGTGGACAGGGATCCAACCTGGGTCCAATGTTCAACCACCACAAGACACCACACATTAGTGTGGACAGGGATCCAACCTGGGTCTGATGTTCTACCACCACCAGACACCACACATTAGTGGGGACAGGGATCCAACCTGGGTCTGATGCTCCACCAACACCAGATACCACACATAAGTGTGGACAGGGATCCAACCTGGGTCTGATGTTCTACCACCACTAAACACCACACTTTGGTGTGGACAGGGATCCAACCTGGGTCTGATGCTCCACCACCACAAGACACCACACATTAGTGTGGACAGGGATCCAACCTGGGTCTGATGTTCCACCACCACCAGATACCACACATTAGTGTGGACAGGGATCCAACCTGGGTCTGATGCTCCACCAACACCAGATACCACACATAAGTGTGGACAGGGATCCAACCTGGGTCTGATGTTCTACCACCACTAAACACCACACTTTGGTGTGGACAGGGATCCAACCTGGGTCTGATGCTCCACCACCACCAGATACCACACATTAGTGTGGACAGGGATCCAACCTGGGTCTGATGCTCCACCACCACCAGACACCACACATTATTGTGGACAGGGATCCAACCTGGGTCTGATGCTCTACCAACACTAGACAACTCACTCCAAAAGTCCAAATATATAAAGTTTAAACAAACAGACCCTTATTAGAATACGAGTAATACAAATAGTTTTCAAAGCCTGTAAATAAAACAAAACAAAACATATCAGGTTAACAGCTTCATTTTCATAAAAAAAACTAATGTAATATCTCAAATTCAAAGCCAGCTCGAATTCGAGACTCACCGGTTAATAATATCATCATTTTATCCATATATAAGAAGCAAACAAGCTCAAAGGTTCAAGATATAAGATTTCCATGTTTACATTTTAGATGAAAGAGAATGACAAACCATCACTCTAAAACCATGATAGCCTGATGACAATCAATTCACAATTCACTTGATATGGGATATCACTGGAAATGTAGAAATAATTGCCTTAAACCAAAATGGCCACCTGTTGTTTTTATGCAGCTCTCACATGCAAACATCTCATTTTATTCTCAAACAGGTGTTAATTATGAAGAAATTGCAAGCAATTTATTTCACTTTCTAACAGATATTTAATCTTAAAGACTAACATTAAAATAGCAAGATGCACATTACAACATGAGTATACAATAGGAATACAACCATATACTGCTAGACGTCATTCACATCATTATTTGGACTCTTTCTAAAATGAAACAATTTTTACTACGTGCAGACCTACCGTATATTGCGGATCAAACTGAAATCTAATTGAAATCAAACAATTCATTTAATACGTCACAAAATATGTTGCAATTTTAAGAGGGAAATCTATTTTAGTCTAACCTATGTGCATAGCCCAAGTTAGAAAATCCCTTTTCAATATATTATTTTGGCATGTTTAAATATATATATTTTGGCAATATGGGGTCAGTGAGTATTATGTAATGTAGGCATGATATTGGGTAAATATGTTTATAGCCTTAATACATATAGCACAAGCATCAAGGCTGATATTTAGTTTCATATTGTGGCTCACATCAGCCTCAATACATATAGTACAAACAGCAAGGCTGATCAGTTTCATATTGTAGCTCACATCAGCCTCAATACATATAGTTCAAACATCAAGGCTGATATTAAGTTTCATTTTGTGGCTAACATCAGCCTCAATACATACAGTACAAACATCAAGGCTGATATTAAGTTTCATATTGTGGCTCACACCAGCCTCAACACATATAGTACAAGCATCAAGGCTGATATTAAGTTCCATATTGTGGCTCACATCAGCCTCAACACATTTAGTTCAAATATCAAGGCTGATCAATTTCATATTGTAGCTCACATCAGCCTCAACACATATAGTTCAAGCATCAAGGCTGATCAGTTTCATATTGTAGCTCACATCAGCTTTAATACATATAGTTAAAACATCAAGGCTGGTATTAAGTTTCATATTGTAGCTCACATCAGCCTCAATACATACAGTACAACCATCAAGGCTGATATTAAGTTTCATATTCTGGCTCACATCAGTCTCAATACATACAGTACAAGCATCAAGGCTGATATTAAGTTTCATATTGTAGCTCACATCAGCCTCAATACATACAGTACAAGCATCAAGGCTGATATTAAGTTTCATATTGTAACTCACATCAGCCTCAATACATACAGTACAAGCATCAAGGCTGATATTAAGTTTCATATTGTGGCTCACATAAGCCTCAATACATACAGTACAAGCATCAAGGCTGATATTAAGTTTCATATTGTGGCTCACATCAGCCTCAATACATACAGTACAAGCATCAAGGCTGATATTAAGTTTCATATTGTAGCTCACATCAGCCTCAATACATACAGTACAAGCATCAAGGCTGATATTAAGTTTCATATTGTGGCTCACAACAGCCTCAATACATACAGTACAAGCATCAAGGCTGATATTAAGTTTCATATTCTGGCTCACATCAGCCTTAATACATACAGTACAAGCATCAAGGCTGATATTAAGTTTCATATTGTAGCTCACATCAGCCTCAATACATACAGTACAAGCATCAAGGCTGATATTAAGTTTCATATTGTGGCTCATATCAGCTTCAATACATACAGTTCAAGCATCAAGGCTGATATTAAGTTTCATATTGTAGCTCACATCAGCCTCAATACATACAGTACAAGCATCAAGGCTGATATTAAGTTTCATATTGTGGCTAACATCAGCCTCAACACATATAGTTCAAATTTCAAGGCTGATATTAAGTTTCATATTGTGGCTATCATCAGCCTCAATACATACAGTACAAGCATCAAGGCTGATATTAAGTTTCATATTGTGGCTCACATCAGCCTCAATACATACAGTACAAGCATCAAGGCTGATATTAAGTTTCATATTGTAGCTCACATCAGCCTCAATACATACAGTACAAGCATCAAGGCTGATATTAAGTTTCATATTGTAGCTCACATCAGCCTCAATACATACAGTACAAGCATCAAGGCTGATATTAAGTTTCATATTGTGGCTCACATCAGCCTCAATATATACAGTACAAGCATCAAGGCTGATATTAAGTTTCATATTGTGGCTAACATCAGCCTCAACACATATAGTTCAAATTTCAAGGCTGATATTAAGTTTCATATTGTGGCTATCATCAGCCTCAATACATACAGTACAAGCATCAAGGCTGATATTAAATTTCATATTGTGGCTCACATCAGCCTCAATACATACAGTACAAGCATCAAGGCTGATATTAAGTTTCATATTGTGGCTAACATCAGCTTCAATACATATAGTACAAACATCAAGGCTGATATAGTTTCATATTGTGGCTCACATCAGTCTCAATACATACAGTACAAGCATCAAGGCTGATATTAAATTTCATATTGCGGCTCACATCAGCCTCAATACATACAGTACAACCATCAAGGCTGATATTAAGTTTCATATGTGGCTCACATCAGCCTCAATACATACAGTATAAACATCAAGTCTGATATTAAGTTTCATATTGTGGCTAACATCAGTCTCAATATATATAGTACAAACATCAAGGCTGATATTAAGTTTCATATTATGGCTCACATCAGCCTCAATACATATAGTACAAGCATCAAGGCTGATATTAAGTTTCATATTGTAGCTCACATCAGCCTCAATACATACAGTACAAGCATCAAGGCTGATATTAAGTTTCATATTGTGGCTAACATCAGCCTCAACACATATAGTTCAAATTTCAAGGCTGATATTAAGTTTCATATTGTGGCTATCATCAGCCTCAATACATACAGTACAAGCATCAAGGCTGATATTAAGTTTCATATTGTGGCTATCATCAGCCTCAATACATACAGTACAAGCATCAAGGCTGATATTAAGTTTCATACTGTAGCTCACATCAGCCTCAATACATACAGTACAAGCATCAAGGCTGATATTAAGTTTCATATTGTAGCTCACATCAGCCTCAATACATACAGTACAAGCATCAAGGCTGATATTAAGTTTCATATCGTGGCTCACATCAGCCTCAATATATACAGTACAAGCATCAAGGCTGATATTAAGTTTCATATTGTGGCTAACATCAGCCTCAACACATATAGTTCAAATTTCAAGGCTGATATTAAGTTTCATATTGTGGCTATCATCAGCCTCAATACATACAGTACAAGCATCAAGGCTGATATTAAATTTCATATTGTGGCTCACATCAGCCTCAATACATACAGTACAAGCATCAAGGCTGATATTAAGTTTCATATTGTGGATAACATCAGCTTCAATACATATAGTACAAACATCAAGGCTGATATAGTTTCATATTGTGGCTCACATCAGTCTCAAAACATACAGTACAAGCATCAAGGCTGATATTAAATTTCATATTGCGGCTCACATCAGCCTCAATACATACAGTACAACCATCAAGGCTGATATTAAGTTTCATATGTGGCTCACATCAGCCTCAATACATACAGTTCAAGCATCAAGGCTGATATTAAGTTTCATATTGTGGCTAACATCAGTCTCAATATATATAGTACAAACATCAAGGCTGATATTAAGTTTCATATTATGGCTCACATCAGCCTCAATACATACAGTACAAGCATCCAAGCTGATATTAAGTTTCATATGTGGCTCACATCAGCCTCAATACATACAGTACAAACACCAAGGCTGACATTAAGTTTCATATTGTGGCTCACACCAGCCTCAATACATATAGTACAAGCATCAAGGCTGATAAGTTTTATATTGTGGATCACATCAGCCTCAATATATACAGTATAAACATCAAGGCTGATATTAAGTTTTATATTGTGGCTCACATCAGCCTCAATACATACAGTACAAACACCAAGGCTGACATTAAGTTTCATATTGTGGCTCACACCAGCCTCAATACATATAGTACAAGCATCAAGGCTGATAAGTTTCATATTGTGGCTAACATCAGCCTCAATATATATAGTACAAACATTAAGGCTGATATTAAGTTTCGTATTGTGGCGAACATGGCGAACATCAGCCTCAATACATATAGTACATGCATCAAGGCTAAGAAGTTTCATAGTGTGGCTCACATCAGCCTCAAGCCTCAATACATAGAGTACAAGCATCAAGGCTTAGAAGGTTCATAATGAGCCTAACGACAAACAGTTAGTTGTCAAACATCGTTACCAAAGACATAACCACAGTTACTGAATGCATACATAGATAATAGTGTGTTGCAAATGGACTTCCTGTGCAGTGGTGTACATTTTCGGCCACATACACTGATATATGCCTCACCACCTACATCTACACAAATGTTTGAAATCATCTGTGACCAGCGAGTTACGTCCCTTTAAAATATCGCACTCTCTTTGAAGGAGGTAACAGCTGACGCATTTACCGGCTGATTTCTAGTGTCAATCGTTATCAGTTTTCTGTGTTTTTTTCAGAACATGAAACAGTATAAGAATCACTATAAAGCCAGGTTTGTGTTATATTTTATTTCACCAGAGTGTATCGCATGAATCTGTTCGCGATTTAAGTGGGATATCCCTCAACAGGTAATTTGCTGTCTGCATCATTTGAAAGAGGAGAGTGTCTAGGACTGACCATTGTGGAACTCCAGAGGAGACAGCGACCCTATTTGATAGAGAGACATTGATGACAACAGACTGTGAACAGTTATCAAGAAAACTTTTGATCCAGGAAAGAGTTTCTCCCCTTATGCCATACAAATGTAGCTTATATAGAAGTCTTTATCAAAGTAGAGACATAGATGTCTGTGTCTCTGATCAAAGGCCTTGGTGAATTCTAAGAGGTTTGAGGTAGTGAAGTGTTTGGTGAAACTAGAAAAAACAATGTTCACATAATATATGTTATAGAGATAGGACGATAGTTTACTGGATTGGACTTTGAGCCCTTTTTATAGATAAATACATCAGCCATTTTCTAGGGTTCTGTCATAGTAAAAATACTGAGAGACTTACTGAAGATAATTTGTAGGATAGGTGATATTTCTTTACTAGTAATTTTTAGAATAATGGCTTTACTTTACTGGATTATCCCCATTGCCATCAGGTAAGGATATCAAACTCTTCTTGAGGATGTTCACCGATGGTGCCGAGATCAGCTTATTCCACTTATCAACAACACTGTATTTAAAGCAAAAATGTGTTTATTAATGTCGGTACAAGTATGATAGGTTTTTTTTCAAGTTTTAATGTGATGACCACGAGTAAGTGTTCCACAAAATGTGAAATATTTTTAACTATCTGCTCTCAATAATGAGCATGATATATTCTTCAAGATGTATCGCAGTGACATATAACTTTCTGTTCAGTAAATGATGGAAAGTTTATTGAATCACAAAGAAGAAGGTCCATTTTGAAGATACTGGATGATTCCATTCTTGAAGTTCATATATATATGAGAATTTTTTAATACACAGGTCGGCATAATGTTAATACACAGGTCAGCATATTCCATTTTATTCATTGATGTTTTAGCCTAACACAGTTTGGCCAATGAGTGACTTTATCGCAGGATTCGATTTGATAATTGGTCAAGCAAATTAAAGAATTTTACACTACAATTACAATATTGAATAACAATTTAATTAGTGTGAATATTAAATATGTTATGTTTGATATAAATGTGCAGTTTTACTGCCAAGATTGAAAAATGTCGTTGATACCGGTGAGACTTCTTTAAATGTTTTCATTTTTTTTCCAGGAATAAATATATTTGAAGTTTACTAACAAAGAAAGATGGAAGAGAAACCAGGATATTTCATCTCAGCATTAGTGGTAATTTGATTTATTTATTTTGCTGAAGTTAGATGAAAAGTGAGAAAATCCCCAAAAGGAGACCTGATGTTTAAAGAACACAGCCACATCAAGATTGGAAGAAAATATATCAATTAGCTTTTATTATGCATCTTTTGTTTTCACTTTTAAGCAATTGAGTGTTAAACATAACTTTAATTATTTGAAAAACATTTTTTTTTTATATAAAAATCTTCTATTTTGTTTTTGGTAGGACAAAGATAAAGGTTACAGTAGCTATTTATAGAATACAGGTTTTATACTTGAAAAAACTTGAAAAGGGTTTGGACTTCGAACTTAGCAGAGTGAGTCATCTTGAACTCCTATAGAATCTAGTAATCTTACACGCTATTATTGGGATAGGGCATATATGTTTTACAAACTTCTCTTGCTTATTTTATGCTTTTATGCCCATAGGCATTTAGAAATCGCAGTGTCCGTCCTTCCGTCCGGTATTTCATTTCCGGCCTGTAACTTTGTCATGCAAAGATGGATTTTGTTGCTACTTGAAACAAATGATCAACAGAACATGACGACGTGTCGTGAGTAAGACCCACACCTGTACCTCAAAGGTCAAGGTCACAATTTGAGTTTGTTTGACAACACTTTGAGTTAATGTGAAATTTCGTTTCTGGCCTGTAACTTTGTCATGCATAGATGAATTTTAATGATACTTGCTACAAATGATCAACATAACATCATGACATGTGGGGGGAATGTGACACTAAACAGTGACATTTCTTGTTTTTGATGATTTACAAGATGAATAATATTTGGTAAGTACATTTTTTAAAATAGTGAATTATAAATGGTTATTTCTGAGCCTATTTTCAACCATAAAATAGAAATGGTTGGTTTGAATGAAATATTAATTAAATTTTGCTGGTGGGTACTGAAATTGGTATGGTGGCTTACAGCTTCACCATACACGACCATACAACTTCAGTGCTCTTTCAGTGAAATAAAATGACATGTCACTACTGAAACTAACAAATGTCCACATTTTGTCAGTCAAATTGTTATATATATATATATATATATATATATATATATATATATATATATATATATATATATATTTATATATATATATATTTCACTCTGACCAGTATTGTAAAAGAAGAATTTCAACTACTTGTAAAGGCAGGTGGAGCGGCCGGAACCTCAGTGGATATTACTCTCTTTCCATTGGATACAGTAAAGACACGCCTTCAGAGTGCTGAGGGGTTCATTAAGGCAGGAGGTTTCCGTGGAATCTACTCTGGGCTGGCATCTGCTACTCTAGGTTCTGCTCCCACAGGTTTGTTTATATCAAGATATCCGTATATCACCATATGATACTTGGAGCAGGCATCTAAATGACAATGATTATGCCTCCGGTCAGGATGGGTTGTTTGATGATGACAAGATGGTATGTTGTGTATTACACACAAGTCCGTTTCTTCAAAATAATGGTCAGAAATTTTCACTATAATCAGACGAATTGTTGTTTAACCAGCACATTTGTATTTACAAAAGCTTGGTCATACCAAGTACTTGAACAATCTTGTTCTAGAACTGTCCAGATGGTGTTGGTATAATCCGACTGAATTGTGTATACATGTATATCATACCATGATCACGAGTCTGTCAAAATATTTTTTATTAAAAATTATTTATTTTTATTTAATCTTGAATGTGAAACAAGTTCTTTCAACTTCGACTTATCACATTCAACGTTTTCCTGGGTACCAGCACTAAGCATATGAGGATAGTCACTGCACATAGCCATGGCAAAGGATCGAACCCACGACCCTCCGATCTTGGTTCCAATGCTGTACCGCTGGGTCAGGCACTCCACAAATTTTTTTTTAATTCATTTTATGATTAAAATGTTTGTCTTATTATGTTGTTAAAATATCCTATACACACTAATGATTTGTGCATGTGATATGAGCACCTGTTATACATTCCAGCTTCCTTGTTCTTCCTCACATATGAGAGTGTGAAATACCTTGCTGGAGAGAACAAGTCATCACTGGTCCATATGGGAGCAGCATCAGCTGGAGAAATGGTCAGTAATATGAGAAATGGTCAGCCTTACATGGGTTTAAGGTCAGATAGAAAGTTTTTGTCCCGAGTGATGACAGTTTGGGGGGGGGGGGGGGGGGGGGATGAAGCCGAGGTCAAGTGAAATTAAATATCCCAATGGAAGAAATTTTCTATCCAATCCAAAAAGATATGAATGTTACTTTTGCTTGCATACCAAACACTTATTAATTATTTTTCATATTTTCATGCTATAGTTGTGATCCCCGCCCAGCCAAGGGGTTGTGAGTTTGAATCCCTGCCCAGCCTCTATCATAATTATGGAATGGTGCATTTTATATATATTGTACTATCTATAGACTATGTTTGTATTTTCATAACATGTCATGATTATATATTACAGATGGCATGCCTGATACGTGTGCCAGTTGAGGTGGTTAAGCAGAGAGCCCAGACAAACATGCATTTATCATCCTGGCATGTATTTAAGGATGCTGTCAGGATAGAGGTAATAGAATAGGGAATAATTTGTTAGATTGGGCATTGTTGAGAGACATATTCATGAAAGTAATTGGTTCAAACAAGGAATTACATAAAGAGAAGGAAAAGCAACTTGTTGAGATTTTAAGAAAGCTCACATATTCACATAAAATCTTTTATAGAATTGCTCAATTTAACAAAGAATACAATTTTAATTAATTGCAATGTAGAATGAAATTTACTGCAGAATGGGACCATTTTCAGCAATTTAGCTGAACTAGTCTATGAATATGGGGAGTTTTTTGTACTAAAAGTCCAGATGTGTTGCGTGTAAAACCATTGTATATAAGTCACAGTTGACACCATTTCTGTTGTGTTGGTTGATTGAATAGTTTTGTGTCCTTTGTTTGCATTGTAGATAGGCACACTTGCCTTTAAATAGTCTGGTCTGTACATTTATGTCTGGTTGTTCACAAATGATTCTCTCCATATATAAAATGTATACAAAAAATTGTAATTACTTTCATATGACATGCCAGTATCCTTAAGCAGTAGCAGGAAAAGTGAGCGATGTTGCATATTTCCTAACATGTTTTAAGCAGAATCAGTAAAATCTAGTCTGCTATTTTATTGTCTTTCAAATGTGTTATTCTTTCAACCTGTCCTTTTATCAGATACTATTTTATTACATCTATCATTCATTTGATCAGGGATTCCGAGGACTATACCGTGGCTATAGCAGTACTGTACTCAGAGATATGCCATTCGCTTTTATTCAGTTTCCTGTCTGGGAGTTTTTAAAGGTAAGATTAAAGCACGGCTGACGTGTAAATAGCTGTTCAACATTAAAGCTACTGAGCTAACCGGGCCCAGCCCAATACTAGGGATATATTTTCCATGACTTTTTTTATATCAAATATATAAAGATACAGGTACAGTCAAACCTGTACTAACGGTCACCTGTTATAAGCAGCCACCTGCCTTAAGCGGCCAGTTTCAGACCCTCCCGTCGAAATTTACTATATAATTTAACTGCAATAGGCGGTCACCTGGTCGACGCGGCCAGCGGCCAACATTTTTGGTCCCAAATGCATTAAAAACCTCCTAAAACGGCCACCAAATGAACAAATTTTACCGTAAAATATCGATTTTGGCATATAAAAATTTCATTACGGCCGCAGAATTAATATTTAATTAAAGTACTAAAAACCAAATAAATCAAATAATTAAAATATATCTTTAATTTAAAATAAGTTTCTTTTAGTTTAAACTTTCTTAATTGGCCGTAAACAAACCAAACAAAGCCGTTGTTGTATTCTACATAATCGCCATTTTTCCGTCTCAAACCAAACAAAGCTGTTATTGTGTTCTACATAATCGGAATTTTTCCGGCTCAAACACGAGTGTAGTGCGTGATAATTTTCACATCTCTATTTTTAGCTCGCGTTATTGGTAAAATAGACAGATCAAAGTGTTTTGTGTAAACACGTTAACTGTGAAAAAGTCGCCATATAAAAAGATTAAAGAAGCTAACGGTTTTGAGACAATAATTAGAATGGCAGTTTGTTCGTGCTTTTAACGAACGATAAGGAATTAACTCATTAAGTTCACACTTGTAAAAAGCGCTAATTGTGGAAAAATATAAAATTTGGAAATGATTTATTGTGACTTAAATCATAAATGTTTTGATTGTCAGCGTGTTAACAATGCCACCAAAACGGAAGTGTTTGACTTTGGATGAACGTGTTGAGGTTGTGAAATTGTGCCAATATACAAAAATACTTCGCTAATCTGGGTGAAAATTGATGACCCTGTAATAGGCAGCCACCTGTCTTAAGCGGCCAATTTGGCCCTTTCCCTTGGCTGGCTGCTTAAGACAGGTTTGACTGTACTTTATAAAACATTTGATTTTTTATATATATTGATAATTCTTTATAGCCCTTTATATTTGACAATACTTTTAAACTTACTGTATTCCCCCAAATAAATACCCTCATATTTGCTCTGAATTTTTTCTTTTCTTTTTTAGTTGTGTTAAATGTTATTACAGTAGTAAAAAAAAACCTGCAAACTGTCAAACTTTAAGATAATGGTCATGTGTATTTGTTTGTGAAACAATTATCAAACAAGATTGTAACACGCTTAAAAAAGGAAGAATTTTCTAACCCAAATGAATGCCTCCCTTTTGAAAAATGCTAGCCCCTGTAGGCGCTTATATGGAGGGAATTCAGTATACACTATTTAGAAAATTTTGTGTTTCAGAAATATTGGTCTGACCACCAGGGTAGTCCCATACAGCCATGGCAAGCTTCAGTTTGTGGTGCTGTTGCGGGTAAGAGTGCATTTATCTATATATTTATTTTATTATCTTAAATTTGAGGAGATTGGCCTTGAAAAGTTTTTCACTGATACTGGAAAAAATAGTAATGAGTGATCAAAATATGAATAAAACCTGTAACTTATATATAAATACAGTCAAATCTGTCTTCAGCAGCCAGTCGAGTGAAGGAGTAAAAGTGATAGATTGTTGTTTAATACAGGTTTGTTTATTTTTTCTAAAAGCATAGAAATGGAAAAATAGCAAATGTGGCTGCTTAAGATAAGTGACTGCTCAGTAAATTTGGCTGCTTATGCAGGTTTGACTGTACTTGTACTGTATTGTAAAAGGTTATAATAAATCAAAGTTTTGAAAGTGTGGGAAGGGAGTAATGCTACATCTTCAAAATGGAGAAAACTGCCAACATCCCTCGTTCATGCTACCCTAAAACTTGGAACAAGTTCAGACACACCCGTCAACATCCAGCCACAAATAAAATGCATTTATGGTGAATACAAACATATCTTTTTTATTAGCTTATTCACTATCGTTTGTCAGTATGATGCATTACAATCTGTATAATCTAACTTGGAACATATAGAGACAAGAAAGTCAAGATGGTCCTTAATGACAACAAAAGCAGATGGAATTGGCTTTCATTGAATTTATCTCAAAGATACCAAAGGTCAGCAATCTAGACACCACTGAAATAAAATATAATCAAAACGGCAGGAAACAACAACAAAAAAAAGATTTATAAAAACATTCTGGAATGAATTTATCGAATAGCATCTATTTGTTGTTGATAATGCCAACAAGAGGGAGCAATAATTCATACTAATGCTGAATCCAGTTTTGCAAAGTTTATACTATTAATTTATTTTAACTCAATTCTTAAGAAAGCACAAAGCTTATATGAACCGCTCTCGAGTCCACTTCTAGGGTAGAACCAGTACTCAGTGTTTTTTTTTGTCATCCTGTTGAGCAGGGGATCAAACTCCAGAGTGAATGGCCAACACCCTATCCACTGCACTACAGGCCCACTTTTGCAAAGCCTCACAGGTAGGCAAAGAAAATGCATTGTCTTTTACTATTAAAACCTTAATTATAAATATGTGATTTGAGTAATAACATGTTGCTATCTTGTTGTAGGTTGTACAGGGGCAGGGATAACTACACCCCTAGATGTTGCCAAGACCAGGATTATGCTGGCCCAGGTAGATAACAGAACAACATTCTATACACACCTTAACTTAACATTTTTTCTTCTAATTTATTTTATCCCGATTGTGAAGAAAGCTCAAAACTTATATGAACCGCTCTCGAGTCCACTTCCTAGGGAAATACAGTACTGAGTGTTGTTTTTTTAGAGGCATCAGGTCAAGTTGAGAATCAAACCCGCAACCTCTGGCGTGAGCGCCCAACACTACACTACTGCCATGCTTGATGAACAAAATAAGAGAAGCGTACAGTTTGGATATCATCTACATTATCATTATAGACAGATAAATGTCTGTTTTATATGTGAATGACATTTTATTGTGATCTTTCTTATTTAAAAGAATTACACTGGCTTCCAGTTAAAGCTAGAGTCATGTTCAAAGTCTTAGTAATGGTTTTCCGTGTCATCAATGGTACAGCTCCAGTATACCTGAGGGAAATGTTTGTACCTACTCGACTACGGTACAGACTACGATCACAAGGTGACATTAACTTTAACATACCTAGACGGCGAACAAAACTAGCAGACAGATCTATGGCTATTGTTGGTCCCAAATGGTGGAATAATCTACCGAGTTATCTGAAAGACATTCAATCTGAAGCCAGTTTTAGATCAAAACTGAAAACACATTTGTATAGTCAGTTTCATGAACAATGAGTGTGCTCTGGTTAAATACAAAATACCTGAAGCAATATAAAACAGTATTGATTATTGATATATTTTTATATATATATATATATATATATATATACATGTCTAAATCTAAGTTCTAGAATCCTGTTTATATATTAAATGTATATGTTTTAAATGTGTGTTGTGTAATTGTGAAGCGCAATAGAATATATTATAATTTTTGTGCTATATAAATGTAATGTATTTGTATTAGTATTTATTTTCAACAACAGCACTCATTATCATCATCGTGCACAGCAATATAATTATTGTTGTCATCATCATCATCAACATGAGCAGCAGTAGCATCAAAATTACATCAACAGAACCGCATCATCATCATCATCATAGCAAGTTTAAACTTATTATTTTACATATACAGATATATATATGTATGTTTGTGTATGTGTTTTCAAATTTTAACTATATATGTCATCAGATTTCAAAATATGTATGTTTTTACTTTTCAACACATCTATGTTTTGTTTTTTTCATTTTAACATATACATGTTTCACATTTCAACATAAACATATTTTCACATTTCATCCAACATACTTGTATATAATTATTTTTCCAAATTTCGACATAAATATGTTTTCACTTTTTAACATATATTTCGTTTTCACATTTTAACATAAATATGTTCTCAAATTTCAGCATATACAATGTATGTTTTCATATTTCAGCAAGGCACTGCCCTATCAAAGGGCAGTATTGGTTTTGCCCTGGGTGTTGTCTACAAGGACAAGGGGATAAAAGGGTATGTTCATTAAACATAGAGTGAATATAAACATGTACTTTATACAATGTTTATTTTATTTGCATACATGTGATAAAAGATAAATACTTTGATATTTTGTAAATAAATAAAAAGAAAAGAGAAGAAAAATATACACCAACATGGCACCTTGTCAAGTAGAAATAATATAACTACCTTTGACTCGATACACTCTCGTTAAATGGGAATGAAATGGGAATGTGCGTTTCTGTATTGAAACTACTTGTTAAGCAGAAAGTAATCAAGTTCAAACAGCATCTACAAATTATCTATTTGTGTTGGTAGATATCCGAAACCGGTTCCTCGGATGTCTACTTGTGTCTTTGGCACATTAGTTCTGCTGGATCTTATTGTTGCTTCAGTACTTCAAAGACATGCATTTGTGAGCTGATCATTTTGTTTCATTAATTCCAGGTTATTTAGTGGTATCCTACCCAGGATGTTGTGGATCTCTATCGGCGGTGCTATATTTCTCGGAGTGTATGAAAAAGTTAGGAAAACTGTTAAAGAAAAATGCTTCTTCCATGAAGATGTCTGTGTTAGATGATGACCTCTGGATATTTATGGGGTCTTGGAGGGGTAAAAGATAAATGGAGAGTGTTAGATGATTATCTCTGGATATTTTAAATATGTTTTTTTTTATAAAATAAATGGAGGATCTTACATGCGTGCTCATTTATTATTGAATCTATTAAACGAGTTGGGAAAAATATATTTCTAGATCAGAAAGTAGCTTGGCAGTTCATGTACGAAAGCCGGATTAAATAGAATGAATAAATAGGGTTTTAGGCGTACCAACACATTATAGGTTATTCAACGCCAACAGGAATGAAGATTCCAGGTTCACTCTACATGTACACAAACAATAAATTAACATACAGATTTAAAAAAAAATACATCAACAAATGAATATGCAGAATGAACTTAGACCCTTGATACCTGCAGAACTGCAGAGTTTCAGCAAATTCTATCATATTACTCAAATTGTCGCTTCCTGCGACATGCCTGAGCCACAGGCTACCTACAGGTTAAACAGAAAACACCAAGTGATGAATCAGTAGCAATTAAACAATATATTCATATAAAATATTTCACGGGGTTTATTACACTCCTGGACCAGAAGTTATGTGATAAAAAGGAATTTGAACACCTATTGACAAACTCATCTAGTCAGTGAGGCGGCATTATAGTGGTGCTTAATTCATCTCCATATACTGTCCCTACAGAGTGGCACATTCTCTGTTAAGATGATATGAATATATTTGATTTTGTAAAAGATGATGTTATTATATTACATTTTTGCCAGTGATTTATACAGATTTCTAGGGAAAATACAAGTGATAATTTCCAATTTGGAATTATTTCCCTTTTATATAGTTAGATTTCAAAAATCTTTAAAAATGCAATTGTTTGAATATTGAATATATTTTTTTCGCAGATCTATTATCATTTTTTATTGGTTCATATACGTTACAAAATCGCTATAGTATTGATAAATTTGGTAGCCAGTCATTTTTTAAGGTATGAAAATTTTGTCTTGGACACATCTAGATTTGTCACAGTATCCATACTTGCGTTTTAAAAGTCGTTATGTATATTTTATAAAATCAATTCTTTGTACTTGAAAAATCCATAAATTCTGATAAAGAAATGCGATATACATGTACATATAAAGATCAATCCACATTTGTTTTATATTGTGGGATAAGATTTCTTGCGACAGTTCATATATCTGGTATAAACCTTTCCCTTATAGCACTTGGTTTTTATTTACCAAATATGTGAAAAGTACGTTGTCTGTAGAACAGTCCCAGTTCTCACTATTAGGTCTGTAAAATAGCAGTACATTTGAGCACTTTCATTGGTCAGTTGCTTCAGGGAAAGCTTGAATGATGTCATAGTTTAGTAAGTGTTCAATTGCTAAGAATTGTGGGACGGACATAGAATTCTCTGCTTTTTTCATTGGGGGTTAATAGCCAATTCGGGTGATAGCAGGTTCTATATATAGACTAGAACTGCGCATATGAGTTATTAGTAGCAAAAAGAAACAAAATCAACAACAATTAAATGAATATGCAGTATAAATGTCTTTGGCTCAACCAAGGACTTATATAGAAGGATAAGATACAAGCATCTCCTGACTTAATTGGGATAAAATAGCACACGAAGGATTAATTATTTGGCAAATTTTAACCTGCAATGTAAGAAATTTGATTTATGGTCTTAAGATAAATATACGTAAATACACAAGCGTTTACAAAATCTCATTTAGTTGCCTTTCCTTCTCTATATAATTCCTTGACTCAACCATCATTCAATCCATCTTTCACAGCGATTAAAATTCAAATGCAGGTTATTAAAGAAATTTGGTGTTGTGCATTGCTTGCAGTATTCTTCTATGATTGTGATATTACAAATATGTCTGGATATTGCAATATTTATATATTGTTAAATGGTTCTACTATTGAATTGTACCTTTCAAGTATGATTTTTACGACTCAAAATATATACCAATTTGGGTCTGTGATTCAGACACTCTATGCCTGAGCCACATTACCCAGGATGGATTTCTGCTTTGAAAATGGTAAATTTTGATTATAGGATGCTTATCAATCCAAAGGTCATGTGATTGAATCCTGACCTGGCCAGTCTCCTTGATGATTGATATACAACATTGTGTCTCATTTTTATTCACTGATTCAAGTGGGAAAGTTATCAGTTACTTATTGAGATGGGTGTTCTCAAGTACTGGTTAACCTTCCAGGATCCATGGAAAGAAAGGTTTGGTAAACTGATCATCTGTCAGCACTTGAATTGATGGCATAAAAATGTTGCTAAGGATTCAAACAAACAAACACTAAAACATGAACATGTTCTTAAGTTGTCGGTGATATTGTTCAACCATGTTGTCAGTTCAACAACTAGTTTCTTAGGTTTGAAGAAAAGAACATTTTGTATTGAAAGTTTTTAGATATATTGTAGTATATTTTATAGTTATGTGTTACTTAAATGCTTTTTTATGACATTGTATTGTTACAACTTTTATTAAAGGATTCTGCATTTATTTTTTAAACATAAAGATTGAATTTGTTTTGGAAATATTTAAGTTCATGTACAGTTTTGTATTATGAATTAAAAAAAATAAAACAAAGTTAAATGAAAAAGTGTTCTGTTGACTTGTATGTATCAGCACTCACCCTAAGTACCAAAGAATCAAACATGAAATTTATAGTTTCTCCTGTGTTTGTTGTGATTGATTAATTGGGCCATACCATTCTCGGGTTTTACCATTGATGCATTATATCATTGACTCAACACTCAATTGCAATTCTTTTGTATATATGTAGTTTGGTGCATAAGAAGATTGTTATTTATTATTATAGGTCTAGTGGGGTCGAGGCCTTCCCACACTTAACCATACAAAGTATGATGATTATTTTACAGCAAGTCATTATGACTTGAAAGCAAAACTAAAATATAAACAAACACATTTTTATGAACTTTTTGACTACTCAATGGCGGAAATCAGTAACTAACTTTTCTTACAATACTTATTATAAGAGGTAGGTGACTACGAGAGACTTTGCTTCAGATGACTGGGGGGGGGGGGGGGGGGGGGGGTGAATGGAGGACATTTGATGTATTTTAACGTGTTGACTGTGTTTGATATTAAGATGTTTATATTTTACAGTTGCGAACCAAGTACTTACATTAGTTTATAAGAAATGACCAGAACAAATTTATGTGTCACTTTATCTATATTTAATTGATACAAATAGTATATAAAAAATACACAACAGACATCTCAACAAAAAAGGAAGACTGAATCGATTTGCAAAACAAGATAATAACAAACAGCAAACTTAATTAGACATTATGTTTAAATCATAGTCATAATACCTCGCTAATGTTTTCTAGTATTCATGCATCAAATCAATTTTGTGCTCGCCACGACTATTGTCCAGGAGATCTATTGCCATGACCCCAGTGTAGTTGTCGCCGTCGTCTGTAGACCCCCAGTTTAAACTTTTGCCTTTAGTTGTGTTTAAGCTTTGGTGTTTGCCTCCAATCTCAATCTTTGCATGGGAGGCGAGTTTTATCCCATAGGCAAGCTTTGTTGTCTTCTGACAACTCTTGTTATACTATTGAATAATGAATGCATAACCATGTGACGATATTCAAGGAAGTATATGGAGATTTTTTTAAATGTAAAAATTGGTTAAAAACATTTTTTTCTAGTACCTGTATATCAGGTCTATATATACTCACTGATCGAGTATTACCATAAAAATGTCATTCAAACATGCTTCAATAATATATTGGAATGGGATTGTCTAATTTAGCCTATGCACTGAGATTCAATTAAAATAGATTTCTCGCTTAGAATTGCAATATTTGTTCGATGTTTAAAATGAATCGCGCATTTCATTTTTTATTTCGATTTGAACTGTCTTACTGGTTTAAAAACTAGAATTTGTTTCATCTTAGATAAGAGTCTGATTGACAATGTGAAAGGTTGTCTAGCAGTATTTTGGTGCTGTCTATTTTTAGAATAGGGATTTCATTTCAATTTCATTAAAATTTCAAAATCCATTTAAGTTTATTTGTTAATGATAATTATATGCTTTTTACCCATTTTAAGAATAACTTTAATCTTTAGGCATTTATAGTGATTTTTTCCCTGATATATACTGCCTTTAATTTCAAATTAAAGTTTTTATGAATGTGATGATGCCTTAGTTTTGAAAAAAATATAAGAAAATAATCTACAAATACAAATTGATATTACCTTGGAGTGTTTTCTATCGTATCAATAAATACTTATTAAATCAAAATACATTTTATCCTCCTCTCTTTGACTCATGCAACAGTCTCCGTGATGATTGATATACATCATTGTGTCTCATTATCATTCGTCTCTCACCACTGATTCAAGTGGAAAGTTATCAGTTACTTGCGGAGATGGGGTGTGGTTAGGTTAACTGATTGTCTGTTAGCCATCTATGGCAAAAAAATGACGCTAAATATTCAATCAATCAATCAACTGACTCGATATATGAATACTGACTTGGTCATCCATTACAGCTCTCAACCCTCGCATTAAAAATAGTTGGACGAAACTAAAACGTACATAATATGATAAATATAGGCTATTTTGTACAAAATTGTTCACACAATAGAAGTGGAACACAAAAACAAACAAGGAGTACAAGACTGTTATATTAAAATGCCAAATTGTATAAAATGCTAAACCATTGACATTGACCTTTAGACATACAGTCATACCTGTGCAAGTGGTCACCTCTATTAAGCAACCACTTGTCTTAAGCAGCCATATTTGCTATTTCCTATTTCTATGCTTTCAGAGCAAATTTGCCTGTATTAAGCAACAATCTGTCTTAAAATGCCATTTTTTCTCCTTCCCTTTACTGGCTGCTTAAGACAGGTTTGACTGTATTTCACTTCATCTCTGTTGTGTGGTCTAGCGGTAGAGCATCAGACCCAGGATCGTGGGTTCAATCCTCTGCCACAACAACATGTAATGTCCTTGAGCAAGACACTTTATCTGCACAGGAAGATGTGATCTAAGTTTTTTTGCCAACACAAAATAATGAATAAAACTGATCTGTACAGTATTAGATCCACCTAAGAATATTCCAATTCAAGGTTTAACTGGTTTTTATCAGAACTGGTTTCTGTTTCACCAACATTTTAACTAAGTTTTGACTGGTTACTTATCTTTTATATAATCAATATCAATGAAACAATAAAAGTTTTACTGGAACCAGTCTAAAATCATGATCAGCTGCTTTGCTCAGATTTAGTTTTTCAAGTAGTTGCATACATGTTGGTGAAACAGGAGCCCTAGACTGCTGAGGTCCTTATCCTCCTTTCAAAATGAAAGAAAAAATATCCAAAATTTTCTAGGTCAGTTCCAGATGTGTTGTGCGTTCATTGGCTCAGGACATGATGATAAATCCTGGTCCATGCTCACGTTTCCACAATCCCCTTTTGAACACATGAACCTTTAGCGTTCGTCTGCAGCAAGCATGGCCATAAAAAGTTCTGGATTTTTGAGGACTGTGTATCTGACGATTCTGTCCGAGTGTGAAGTTCTGGTTGGAAGATGCGAGAATCGTACACGATAATGTATGGTGGCTTTTGAACACTAAGGAGCCATGCTCTGTTTACACAACTGTCTATGTACTGCACAAGTCCATCACAGGTTTTAAGGCATGGGTAATCATAAAGCGTGGCAAATATTTGTGAGCTCACTTCCTAAAAATTAAAATAGAAGCTTAAAATTAACATAAACAGAAAGCGGTAGATGGAAATACCGGTAAGATAAGAGAGACTTAATTTAAAGAAGGTGAAACACATTTACTAATAACCATGTGGCTCAAATTTGGTACTAGTATCCAGCTGGAAAATCATTTTATACTCAAATAATTACGCGGAGTGGTAGTGTAATGGATAGAGTGGTGGCATCCTATGCAGGTTGTCCCCTTTTTCTTTCAATTATTTTTTTTCAAGTTTGCATCTTGGTAGGAGATCCCAATATTTGGTATTTTATTTTTTACAAATCTCTGGAATTAAGCATTTTATATAGATTCTAGGGGAATTTATAATGTAAGGGAAATAACTCACTTTTTCCTGTTAAGATCACCAAGTATTGCATTGTTTCCCTTTGTGAAAAACTTGATTTATCAGTAAATTTGTTTGATTATTTATGCCATGATATTAAGGGCTCATAAATGATCAGCTAACCTAACCACTCTTTCCTAGAATCCTGTAAGGTTAACCAGCACACCTATCTTCACAAGTAACTGATAATTTTCCCACTTAAATCAGCAGTAAGAAATGAATGACAACGAGATGCATTGTCATGTATCAATTATTATGGACTGTGGCCGGATGGGGATTCGATCTTGCGACCCCTGAATTTACAGACTGAGCTAACCAGGTCTGGTTTTGAAATTTTGTAAAACATACCTTTATGCATTGTGAGACATCAAATCGCTGGGAGGCTTTACACAAATATTCATCAATATGCGACTCCATTTCCAAAGAAGCAGAATCGTCAGCATTTGATCCTGATGTGTTGGTGGCAGGAAGTTTAAGTGTGTGCCGTAACCGACCCCTCAACTCCTGAAACATTTGCTGGACAGAACGGAAGGCAAGCTGTGAAAAGAAAATTATCAAGTAAAAACCAAATCAGTTAAGGTTGTTTCATACATATGCCGCAATGTTACCCTACCATAACTGTAAAGATTTGTTTTGAGTTGCAGGTTTCGTCTGTGCTTTCATACATTGTACTGTAAAATGAATGAATTCGGTGGAAAACTAGAACAAAAATTAGTTGATTTGTAAAGTCTTATGTATATTATGTACTTTTTCTGTCATTGTCTGTCTGCCTGTCTTTCTATGTAGATCTCTATTCCTCTAATGAATGTCCCTGAATCATACTTATGCAAACATGTTACACACCTACACACACACACACGCAGACACTCACACAAACACACATACAGAGAAATACACAGGCACATACACACATGTGCACCCATGACAACATCCATTTTGAATGACCACACAATTTTACCATTACCAAATGTGGTCAAACATATTCCTCCCCTCTTTCCCCACCCTAGTAATGTGTCTGACACAAATGACCCCACTATTGAAATTTAGTGAATAAGGGGCCATAACTCCTGTAAATTTGACCACCACCAAATATCACTATACACTAATTTAATACATAAGACCACTTTGATTAGAAACCATTTTTTTACCTCGGACAAATAAACAGACGAACACACAGACGAACAGGGGCAACACTTAACGCCCCTTCGCAAGTCTTTGAATGCCCGGGGGCATACAAAATCATTGTTATACAGAAAAACTTCTTCGGCTTTAAAACTTACAACAACAACAGAAAACAGAATTTTTCCTTTTAAAGAGTGGACTTCCTTTAGCTCCTGTAGCGAGTTTAATGTCTGAAGTGCCGTAGCCCTGTCTTCGTAATACAAATTGGCGTAACCTCTCACCAGCTCTGCGATCTTCTCCTGTTCTGTTGAGGTATTCGATTGATTTCTCTGCAGATAAGACAGTCTGAAAATTTGGAATTGGATATGATAAAATCTCCCGCAATATGAACTAGGTGCTTAAAAAAGTCATTAACTGCACATGAACATTGTGTCACTGCAAGGAAAATTAATGTTTGGATTGCATTGAAACTGGGCGAATGGAAGGGAAATTAATTATCAGGTTTCATTATATGGTAAGAAAATTTTGTATCCGAGATCTGAGGTCTGGGAGACCTAATTACAATACTATATTTAGCCAGGTATAAATTCAAAACAATTTTTAAAAATATGTCCTGCACAATGTACCTGAAGGTATCCACACCTAAGATAGACTTTCTAAACCTTTCTTAACCTTCGCAAAGATGTCTCACACAAATCACCTGGATGTGTCCATCTCCCGATAACCTTTGCTAAGATACAACTTACCTGGAGGTTTCCATCTTCTGAGATGACATCTGCTAAGATACAACTAACCTGGATGTGTCCATCTCCCGATAACCTTTGCTAAGATACAACTTACCTGGAGGTATCCATCTTCTGAGATAACCTTTGCTAAGATACAACTAACCTGGATTTGTCCATCTCCTGATAAACTTTGCTAAGATACAACTTACCTGGAGGTATCCATCTTCTGAGATAACCTTTGCTAAGATATAACTCACCTGGATTTATCCATCTCCAGATAACCTTTGCTAAGATATAACTTACCTGGAGGTTTCCATCTTCTGAGATAACCTTTCTAAACCTTGGCTAAAATATGTCTTGTTTTACTTACTTGTCTGTGTATTGTCGTTCCTGCTCCTGGAGATGTTTCACCATCTCGCGACTCTTGTCCAGCTGTGAACGCAGCGATTCCAGTTCCTCATCCTGAACTTTCTGTCCATCTCCAAGTGTGAGAATCCTCCCTGTAATGTGTCAATCATATATATGATAGTAATATATTCAAAGTTCATCTTAAGTGCAGCAAATTGGTACACAATATAATTTTATATTGCAATAATGTTGCTTATAGTGTGCGTGCGTGTAAGCGTGCGTGCGTGGGTGCGTGTTTAGCGGGAGAGGGTTCCAGCAGATAAGACCAATTTTAAGATTATATGGTTCTTTAATGTAAGTGAGTGTTGTGTGTCAAGCTATCAATTCAGGGGTCATGAGTTCAAATACCCACCCGACCACAGTCTGTGTGATGATTGATATATGGCATTGTGTTTCATTTGTCTCCCACTTCTGATTCAAGTGGAAATGTTACCAATTTCTTGCAGAGATGGATGTGCTCCCGTAACAGGTTAACTTTCCTGGATCCAAGGAAAGAGTGGTAGGTTAATTGAGAGTTTTAAGCCCTCAATAGCATAAAATTATGCTAAATATTCAAACAAACAAAAAACATACATAAAAGCTCACAACAACTTTATTATATCATGATTTGATTACTAATGATAACCAATCATAGGAAGAAACTGTCTTCTAATGTTCATGTCATTCAAATGACAGAAAATGCAAACTATTTAACATGATATCCATGAAAGAATATAATCATGTTTTCTGTGTATTGTATGATGGATGATAATTTTAAAGGAAGCGTAAGTGATCCTTTCATGGGAAAATGAGACAAAAAAAAAATTGTTTGATAAATTAAATCTTCCACTATATTGCAAGAAGCAGAGATATCTTACCTGATGATTGTTAATGGTTTGATAATGTTTTGTTCAATTACAAATTATAATAACATATATGAAAAAGATAAATATATATATATATATAAGTCAGTTTATTAAAATATCATTGTTAATGCATTACATTTCCTTAATAAGCTGTGCTATCATTTAAAATCTGCTTCATTACTGTCATTAACATAAAAGCTAAAATAAATAAATATAAAAAATAACTTATGTGTGCGACAATCAACTTGGAAAAAACTGGTTTTATAAATTATTTAACTTCATACAGATAGCCATTATCTTTAAGCAGCTATGAGTATGCCATACAATTTGTTAATTTTCAGCTTCAATCCATAAAATATTTTAAAGTTTTTTTTCCATCAAAATGATTCAGTTAATATTGGTAATAAATTGGTCATTCAATATGCCAACTATCCCCACTCATATCTATGTTGGTGCTCTTCCAGAAAATATGAACAACAATTTGCATCAAAACCTATCACTGTTGGGGAAATGCTGAATATCTTTTTGATATTAAAATGAAGAATAAGAACATACCAATTCTTCCGGGAAGTACTCCATTAGCCAGATGGTGCGTCAGGCGCCCATTACTCAGACCATTTGTGTTGCCATGACGAAATGTCTGACCTACATGAATGATTGACGGGCGTATACCTGGAAAAGAAATCAACATAAGAGGTCATTGATTTTATTCTGTTGCTTTTCTATAAAGCATAATATTTGATAATTATAAATGAAATTGTCAAAAATGTATGGAAGCCACATTAATGTATGAGACCCTAAAAAAATGTATGCAACTCTCAACAGTGCATGAGATCAACTTATAGCAGCTGCAGATCACAAATATCAAACTTTTGTTAATTTGCATGATTTTAACCATCTATGTCCAAATAAAGATTTTTTTTTAAAATTGACTTTTTATTAGTTTATCTAAATTTTAAACCACATATTTATAAGCATTACCTCAAAAGAACAGAAAATATTGAATAATAGTTGAAATGTATAAATTGGTGGCTCGGCAACTTTAAAGAAAAATGCTCTGTCACTGCCCCTTAGCTGATTATCAATAACAAAAACATTCTCTTTAATGTCAACCTTTAAATTGATTTTTTAATAGAAATGTCCATCAAAATAGCATGATATATTGACATTTGAGTGGAAAACAAACAAACTAAAAACATACTGGGGAGATTTTCAATAGAGAAAAATAAACATATTAACTGAAATGCTTTTAATGTTCGGATTTAATTTTATTCTTTAACAATGGAAGGACTTTGTTATATATATGTTTATATTAGGATAGTTATAGGATAACTGGTCTGGCAGGTAAAACAAACAAACTAAATAAAGGTACCATTATGCCTGGAGGATATCTGGTTGTGATGTGTTTAGGGTCACGCTCAACAATTTTTCAGTCATATCGTGATGGTGTCTACTTGAGACAGTATTCTAAGCGCTGCCAGACTGGAATATCATACTGTAGACACATGGTATGATACCCCACCCAATCACATTATAGTGACACCAGGTCAAACAGACCTAAAACTATCGTCTAAATGCTGAGCATCAAGCCAGGAAGCTTCTGGAATCAAGTCCTTGGTTTTATCGGGCAAGGTTTTGAACCTACCAACCTCGGCATGCAAGGCAGATGCTCTACTGCTATACCACGGTCATGTGAAGTTCAATAGTGATACTGTGATGGTGATGAATAAATTATGGTAGTGGTGATACATAACAGGAAATGGGAAGAGTTTATTATAGTTTGATTAGGAAATTCCATCCCTTGTAATAACTGTTTTCATGGTAACTAATATAATGGCAGAGCCTTGTTGCCCCGCCAAAACAGTTTCCCATCGGGACCAAATATTCTATCTGAACCTTAAACTCATATAAGATTCTTATAATCTCACTCTCATTGACACCTGCGAATTCCCCCTATGTATTCATGCTAAATTACTTAAATAAAGGCAAAATCATTACTTCAAAATAAGATTTCTTCTTCACTTAAATATTCCCACAACAGAAAATGATGTATGCATAATAAATCACCAAGATCAAAGTTTTCCTCAATATTCAGCTTAACATTCACGAATAATTAGTTGTGTTTTTTTTCCCCAATATCAGCTGTATATGCGCATATTTCAATACGGTGTGTGCATATACATTATTACAAATGTGTGAAACAATTCATGCAAGTGAATGATTATTGGTTGTTGTTGTTGTACAGTGTTTTGAAAGTGTCAACAATTTTTTCATATTGCGACGGTGTCTACTTGAGACAGTATTTTAAGTGTTGCCACATTGGAGTATCATGTCACAGACACATGGTATATCTTTGATTCCTGCCCAGTCACATGATACTAACATTGGGCTGACCTGACCTAGAATTATTCTCTAGATACTGAGCACCAAGGGAACCTTCTAGTACCGTTTTTCAAGTCTTTGGTATGACCTGGCCGGGGATCAAACTCATGACCTTCCGTCTGTTAAGTTGGCACTCTACCACTGGACCATCACTGAGGTTCACAAATGTGAAACAGCTTATACATTTAGTAAATGATTTATTGAAAATCAAACAATCACAATATCATGTGATACACTTATATTTACTGTCATATATATGAAAGTGAAATTCATTTTTTTAAATATTTAACTTTATACCTTTTGGTGAATTACAGACATTTCTCAATGAATTATATTAGGTAATTCGCTGTTTAAAAATAGCTGACATTTGGGGGAAAATTCCATTAACCAACCTACGACATAGTCTGGCCTAAGATATAATAATTATATGGATCAGTCAATTATTGAGGCAATTGCACAGTGATTTGTCATAGTTCAAAAGAAGAAATATATAGCAAATACATCTGTATATAATGTAACTATTTAAAAGATTATGGTTATTAATAAGTTTCTCAATGCGTACAATAAAGCTATAAATTCCTTCCACAAATTAATCATAATTATTTTGCAAAATACATCAGGCAAAGAATTTCTTATAAAATTTATATTTTCACTATGAAATACATGTACATGTATGTAATTATGACACGATATGTAAAATTACGAAAAGAATTTAAAACAATATGAATAACTTTTGTTAGTTTTAATATTTTATATATATGGTTCATGCTTAAAAGCCATGCTTCTATTATGTTCGCTGACATGTGACATATCACTTATCCACTGATGTTACATTAATTATTACATACAAATTATGTAAATGTACCATCAAGCATTATTGTAACTATCACCTTTAGCTTTCGTGAACCAGTTTCTGTTGTACCTGAGTATCTGAGTACCTGAATATCTGAGTATTTTGATGTGTATCAGAATTATTTTAACAACAAAACACCACAAAGGTTGTGTCATACTTACATCGCAATGTAACCGTATCGCAACTATAAAAATATGGTGACCGTGTCTGTAATATATGCAAACTGCTTACGGTGTATTACTGCGCAGTCCAAGTAATAATGTGTGAAAGGACACTATAAAAGTCAAAATATTCAATATTAGCGGGTAAGGTTTTGGCGCATGTATAAAACGACCTTAAGTGCCCGGCCAATGCACCTTTGTGCACTTAAATAGCATGATTCGTTTGTTGTGTATTTTTAAATATTTAAGCTGTTTTCAAAGCCTCCAATTAAAAAAAGATGTTTACATCATTTAAATTAAATCATCATAAATATTTAAGCAGATTTTTGCAGAGAATTACCATATTCCATTGCCGGTTTAATTTTCAGTGTATTACCCATTAACACAAACCAGATTGCAAGGGTGCTTAATATTACTTATCCAGAATAACTCAGAGGCTTAATATCATTGTCAACACTACAGATTACATCGGGCATCCAGTAAAAAAGCTCAGAGTAAATCCGAGCACAACTACTGTCCATCAGTAAGTACTTGACAAAATTTCTCACATATTAAGTTTTTGGACCAAGCTGGGCTTGAACCCAGGAGTCCCATGGTGGACCCCCTATACAGCATGTCTTCTAGTGTATGATGTCACTGTATGTATACCTTACATCTAAGTCATTATTTCCATTGGCAGGTTTTGTTTGTTTGAATATTTAACATCATTTTTATGTCATTGAGGGCTAACAGATATCATTTAACCTAACTACTCTTATCTGGGATCCTAGATGGTTAACCAAATTTTGACACACCCATCTCCTCAAGTAACTGATAACTTTCTCACTTGAATCAATGGTGAGAGACAAATGACAATGAGGCACAATGTCATATATCAATCGTCATGGACACTGTGAGCTTGTGTGGATTGGAACTCAAAACCCCTGGACTGGTAGTCGAACGTGCTACCAAATAAGCTTACCGGACATGTCAGTCATCAGGTACAACAGCGAATAATTCAGTCTTACCTCAACACTATAAAACAGCAACCATACCACTGTGACATTTTACAAACATACAAACCAAATGCGCTTTGTTGAACTTCAGTCATTCTTTTATGGTATAATACTGTATGTATGTTACTAAGTTATATACCATCAAACGCAGGTTTCTATTTTTTATTAATCTTTATGCATTACATAATTCATAAAATATTTTTTTACCTTATTGCACCCCTCATTCAGTGCATAATATTTCATCCTAAAATTGAATGACATTAGTTTTCAAAAGCGTACTTGAGTTCAACTAATTAAAACATACATTTATGCAAACACCAACAAGTACAGACTTACCAGAATATACATACAGTCAAACCTGTGTAAGCAAGCAGTCACCTTGTTTGAGCAGACACTTGTCTTCAGCAGCTACATTTCCTATTTCCCATGTTTAAGTTTGCAAAGAAACTATCCTGTATAAGCAAAACCTTTCTTAAAAGGTCACTTTTGCACCTACCCTTGACTGGCTGCTTAAGACAGGTTTGACTCTATACACTATCCAACATGTGATGAACATAAAAATATACATATAGTAAAATACCATATGTAAAATACATGTAGTTAGTGCACACAGGTATTCCCCTGAAACAAAAGACCCATACACATTTAGGTACAATTAGGACACTTTTTCTAGAAGCTGTTAGTCGCCCATCATTTATTTTGGAACACAACCTTAATTATGACTTCAAGCATGGACAAAAGACAGAGAACCAAACATTTCGTGTACAAAAATAAATTCTTATTATTTATTTAATCATGTGATTTTGTTAAAAATAAATATCATTTTTTTACTTTACATATGTCATATATTTATACTAGCTTTTGTGTATTAATGATAAAAATCATTTCCATTGCAAGAAGTAAATTTTTTCACGCTTCTTGCTAAAAAACATTTGATAAGCACTGCCTCAAGTCTCGGAGCAAATTACATGTATCTAAAGACATCTGTATAGGTCTTAAACGTGATTCAACATGACAACACCTGGCTCCTGTTTCACCAACATATACTAAAAAATGTAAATTTAAGAAAAGCAGCCAAGGAATCATGATTTTAGAATGGTTCCAATAAAATTGCATATGATTTCAATGATATTGATTATATAATAGAGAAACGAACAGTCAAAATTAAAAAAAGTTTTTAAGCATTTAAGAAAAAAAATTGATGAAACAGATACCTGGTATAATAACTTTGACACAAGTATCAAGATGTGAATGTAAAGACACACCAGTATCTAATAAATCCTGAACACTGGAGTGTAAAACCTAAATATATGAAACATCTGTGTCACCTAGGCTGACATAGGGTATGTCATTTCGTAAAAGGTTTAAGATATATACAGATGCCTGTGTGTGTACTTAGGCCATAATAAATTAATTTCTAGATTTTCACCAAAATTTAAAAATAGGGGCAAGGGGTATTTTTTAATTTTTGGATACAAAAATGGAAGTGCCGTATTAGCATGAAAAGAAATTTCATTTAAAGAAATAATTTAAAGATCAAAAGGTTAAAAACACAGCATCATTTCAGCAAATTAGAAATAACAATAAAATGTTGGGTTGGGTAAAAAAAAAAAGCAGGTACCGGCATGGATGAAGTCTAAGAGTAAATTTATTAAGGCCGTATTTGCATTAACATCACTATAATAGGTACCGGTATAAACAATAAACACTAGTTGGTGCCCGGCTAATGTTTGTTATATAATGTTCATGTCACCGCTCCCAAACCATGCTATACTTCAGACAAACAGACCTTCTGTGAATGACCTCCCTTTGAAGTGACGATAACGTCGACTGGTGCTGCCACCTATAGACATGATTATAATGCAGATTTGTTGTGTTTTTTTTCCGTAATAGTTCAAACTTGAGAAAGTTGAAAGTAAAAGAAAATATAGTCTGCGTTACAAAAAGGCAAAATGAAAAAAAAATCAAAACCAAAACAATCCTGAAAATTTATTGCTATAAAATTAAATCAAGGACTTATAAAGAGAAGGCAACTGGTTTATGTGACTTATGATCTGTCCCATAATCATACAAAATCCCGGGAAATCTCATTTTCAACATCGTTAATTCCATTCATCTCATCTAATAAATCTTTCTTTGTATAATGGAATTATCTACAAAATGAGACCCGGATTCCCATCAAACTGTGTTTTAAACTATTGAAGTACTAATAATTACAAAATTTGTATACTGTAACTAAATATCAAGGAAAATACTGAATTTTTTTTTTCAAACTGCAATATTTTAAATTCAAGATCATTTTTCATGTTTAAAACATTATAAAATATCTAAGGTTACATACACGTTTCATTTTATGTAAAACAAATCAGTTGCCTATGAATTTGCTTAATTATTAATTCTTTGCATACTATTTTATAAACAATTAGTAGAGAGATGCAAGTTTTCTATACTTCTATAGTAAGTCCTTGTAAGATCCAGCAACACTGTAGTCTGTGATAGCTTACCAGTAGAAAAACACATCAGCATGTTCCTATCCCTTAAACTTAATGGTAATAAAAAATATAATGGTTGGAGTTTTTAGGAATTGTCAGTTTTCAATATGTTCAAACAAAAAAAACAAGAACCTTCCTGTCTTGTCACGACAGCTAGTGTTCCACATGTGCTGGTATGTGGAGACGACATATGACATGACATGACATGACATCCTACCAAGTCACATTATGCTGACTGGTCCTCCAATGCTGAGCATTGAATGGAGATGCTACTGACATCATTATTAAATGGTAGATAGGACCCTGGTGAGTCCAGGATTCAACACACAACCTTCAGCATGCAGTAAGACACTATAGCACAACCAGTTTGGTTCTGTAATGCTTTAAACATTTACTAAACTATATCACAATAACATAATTCTTATGGTATATTAATGTTGTTTTGGTGGGGGTGGGGTTAATACTAATTTATTTTAGCTTGATCATGAAGTAAGTTTTTGTGATTTGTTTAGTGTCCAGGGATCGTACTCACCAACAATTCTTGACAATATTCTTAGACTTGAGCTTGAAAATCCAAAGTTCAACCTTAGATAATCTAGTTTACCGTGACAGATAGAATAATTTTGAGAGTTTATTTTATTATGTGTTAGGGTGTTCCTATGTGCTTGCATATTTTGGTCTCAAAAATGGTATTTAATGTGTTTTTAAAAATTCATTCTTGAGTACAAGTCTAAGAATATTCCTATGAATGGTTGGTGGATACCACCCAAGGTATTATGGGTAGAACCAGAACAAGGTCATGTTTTTGGGAGGTCATCAGGTTCAACTTATACATGGTCTCGTTAATAACCAGATAAATAATCAAATTTCAATGTGATCCATCAAAATGACACTTAATTTTATGTAACCCCTGGTAATTGTATTTCTATTGTGTCTGATTTGATTTATTTAATGAATACGAACAACAAGGTGCAAGAGTACTAAAATATTATATACCTGCCAGAAAACAAAATATGATATAGCAAAATTTATTTTGTTCTTTTCTTAATTTTGATGGCAGCAATGATTTACTATGCTGGTATTTAGTAGATAAACAATAAATGATAGGTTTACAAAAAAATGACAGACAATTTGTTAGGATTTGAAACCCTAATTATTACATATAGTTACTTGCGTATACATAAAGTATATTTTATTTCAAGCACCAGTGATGTTGACTGACCTGCCTAAGAATTTTTGGGTTTAACACCATTTTCAATAGATTATAATTATATGTCATCCAGCATTATATGTTTCACAGCATACCAATATAAAAAAGTTACTAGTATTGTATATGATGCTAATAATAGTTATCCAATTGAATGGGGCTTAGCACCATTTTCAATAGATTTCAGGTTATTTATTTATGGTATAATCCAGTTTTCTAGCAGAGACCTGAGAATATATCTTAGCAGAATCACCATCTTTACGCAAGTAACTGCGAAATGATCTCATATTAAGTTTTTGGACTGAGCACAACTTTAAACTACAGTGGTGAGAGGCATGTGACCTTGAGATGGTGCCTTAGACCAATCGGCCATCAACGATCCTTCGACAAAAGGGGCATTAAGTGTGACCCTTGTAAATTCTGTTCCTTCATTTGTTTGTTTGTTTGTTTGTCTATTTTTCCGTCCGTCTCAGGTAAAGAATTGGTTTCTGATCAATAACTTCAGAAAGGAGTCTATGTATTCATTATATATCTAGCATGTAGCTGTATAATTATAAAATACAGGTATTGTTGAATATTTGTCAACCTTGGTAGAATTTTACAGAAGTAATGGACTTGTTTTGACTGATTTTTCGTTAAAAAAAAAAATTTCTGATCAAAAGTGGGGGCATTCATGTCAACAGCTATATTTCTAGTTTTATGACCATGAAGGTGTATAAATATGGATTATCAGATTGATAGTCATATGGTGTTGACTCTGAATAGACTATGAGTATAAAGCATTTCTGTGATAAAGATTGCACATGACAGCAGACAACAAGAGCATGGAATACCTGAGAAAACATGAAAGTTTCTTTAGTTTGTTTGTTTGAACATTTAGTATCATTTTTATGCCATCGAGGGCTAACAGACAATTAGTTGACCAAACCATTCTTTCCTTGGATCATTGAAAGTTACTGATAACTTTCCAACTTGAACCAACGGTGAGAGACTAATGACAATGAGATGCAATGTCGTATCAAAATCATAACATGGAGACTGCGGCTGGGTGGGATTCAAACCCCTGGATTGATAGTCAGATGTATAAGCCTGGATACATTTCTTCAGTTGCAGACCATTAGCGTTTATCTGCAGTTTTCTCTGAATGAAAGCCAGACATACTTTGTCTAGCCCAAATATGCACCACAATGGCCATTTATTGATTACTTGTGGTCATTTCACCTTTCATGACCAGATCTGTTTATTTTAATGGCTGATGAAAGTCTAGAGTCTAGATTCTTTATTAATTTAAAGCATTAACGGGAGTTTACGAGGAAATTAAATAGAGCATTTGAAAAGAAATTCCTTATATCAAACAATTATGCATGCCATGAAATGTAACAAACAACTATTATTGTGTGTTTGAAAATTTTGTCTGACAAACTTTCTATTTTATTATTAACAATGGGCAAAATTGAAATTTGAGACATGAAAGAGTTAATATAAGAAAAAATGTAAAAAAAATTGTATGGTAGATATTGATAGACCTAATACAAACATTATGTTTTCCATTGAAAAACTGCTGTATGTAATTATTAAATGCATTAATTTGCATGAAAAGATATATTCAGAACTTTGTAATATGATGTTATATCTTTAAGGCTAGGTGTTTTAGAATATAGTTTCTCACAGATTTATATATATATACATATATGACAAGATATATAGAAAATATTGCGACAATCTTGTTTATAGTGTAATGGTTTTAAACCGTTAAAATATATATGTATATTGTATTGTGTGTATGATAGTATTTTGTTTATCTTCAAGTCACTTTTAATAAATTTCATTTATATTGATTGATTGAATATTAAGCGTTGTTTTTATACCATCAAGGGCTAACAGATGATTAGTTAACCTAACCACTGTTTCCTAGTATCCTGAAAGGTTAACCAGTACTCGAGCACACCCCATCTCTGCAAGTAACTGATAACTTTCCCACTTGAATCAGCATTGAGAGATGAATGATAATGAGACACAATGTTGTATATCAATCATCACAGACTGTTGCTGGGTGAGGGATTCAGACTCACGATCCCTGGATTGGAAGTCAGATATATAACCGACTGAGCTAATCTTAAAGGGACACACCACAATTTTTATGATCAACTTTTAATGAGCATTACAAAGGTAAAAAGAAAAAAAATCATCTGCAACACAAACAATGTTGAGGATATAATAAAATTTAAAGCTAGATATAAAATACAGCACACATCCATTACAGACAGGTGCCTGGAAGACTGCAATTTTATTTAAATTATGTGCAAATTTAATCCTCATAAAATAATGATACTGTCATTAACAAAATATTTCAACATTTAAAGATATAGTTTTAAAACTGATAATGACATTTTAAAAAGAAAAGAAATATACCATGTGAATAATTTGTTACAGTAATGGTTACATAAAAAATTATGACGATTTTTTTCTCTCATTTTTCATTGATATCAAAAGCAAGTTAAAAGAAATGAATCAATCTTCCGTGTTTAATGTTTCAAACCTTGTGTAATTAAGAATGTGCAAAAATGATTAAACAAGAAAAAATAAAAAATAAAATCTATTAAATATAAACTGAAGTTTCACTGGCTGATGCAGGGGGGGGGGGGGGGGGGGAGCTTGTTTGCACCACTCCTAGGATTCCTGCACGAGGGGTGGGGGTGGATCATTGTGTGCAGGAGTTCTGCTTGCACCACTCCTACGATTCTCCCAAGGGGTGGAGGGATGTGTGAAGGGTATATGCCGGCATCACTTCTAGAGGGCGGGGGTGGAGTTAGTTTTAGGTCCGTTCAGCCCGGTGTCAGTGTAATGTGTCTTTGTGACTGGGTGGGTTATCATACCATGTGTCTGCGGCATGATACTCCAGCATGACAGTGCTCAGAATACTAACGCATGCAGACACTGTCACAATATTACTTACAAATTGTTGAAAATGACACTAAACACATAACAACAAAAACAACAACATTTTCAGGTTTGAAAAAGAATCCTAGGGATGTGTAAAATTATCTGTTCTATTTCATTCTGCAGAACATCTTCTTGATGTTGACGTATGATCACTTAATCAATGTAATATAGAGCCATAAAATAAAGATTTTTTTGGAGTGACCTTCAACATCAAAACCCTTGTTTATGTGATACTTAATTATGTAAATCATCCCGATCTGACGGAAAACACATGCCTATGTATTACCTGCATGTAAACAGGCACTCCTCCTGCCTGATTCAGGTGTTCATGCAGTAAACTGTCATGGACAAACTGATAATTAAAAAGGAATCAGTTATATATTGTTTGTCATATGTTATTCAACACCATTAGGATGGAAAATTTCAGGTTCATCCTCGATTGTTATATAATGTGTGTGTGTGGCTGCATGGTCCAGTGGTTGATGTTGTTGTTGAATGGTGTTTAGCGCTGTTTTCAACCATTTTTTTCAGTTGTATGGTGACAGAAGTGCTGCCATAGACACATGGTAAGATATCCCACCCAGTCACATTATACTGACACTTAGCCAACCAGACCTAAAACTATCCTCTAAATGCTGAGTGTCAAGTGAAAAAGCTTCTAGTACCATTTCTTAAGTCGTTGGTATGACCTGGCAGAGGATCGAACTCACACCCTGCTGCATGCGAGGTGGACACTCTACCCCTTGACCACTGCTGTGGTCCGGTAGTAGAGCATCGGAACCAGAATTGGCGGGTCATGGTTGGATCCTCCACCATGGCCATGTGTGGTGCTCTTGAGCAATATACTTCATCCACATATGATTAGTTCATGTACTGGTTCTACCCAGGAAGACTTTGAGCGTAATTTGGCTAAGTTGTAATAGCTTGTTTCAAAATCAAAGTTAATAAATGAGTTTTAATGTTATATTTGGCGCCCAGTTTATTGATGAAGGAAGGCCCCAGAATGAATCGGAGTAGAACTGCTATCCTTTTGCAAGTAACTGACAAACTTTTACGTATAAACTTAACATACAATAACCACTATAACCACAAAATATACAGTAGATCTTTCTCATTAAGTTAACCATACTTTAGCCTAATTTCATTCATACAATGTTTCTGTAAATATTTACAATAAAATTATATACTTTCAACAATAGCTAAATTTATTTCTTTGTGAAAATAGAAAACATAAATATTTGGGCAACAGTAATGTTTAGTATTTTCCAGCTTTCACATAAATATGTTTTGTATTTTCTCGGCGCAATTAGCAATTATCCGTCAGATCGCAAAGGTAGCTGAATGAAGATTATTTTACCACCTGAGTGGGTTTTGTTATTTATGATTTATTTAATGATAAATTATAATAACTAATTTTGATGTTTGTTTTGCAGATTTTGTTGTAAACACTTTACTTTTTCTGCATAGAAAACTTACGTTAAAATTTAACAACTGAAACAGCATACTAAGCTTGAATCTCCATTTTTTTTTTTTTACAATGGTTGTAAAATAATTAAGTTTTTACAACTGCAAATCTGTCTTGAAGTTTTCCTGGGTAGAACCAGTACTAAGCATACAGTAAGTGTATAAAGTGTTTTGCTCAAGAACACTACACATAGTTGTGGTGGTAGAAGATCAAGTGCACAACCCCCTATCCTTTTTATTTTTTGACATATTATGAATCAAGTCATATCTGTTAGGGGTGTTAGAGAAAACTTAGCCTAGTATTATGAAAATGTTGAGAAAAAAAACTGACACTGTTTCTTATTCTGTTCTATTGAAGTTTATTAAAAGTATTAAAATTTTGTACATATGCAAGGCAGAAGTGTAGTGGATAGAGTGTCGGACACTCACATCAGAGATTGTGGGTTTAATCCGAAGCTTAACCTGAGGCTTCTCAAAAAACAACCCTCAGTGCTGGTTCTACTCCAAATGTGGTTCATATTTAAGCTTTTTCTCATAATCAAGTTAAAATAAATTAGAATAAACTATTAAAAGTTTAGTCAGGTATAAATGCAATCATTTCTCTTTTAAAGTTCACCTAATTTAGGCATCCATCTGTCCTGAGCAGGAAAATTGTGTTTTTGTGTATGTCAACCTGAATTTAATGTCCCCTGTCTAAGAAACCATTTTTGCTCTTCCCTCCTTGAGTACCTGTTTTACAAGGCTAGGAGTGCATGTTTAAGACAGGTCTGATTTTTGGGTTGACACAGTCCTTGGAATAAACCAATGTAAGTTATTTCTTTCACTAATGATAAATAGTATAGGAATTAATCTTGCTGTCAATGACCCCTGTCTTTCCAAACGAAGCTCTTACTAGAAAATAAAAATTCCATCAATTGGAGAATAAAGGTGCTTTGAGCATCTACTGAATACTGCTAAATCAGGTTTGTAAAACCATTCATGCTCTATGAGACGGCTAATTTGATCCATTATAGTAATATATTACAATGATATTATGAAGATATAACTATCGGACATAATGCATGGACACGATGCTGCATAAAGGAATATATTTATGACTCTTCATGCTCCAGGAGAAATTCGTTATAATGGTATTTTAAATTTTACAAATCAATTACATGCTCGTGTTAATGAATGGTGTTTGACATAATATTTAGATGACATCAACTCAAATATGAATGAATGAATGGGGTTTTACGGCGTACCAACACATTATTGGTTATTTAATGCCAACAGGAAAGAAGATTCCATGTTCACTCTATATGTACATTAAAAGAACAAATTAACATACAGATTAAAAAAATATATCAACAAATGAATATAGAGAATGAACCTAGAACCTTGATACCTGCAGAACTGCAGAGTTTCAGCAAATTCTATCGTATTACTCAAAGTGTCGCTTCCAACAACATGCATGAGCCACAGTGATCCTATTCTTGCCATCATTCATATGGCTCCCTGGAACAACACAGGGGTTACTAGTAATTTAACCACATGACAAAAAATTATAAAATAAACATTACACCCATTCGTAGGGTTCCTATCCCTTTGAAGAGATCGACAGTGATTCTATTCTTAGCCATAACCACACGGGCTTAAACACATCAAATATAATTATATCTGCAGTTGAACCTTGTCATTATACTACAGTATTTAACGAAAATTATAGTTCTTATAAATGAAAATTACGCAAATTAACAACTAAAGGTCCATAATAATAATTAGAGATAATCTACATAACATTGCACATTTTTGATGTCTATTAAACATAACCGCAATCCATTTATTGCATTTAAAAATGTCAAATAACAAAAGGTCGTCTGCTGCAAGCAAAAAAAAAAGTAGAAAAAATTACTCTTTTTCACCTGAAGATTTGAATAATGATTTAGAAGATTATCGATACTATTTGTGTAACTATTGACATTGGGAACTAGTGATGTGTGATAAATATGTATGATTTTCACAATTTGCCCCCAACTGCCATTTGATTACATATATTGATACATAATGATCCCATTTATAAAACTTGCCCGCCTTTTCATGGCTAATTATTTTATAATGATATTGTATGATATCTGTCAGTAGAAATAGACAACAATTGAATATTTTATTTATTAGTAAAACACGATTTCATTACTTTGGTTAATGTTGATATCAACCTAGATATCAATGAGTCATAAATATGGCGAGGGATTGATTGCTTGGTTTATTGATTGATTGAACATTTAGCGTCACTTTTATGCCACCTAGGGCAAACAAGACGATCAGTTAACCTAACCACTGTTTCCTGGGATCCTGGAAGGTTAATCAGTACTCGAGCACACCCCATCTCCCCAAGTAACTGATAACTTTCCCACTTGAATCAGCAGTAAGTGAGATGCAAAGTCATATATCAATCATCACAGCGACTGTGACTGGGCAGGGATTCAAACTCGTGAACCCTGGATTGAGTCAGATGCGCTACCAAACAGGGATTGTAAGAGTAACCAAAACAGTTTTTGTGTAACAAACTACATTTATAAATGTTACAAAAATGGAACAATTTAAAATAGCCAAAGGAGCTATTCCATGATTATGAGTTGAAATATATATAAGCAATAAGTTTTGAAAAATTCCTGTTTAATGACAACTAATAAATAATGAATATTGAAGTTGAATTATATGTAATGAATTATAAATATTCTAGTTGAATGACAAGTAATAAATCATGAATATTGAAGTTGAATTATATGTAATGAATTACAAATATTCTAGATGAATGACAAGTAATAAATCATGAATATTGAAGTTTAATTATATGTAATGAATTATAAATATTCTAGCTGAATTACAATAATAAATCATGAATATTCAAGCTAAATTATAAGTAATTCTTTATGAATATTCAAGTTGAATTATAAGTTATAAATTATGAATATTCAAGTTGAATAACAAGCAATATATCATGAATATTAATGGTGTAGATCGTATAATGTGAGTATAAGTATTTATGTGCTTTTTAGCCTCTGTCAGCATTCTATTCCAAAGTAATATAATTACTTCCATCTACAAGAAGGAACTATTTATTCAGACTAGTTACCACTAAGTAAGATAAGGTTATGTGTTCATTAATACTTATATTGTACACTAACCATATTACAGTTAATGTGAAGACCTCCACGTGACTGTTATGTGAAAAAAAATTGCTTGTGATGGCAATATAAAATTATATATATATACGGTATTCAAAAAATTGCAAATAAGATAACTATAAGGTGGAGCTATGGTAAGAACTAAAGAATCTGAATATTCAAAGCATTTTATGCTAATTTAAATAAATAAAAATCTAATTTCTCTATTCTGTACTTACCTCCAGTAGATTTGTGCGACAGTAACCCATTCATCCCCGATAATGATCTCACTCTGTCCATGTGCATCAGCGGGGATATTGCCTCCTCGTCACTTGACACTATCCCCTGCTCCTCTTCTTCCTCAGTCAACATGTCCTCATCCATCACCTCCTTCAGCAGTTGTAGAACTGATGCATAACCTGTACAACAGTGTATGATGCAGAATCATAAATATGTATGACTTTGATCTATGAACGTGATAACAAGGCAAACAACCTTGACTAGCATAGGTAAAGATGGTGATAATATGACAATTCCTAACCTTGACTTGTGAAGGTGATAATACAACATGTCTGACCTTGACTTGTGATGGTGATAGTATAGCATAATTATCTGACCTTGACTTGTGAAGGTGATAGTATAACTTATCTGACCTTTACTAGTATAGGTAATGATATAACAGATCTGACCTTGACTAGTATAGGTAATGATATAACATATCTGAACTTGACTTGTGAAGGTGATAGTGCAACATATCTGACCTTGACCTGTGAAGGAGATAATATGACATTCCTGACCTTGACTTGTTTAGGTGATTATATAACATATCTGACCTTAGTTTATACAAACTTATTTTAGCTCGATTGCAATAAAACTCAGAGCTTATATGAACTGCTCTTGAGTCCACTTCCTGGGTAAAACCAGTACTATAAGTGTGTTATTTTTTTAGAGGCATCAGGTTGAGTTGGGGATTGAACCCAGAACCTCTGACACTGCAAATTTGGACAATACGACATGTTTTCACATTTAATTTTCTGACCTGCGATTTGCAGATATTTTAATTTGTGTTGTTTCATGTGTGTGTGTCTTTAAAGCTGCCCCCGTTCTTTGCTCAAAATTTGAAACTAAGATACCGACATCACTGCAAATGGCTAATTAACAATCTAATATAGAAATAATCAAAATCACAATTTAAGACACTATACCTTGTGAGAAATCTTTGAGACTTGCCGACATGCAGTGTGACTCCGTGTCCTCAAGTTTGCCCAATTTGCGTAACTCTGTGTCATGGAACAAAACTATCTTATCATACTCGATCCTCTTCTCCAAAATATGGATGAACTTCCGCAAGTACTGGTTTGATACTGCTGGTTCGCTCAAGTTGAATAATGTTCTGTTCTTTATAATCCTGTCTTGAACGTCATCTCTGGTGCTTTGCATCATACGATGATGGCTTGATGCTGACGGTGCCGGACCCCATACCACCGAACTTCCAGTCGGGTGTTTTGCCGACAGATTTAACTCTTCAAGTTTTTGCAGTGCACCACGATACTGACTAACAACTTTCTCAAATTCAATTTTAAAAGCATCATGTAGATTCATCAATGTTCCTTCAGAGCTTTCAACCAATCCGTGTCGTCCAAGATGGCGTAAACATTTGTCGAGTGCTTTCTTTCGCATTCTCACAAGGCGTCTTACATTTGGTTCAATCCAAGAGATGACTCTTAAAATACTCCGGCATGATGGATATACACTGTTTGAATTTTTTTCGTGTTTGTTATTTAGTCCACTCTGTTTTGCAAACATTGCAACAAGCTTCTGTAGAAACTGATCCGTTTGCAGTTCTTCACGCGGAAACTCATCTGGACTCTCTGTCGTTTCATACAGCTTTACATACAAAGCTTCCAAAATACCCAGACTTTGCGGTAAAGAGTCATGAAGAACATCTATCGGAACTTCATGTAAAATATTACCTAATGTCACACAATTAAGTCGTCTGATCAGAGAGGCACATTCACCGAATTTTTTAGTCTCAAACAAAAGTGCGACCTTTCTGAGGGCAAAGTTCGGAGTAATATCGTTGGAATCTATGGTAAGTGTTTCATCGGGAAACTCCTGTGCCCATCTGACATTTCGCCAGAGTTTCTGCACTCGTTGCCGCGGTAGCTTCTCTGGCTTAATGCGGTCCATCTTGCTCCCAAAACTATTCTGCAATACACAAGTTTATCAAAAATTAATAATGAAATAAAGAAAATTGACATCTCATTTCATTATATATTCATTTATACACAAGTGTATCAAAATTTAAATAATGAAAAATAAATTCTCATGTTTATTTCATTTAATATTCATCTAAAATATTTCTTAATTAAAAATACATGTAAATTATTCATTACAGTATAATTCATGGTTTTTTGTCTATGATCAGTAACTGTTATGCATAATACAAAATTTAATTTTAATAATAAAATGACATCTATTTTTCCTGCATACACATAGCAAATGAATTAAACAAGTCAATAAAAATAAAAAGAAAAATTCCCATTTTAGACAGCCGTTGTTGTTATTATGCACAATGATAATGTGTATTTTAGGCTATTCATATTATATAAACCAAATTATTCAAATATAACATGGGGAAAAAAATTTGAAAATTTAGATACACTATATATTTCTGTCTTCCCTTTGTAAACAGCAAGTTTTAACTTTATGCACAGTTTTAAACCAATGACTGACATGCATGTAAACATACTGCAACATGAGGATGTTGTAAAACATTCAAGATAACATTAGGACAGTCAGAATGGACGATTAAAGATTTCTTTGATGATTTATGACACTTCCTATCACACCTTCAGTTACCAGAAACTCTGAATATCACAAGTGTTTTTTTAAAGAGACTATGTTGAAATGGATTAATTTTACTCGTTTTTTCCATATTTTTTTTTCTTTCCTATACTTTGTTCCAGCAATCAATTTCTGATTATTGCAGGAAGCCTTGATCCCAAGGGATGTTGTTGTATGGTGTTAAGGTTGCTTTCAACAATTTTTCTGTCATATCACAACAGTGTCTAATTGAGACAGTATTCTGAGCGCTGCCACACTGGAGTATTATGCTGCAGAAACATGGTATGAAACCCCATCCAGTCACATTATACTGACACCGGGCCGACCAGACCTAGAAATATCCTCTTAATGCTGAACGTCAAGCGAAGAAGCTTCTAGTACCTTTTTCAAGTATTAGGTAGGTCCCAACCAGGCATCAAACCCTCAACCTTCCGCATGATTCCAAGAGAGGTTAATGGTATTTGAATCACTCATTAACATAGATGGGATCTTTGTTGGATGTTCATTAGGATCTTTTACATGCACTGGGTATGGGCTCTCCCTGTACACGGGATCACCTATACTCTGAATCCCCTTCAGAAGGATCGCCTGCTTTTAACAGTACCATGCCCAAATAAGGTACTATGGGAGTGCGTTTGAAAAACATTTAAATTGATCTAACAACTAAAGATGAATAACAATACAAAAATATTGATCTTCACGTAGTACTATCATCGTAATTAAGAAATTATTAAAGTGTTTTTTTTTTACAAAATTAGTGGTAATGGTGATGTTCTAGTTATAGTTTATATTTATTCAATTTAGCTCTATTGCAATGAAAGCTCAGCGCTTACCCGTATATGAATCGCTCTGGGTTTGTTTTTTTTTGCAACTGAGCTAAAATCAATAAGTGCATGAACCAGTGGTTGGGCATCATCAGATGCAAGATACTCTGCCACAGCTATAATATATAATATCTTTGATCAAAACACATTTTATCTGCATATGCTCAGCTATAGTTCTGCCTAGAAAAACTTGCTGAAAAAAACTTGTTTCACAATCAAGGTAAAATTTCTTTGTGTTAAAATTACAAACCTTAATCCTATCAGATTTGCCCATTCTGTTCATTTGAAATTTATCTTAATATTATATCCACAATAAAAAGAATAATGAGCAATACTCCCACTTATCCACAACCGCGACCACTCAAAAAGTTAATACCAAACTGAAACTGGCTAGCGGATATAATAGGTTGCGGTATTACAAATACAATTAACACTACCTGATCAATTACCATTATTGTTTCAAACTTTTAACTTAATTACTCTTCAGATGACAGTTGTGCCCTAAATTATTATAATATCTTTTGTAAGGCCATTATAAATTAATTACTAGATTTTCATCTAAATTTCAAAAATCGGGTGGGGGTGTTATTTTTTTGTTTAATATTTCAGATCTTGAAAACAGAAGTGTTTTGTGTTCAGCGCGAAATGAACGATAATCATTTAATACTCAAATATTTAAAACATGGTGCCATATTTGGCAAATTAGTTCCAACTGTGATAAAAAAAAGTTAAAAAAAAGGTGTTTTTTTTCTTATTATTATTTAAGTAAAAAAAGTGTTTATTTTATTATTATTTTTTGACAATAAATTATGGCGGAGTAAGTAAATAAAAAAAAAACGGGCATAAGCGGGAATGAAAATCTAGGAATTCATTTATTATTGCCCAAACACCATACCTTTGCTTAAAAAAAATGAATATGCAAGTACCGGGTACGTAGAAATATAAAGATTTATGATTGTTGGCTTCTAATGGCAATTGATAACATATAACACAGTCCTGGGTGTTTGTAAAATATTTGTTTACTTTTAAAACTGTCATGAAATGGGTCTTTAATCGTGTGTTTATATTTCATAGAGATTTACCACACTGATAAGTAAACATAAGTATAAAAAAATCAAAGTATATCTTATTTGCTGCAAAGTACGTAATAGCAACGTGTGTGTGGTAGGTAACATTGTTTTGCAAAATCAATATGACATGAGATTGTCAATCCACTTCACAGAGCAAGCATGCAAATTGAAAGATTTTTATGTTTTATAAACATCTGTATTAAAACAGTAGAATCAAATATAAGATAATGTGAAGTGTTACACCTTTGATATATTTGTCTTTTAAAACTGAATTTAACATGAAATAACCGCAGCAGTGGTCTGGTGGTAAAGCATCTGCCTCATATGTGGAGTGTCATGGGTTTAATCCCGGGTCAGGTCATACCGAAGATTTGAAAAATAGTACTAGAAGCTTCTACACTTGGCGCTCAGCATTTAGAGTTCTAGGTCTGGTCAGCCTGGTGTCAGTATAATCAGTGTGTTTCAAAATATATGTTACAGTTTTGTGGGTTTATAATTTGCATTTTTTATACAATATGTAAAAACAGAAAACACAATTTTAAAGAGGACATTGCAAAATTTTGTTACATGTGCAATATGTCAATTTTGCTTGAAAAATGAGACGTTGGTCAGAAATTTCATAAAATTTAATTTTCAGATGTTGTGTTCCGAGTGACGTCAGTTTTGACGAATAACGACGTCAATTCGTTTTCCAAAGTCCTCTATTACTGCTGCACAAGTTTCAGCTGTATGACTGGGTAGGGTATCATAGTGTCTGTGACATAATACTCCAGTATGCCAGTGCTTGGCTTATATTTGGGCCCGGAGAAATCAGTTTAAATTTCGTAGTAAATGTGTGTAAAATGCCATGAATCACTGTCGTGTATTGAGACATTAAGCTAACTATAAAATGTTTAAACGAGACTTGAAACATACACGTAATTAATTTATTTGTATTAAAGACCAACTTACAGATTGTCAAGTTATTTTATTTTCAGTATCCCTATCTGAAATTTCATATTAAAGAAAGATATTGACATACTTTCGGTAATAGAAAATCTTAAAAAATACAAATTGATATATTTTTTCTTTCTATTATACCAATAAAAACTGATAAAAAAATTAAATACCTGTACATTTTGTCAAATATGATGAGAAAAGTATGCGAAATATGATGCCTCTCCGTCATTTGTAAGGGTTATGACCCTTGCCAGATATAGAGACGAAATTAAGGATATGAGTGTTTAATGGGGTATTTAGTTCAGTAATTTTCACAACTTTGAATTGGAATCTCTTGTTACCCTCAATAAATCTGCCAATGATTTTTTCCCCAGCTGATTGCCCATTGCATGCATGCATGACACTGGCATACCTATATAACAAAAACATGCATGCATGCTGTTGCACCTGGCATGTAATAGGAAGTTATTTTTGTTTCTACCAAAATCAATACTATCATTGTCAGTTGTTTGTTTTATAATTAATAACAATGAAGCAGACCAGCTTTCGCACGTCAGCAATAACATGTAGAATGAAAACAACCAATATAACAATGAAAAGACTACCAGAATGTCAAAGAGCCCATTTTGATTGTCAGGAAGAAGCGCTATGCATTTTTTCAATGTTTCTGTATTTTCAATTTTAGTTTGAAAAAAAAAAATTCAAGAATTGTTATTTTACGGATGACTGGTTATTTTGTGTACATTCTATATAACCAATAGAGCTGATATGAGATGATTAACTTATATACAGACATTCAATGGAAATGCTTGACCTGGTTAACTCAGTCAGCAGCACATCTAATTATCAATCCAGGAGTTGTGCGTTCGAATCCTCCGCCTGGCCTCAGTTTCTGTGATGATTGATGAATCAGATAGTGACACTTGGAGATGAATATCTTTGTATAGTAATACATTCATAGTTAATACTGTATGGTGTTTAGCATCATTTTTAATAATTTTTTAGTTATATCACCACAGTTTTTACTTTAGACAGTATTCTAAACACTGGCACACTAGAGCATCGTGCTGCAGAACCATGGTACGATATCCCACCCAGTCATTCTAAACGCTGGCACACTAGAGCATCATGCTGCAGAACCTTGGTATGAAATCCCACTCAGTCATTCTAAATGCTGGCACAGTAGAGCTTATTGCTTCAGAACTGTGGTATGATATCCCACCCAGTCATTCTAAACGCTGGCACACTAGAGCATCATGCTGCAGAACAGTGGTATGATATCCCACCCAGTCATTCTTAACGCTGGCACACTAGAGCTTATTGCTTCAGAACTGTGGTATGATATCCAACCCAGTTATTCTAAATGCTGGCACACTAGAGCATCATGCTGCAGAACTGTGGTATGATATCCAACCCAGTCATTCTAAATGCTGGCACACTAGAGCATCATGCTGCAGAACCATGGTACGATATCCCACCCAGTCATTCTAAACGCTGGCACAGTAGAGCATCATGCTGCAGAACCATGGTATGATATCCCACCCAGTCATTCTAAACGCTGGCACAGTAGAGCATCATGCTGCAGAACCGTGGTACGATATCCCACCCAGTCATTCTAAACACTGGCACACTAGAGCATCATGCTGCAGAACCGTGGTATGATATCCCACCCAGTCATTCTAAAAGCTGGCACACTAGAGCTTATTGCTTCAGAACTGTGGTATGATATCCCACCCAGTCATTCAAAACGCTGGCACACTAGAGCTTATTGCTTCAGAACTGTGGTATGATATCCCACCCAGTCATTCTAAATGCTAGCACACTAGAGCTTATTGCTTCAGAACTGTGGTATGATATCCCACCCAGTCATTCTAAACGCTGGCACAGTAGAGCATCATGCTGCAGAACCGTGGTATGATATCCCACCCAGTCATTCTAAACACTGGCACACTAGAGCATCATGCTGCAGAACCGTGGTATGATATCCCACCCAGTCATTCTAAACGCTGGCACACTAGAACTTATTGCTTCAGAACTGTGGTATGATATCTCACCCAGTCATTCCAAACACTGGCACAGTAGAGCATCATGCTGCAGAACCGTGGTATGATATCCCACCCAGTCATTCTAAATGCTGGCACAGTAGAGCATCATGCTGCAGAACCATGGTATGATATCCTACCCAGTCACGTTATACCGTCACTGGGCCGACTAGACCGAGAATATCCTCTAAATGCTGAGTGCCAAGCGAGGAAGCTTCTAGTACCATTTTTTATATATTATATTGCCTCTTTTTGTCATTTGTCTCTCATGGCTGATTCAAGTGGGAAAGTTATCAATCACTTGCGAGGATGAGTGTGCTTGAGTACTGGTTAACCTTCCAGGAACGGTTAGGTTAACTGATTGTCTGTTAGCCCTTGATGGCATAAAATGATGCCAAATATTCAAACAAACAAAACAAATTGATATTAACCATTTTGAAACCAATTATGGTCATATAATAATAGCAGGTAGTTTTATTGATGGAGGAAGATTTGACATATTGAGTCATTAATACAATACTGTCATATGTCCTCCTTTATTGTAAGTAAAGGTACACCAGTTTTGTTATTATCCCCCCCCCCCCCCACAATCCCCATACAATGGATGTTACTTTGGATAACAGTTAATGCAGAAGTTTTCTGGTGACTTAAAAAATGTATGTATTGGTATGACTTTAAATCTCATAGATACAAGATCGAAAAATATGTGTGACTAAAAAATATGTAACATGAAATAGCGAACGTTGTATAACTTTTATCTTGTACATATAGGCTATAAAAACATATGTAAACATTGTTTTATGCTAATGTCACCAAGCTTCTGTTTCATCATCATTTTACTTAAAAACTTAAAGACTTAACTAAGTTTTGACTGGTGATTTATCTATTATATAATCTAATCAAATGAAACAGTATGCATTTTAACTGGAACCAGTCAAAATCATGACCACCTGGCTGCTTTTCTTAGATTTAAGTGTTTAAGTTTTTGAGTATATGATGGTGAAACAGGAACCAGCAGGAGGTTCCCATAGATATATGTCATTTTACCAAAATGAAAAAATTGCTCAATTTACATTCTATTTGGTATATAATAATCTGTAATGTTAAAAACACTATAGTGACATATACATCGTTTTTAAATACAATAAGTAATATACATGTGACATTTTGTATTTCATTATATGACATTGTACACTAATACCAATATTTCAAACAAAAATCTTCAATTTTTAATGTTTTGAACAATGAAATAAAATCAGATAACAATACCTTTCTTTACTGCTGCAGTATGGTTCAATATTTGAGCTCTTTGTACAATACATAATGATATCAATTGTACAGGAAATACCAATACACTGGGTTGTCATTGATTTGTTTAAGGTGTATATTGTTACTTTGTTTGTTTGTTTGTTCTAATATTTAGCTTCATTTTTTATGCCATTAAGGGCTAACAGACAATCATTTTACCTAACCACTCTTCCCTGGGATACTGGAAGGTTAATTAGTACTCAAGGACACCATCTCCTACTGGAATCAGTGATGAGAGACAAACGACATAGAGATACAATGTTGTACTGATCATCATAGAGACTGTGACCGGGCTGGTATTCAAACTCACGATCCCTGGATTGATATGATAAACAGATATGCTACCGACTGAGCTAACCGTTCCAGGTCATCGTAACTTTGTAATCAGAGGGTCAGGCGCACTTAATTCACTCATTTCAGTGTGTTATAACTGAATAATAGTTACGATGTCAAATTGTCTTAGAGGCATAAACATAGAAATGACTTCAAGACTAAGATAGTAATAATATTTTTAAATTGAACCCGACTGTTCCCAGTAATGAAATGAGTGGATTTGGGATTTTAATGGTGTAACAACCCAGAAAGATTATTTATAAAACACTTTTAGGGCTCAACCTCCATGTACAACAAATTTTAAGGAGAGAAAAACATGTCAGCAGCCCGGCCAGCTCAGTCGATAGAGAATTCCGCCTGTCAGCAAAAGGTCCAGAGTTCGAGTCCTGGACTTACTGCAAATTGTTCTCATACTGTTACATTTGTGTCTAATGGGGGACTCACTCACAGTGACTTATATGATATATTCAGAGAAACATTCACATGACTCTCTGGTCATTATGGAAATTCGGGAATGAATTCCAAATATTGTGAGGGATTATATCAGTGTGAATGTAACCAGTAAGGAGAGAAATAATAAGTCAGCAGTATGGCAAGCTCAGTCAAAAAGCACCAGGTTTAAGTCCAGGACTGGCTGCCTATTTTTCTCAACCTTTAAGTAATAAGAGAAAAATGATAAAATGGCTCATGATTGGGAGCATAGATTGACAGTAGTCCTACTTACTGGTACCCAGAATCATACAGGTTCCCTGGCAAAATCACACTATATATTGGTGAATATCTTCAAAATCATTGATGCTTAAATATTTACTGTATGTTATATGTCAATGAAATTTTATGTAGCATCCACCATGTGGGAGAATGCATACCATTTACCATGTCGAATATTCATTTACATCATTTTAGCATCTAACTTGCGTAGGAATTCATATACCTCACTATAGCATCTGTCATGCATGAGAATTCATTTGCATCAATGTAGCATCCACAATGTGGGAGATAATACATTTACACCATTAAAACACCCACAGTGCTGCGGTAGTAATCATTTACATCATTATAGCATCAGCAGTTTGGTGATAATCATTTACAATTTACACCATTATAGCACCCACACTATGGTAGTAATCAGTTACACTATCATAGCATCCTTCAAACTAGTAAACCATTTACACCATTATAGCACCAACAGTGCTGCAGTAGTATTCATTTACATCATCATAGCACCTACACTATGGTTGTATTGGTAACCATTTACATCATCATAGCACCTACACTATGGTAGTATCTGTAACCATTTACATCATTATAGCACTGCGATGTGCATTATCAAACAGATCCTTTGGATAATTGCATATAGACTCATCCCAGTAATATAAAAAATATGAATCCAATAAATAAACTTACATACTAATTAGTTATATATAACTATATATTTTCACAACCATTTTACGTCATATAGATCCAATGATTAAAATCCACAGCTGCTTTTAAAAAAATTATTTATTGTTCACAGAATAATAAAACCAATGATTAAAATACACATTCAATAGATCTATCTCTTTCTTTCATTCTTTTTTATTGATTGTCTGCAGTATATACTATTCGTAACCATTTACACGGTGGTTAACTTTGACAAGAAAATAACATGTCCTTCAAAGCTTTTAATATAAGCAACACCACGAAACAATCAAAAACCATGAAGGTAACTGCCTGCGATATAAATTACACGCTGTACACATTGGCACTATAGCAGCTCAAAATCTTCTTTTGAAATGAAAAGACCTTCTTCACTGGCGAAATAAATATTTTTGTTTTCAATACTTGGTGCTAATTGTACGCAATCTACACAAACACTCTAACAATGGCTTCCCTGCAAGATTCTCACATATTATGCTTGATAATTGTTATCTGGAATAGATTAAATAAGCTCTTCCAGTTCGAATGTTCACGATAAATTCTGTTATGTATAAAAGGTATAAAATATCTTATTGGCATAATACAGTAAGAACACTTTGTACAAATAAAACTAAATTAATTTTTTTATTGTACCGTAAATGTTCTAATAACTGCACGAAGAACATGTGATATAAATAAAACTTTTTCTCTTTTTTTTTTTTCAAATTGGTTTAAGTCATCTCATGGGTTATCAATGTATAACTACAGCAACCAGTTTTATTTAGTTTTTAACTTTTTATTTTACTTCAATTGCAAAACAAGTTATTACAACTTATACAAATCACGCTCGAAGTCTTCCTGGGTAGAACCAGTACTAAGTATATGCAGAAAAAGTGTCTTGCTTAAGGACACCACACATAGCCGAGGGAAAGGAATGAACCCATGACCCTTCAATCCTGGGTTTGAAGCTCTACCACTGGACCATGTGCTCTACATTTATTTGTGAAGGAAGACCCCCCAGCCCCCAACAGATATGGTACATGAAGTTGAGCAGAACCGTCTTCCTTCCACAAGTAACTGGCAAACTGGGCTCAAGTCCATGACCTATACTATTTTTATAATAGTTCTAACAATTGCCAATGCCAATAGACTTATAGACAATAGTTATATAATGCAATGATGCATATTTTAAATTATTTGTCTTGAATTCCCATCCTAGAGTCTATATAACACTTGATCAAATTGCCAGATCGCGAGTTATAATACTAATACTGAGGATTTTCTAATCTTTTAAAAAAATATTTGTTTGACAATAAAAGCATGCCAGATGTATTTTTTCACTTAAGTTATTAACATACCAGGCTTTGTCTAATACTCAGCCCATGTCATTGTCTTCTGGCTTATTTCTGCATGCCTGGAAATTGTTGTGATCTAATTTAAAGATGTACCTGGCACCTCACCCCGACTTTTTTTTTCCAGTTCAGAAATTATTATGATGACATGTATGGGAGGTTGTTGGTTTGATCCATAGCCGGGTCATACCACAGATTTTCAGGTATGGTAATACTAGCATCTTGCTCAAGGTTCAAACTTCATTAAAGAACAGATCTAGGACTGACTGATCCTTGTAAGTATAATGTGACTACATGGAGATGCATACCATCTGTTGTGGCATATGGTACTTTAATTTGTAATTTATTATTTTGTTTATTTTTTATGGGGTTAAACACCATTTTCAACACATTTATTTCAGATTATATATGGCATATCCAGTTTTAATGGCAGAGGAAGACCTCAGAATGAGTAGAACCAATGTCCATCCGCAAGTAGATGGCAAACTTTGTCTAATAAAGTTTTTGGACAAAACCGGTCTCGAACCTTTGACCTCAGCAGTGAGAGTTGGATGATCTTGACCCCTCTGCCATGAGTGACCAGTGAAGTAGAGCTTAGAATACTGTCTCGAGTAGACATCGATACGAATGAAAAATTGCTTCAAAAACTTTATTAAAGAAAGTTTGCCAGTTACTTGAGGAAGGCAATGGTTCTACTCATTCTGAGGTCTTCCCCCGCCAATGAACAGTATATACATCAAAGGTATTCCATCAATAAAATTAATATATATAATCTGTAATGTATTGTTTGTTTGAATATTCGCGTCATTTTTATGCCATCGAGGGATAACAGATGATCAGTTAACATAACCACTCTTTCCAGGGATCCTGGAAGGTTAAACAGTACTCCAGCACACCCATCTCTACAAGTAACTGATTACTTTCCCACTTGAATCAGCCGTTGGAGAAGCATGAAAATGGAATGTTGTATATTAACCATCACGGACACTGTAGTCGGGCTAGGATTCAAACTGACAGCCCCTTGAGTGATGGTCAGATTCTCAACCATCTGAGCTAACCAGGCCCAGCTGTAAGGTTTTGAAAATTATCTTAATACCGGTATATAAAATATGTATAAAAATTATTATATTTATTACACCATTTTTAGAACAGTGCTATTATTACCCTGTTTACCGTAAATTCTTTTTATAGCAAAATTATATTATATTAAAAGGTTAAACTCAATATAATAAGAAATTATGGACTTGTAATTCAAAATGATAACAGAATTATAGTACATACAATCAAAAATGTATCATAAGGAAAACTCCACATTAATAAACTTCATAAACCATTAAGCTGACGGCTTCCATTTGGAAATTTTACAAGGGTCAGTAAGTATATAAAATTATATATTTACAACAAACTTTCTCGAAATTCCTTACAATAACACTGGCAATGTTTTCACAAATTAAGTGTTGGAAATTTTAAATACCTTTTATATCAGCAGTTTAAGCAATAAAGTAGTTACGCTTCACCATCCAAAGTATGTATAAGTCCATTTGAATCACAAAATTGGTAATAAGCTTGTTAAATTCATGAATCACAGGTTATCTTCCTGATTAAAAAAAATGCTGAAAATTTAGTACCCTGTACTTCTAATGAAATAAATTTCATTTCCAATATATTTAATGAACTGCTTAGCTCAGTCTGTAGAGTGTCTGACTATCAATTCAGGGGTCATGAGTTTGAATCCATGTCGGCCACTGTGATGTACATGACAAGGAGAGGAAGGACTTTATTATTATTATTTTTCTATTTTTATGAAAGTAAAAATGATCATGGCGGCATGAAATCTAGCAATTAATGCATTATAGCCTAAAAAGCAGTTGCCAGTTTTTGTACTCCGTTCTGATCTGAGACGAAAATAACTTTCTAATCTGAGACGAAAATGAGACCAAAAAATTAGAAATATTTTTATGTGTAATTTTCAAAAGCAACATTAGCTGGAAAAAAAAGTTGTATCCATGTACCATCCATTTTTTTTTTATCAACACGATATTTTTTTTTTTTTTAATTTGTATTCCAATACTTTACAATATATTACAATATTACAATTACAATTTACAGAACATATAGCATTTACACAAGTGTTATATTTTAATGACAATTGTAAATAAGCAGTTGTTTTGTTACAGACATCTCCCCATAAGGGATGCCATCCCTTATAGAGAAATATCTGTAGCAGAAAACTACCCATGGTATGTTTTAAATATATATCATTTAGAAAGTTTAATCCATTCATCACATAGCTATGGTGTTTTGTGTTACGATTACAACCGTAAGTTGATCATTTTTAGTCGATATTCTATGTTTAAATTTAATGTCTCATATAAACAATAGTATTTGAACTTGGTAACAAACACCGTATTGGGTTTTTTTTTTTTTGTTTTTTTTTTAAGACAAAAAAAAAAATACATTTTTAACAAAGAGTTTTATAATCAATTGTGTACCAAGTTTTTTCACATAAAACAGCAAAGCAATAGCAACACACACACACACCATATCAATGTTTACACATACATACACATATATCATTTAAAGTTACCATTTGTCATTCATAAAAAGGCATTATATTCATTATTAGCTAAGACTGTAAAGAAACATTTAATAATAACAACAAATTTATTTACAAATACGCTATACATAGTTCATGTATTGGGTTTACTGGTTTTTATTTCAGATTAATATAATCATTTTTATAATCTAAAAACAAATTATATGGGATTTTTAAGATCAGGTTGTTATATATTACATGTGTTAAAATATAATATCAGTATAAACACATTGATTTTTGTTCTGCTTTCATGATCATGGGAATAATACCAATACTAAAATGCACTTTTACAGAAAAATACTTTTCACGCATGGTTAAGATATTTTCTTTACATAGGCATACATTATAGTTTACTGACAGAAATTGTTTATACAATGTAATATCTTTAAAAAAGATTGAAACAGTATTAATAGAAAAAAAAAGAAGATTACCAGTATCCACAAAGAAAGAAATAATCGCAGTACTTACATCCAAGTCTGATCTATCCATTTTAACTTATTTTATTTTAATTTTAATAAACTAATAAAGATCATGATTTACTTTTCACATTTTTCTCTTTCAACTTACACTGTCAGATATTTGGGTAGAAATGTTTAAATCTAAATCATTTCTACCCGGCTGTTCACAATTACCAGCTCAAATCGCCCATTAAATTTAAGGATAAAGACATATTTCTGTAAGTGGTAATTTCACAATTACGCCAAGTAATCTCTGCGCGCATATATATATATTATTTTGCTTTTTTGTACATAATATACTTACTTATTTCTGTTACACAAGGACATCACGATAATGAAAAATGAATCACTGACCAAATAATGACAATAATAACTTTTTTATACGTAATACCTACATTGTGATTATCAATATTTTCATATAAATCAATTAGAGATGACTTCATCGGGAAATTAAGTGCCTCATTCCTGGGGTTTAAGAAAACATCCGTGTTATATCGAAAGATTTAAATTTAATAAACCATGCTAAAAAGTGCTGACTGTGATATTCAGTGCTGGAGATTTAACCTAAAACCTCTAGTATAAAATAAGGAGGATTGTTGTTGTTGTTGTATGGTGTTTAGCGTCGCTTTCAATAATTTTCATTGGAGTATCATGCCGCAGACACATGGTATGATACTCCATCTAGTCACATTATACTAACACCAGGCCGACCAGACCTAGAACTCTCCTCTAAATGTTGAGCGTCAAGCGAGGAAACTTCTAGTACAGTTTTTAAAGTCTTTGGTATGACCTGGCTGGGGATTGAACCCACGACCTTCCGCATGCGAGGCGGACGCTCTACCACTAGACCACGCCGCGGTCAAATGAGGAGTAATACATAACTGTAAAAACACAGGTAGATCATTGTTCCAAGGATCAAAATATAGGTCATGCAGTGGATTTTTGTTTAAAATCGGGTTTGACATCACCCTATCACATTACTGATTATTATAATTATGACGTTCCCTTGTATTGGTGTAGAGAGACCTCAAACACACAAACACATGATTCTGAGTAAAACCACCATCATTTCATAACAGCAGACTTATTTGCAAGATTTTGGAATGGTCTAGGTTTGAACCCCTGACCTCACAAGCGAGAGGTCAATTGGCCACAAAGGACTGAGGTGAAATTTAACCTGGGTATCATTTATAATACATTTTGATTAAGGAACACACATGCTGGAACTTATTGCACTTTTTTTTAAAGGGTTTTAACACCGTTTTTAGCACATTCAGGTTATATATGGCATATCCAGTTTTATTGGTAGGGGAAGGCCTCAGAATGAATCTAAGTAGAACCACTGTCCTTCTGCAAGTAACTGGCAAACTTTCTCAAATAAAGTTTTTATAGTAAGCGGTACTTGAACCTACAACCTTTGTGTTGAGAGATAAGTGATACCTATAGTACTGGTTTAACCAAGGAAGACGTCGAGAGTGGCTTGTGATGATATATGTGAAGTTGTTAGAACTTGTTCCATACATAAATTAACATACAATTAATAAAACAGAATGTGTAAAATGAAATATATAGAAATAATAAATGATATTATTGCATTCAAAAGTGTCACCATATTAAGCGCACACGTCAAAGGCTGCGAGTTCAATCCCAGCTCCACTTGTCGCCTCTAAAAAATCAAAACACTCAGAACATTTCCACCAAGGTCTGAAGCAGACTTGACAGCAATTATTATAAACTCTGAATTTTCTTTGCAATCAAGCTAAAATAAAAAAGTATAAACTTAAAGTGTCACCATGTTTTTGTCCTTTCAAGAGAAATGATACAAAGTAGTTTATTAGGTAAATTCGCTATAAATGCTTAAAAACTTCAAATCAAGTTTTAAAATGGATACAAAGCATCTCATTATCATTTATAAATATGATATGAATGACTTGGTATTTCAAATATGCCAAAACACAACAAAAACAATATTTAAAGCAGAGTGGTGAAATTGAAACGAAGTCTCTATTCTGAAAAAAAAAAAAAAAAAAAAAAAAAGCCAGGCCCGATTAGCTCAGACAGTTACGCGTCTGACTATCAATCCAGGGGTCGTGAGTTTGAATCCCATGCCCGGCAACAGTCTCCGTGATGATTGATATATGACATTGTGTCTCATTATCATTCATCTCTCACCACTGATTCAAGTGGGAAAGTTATCAGTTATTTGCGGAGACGGGGTGTGCTTGAGTACTGGTTAATCCCAGCAAACAGTGACTAGGTTAACTGATCAGATGGAATAAAAATGACGCTAAATATTCAATCAATCAATCAATCTATTCTGAAAATAAATTTATGTAAATACCACTTGACCACCTTCATTTGCCTCCTTCTTTGGACTATATCTAAGATGAAACAACTATATTACCAATATGATGGATCAAATTGAAGGAAAAAAAATTTTTTTTGTAAATTTTTAATTTGGATAAATCTGTATACCAGTATACTTTCTTTAAACTTATTTCTTCATTGTTTTAGTGTACATTGATTATGAAACAATTTTTTTTACAACTTAGACAAATCACTTTATAATGCTTTTTCACATTATAATCTAGAAAATTATCTAGAAAAAAAACAACTACCAAGAACAGAAAAAATATTACCTGACAGATCTCAGGTAACTAATTCTATAATTCACAGAAAAATAAAAGGTCCTTCCAATATGTCCTATATCCAAATCAACTGAATTATAATAGGTAGATCTGAGGCACGTCAACAAGACGACCAAACATAAGAAAAAGTCACTCCATCTTCCTAACATATAAGCTATATAATCCCTGCGACCTTTCCATAACAATAGAATATCACCATTAGCCGACTTCTCAATTTAAATGGAAGGTTAGCAAATCAGAATTTTGTCCTGTTATCTTGGTGTAAATAGTCCACCACTAATATCGTGCTCGGCCGCTGTAATTCCAGGTGATAAAATCAAAACCTTCTTATTGTTACCTTTGCAAATTGAACTTAAAAATAAATTAGCTAACTTTGCTAAACAAACTTTTCAGTTTGCAATTTCAATTTTATTATACAGTCAATGTTGTTTTTTTGTCAAAAGATTTAAGAAATAGTGAATAACAGTGTTTAAAGCAAAGACTGTCAAAAGATTGAATATCAGACAAAAATTATCTGTGTGAATATATATGGTAACTAATTATTTTCACAATGAAAATGCTGCATATTTTTTAAAACAAAAAATGAAGAGAAAAAATGTTTGTATGAAGAGGTTATGTTACCTTTCAACAATAAAGATGCTGTGAAGAATGACCAGACATGCTGGTGTTGTATTTTTTAATTATCATTTAGTTTCTTTAAAAATATTATCGCCACAACATTCATATTTGTGATTTCTAAAGAACGTGAAGACGGTTTTCGATGGTTATAAGCAGATAACAGTTGTGTATGACGATCCATTGTAGTCCATTTGTTAAGCTGATTTTAATCTACGGTAAAATTTACTTATCCTTTAAGCAAAGCACAATGGGTAAAACTTTAAATAAAAATAAAACAAACAAAGAAATATTTCATAAAATGTGCTAACAAAGATATTTTACCAGACAAAGAGTTGCGACTATGACAAAATGTTGAATGAATCTAAGGGAGTCATTAAAAAATTTTTTTTTTAAATAAATAGTTTTTAACATAGTTACTGCCAACAGCGAGTTTCTTGCGTAACTACTATAATTAATACCAATGAATGAGCAACCTTCGTTGCAAACCATCTAAATACAAACTGATTAATCATATAAATATTACAATCATGTCATACATGGCATCCAGTTTTACTGGTGGAGAAAGACCACAGAATGAACCTGAATAGAACCACCAGCCTTCTACAAGTAGCCAGCAAACTTTCTCACATATACTTTTCGAGACTGAGCTGGGCTCCAGCCCAGAACCTCAGTGATGAGAGGTCAGTGGTCCTTAGATGACAGCACCATATACATGGAAGACCCCAAAACTGATAGATCAAATGAAATTATTAGCTACAAAGTAAAATATTTGTTTATTATAAGTGCCACCCCTATTGAAAGGGCCACTCAACCATACTGGGCTTATGAGACACCTTTATGCAGAACACGGTTACTTCCCGAAAGCTATCATTGCCAGACGTCAGGCTGTTAGACATTCGGTACCCCTCTATTTACCTAGTTGCTGGGTGAGCAACCGGCCGCATCAGAAAAAATCCAAGTACTTCCATTGGGATTCAAACCTTCGACCGCCCACTTCTGATGCACACAACTAGGCCACAATAATTTAATTCACTTGTTTCACTAATTTATGTATCTTTTTCTTAATCCTAAAGTCGTGTTTATATATGTACACATACAGCTTGTTGATTTTTATTTTTGTGTCAGAAATGTGCTCATGATTCAATTAAAAACACGAAACAAATTCTTAACCTTGATTGGTTACTTTAAGAAAAGTTAATTCAACAATCCAACAAAAATATTATGATTTCCAAGTTCTACAACTCCAATAAGTCGTCAATATTTACACTTTTTATTAAATGGTTTTTACTTATGGTTAATAAGGTATTCTTCATTATTGTGGTTAAATAAGCAACTCCTGTGTGCTTCCTGGGCTGCGTTTCATAAAGTTACTTTTTATTCAGTTTGACAACTTCTTGATTGCAGGGTAAAATGTTGTTTTACATTAAAGACTTTATATAAAAGGGATGGTATGAACGCTTGCGTATTCACGCAAAATCTTGGGAAAGCTCGTTTTCAAATATCCTAACTACCACTCATCTCAGAAATAAAAATCAAAAATCTTTTTTCGCACAATGGAATTCTTTACAAAACGAGACCATTCTGAACAAATTGTGTTAACAATAAATTATTGTTGAAGTATTTATGATTACAAAATGTGTATACTGCAACTAAACAGTCAAGGAAAGTTCTTGAAATTTTACTTCAAAATGCAATATTTTAAATTCAATATCATTTTGCATGTTCCAGACATTATAAAACATCTAAGGTTTAAATTCACCTTACATTTTGTGTAAAAGAAATCAGTTGCCTGTGAAATTTTAATGATTAATTTGCCAAATTATTAATTCTTCGCATGCAATTTCATCAACATTCATTAGCAAGCTTCCTATCTTTCTATATATATGTCCTTGTTTACATTTAAAATTGATTGTATTTCAAGAAAATATATAAATTTCTGCATGATTAGAGCCATCTTTGCATTCATATGGATGAAATTTCAAAAATATTAACTGTTGGTTTACATTTACAGCGATTTTTGTTGTTAAATTTTTTTGTCAATTTTTTTCATTACAGTTACATTTTTTTTTAATGATACTTAATTTTAAGCGAACAGCATAGAATCCAGATCTGAAAAGTCACTCACAGCCTTATATGGGTCTACACTGATAAGCCCTCAGTCAATATATTTATGTAAACCCCTCTAACAGAATAATGGAATAGTTCAAAAAACATTGAAGGGCGACGGGGTTGAGTCTATTGTAAAAATTCAACCAGGTAAAGGTTGAATAATTAATTTTTCAGGTGTGAAATTCTACACAATATGTAACGCCCTGAATAGACAATATTGATTTAATTAAATTCTATATTTTGTTCTAATCTCCTGGCATATGACACTGATATGGCAGGAGATTACTTCAAAAATAAATAAAAAACATTTGATAAATCTGCCTTTAAAACATGCTGATTTAGATACAAATGACAAAATGACAATTAAGTCACCTGTAACTACTGGTACAAAAGCTACAAACCTGATCGCAGGACGTTTACAATATTATATTGACACTGTTACAATGGTAGGCCATTAACAAATGGTTTTCCCTGCAGATCAAGCTTTATGCTTTTTTTTTTATTTTAGAACAAAGTTGTCTGAGTAATTTAAAAGGTGGTATTGATCGCAAATTGATTTCCAGTCAAAAAATAAAACAAGGCTTTCCAATTACATGACAAAGTATTTCTTTCTATTCCTGAAAGTCTTTCTTAAGTCTTTGTATTGCAAACAATCAACCTTTTAACATCTGTTATCAAATATATTGTTTTGGTCATATAAATCGCCATTATTTAACTTACTAAACTGTATAATTTTAATTGGTAAATATTTCATTCTTTAAAATAAATTCCCAGTATTGCAGCAATGATACCATGGTTACAAAAAAAAGCAAGTAGATAGAAAGAATTATTGCAATAAAGAAAAACAAACTTAGGTCACACAGAATTAAATTTGTATAATGGTGTGTTATGTCTTACATGGGATAAAAGAAATTCATCAAAAACAAATGTAGATTCATGTATGGAAATAACTTCTTATGATCTCATTAGTGGACTGCAGATTCATGTATGATAGTAACTTCATAAACCGGTAGTCTCATTATTGTCATGTATAGTGTAACTTTATTTAATACACATGTTACTATATATAGTAACAAAAATGAGCATGTTTTAAGTAGATTATTGCCTTCACACACTGATTATCACTCATAATCATAATCGGCCTGGTGAACATGTATGAGTGAAACTAATGGTCATGTAACGTCATCACTGTTAGTGCATTTTGATTGGTACATTTTTTGAAGTGTTCTTCTTTAAAATAATTGGCTCATATGGTAAGTATTTGCGTACATTATTTTAGTTTAGTATTTCCCTTCTGTTTCTAATGTAAAAAAATCAAGGGAAAAAACTGCACAGCGACCCACATATTAAAACTGAAAAGCAAATTAATATTTTAAAATACGTCAACGTCAGAATGGCACAAAAGCTTGATCGGTTAGCATGCACATCACTCAAGACACGTGAATGATGTTTTTTTTGTTTTTTTTTAAATAAATTTGTTTTTATCATTATTTTTCATTCATTTTAGACAAGGTTCAAATATAAAAATGTATGTGTAGACATAATTTAAAAACGCCTGTAATAAAGAGATTGATGAATGGATGAGCAGTGCCTTGTAGTGATAACAGTCCCAGTGAGTGAAAACGTAATTAGGCTCTTTGAGTGGTGCAATCGAACATGTGTATTAAAGACATTAATACATGACAGAGCCTGGCCGGGAGGTGATAATCGGCCCGGAATTCATAATAGCCTTCGGGCAAAAGCCCTCATACCAAAATTTATACATATTCCGAGCCGACTATCCCCTCCCAACCTGGCTCACTGTTGTGTATCAACCTCTTAAATAATTTCATTATTGGACAGCAGATTCATGTTTGGTAGTAGCTTCATAATATAGTCTTATTATTGGACTGCTGATTTGTGTATGGTAGTAACTTCATATACTGGTAGTTTAATTATTGGACGCATTCATGATTCATGTGTGGTTTTAACCATTATTGGACTTCAGTTTCATGTTTGGTAGTAGCTTCATAATAATAGTCTCTGGATATTCGACACATTGAAATATTGACAACACAAACACCACACCATACAATGATCTGGGCAATGTCTACTTTAAAAGAACAATCAGTAGCTTCAACAGGGATTCAAACCCATAAACAACTTCTGTGATGGTGTGCTGACCTTTTTTTCAACAAAAGCTACCTCTATGGAGACAGTGGTAATGCTTATATAAACCTATTTAATTTTTAAAGTTCCTAACTGAGGCCTACTATAAAAGGACTTAAATATTTTTTTATGTTTTTTGTTCGAAAAAAAAAACAACAACCTATAATTTTGCAACCAGCTTAGATATGAAGAGAACCCCATGTTCCAATGCCAGAACAAGTATCTTGTGTAGTAACACTAAAAATCAAATGGTTACCTACCCCTACTAACAAAGACATGGCTGTATCTGTATACAGGATCTGTTATGTCACTCAAATCTGTTACATCACTTGCTCGCTCAGATCTGTAATGTCACTTGGCTGTATCTATTTCACATGTACACATGAAGCTGTCATGTCACTCAGATCTGTAATGTCACTTAGCTGTATCTATTTCACATGTACACATGAATCTGTCATGTCACTCAGATCTGAAATGTCACTTGGCTGTATCTATTTCACATGTACACAGGGATCTGTCATGTCACTCAGATCTGTAATGTCACTTGGCTGTATCTATTTCACAGTCATGTACACATGAATCTGTCATGTCACTCAGATCTGTAATGTCACTTGGCTGTATCTATTTCACATGTACACAGGGATCTGTCATGTCACTCAGATCTGTAATGTCACTTGTATCTATTTCACATGTAAACAGTGATCTGTCATGTCACTCAGATCTGTTATGTCACTTGGCTGTATCTATTTCACATGTAAACAGGGATCTGTTATATGTCACTCAGATCTGTTATGACACTTGAGGGTATCTATAGCTCATTCACATAGGGGTAGTTATGTCATTTGGATTGGTTACACTCCACTGTATCTCTATAGCATGTTCCCAGGAATCTGTATCATCTCTCAGACTCTAAATTATCCTGTAATTAATAAATAGATTAATAAATTACTAAACTAAAATACAGGCAACCCTTTAATTCCTAAGTCACTGTTGTTTAATACCAGCAAACAGTTAATATATATTCTTATATATGTACGTATATATGACATAGTTTCCAGTGAGCCAGCGCAAAAATAATTGGCACATGAAATGCTGTCAAGACAAAGCAATGATATGCCACTAATTAATTAATTAGACCAAACCTTGATTATAAAATTATTATCTAAGTTTGTATCATGCAGCAGTTAGGTCCTTGGAGATGACCCACAGATACACTGACACATGTTTAATTCATTAATTAACCCATGATTAGTTAATTTGGGCAATTTTGGCAACACAGATTCATCATAATGGCATGTTTGATTTCAATGGCTTACATTACAACAAATCTGACATAGAAATACGCCAAATCTGACATAGAAACACGACAAATCTGACATAGAAATACAACAAATCTGACATAGAAACACAACAAATCTGACATAGACAAACGCCATTTTTAACACATTTCAGGTTATATATGGCATTATCCAGTTTTCTCACATAAAGTTTTCAGAGTGAGCGGAACTCCAACAAACGACCTAAGCGGTGAGAGGTCAGTGATCTTGAGATGGCGCCTTAGAGCACTCAGCCACAAAAGACCCTTTGTCCTATATTAGATATTGATTAAAGGGACACATGGCAATGTTAAAAAGTAACTTAGAATCTTTGGGTCAAGCTGGATGTGACCCCATGGCCATCATGAAAAGACATTATCTTTATACAGGACCTCAGTCCATTCCACCTTGATCTCATAGATGATGAAACAATATTTTTGTATTTGATAACATCCAAACTTATATTAAAGACACTAAACATTTTGATAAACAATAGATCTTATTAAGTTTTAGTATCTATCTCCCAGTGGAGCCCCTCATTTAAGGTCAGCATTTAAAAAATGTCTCCCATTTCATTTTCTTCTATCTTCCTATATGTAGGAAATAATTATGTTTTATGGCCACCTTGGTTGTTTTATGTAAATAATTTGTTGTTGGGAAGGGCTGATTTTAATGTTGGATAACTTGTGGCCCAACCTCTTTGCCATTCCGTGTATACATACAAAAAAGCAATTAAATATGTTTAAAGTATTGGCATACCACTGATATAAGTAGCAAGGCCTCTGTTCAATTTAAATTTAAAAATAAACCTGTACGCAATAGAAATTAATGAAAAGATGCAGTTATTTACAATTGACCTGATGTGGGCTGTCAATCAAACAAGTCAATAGTCCAATCAGCTATCGATATTGGTTGCTACTTTGCCATTTCTGTCTCAAAGTAAACACTACATTGTAAAACTGTATTTACTTGGACAAACAATGCAACGTGGCCAGTGGGCAGAGGTCAATTCAGACTAAAGAAATTGTTTAAATAACAGGGATATTGACATAAAACTTTCACATTGTTTTAATATTGCGGATCCAAGTGACCTTAATTAACCTTTGAATCAATAACCAACAGGGGTACCTGTCACAAAATTATATCTGCCATAAGATGGAGGTTCATGATGGTGGTTAACAGTTAAGTTGTTCAGCAGTTTGTGTCAATTATTTTTAATTCAAACTTATTACATCGATTGTGAAACAAGTTGTTACAACTTAAACAAACCATACTCGAAGTCTTTCTGGGTAAATCAATACTAAGCATATACGGATAAAGTATCTTGCTCACTAAACACAGCAGTGGTGGGGGATCGAACCCACTATCCACTACTCCTGAGTCCAATGCTCTACCACTGGACAATGCGCTCCACAGTTAATACTAATAGTTCATTCAAATACTTAAAATTTAGGAATCGCTAACAAAAATAAGTTAATTAACCACTTGTGCAGCAACACTTTAAGTGACATTTCCAAATTAATATGTGATTGAAGTAAAAGGTTTGCTTTAATATTTAGCGTCATTTTTATGCCATCAAGGGCTAACAGATGATCAGTTAACTGTACCACTCTTTCCTGGGATCCTGGAAGGTTAACCAGTACTCGAGCGCACCAATATCCACAAGTAACTGATAACTTTCCCACTTGAATCAGCAGTGAGATGCAATGTTGTTTATCAATTATCACGGAAACTGTGCTAGATGGGGTTCGAACTCACAACCCCTGGATTGATAGTCAGACACACCCAGTAACCTACCGAGCTAACTGGCTCAACCCTTTGTATCAGAGGAACCTTGGCAATGCTTGGTTTCTGACACAAGTCAAGTCATACTTCTTTTATAAGTATAAATGGACAATTGTTAATTCCATTATTACTAATATGTTTAAATATGCCAACATTCAACAAGTTACAATAAAACTATTTTGTCATGGTCTTAATTTACAGAAATAAGAGACATCCTGATTTTAATGTTTAATTTGATTTCTTTATCATGAAAATAAATTCTTTAAATCTAATTTCTTTGTCATGAAAATAAATTCTCTAAATTTGATTTCTTTGTCATGAAAATTAATTATATATCATTATATACTGGTAGTCATGTTATTTTTGGAAAGTATAATCACTGTGTCCTAAATTTTCACTGCCTGCAGTTATTCATTCTGAGGTCTTCCTTCACCAGATAAAATTGGACACTATTGTAACATATAAGTGTTGACCAGGACTTAAAACTGCATTAAAAAAAGATAGCAAATAAAATACGTTTACCTGATCATAGATTATCAGCATACAAAATCCTCGCTTATTTTGCCACAACTTCATACGAAAACAAAATATTCTTAATTTAAAAAATACGACCTCATGCATGTTTGTTAGTACTCATTTAATTTCATTATTACAGTAAATGCAATAGATAATTATTTCATTTTACACCTTATTTTATCTAGACCAATATCCTTACAAAAGCATTATCTTATTTAGACCAATATCCTCACAAAAGTATAATGTCTTCAGATATAATCCAAAACTATACACTAATAAGGGCAATTTGCATATTGTGCATACTGTAGAATAATTCAATCAAAACAAAGTAATTTTACAATACTAGTATATCTTCTACCAAATTAAAGCAAATTATTGGTTTTGTAATCAGTCCAATCTTGTCTCGTAAATAATACCACATAGGGGTCATAAAAGGTTAAAATAATATCAGTTACAATATCTTACAGATTTACAAGACAATGGAGGAACATTGATTTGTGCGTAACACACACCTTATAGTGGTTGCCTACCCTGTACATACGTTGGATTGTCCTTACTGCGTATGAAGGACCTGGTTAGGTCAGTTGGTAGCATGTCTGACTATTAATCCAGAGGTTGCATGTTTAAATACCTGCCTGGTCTAAGTCTCATTGATGATTAATAGCGCCTTGTTAACATTCATCTTTCACCACTGATTCAAGCGGAAAAGTTATTCTGGATTGTACGTAATACATACATTGGTTGGATTGTCAAAAACACCTACCTTGCTGGTTGGCTACCTGTACATTGGTTGTATTGTACATAATACAAACCATGTTGGTTGGCTACCTATACATTGGTTGGATTGGGCATTATACATACCTTGCTAGCTGGATACCTGTACATTGGTTGGATTGTGCATAATGTATACCTTGCTGGTTGGCTACCCTGTACAATGGTTGCATTATGCATAATACATACTTTGCTGGTTGGCTACCTGTACAATGGTTAGATTAAGCATGATACATACTTTGCTGGCTGGCTACTTGTACATTGGTAAGATTTTTCATAATACATATATTGCTGGTTGGTTACCCTGTACATTGGTTAGATTATACATAATACAAACCATGTTGATTGGCTACCTGTACATTGGTTGAATTTTGCATAGTAAATACTTTGCTGGTTGGCTACCTGTTCATTGGTTAGATTGTGCACAATACATACATGTACCTTGCTTAGTAGATACAATCATGTGCATTAGTAATATTGTGCAAAATACATACCTTGCTGGTTGGCCAACTACCTGTACATTGGTTGAATTTTGCATAATATACTTTGCTGGTTGGCTACTTGTACATTGGTTTGACAACAACAACAAAAAAAACTACCACTGCAATAACTGCGTCAAATGCAATTGCCACTTCCACTACCATAAAAGCTACCATTACAACTTTGACAACAGCTACAACTACAGCTACATCTACCACTCAAACTACAACTTCCACCACTATTATATCCACTACAGCTACAACTACAACTATTATATCCACTACAGCTACAACTACCACAACTACAATATCCACTACAACTACTATATCGACTACAGCTACAACTACCACAACTACTATATCCACTAGAGCTACAACTACCACCACTACTATATCCTCTACAGCTCCAACTACCACCACTGCTATATCCCCTACAACTACAATTACCACAACAACTATATCCACTACAGCTACAACTACCACAACTACTATATCCACTATAGCTACAACTACCACAACTACTATATCCACTACAGCTACAACTACCACAACTACTATATCCACTACAGCTACAACTACCACAACTACTATATCCACTACAGCTACAATTACCACAACTAATATATCCTCTACAGCTACAACTACCACAACTACTATATCCACTACAGCTACAACTTCCACAACTACCATAACCACTACAGCTACAACTACCACAACTACTACATCCACTACAGCTACAACTACTATAACCACTACAGCTACAACTACCACAACTACTATATCCACTACAGCTACAACTACCACAACTACTATATCCACTATAGCTACAACTACCACAACTACTATAACCACTACAGCTACAACTACCACAACTACTATAACCACTACAGCTACAACTACTATATCCACTACAGCTACAACTACAACAACTACTATATCCACCACAGCTACAACTACCACAACTTCTATAACTACTACAGCTACAACTACCACAACTACTATAACCACTACAGCTACAACTACCACAACTACTATATCCACTACAGCTACAACTACCACAACTACTATATCCACTACAGCTACAACTACCACAACTACTATATCCACTACAGCTAAAATTACCACAACTAATATATCCTCTACAGCTACAACTACCACAACTACTATATCCACTATAGCTACAACTTCCACAACTACCATAACCACTACAGCTACAACTACCACAACTACTATATCCACTACAGCTACAACTACCACAACTACTATTACCACTACAGCTACAACTACCACAACTACTATAACCACTACAGTTACAACTACCACAACTACTATATCCACTACAGCTACAACTACCACAACTACTATAACCACTTTAGCTACATCTTCATCCATCAACCATTACAACAACCACTTGCATTACAAAATAACTATTATCATTTTAATCACTCCCTTTATAACTAAAATGTCCACATCATTACCATTATACATTATATTAGCACTGTTATGCTGCAAAATGGTTACAACACATTTTGGTAGTGACCATTGTTTTTAGTTTATTATCCACATGCAGTACTACTACTACACAGTATGTATTGTTACTCAATAGTAGATATCATGTCTAATAAAAAAGGGAAATGAAGATTTAGTCAAACCATGATTAAAAACTTAGTCTATATGCTCTTTAAAAATATCTTTATTATTTGCAGATACAATATATATGCATCTATGATACGTATGTACAGTTTATACAAAGCTATCAATAGTAATATCAAAACACTTATAAATATATATCTCAATATATATCTCAGTGTTTTTTTACCCCAAATATTCGGCGAAATTCGGCCCCATTCCCCCTCAAAATAGTATGTTTCCCCACTAATCTCAGAAAAATTCCCCTAAAAAAAGTTGGCTCTAATGTGAGTTTAAAACAAAGAACAGGGATGTTGACCTGTTAACTGTTTACGACCTATTAAAATCCCCAAAACGCTCTTTTCCCCCCTTTAAAGGGCACCGACCCCCTTCCCCTAAAAGTAAAAAAAACAACATTGCTCTAATGGAGAGGGAGATATTTAGTTTCAACAGCTCCGGCAACTGTAATGTCCGGTTACTACTCAACTAACTTGTCATATATTTTACACCAAAATAGGTTTGTTAATAGTATGTAAATAGTAAAGCAATAATAAAAAAAGTTTTTGGTTGCATGGTAGCTCTACTCACCAGAAAAACTGTATGAAAGGGCTGAGATGATTTAATATCGGCAACATTATATTCCTGCCGACACCATTATAGTATAAATGGAGGATTTGATTATAAGAGGAGCAACTCTTGAACATTTAAATTATTTTATCCTAACTATTCATAGATAAAATCTTTAACTATCTTTCCTGTATTTCTTGTTTCCTGTTTAGTTTTGGCAGTATCCTCCTCATGAATATAAAAACGCAACACAGGAATAGATATGAAAATGCAACACAGGGAGAGATGTGAAAACGCAACACAGGAAGAGATATAAACACGCAACACAGGAAGAGATATGAAAACGCAACACAGGGTGGACTGACTTGGAAATGACACCAGCGCAGGAGGTGCCAACTAATTCAGTAACATCTTAAGTAAACAACCGATGAAATTAATTGACAGACAATATTTACTACAATATTTACTGTAAGTATAGATCAACATAAAGAGATCCCACCTATAAGCATAAATTTTATGTTAACAAAATGATCCAACTGTACAATTTGATTAATTGAATATTTAGTGTCATTTTTATGCCATTGAGGGTTAAAAAACGATCAGTTAACCTAACCACTGTTTCCTGGGATCCTGGGATGCTGTACTCAATAAACCCCATCTCAGCATGTAACTGATAACTTTCCCTCTTGAATCAGCAGTGAAAAACGAATGATAATGAAACACAATGTCGTTTATCAATCATCATGGAGACTTATGCTAAGAGGGGAATTGAACTCATGACCTGTGGATTGATAGTCAGCCGTGCTACAATTTACAATTTGAAAGAAAGTAATGTAACATGAAGAATTTCAGCAGGACTACTTGGTACTTCTTAAAATTTTTGTTATAAAAAATACAAAAACTTTTGTATTCATGATTGTTTTCTGACGATACCCATTTTGAAAAACTGCAAATGCTTCCAAATGTTGAGGCTCATCAAAGAAACATTTTCTCTATCTCAATATTTGGCTACGATCTTGCTGAGGATCCAACCCTCCATCATACAGTTGCAAAGACTCTCCATCACCGAGCCAGAATAATGTAAAATATGCATATTTGTGTACATGCTCCTGCTACAAGGTATGGATAAAAGTTGACAAACAAATCAAATTTTTTTACAATATCTTTTGAGTTTTTTAACACTTAACATAATTGACTTTTCAACACAAGACATGTACATGTGACCAAAATGGTTACAACATAAAAAAGAATGCACTGGACCGTATGTTAATTTGTATGATGCATGTTTAATTTAAATCAAGTGTTCTCAATGGCCAAGAGGTCAAAGGCACTGACGTCTTACTCTAATCATAATTTACATCTCTCCGCTTATGTTGTTGGTTCTAACCGAGCTTGGTCAAAGAAAAATTGGTGAAAAAATTTGCCAGTTTCTTGGGGCAAGACAGTGGTTCTACTCTGAGTAACTTCATCAACCAGTAAAAATGAATATGCCATATATATAACCAGTTATGTGTTGAAAATGGCTTTAAACTCCATTTATTTAGTTTCACCAACTTATTTAAATTGACATTAATTTTAGAAATGGTTTTAAGTGACTTACTTTCAAAATTGCTGTGTGTTGTTTTAACATATGGGTACCATTTTTTACATGTGTACAGGGAGAAAAGGATTTATTCATCGTAAAAAAAAAAATTCCAACTTCGTTTTGGTGCGAGCAATCATTGCAGTTCTATTGGCTAATGCTACTATTATCACATTCTTTAAAGGCAATGTGTCGAGAAATGTCTTAATAAATAATATCACAAATTTTGATTGTATAATAAAGTATCTAATAATGACTGATCTGGATTTTTGAATCCTCACAAGCATAACACAAATCGAATCGTTATTTTTATTGGAGCGTAAAAAATCAAAAGTAATTCCCAATGGCAGATAACTCGGTCAGTGAGAGTAGATTTTAACTGGTTTATGAGCTTTACCAAAGTTTTATGGTGAAATGCAAAATGTCCCACCTTGTTTAAATTCAATTAAAAAATAAAACTTTTGATTAAAAAACAAGGAAAAAAGCAGTAGCATCAATACTCCAAGGGATTTAATTAGACAAGTTGAAAACTATTAGTTTTTAACCTCACCAGAGATCTTAGTTACGTACAACAAATCTTAGTTTGATTAAAATTAAAAAAAAAATCTATTTAAGTTTTTATTAACTTACACGATAAAAAATTACATTTTTGACAATTCAAGGGCATAAAACTCTATGCCCTTGACAGTCAACAGTTTTTTCACTTGAAACTGGTTGTTTTTTAACCTTGTCAGAGTTCTTATAGCTTTGTACAACATATCTAAGTTTGATTCAAATCCAAATAAAAATTAATTCAAATATTTATTCAATAAACATGATAAAAAGTTGCACTTTTGACAATTCAAGGGTTATAACTCTATTCAACTGATAGTCAACACTATTTACAGTTGAAATGGATCAGAGTTCTTAGTTACTTAAGTATTAATAACATGTCTTAATTTGATTAAAATCCAATCAAAAATTGATTAAAATTCAATAATTGTATTCATATTTAACAAACAAGCTCAAAAGTTATATTTTTGACAACTCAAGGGCATATACTTGAACTCTAGGCCTATCATTAACACTTATTGGTTTGCAAACATGTCTGAGGCCTTATAGTTATATAGGTCACACCACACAGTTGAATTTTGTTTTGCTATTCAAAATAAGGTCAAGGATTTCCATGTTAAAAAAAAAAATCCACATAGAAAAGTATTTTTTCCAAAGCAGGAATGTATCCGCACATAAAAAGGTGCAATAAGTGGTTGGTTAACCAATTTGTTTTTCTTTAAAGACAGTGCAGTGACACCACTGAATTATTTTTTTAAAAAAGAAGTCCTCAAATGCTCATAAATACAGTCATCTAATCTTGTATAAGTCAATTTTTTAACACTGCAGTCAGCCATGTCATCTTTTGCTCTACTCATCTGCAGCAAGAAATCACAGCTCGTATGAACTATTTTGAAAATATTTCAAACCAAATTATGTTACCATCACAAAAAAAGCGGCACAACTGCACGATATTTTCACAATTCAACAGCAGATTACCATTGTCTTTGACTACTGAAATGGATTGGATTTCAAACATCTCTCAGGTCTCATGACTTGGCATATAATACATACAAATATCTGAACTGTATTAAAATCCAATAAAAAACACTTCATTAAAAAAAAAAATTGATATTTTTGACAATTCAAAACATGACATTAAAAATTCATTGGCTTTCGAATAATGAATAGGGTTTTTACATGTAACGGTGTACCAACACATAACTGGTTATTTGACGCCAACAGGAAGGAAGATTCCAGGTTCACTCTACATGTACAAAAACAACACATTAACAAAAAATATGATCATCAACAAATCAATATGCAGAATGAACCTAGAACCTTGATATCTGCAGAACTGCAGTGTTTCAGCAAATTTTATCGTATTACTCAAATTGTCACTTCTTACGACATGTATCAGCCACAGTGATCCTATTGTTGCCATCACTCAATCAATTGATTAAATATTTATTGTCATATTTTTGCCATCGAGGGCTAACCAACGATCAAATAACCTAACCATTGTTTCCTAGGATCCTGGAAGGGTAACCAGTACTCGAGCACACCCCATCTCTGCAAGTAACTGACAACAATCCTACTTGATTCAGTGGTGAGTGACGAATGATAATGAGACACAATGTCGTATATCAATCAACACAGAGACTGTGGCATGACATGGATTCAAACTCACAACCCCTGGATTGATTGTCAGACAAGCTACTGACTAAGCGAATTGGGCCCGGTTTATAAAAAAAACAAGGAGTGGTATTTCTTCACAATTCAAGTGCAGATAACACTAATAAAGGCCATCTGATTGGATAAAAAATGAGGTTGAACTCTAATAATGGAAATCTGACTGGATAAAAATTAGGCTTGCCTCTAATAATGGCAATCTGATTGGATAGAAAATTAGGTTAACTCTAATAATGGCAATCTAACTTGATAAAAAATTAGGTTGAACACTTTACAATATTTATGTAGATTAATATCATAAATAAAATAAATACACCAGGTTCATGATTAGTCTTTATACAGGTATTCTTTACATACCAGTTATCATATTTGTTTACAAAATAATACAATTATCTTTATTTTGTTTTCACATGTAACAGATATTTTATTAATATTACTTTGATTGTGAAACAATTTATTAAAAATTGGACAAATCACACTCTATTACTGGACCAAGCTGTCCACACCATATATTTTCTATTATTAATTTTAGAGAAGTTATTCACTATTAGTGTCTCACACATTTGTAATAGACAATCCAATAAGCTATACACATATATTATAGTATGTTAGTATGACTAACAAATAAAAAAAATACTTTAATAATCATTCTAAACATAATTATATTCATTTTATAAATGACAAATTAAACTGAGAATTACAACACACACACATTTTTATTACAAGTGACATCATTTCAAAACCCAGACAGACACATGGTTTTATCACTATACATGAAAATAAAACTATCATTACATGAGCACTTCAGAAATCACAGGTTTTTTATTCCTTAACATAAGGTCTACATCAAAACAGTTTAGAATCAAAGGGTATAATGATATATTTTATCAAAAATAATTTATGGATAACATGTAACATGATATGTAATCAATATATACAACTAGAGCATCGCAAGCAGGTGCCACAGACGCTCATCTTTTAGGCCATAATAAATTAATTGCTAGATTATTATCCACCCCACCTTAATTTTCATACTGCCCATGTTTTTAATTTCCATAAAAAAATAAATAAAAAATAATAGAAATCCTCTCCCCCACCGCTTTTTTAAGAAAAAATCAGATGACAATCTAGCAATTAATTTAAAATGGCCTGATTGTAATGTTAATTTTATCTTCGGTAAAATACTTATACATGTATATGGAATAAAAAGAAAGAAATATTCTTTGTAAACAACAATAATAGACCCAACTCACTTTGTACCCCACCAACCCACCAGCTCAAGAACTTGTCCAAGCTGTTTAGTGTTTAGTTTACATAATGCTTATGCACCTGTTGGTGAAAACAAGGAAAAGTACTAAAAAAAAGTGCTAAACAATAATTATCTGATTTGGCCATTTTTAACACTTATCAAAGATAAAACATTATAAGAATCTTACATGGGTTGTAGGTTCAGATAGTAAACTCCTTCCCTCGGGAGTCGGGATAACTGATTTGGAGGGAGTCAGGCTCTGCTGTGCTCCCGAGAAAACAGTTATCAGAACCAAAAAAGCCACGTAAGATTATTTTTCTTGCATGCCAAACACATTGAATATTTATTTTAATTGAAATATTATTAAACTTTACCACAATGGCTTTCAAGACATCAAATTAAATATATTACGGTATGTTTTAATAATTTAATAAATTGTTCCAATGTCACAGCAGGGAATGATAAGTGCTTGGAAGGGGTGTAGAGTGAAAATTCCATTCCCGGTAAAAATATGCGGAAATCCTTGTCCAGTATGCAAGAACTTACAGTTATATTACTAGCATGTAAGTTTGAAATGTAAATGAAATGAAAATATTGGGATTATATAGTTAAAACAATTTAAGAATTACATACATACATACATACATACATATAGATAGCTTAACAATCACTGGATGTGGATACACAGTTTTACTTACTTAATATATCGATAGACAGTTCAACAAACTCTAGATGTAGATACACAGTGTTACTTAATATAGACACAGTGTTACTTTATATAGATAAACAGCTCAACAATCTCTACATGTAGATACATGGTGTTACTTAATATAGATTAACAGCTCAACAATCACTAGATGTAAATACACGGTTTTACTTTATATAGATAGACAGCTTAACAATCTCTACATGTAGATACACGATGTTACTTAATATAGATTTACAGCTCAACAATCACTAGATGTGGATACATGGTGTTACTTGATTTAGATAGACAGCTCAACAATCTTAACATGTAGATACACAGTGTTACTTAATACAGATTTACAGCTTCACAATCACTACATGTAGATACATGGTGTTACTAAATATAGATTTACAGCCACAGTCTCCGTGATGATTGACATACGAAATTGTCTCATTGTCATTTGTCTCTGACTGCTGATTCAAGTGGGAAAGTTATCAGTTACCTGCAAAGATGGGGTGTTCTCAAGTACTGGTTAACCTTCCAGGATCCCAGTAAACAGTGGTTAGGTTAACTGATCGTCTGTTAGTCCTCAATGGCATAAAAAATGATGCTGTTTTGTGGTTCATAAGAAGACGATTTTGATAAATATTTTTAGTAATGGTGGCCATCATGGATTTTAAAGATAAAAAAAAACACCTGTGTACAGTCTCACATAAAAGAGAAATATCCATGAAAATAATGGCTTAGTGATTTCACAGAATGTGCTGCTAACTTACATAGACAGACGACTGACAACAGACAACGCACCATCACATAAGCTTGTCTTGCCTTTTCAGCAAATATTTCTAGAGTCGTATACAGGCATGTAGTTAGGGTCAATTAAAATGACATGTGATGATATATCACAATAATGGAATGAATAAATTTGTGTTTAAATCACAATGGCACTTCATGACATTGGAAGCAAACAATCTTGGATAACATTTGAAAAATACAAAACAAAAATAATGATAAAAGGGTAAAGGACAATATCATATATCCTCCACACATCTATCCTCCACATATGTCCTCAACACATGTCCTCAAAACATATGTCCTCAACACATATGTCCTCAACACATATATCTTCCACACATCTATCCTTCACATATGTCCTCAATACATATGTCCTACACACATATATCCTGCACACATATGTCCTCAAAACATATCTCCTCCACACGTACATCTTTCAAACATATATCCTCAACACATATATCCTGCACACATATATCCTCAACATCAATCTAGCTTACATCTTTAAAATATACCGAAATATTCTGCGTTTAATGCTAAGGTTATTATAATATAAATGCATCAGCTTCCACTGATGTTGATGTCAATGAAGACAAACACATAGGCTTCCACTGATGTTGATGTGAATGATAATTAACACATAAGCTTCCACTGACGTTGATGTCAATGAAGACAAAAACATAAGCTTCCACTGATGTTGATGTGAATGATAATTTACACATAAGCTTCCACTGATGTTGATATCAATGAAGACAAAAACATAAGCTTCCACCGATGTTGATGTCAATGAAGACAAACACATAAGCTTCCACTGATGGTGATGACAACGAAGACAAACACATAAGCTTCCACTGATATTGATGCCAATGAGGACAAACACATAAGCTCCCACTGATGGTGATGCCGATGAAGACAAACACATAAGCTTCCAATGATGTTGATGTGAATGAGGACAAACACATAAGCTTCCATGAATGTTGATGCCAATGAAGACAAACAGATTAGCTTCCACTAATGTTGATGTGAACGAGGACAAACACATAAGCTTCCACTAATGTTGATGTCAACAAAGACAAACACATACACTTCCGCTGATGTTGATGCCAATGAAGACAAACACATAAGCTTCCACTGATGTTGATACCAATGAAGACAAACACATAAGCTTCCACTATTGTTGATTAGAATGAGGACAAACATATAAGCTTCCAATAATGTTGATGTGAATGAAGACAAGCATATAAGCTTCCACTAATGTTGATGCCAATGAAGACAAACACATAAGCTTCAACTATTGTTGATGTGAATGAAAATTAACACATAAGCTTCCAATGATGTTGATGTCAATGAGCTTCCACTATTGTTGTTGTGAAAGAGGTCAAATACATAAGCTTCCACTGATGATAATGTCAATGAAGACAAACACATAAGCTTCCACTGAAATTGATATGAATGATGACAAACACATAGGTTTCCACTGGTGTTGATGTCATTGAAGACAAACACATAAGCTTCCACTGATGTTGATGTCAGTGAAGCCAAACGTATAAGCTTCCACTAATGCTGATGTCCATGAAGACAAACACATCAGCTTCCACTAATGCTGATGTCAATGATTATTAACACGTAAGCTTCCACTGATGTTGATGCCAATGAAGACAAACATATAAGCTTCCACTGATGTTGATGTCATTGAGGACAAACACATAAGCTTTTACTGATGTTGATGTCAATGAAGACAAACACATAAGCTTCCACTAATGTTGATGTCCATGAAGACAAACACATAAGCTTCCACTGATGTTGATGTCAATGAAGATAAACACATAAGCTTCCACTAATGTCCATGAATGAATGAATAGGGTTTTACGGCATACCAACACATTATAGGTTATTCAATGCCAACAGGAAGGAAGAATCCAGGTTCACTCTACATGTACAAAAACAACAAATTAACATAGATTAAAAAAAAATACACCAACAAATGAATATGCAGAATGAACCTAGAACCTTGATACCTGCAGAACTGCAGAGTTTCAGCAAATTTTATCATATTACTCAAATTGTTGCTTCTTACGACATGCATGATCCACAGTGGTCCTATTCTTGCCATCACTCATATGGCTCCCTGAAACCACACAGGGGTTGATAAATTAACCACAATAATGAACATGACAAAAAATGCTAAAACGAACATGACACCCATCAGAGGATTCCTACCCCTCTGCAGAGATCGGCAGTGATTCTATTCTTAGCCGGAACCACACGAGCTTGGTGTCCATGAAGACAAACACATAAGCTTCCACTATTGTTTATGTCAATGAAGACAAACACATAAGCTTCCACTAATGCTGATGTCAATGAATATTAACACATAAGCTTTCACTTATGTTGATGTCAATGAAGACAAACACATAAGCTTCCACAGATGTTGCTGTCAATAAAAATAAACACATAAGCTTCCACTGTTGATGTCAATGAAGACAAACACATATATGCATGCATTACTGTTGATATCAATGGAAACAAAACATATAAGCTTCCATTAATGTTGAAATGAATCAAAATAGATACATAAGCTTCCGCTAATGTTGCTGTCAATGGAACAAAAACATAAGCTTCTACTAATGCTGTTGTCAATTAAGAACTAGTCAGACAGATATCCTGCCACTTATGATGGTGTCAATCAAAACAACAACACATAACATGATGCTGAAACTGACAACACATAAGCTGTTATAGTTAATGATGATGATGATGATGATGAAGACAACAACTTGTACATTACTTCTAATTATGACAATGATGACCAGAAAAATGTCACTGCTAATGTTAATGAGAATAATAAAGTAGCAAAAAAAGTATTGCTGTAAATAATGATAATGTTGACAACATATTAACTGCTTCTTACGATGCTGATGTTTACAAAAACAACACCTGTTATGATGTAAATGATGAGGCACATACAAGGTATAATACAATGATGTCATAAAATTTGCTACGATAAAGCGATGATGTCACTGATTGTACCATCACAAATGATATTAATTATGGCACTTTGACCCTGAATAAACACTGATATATTGGTGTTTTACAACAATTTCATCTATCTACAACATTAAGTTTAACAACATCCATGAAAATTCTTCTCCGCCATCAATGATCAAACAAATATCAATTGTCCAGATATCCATGCCAGGAAATATCTACCAGAGACTCCAGAGACCCCCATACATACTGAATGACAAAAAAAAACAACATATTTCTAAGAGTCATAATACCATACAAAGGGAAGTCCACAGAGGGAAATAATATCAACAGATTATTTACTGAAGGACGGTATATTAATAATTAGCAAGTGTTTCCATTCCTTAATGGTTACACAAATGCCTGTATTGTTTCCGCATGAAGTGCACATGCACCGATTAGACTGAAAAGAATCGTTAAAAATGTTTCACTTGGACACGTCTTTAATAACCGGACACAATCACAAAGTTAAAGACATTTTAAATCTTATGGTTTTATGATCCTTTAAAAATATATGGGTTATTTTTTTTGTTGTTCAGTATATATGAAACCCTCAAAACTGACTGTTTCTTAGAGATTTCGCTTCATATGATGGTATATGCAGGTTTTCAAAGTTCAGTTATACAAATATAAATAGCTCAATTGTGAAGTAATCTAAGAGCAGATATATGAGCCACTCTGAAAGTTCTTCTTCCAGGCAGAATTGGTCCTGAGTGTTGTTTTGCAGGAAGATGTAGCTTCCTACGTCATATTCAATACTATCCACTATACTACAGTTAGGCTCATAGTTTGCAAAGTTTCATATACATAAGTTTTCATTATATACACAATTGTATCTCTAAATAACCAAAATTGGACCTTGTGACAATTTTCTGCGGTTGTGCTGTTCTTGACAGTCACATCAAAATTTTATACCATCTTTGAATTTTGTTGTCATTTATTACACATGCAAACTCTCCTATTCTTGTTAACTAAAGTTTTCCACTTTTCCATCACTTGTCTTGTTAATTAGAGTTATTCAATAATGTGTGTGTTCCAACACTGTTTGATGTATGTATTTATAATTACATCGATGGCGTTTTATTCCTTCATTTGACCTATACGTATATCAACTTTTTTTGGAACATTTTTGAGGGGTATGAATGTACATGTAAACAAGCAGAGACCTATTTGTGGGTCACTTACTTTACAAGTGGTACATGCTTTCATCTAGTGCATATCTTACAAACTGACACGATTCCTCATCCAACTTTGTGTTTGAGGTCCAAAACCTCCAACATGAGAGGTTCTATCTCGCTGACGTTTGCCTGAAGTAAGATGGCCGAGTGTGCATCGTGAACTGTTTTCATTTCCGATATTGTGTTTATCAACTTAGCGTACAATGCCGCAGAGTTTCCAAATGTGAACTCTGACTCCAAATAGTGTTTTAACAAGATAAGGTATTTGTCTTGGATATTGGAAATGATGCATTTGCCCTTCAAGTCCTTGCTGTCGGGATTAAAAACACATATCACTTGGATTAAGGCGAACAAAATGTTATTGTTCCCTATGAGCTGTTTGATTGTTTGACAAAACTGCGTGTGGACCATGTGAATTTCGCTGTATCCGGTTGACTTTTTAAGAATGCTGGTTGATATTTCGCCATTTGACGTAATCCACGAGTCACGTTCCAGGCTGTAAAAGCAGGCCGACCGTAACAGTATTGAACTGAGAGCACAAGCTTTCAATGCTGTAACTTGATCTTCAGTGCACAACTGCTGGAAGTCTGCCAAGCGCTTAATGAACTTGATTAATCTGCGTACAGTGATTTCAGAATGATTGATAAGGTCAGTGCTACTGTTATAGTTTTTTTCTGCTATAAAGCTCCCTGTGACCATCTCACCGAGAGTGCTAGAGTAGACTGAACCGAGTTCTTCGAATAAGACATGTTCAGCGGTCAATAAAGTTCGATATTCAGAGGGATCTTTTGGGCTCCCCAAGTTTTCCAATTCTGGCGGTGTTTGAAGGTATTTTGTGTCTTCTGGTTGTTCTTTTTGAAAGGCATCAACCAAACATGACATTCCACTTCCACTGAATCCTGATGACATATCTGAGTAGCTGCAACCTGATTGGTCAGGAGACATATCGTTCTCCGATATTGGTTCTTCCTTCACAATCGCTTTATTATCATCCTCACTTTTACTGTTGCTACTTTTGCGTCTTTTACGATTATCAATAACCTTCTGCATGCGAGCTTTCCTCATTGAATCGTCTGCAAATAAAGGTATACTCTTACTCACTAAAGGATTTAATATCAAGGACTTATACAGAAGGATAGGAAACTTACATATCTCAACTAAATGTTGATAAAATTGCATGCGAAGAATTAATAATTTGGCAAAATAATTAATAAAATTTTAAAGGCAATTGATTTCTTTTACAAAAAATGCAAGGTGTATGTAACCAACGAAAAACATTATTAAACATGCAAAATGATTTTGAATTTAAAATATTGGAGTTTGAAGAACAATTTCAAGTACTTTCCTATATAATTTTATAATCACAAGTGCTTCAACAATGTTTATTCATAAATATCATTAAGTTTTTCTTTTTGAATATAATAATTATACTTTATTAAATTCAATAAAGGTAACACAGTTACACTAATTTTCCCGATGGCCACCAGTAAGTATACAATGAACATGAAATTCAACAATGCGATAAAAACATTAAAATACATAACAAGCATTCACATAATGCTTATAAATTTAATGACATAAATAATTTTATTGAAAGCTTACAATGAAATAGTTTATTTCCAATTAACAATTGATTTTTAGAAGATGCATTTTTACTGTTTGTACAACTGTAAAGATTGGATGAAGATCGAGTTTCAGTAGGCAGATTGTTCCATTAAAGTGATACAGAATAATGAAATGTTTGTTTGTAAAGATTTATCTTCGATACAACAAGCCGGGCCTGATTAGCTCAATCGGTAACGCGTCTGACTATCAATACACTGGTCGCGAGTTTGAATCCCTGCCTGGAAACAGTTTCCATAATGATATACGACACTGTGTCTGATTGTCATTTGCCTCTCACCACTGATGCAAGTGGGGAAGTTATCAGTTACTTGTGAAGATTGGGTGCACTCGAGTACTGGTTAATCTTCCAAAATCCCAGGAAACAGTGGTTAGGTTAACTGATCTTCTGTAAGTCCTCAATTGCATAAAAATGACGTTTTATATTCAATCAATAATTTACAACAATCCTTATACTGTATGGGTAGTAATAGCCCATGTTTGTAAGTCCATTTGACAACTATTCATGTACAAGTGGCCGGTTTCACTAAACATCTTAAGCCAAGATTTTCCTCAACTTAAATGACCACACAGAATTGAAGTCTAAACAAATCTTTACTCTTTGGTAAAGGATAACATATAAAATGATCAATGTAAATGAAGTTGCAGTATTTCAAAAATTTAAGTTGAGGAAAATCTCAAGTTAAGATGTTTAGTGAAAGCTTTATAGACAAGTAGAAATTTATGATAGTGAATCCTGGTCTTTACTGGACTGAGGTTTAACACACTGCACAGAGCTTAACATTAACGTTCGCCCGACTGTCTGGGACAATGAGTACGGACATGTAAAATATAAGGCTGCTAGTCCGACTGGACAAGTGAAAATTCAGACATTAAATTCTAGATTAAAGTAAGGAAAAATTGTTTTTGATCAGGACAAGCAGATTTAAGAAATACTTGTCCAACTGGACAAGTGAAATAAAAAAAAATGTAATAGTGCAGTTTGTTTTTTTTTGTGTTTTTTTTTAATGGGGGTTAAACACCATTTTTAATATGGCATATCCAGTTTATTGGTGGAGAAAGACCTCAGAATTTATTTGAGCAGAAACATCTTTATCCTTCCGCAAGTAGCATTCCAGAACCTTAACCTTGACTTTAGCAGTGAAAGGTAAGTGAACTTGAGACGATACCTTAGACCACTCTAAACAATCTTTAAAACTGGCCCTTAATGGCAAAGTAAAGAAGGTAGGATGGAGGATCCACGCAGATTGTTTTATTGATGGAACGAGACCTTAGTATACCCATGAATCTGAATACGAGAACTATCCTTCCACAAGCAATTGGCAAACTTTCTCACAGTATGTTTTTTGCACTGAGCTGGATTTGAACAATCAACCTCAGTTGTGAGAGGTTAGTGATATTGAGACAATGTCCAAGGCCACAGTTTTACTAAACATTCCAACTTTGGGGACTTTCCTCAGCTCAAATATTTCAAACACTACAACTTTATTTACATTGATCAGTTTGTATTTTATCCTTTACCAGTGAGTAATTATTCTGTGAATTCATTTAAAGTGTAATCAGAAACAGTAATCTTTTAGAAAAATTCAAATTTTTGAAAGAAGGAAAATCTCAGCCCAAGATATTTAGTGAAACTGGCTGCCAGACCACTTGGTTACTGTGGACTCATATCTGAATTCATATCTGAACATTTGTTTACATTATAACTTACTTGACATCACTAAGGCCATCCTTAAAATATATATTGTTTGCCGTGCTTCTACCTACTCACTTAAAATTGCAGCTACCCAAACCTTTTTATTGACTTTCAAAGTGTTTAATTTTTTACTTCATGATTTCTGTCCATTTTTCTTTAAAATGACTATGTAAAATGACTAAATCAAAATTTGGCCAAAAAAATTAAATTAGCTACCTACCTACCTACCCTCATGAAAATATTGGGTCGGAGCACGGCAAACAAATATTATTTTATATTTATATGATTTTTGGCTACTCGAAAATCAATCTTTTTAATATGAGAACGAAAGCTGTACACATCCAATGGGAAATAATGGTGTTTTTTTACTGTAATTAGTTATAGAACATTCTTGTCACTGTTACATACAAGTCAACTACCCATATTGGTAACTATTCTGATAACCGCTGTCTTCTGTAATGAAGAAAGCAATTTTTATATACATGTATTGATATTTAGTTTAAATTTATATATTTTACTTCGATTGTGAAACAAGTTATTACAGTTTATACAAATCGCGTTAGAAGTCTTCCTGGGTAGAACCAGTGCCAAACTTATTCAAAAAACGTGTCTTGCTCAAGGACACCACACGTAGCCATGGTGAAGATAGAAGCCACGACTCTCATATCATGGGGTTAGTGCTCTACCACTTGACCACACAATCCACTATTGATATTTGCTTAAACCCCCAACTTTTACTGCCAGGGTAATAAATATTTGTAAGAGGAGACTTTCAAATTACAACGCTACACTAGGCTATCGGCTGATGGTGAATTAACACAGATCAATGTGTACAGAGTGTATCTCCCTCTAATTTAAAATTTTTGGCAGTTGAAGTAAAACTTTTTTTTCAAACTGCATATAACACATTTGGAAATTATTTTTTGCCAATTAAATGTGTTAACAATAATCTAGTAGTATGCAACATTATAACAAAATTTTGTGAAATTTTGAAAAAGGGTCTGATTTTAATCATATACTGTATTATATTAAACCTGTCCCAGCCATCTTGCAGCTCTTATATGAACATTAATTAACCCAACCTTTAAAGCATAAAAACTAACATACTGATACATAGGGTACCATGTGTTAGTGCCTGATAATCTAAAATTTATTTATTTAGGTGAGGTGAAGAAATTATTAAAGCACCAGCCTTGACGAGTGCTCAATTATTTTCAGGACAAACATGATAAATGTTACATTATCTGTCTGTCACTAGCATTTCATTATTTGCATGTTTTATTTATTTTTATCTAAAAACGCAACAAAAAATTTTAGTCTGGTAAGCGAACACATGATTGTACCTCTCAAGTTAATGCGTCTGAAAATAGTTCCAAATTTGATTGGTAATTTGACGAAATTAATACAAAACAAAAGTAGTTCATATGGAACCTGGTCAACTCTGTAATAATCATTAGTTTATACGTATTGATATAATTAACAGTTTATCAATGGTTGTAAAAGTGTTTAAATGTGAGTTTAACACAATGCAAAACAATAATGTCATTAATTTGTGAGTTGCTGCATGAAACCTTCCCTGCTGGTAACGCAAAAGTTTATCCTAAAAGGTCATACCTAGAATCATCTCCTTCTTCATGCCAATCATTAAACACTTATTGAGGCGACAGTGGGGACAGAAACGCCGAGTACGCATGTCGATCTTGCAATCTCCTTGAAACAAGCATGGTTGATTCTGTCAATTAAATTGTAATAAATGGCATTCAATAAACAGTCAAAAGCAGGCACTTAATGGAAAAAGACAAAGAAGGTAGGTACACATTGGTTGTTTGGAATTGTCCTCTTGAATAAAAGTACATTACAATCAAAATTATTTGATTGGATATTCCTCCAAATATTTAATGACAAAGAAAATATTATTTCGTCATATTATTACTATCAACATATCTAGGAAAATGCTTCCTTTCAAAATGACAAAAACAAAATAATCATAACAATTGTGCAAAACTGTATATAAACTCCCATGATGTCAAGAAATTATTCAAAAATTCTTATCTAAATCTCTTCAAAAAGAACTTAAATCAAAAATATTTCTCCTTTTAGTGATCATGACCTGATTTAACTAGAAAGATATCCAAAGTTTCCATTTGATTTAAGAAATATATCCACAAAATGGCACTAAAAAGTTTAAAGATCTAAATTAAAATTTATCAAGCGGAAAACATATTTCCCTTTTCAGTGATTTTGGCATTTACGCTATTTAACACATAAGCAATCTTTAGTTTTCTTTTCACGAAAAAAACAAAATTACATCACTAAATTATCTTGAAAAATCACTATATTAAACATCTAGAAAGAAAATAAGAGATAATTTTAAAATAAATACAAAGCATCTCATTATCATTTGTAAGCATCCTCCATGGCCGAGTGGTCTATGGCACTGTCTCAAGATCACTTACTTTTCACCGCTAAGGTCATAGGTTTGAGTCCCGCTTGCTCCAAAAAATTTATGGGTGAAAGTTTCAAGTTACTTGCAGAAGGACGGTGGTTCTACTCAGTCCGAGGTCTTCCTCCTGCAGTAAAACTGGATATGCCATATATAACCTGAAGTGTGTTGAAAATGGTGTTAAACCCTATAATATCTTATTAAGTTGAAACAAAATCCCTTTTCTTAATTTTATAAAATATCATGCATCTTTATGGCAATAAGGGCTCATTGAGTATATAAAAATTATAGGGATGTTATACTGGGAAAACTTTTTATTTTGTGGTCAATTCTCTATATTTTTTTCAAAAATCCAGATATATTGGTACTACTGCTTTAACCCTTTACTTCATATAGATGCCTTTGGACACCTCTAATATTGAAAGCATTAATTCACCACTTACCAGCAATGGATGAATTATGTTTATATTAACTGACAGAGTGGAAAACCGTGCACTGTTTTCAAAGGCCCTAAGTGATTGGTGCAGGAAAAGGCGTATCTATGGAGTAAAGGTTAAACAAAAATGATATAATTCACCTAAATACTCCTATAAACAACAAAATATAATCTACATATTTGTATTCTTAAGGTTTTCGAATTAATTTTTTTGATATTTACATTTTGCTTTAGAGCATTTCGACGGAAAAATGCTTTGCAGGACTCGCAAGTCATTGCATTGAAATTGTATCCCAGGGCTTTGTCCCCGCATACACAACACACTTTCTCATCTTTGTGTCGCACTTTGCGTTTCAAGGGTGGCATTTTTTCATCAACTGTATTTACATCAGGTGTGTCGCCAGGCTTATCAGATGGAGTGGACATAGCTTCTCTTGTAGTGGCTGTCAATTCAATCACCTGGAAATACCAAAAATATCATGAAGAATGAACCTTCAACATGTTCCATGAACCACAGCGGTGGGCTAGGGTTATATTGTCTGTCACGCATGCAGAAGGTTGTGGGTTCAATCCCTGGCCAGGTCATACCAAAGATTGAACAACGGTACTTGAAGCTTTCTCCCTTGGTGCTCAGCATGAAGAAGATAGTTATAGGTCTGTTCGGCTCAGTGTCAGTATAATGTGACTGGGAAGGGTATCATACCGTGAAATTCCAGTGTGGCAGTGCTTTGTAGACAAAATAGCGATATAACTGAAACACATGCCACACACTTACCACACAGCAACAGTTTACCTCCAGAACATTATTGGTCAGTTTGACATTGATGACCCAACTTTATGTACATTTTTCATTACACGAATAATGAATAAGTAATGAGAGGTACAAAAATGTATTCAAATTTGATGAATCAAGGGCCATAACTCAAACAAAAACAAACCGAAGACCTTACTGTATCTGAATAGTGCAAGAGTTTTTTATATACACAACTTATATTCTTATAAATCCATTGATTTGTTGTTTGTTTGTTGTATCAGTGCTCCAGATAAGTTGCGTATTTGCGTATTTCACTCAAATAAATTTGAAATGCAATTTTGTTTTTAAATAAAAAACCTGTTCACTCAAAACATTGTTAATACATGCGTATCCAAAGCTATTTGCAGAGTGAAAGAAGAGAAGAGTACTTGTTTATTCAGCATTCTCATACAGGAGATTGCATATTATTCGTATGTGGTAATGAAAGCATCTAGATGATTGGGATCACACACTTTAACAATATGTCGAAGTGAGGATGAAAACCTCAGCTTGCAAAGGAAAATGCATTTTCTAGTCCAAATTAAAGTACAATTTTTAATAATAGCACCCATTTCATTAATTATCATTTTTAAACCAATATTATTTGACATTGTCAGCAACAAATTAGACCAGAATTCTGTTTTGGAGGCAGATGCATTTGTGTAAATCAAGAGTTGCACACAAGAACAGTTTTACAATAATGTACATTTAATATAGACACGTTTAATCATAGCAGGCATTTAATTGCTTTCATTTTGACACTGTTTCATGTTTCACACAATTATTGTAAACTTGCTAACTGATTCTTTGTTTACAAGGTTTCACTCAATTATTTCAAATCACTTTTCACTCAATTCTTATCTGTGGCACTGTTGTATGGTGTTGAGTGTCACTTTCAACAATTTTTCAGTTATATCGTGATGGTTTTTAAGTGCTGCCACACTGGAATATTATGCTATAGACATGATATGGTATGATACCCTACCCAGTCACTTAATAATAATACCGGGTCAACCAGACTTAGAACTAACCTCAAAATGCTGAGAGCCAAGCGAGGAAACTATTAGTACCATTTTTCAAGTATTTGGTATAACCAAGCTGGGGATCGAACCGACAACCTCCGCATGTGAGGCAGACCAGTTGATTTGTAAATTTACGCCAATGTGGCCTGTGCCATGAATGGTCAACACTCTATTCACTCGACTGGATCCAGTGTTCATCCTTATGTTCTTGAACTGATAAACAGTTTCAACTTGATGATGAAAAAAAAAACAGACTGTAAAATTCCTTTGTCACTGTAAAAGATAAAACATAAATGAATGGGGTCTCAAAGTGTACTAACACATTATAGGTGATACAATGCCAGTCTGGGAAAAAATAGATATAATCTGAGACACAGGCTATGACATTTTTAACAGGACTACAAAAGTTTTCCAAATGTATAGCTTGACTATTTCTATGACTTTATATTGAAATGGAACAATCTGAGCAAGATGTTTGGAGAAATTAACGTAATTTCTTTGCAGAAATTGAATCAAATCATGTTAAAATGATAAAAATTTAGAAAGTAAAACTTGTTGTAACTTTAACGTCTTCTGTTCTTTACAGACACAAGGAATTATATAGAGAAGGAAAGACAACTGATTAAGATTTTGTGAACACTCGCGTATTCACGCAAAATCTCGCAATATCTTGTTTTCAATTATCTTAACTCCTATTCATCTCAGGAACACAAATCAAAAATCTTACACTGCAGAATGAAATTCTTATCAAAACAATACCATTCCCATAAGTGTGTGTTACTTACAGTTTATGTACAAGAAAGTATGAATGATAAATTTTCCAAATTATTTACCCTTTGTGTGCTATTTTATCAACATTTAGTCAGGAGATGCAAGTTTCCTATCCTTCTATACAAGTCCTCGATGGCAATTAGAATTAAATTTGGACTATATAATTTTGCAATGTCTCTAGTCCTTTCCAAGGACTATAGTCCTTAAAAGTTTTTGGCACAGACTGACACTAATGTGAAGGAAGTTTCCAGGTTTACTCTACCTGTAAAAAAAACACCAAACTAACATTCATATTTAAAACAAAAACATGTCAGAAAACGACTCTATAACCTTGATACATAGTTTCAGCAAATTATACATTGTACAACTCAAATTGTCATTACGACATGCATTAACTACAATGATTGTTTTCTTACCATTACTATTTTCTTACCATTACTCATTTAGCAACTGGGCACTACACTGACAGGGTTGGTAATTTAACCACAATAATGAACAAGTCCAGAAATGTTGAAATCTGAAGTAAGAATTGAACATTTTTGTGCATTTACACATGCAAACAGGTACCTTGGGCTCTGTATAGCCTGTAATACACTGCTTGTATAACTATACCACAGATGTGTCTATAGAACAGAGACAACCATGGTGAACATACTAAAACACTTTTCTGCAGGGAAATAATATGTATACAACATAGAACTTGAGGTTTAGATCTAGGTCAAATACTATATAGACATGACGATCCAAGTCAAACCAGAACCGTTTAAAAGGTTTGGATCGGGCCTTCAACAGGTGGCATGTGTGTACATATAGTAGTAACATATACTAAGTATACCTGGACCAACAATAGAGGGATGACAGCTTCCAAACTTTCACGTAAATATGTTGTTTTGACCTACATATTTATCCTATATGTATCACTAATGCGCACAGTGCTGGTCCCCGCATAACACACCGGAAGTGCTGACCAATCACATAATGGCGGTGATAAATAATCCTTGTTTCTTCTTATTTGCAAATGCATTTTTTCTTATTTTAATGTTTATTTTATTAGTTATATAGCATAAATATTATTAATGTTATTTGTTTTTTTAAGTATTGTTATATTTATATCAGAGAATAAATGGTGTTTGGAAATCGGGTATGAATACATTATTTGTAGTCTACTTTCGCTTTGCTAATCTGTAGGAATCGTGTAATGTTATTTTGACGCTTCATGCGTTAACAAAGAATAGAATATAAGTTTCCCTTCTTTGATCTGTGTCTTTCTATGAAGGAAAAGTCTGTAAAGTATTTTTTCACCATAGAAATGAGAAGTTATATCAATGGTGGGCTAAACCGCATAAACGTTTAACTTGTTTGCAGACGTCAAGGAATATTATGGCAATTGATCAGGGAGATTTTGTGAACGCTTGCGTTTTCACGCAAAATCTCGCAATATCTCGTTTTCAAATATCTTAACTTCCATTCGTCTCAGGAACACAAATCAGAATTCTTACATTTCAGAATGAAATGCTCATCTAAACAACACCATTCCCAGAAATATGTAATTAAAATATTCAAATGAGTGATATCACTTTTTGAGGTTAAATAGTAAAACGGCACCCCATATGTATACTGCAGCTAAAATAATGGCAAATTACGGGAAATTTTTCTTCAAACCTCAATATCTTTATTTTAAAATCACTTTGCGTGATCGAAACATGCTTAAACATTTAAGATTACATACAACCAGTGACTTAATCATTGTTTATACGTCTCTGATACAACTTACATTTTATGTATACAATAAATCAGGTGCCTATGAATTTTGAATGATTAATTTGCAAAATAATTACTTCTTCATATGCTATTTTATCAACATTTAGTCAGGAAATGCAAGTTTCCTATCCTTCTATACAAGTCCTTGCAGAAGACAACTGAACAGCATGTTTGCTTTAAACCGGTCCGTCGAAACCAGTGACCTATAATGTTATCAAGTCTAGTCTGTAGTACGAACCCAGTTCACACGTCACTGGCCGAAACTCTCCAAAACACTCCATGTGCAGCGACAAGGGAAGACAGAGCTTTTTTGTGAATAAAAGCAATGAACTATAGTTCTGTCTATATAATTCCTTGATAAAAGTTATCGACAGAAAATAGTTGTGTTTATATTTTAAATCTATGAACATAAATTCGTTATTTAAAATAATAATCAATTTATTAAAAAAGTCATTAGTGGACACTTTGTCTAATGCAAAATTGCCTTCAAGGAGCTGCACGTACGGACCTTATTTCTCCCATATAGAATATACGTATACAGTATACATATTCTACTTAAAATTGTACATTTATTATTCATAAATTAATATTTAGTACATGAGGACATACAAACATCTTTATTTAGTTTAATATATGGCCGTTATGTTGGATTACACCAAGGACTTTATATAATTCCTTGATTACACCAAAATAAGTGGTCTGTAGAACCAAGGAATTATATACAAGTCCTTGGTAGAACAGACCCAGCTCTCCCGCTTGGGTCCGTCAATTAGCCGTGTTGGGAGAGCCATATATGGGTACGTTGATTGGTCAGTTGCTTCAACTGAAAGTTTGGATGACGTAACAGTTTGGAAGACGTCACAGTTTAGTATCTATGCATTGTGGGACAGATATAGAATTCGCTGCTGGGAGATATCAGGTTCTGATATATATATACTATATACTATTAAAAGAAGCGTTTCGTTTTGCGACCTATTAGTGTCAAGAAGTGTCACGAACTACATATTTTTTTCACAAATTATCAGGTTTAAGAATTCTTTAAGTAGCGCTAAGAAGCATCACTTTGTATAAATATCAAATGGTCCCTCCTAGTCTGTAGTTACTACAAACCTAAGCTTGGACCAGTTTGCTGAGTCCCGCCAGAGACCATTCTGTCTCATCTAAAGGTTTTCGGAAACGCAACATTAAAATCGACTCACAGACTATCAAAGAAAGAGCCTTTAAATCCCTTGTTCTTCCCAATCTGGAGTACTGTTCCACAACCGGGACCTAAAGTGCACCACCTAGGACAAAGAATGTGACCTAACTAATCACTGATTAGTCTACCAGCCCGAAATGTACACAGGAGAATAGCCAGATGGGTTACGAACAGGTACCATAACACATCGAGTGTCACCGACATGCTGCACAATCTGGAGTGGAGATCTCTCGAGCAAATACGAGCGGACTCCAGATTGTGCATGCCATACACAATTCGGAACCATCTGGAAGCCATATATGAGGATGATTACTTCACCAGAGGCACGGGTAGACACCATCATCAATACCATCAGATAAGGGCGGACAGGGATTACACACGGTTTTCTTTTTTCCAAGAACCATTGTGCAGTTTAATCAGCTCCCCGCTCACACCTGTCTGGCAGAGTCGCTGGATTCCTTCGAGGCCCAGGTCTTGAAGACCCAGCGGCACTTGCGGCTCATTTAATTCTTAAACTATCCTGTCCTCTGTTATACTTTCTCTCTCTTTACTTCCTTCTATCTCTATTTATGCTCCTGTTCATACTCATCTTTTTCATTCTCCATTTAATTTTCTTCTAGCACTCCACTGGTGATAATACTAAAGTTGAGGGTATACCAGTATACCGGCAAAAGCAAAAGAATTGTTACATACTTATCAGCGTCAAGAAATATTTAAATAGCGTCAAAAAGCTTCACTTTGTATAAACATTAAATTACTACAGAAATATCAGCAAATGACAACTGAATATGATCAGCGTCTACTCTCCCGTAGCATCGGTTGAATAGTTCGATTCTCTTCCATTTCAACGTAGAGGAAATCGTCCGCGGACTTTGGAGCGTAATCAGAACAAGGAATACTTGACTATGACTAATTCCTTGTTAAGAAGTATATAACAGAATATGAATAAAACCATATCAAGTGGCCAATTTACACACTCGCCATTGATCCTGATAGTGTTTTCATTCCAATATTGTACTTTAAAGATAATATAAAAGATATCTCTTGATGCAATTGTTTTCCAAAGTGAAATGAAAGGAATGTGAATTATAAAATCAATTGGGGTATTGGCTGCATGTTTAATCAAAAGATCAAATAAAAAGAAGCCGTTATTCAATCTGCTCGTTCTCGGTTTAATAACATAATTATAGTAAATAAAGTGTAAACAATGAAAGCGGTGAATGATCGACTTAATTAGGTTCACATTTACAAACTTGGTGAACAAATACCCGTGCCAAACAATAAATATAAAAATCACTGCTATCTATCATCCGGGCATCTGCTTACAAAAAGGATTAGTTCAAAACGCGAGGGTAAATTTAATCTTAAACATACATCCGAGCATATTAGCGGATTAGTTGCCAAGGCCTTCGACTGCGAAGGGATCGCAGATTCGGCCCCGTTCTCCCGTTCCTAAAATACTTTCAGATATGAGACTTTAACAAAAATCGATGTCACATGGTTTTGCACCGGGGCATGTAAAAAACCAGGGACTCTACAAAAGAAAGGCCTTCCGTATCTCTGCACTATCCTCCAAAAATCTAAAATTACTAATATTACTCTTCTGGAGGCGCCGACCATATGGGAAACCGGTGACACATGACACTAAAAATCAGCATCTATAAAAGCAACAAAATAGCCAACTAAATTTTGTTGTTAAAAAGCAAAATTAATAATGCGGAGAAAATAGAAAGAAATTGGTCTGTGTAATGGAGCTAAAACGAATGGAAACAATACAAACATCCGTATGTTTCTGAATTGTAAGTTTTATTCAGTCATTCAGCAAAAAAATTACATTTGTCTGAAAATAGATCCAATTTACTCCACGACAGATGATTTATTGACAAAACGACCTGGCAGGTAAATGTGCCGACAATTGAAAAATGCGTCCCGACAAATAGCGGATTAAAAATCGCGATCATATTGAAGCTTGATATGAGCAATCTTTCCAATCTTTTGAACGACGCAGAGAGATTCCAATTCCTGGATGAAATTTTTGGGACAGAGGCTTATGAGACCGAGTTGATGTGTGGTTAATGTAGTTTTAAATATACAGAAAGATTCATGCTATTGTAAGTAATCATGATACCAACCTAACTGAACTTCGAAAAGTATCAATCTACTGTTACTGCAACACCCTCTCACGAGGATTATGTACAGGCACAAAGTGCAAGGTTTGCGGACATTTGAAGCACTGATTAACACAGAAGTTCAGAAGTAGATCTAGATTCTGACTATTTCTAATTATAACCTGGTTAAACTGAATGAAAAACTGTTCTTATCCACTTTAAGTACATGAGCTTGAAATATCAACAAATAACGAAATGGTGTATGTCTAGGCCATGTATACAAGAAATGACGAGGAATTCAATGCCTCGCGTAACCACCAAGACAGGATATACAAAAAATTACTATCAAAATACAATGTCCCAGCAATCTGCACTGTATATAGGAAGTTGCCGTGGTCTTGCTTCCCCCCCCCCCCCCCCCCACCACCACCACCACAGCACCTTATTTGAGAAAGGTACTGTGAAAGCATGCAATCCTTCGGAGGGGATTCCAAGCAGTTGGTCCGTGTGCAAGGATAATCATATCCAGTGACCATAAAAGATCTCACTGAACTTCAATGTTAATCAGTTATTCACAGGCCAGTAAACCTATGCACTTTGTGCCTGCAAGAGGGTGTTGCAGTTTGAGGGTCTCATTGAAAATAAGGTTTATATTGTATACAAAACTTAATGAGTTTACCCTCTCTAGATAAAGACATTGTTATTATGAGTAGATAGGAATAACACTAAAATATACCAATTAACCTCCATGGTCTTCAAATTCACTCCACTTTACAAGAGTTTTTCAACTATTTCTGCAGTCTTTCAAAGAATTTCCTTGATTGTCACAGCCATTTCATGAAGTCACTGTTAGTGTAGCTATAAAGTCCTTGATTTCATATATACGATTTTTCAGTCACTTGAAAGCAAAATATCATATTCTCAACTCCTGCTTCTTCTCAACAAGTAGTATAACCGTCCCACAGATTTCAACATGGTTTGACTGAAGTTTGCTAATATGGTTGATTCTACTGCATATATATTTAAATATGTAATGTCATTATGTATTGAAAGTAGCATTAAATCGCTTTACAAAATTTTGTTTTAGAAAATAATAGATTAGAACATTATCCACGGACTGAGAAATGACATCTGAAATGCGGACTGCCGACTAACTAGCAATCACTATATATTCATTTTTTATACTTTGGTAGATCTAACTGTTTGAAATTGCCTGATCTGGGGCTGATGATGTCTTATTATACATGCTCATAAATACATCGCAAATAAAAAAATATGAGAGAAGGGGGGTATTATCACCAGTTCAACCCAATACTTCTATATAATGGTTCTACCCAGGAAGCGAAATTGAGAGCGGTTCATAATCATGAGCTCTGAGCCTTCTTTACTAGATGAAGCTAAAATAAATTAGTATGAACATAAATAACAGTAAAACCATTCCAATTTATGTTAACAAAATCTTATAAATCTTTTGTATGTTTTTCAGGTTGTAACAGTTGTCAACCAAAACCATATTCAAAATGTCTGATGCAAAATCTGTTTTAAAGGAATGTCTACCTAAACAAGGACTTACCTATCATGAAGATATGCCTACTGTTGTATTGTGTAAACCTAAACTGCTTCCGCTCAAATCTGTCTCTCTAGAGAAAATGGAAAAAATGCAACGAGAGGCCCAGGAAACTGTCAAACAACAAGAAAATGAGGCAATTGAAGAGGAAAACTTCGGTATCTACTGAAAGTAAATCATTGACAAATTGTGTTCATTCGACTGTACATTTTTGCACATCATTTGAATGACTTTACTTAATTTTGTCTTGAACATTTATGTGCGGTTGATAATCTGAAAAAAATTCGTTTTTGTGTCAAAGAACAACAAATTGTGTTTATTCATTTGACAGAGTAGTTGCTCACCTGTGCTGTTGTTGTATGTTAGTATTTATACAGTAACATTTGATTAGCAAATTGGTGTTTCCAATTTTGTGTTTTGGAAATAAAACTTTACATAAAAGACAATAATTGTAAAGTTACTATTAAAGACGTGTTTTATATAAATAAAAACACGATGGCATCCATTGAAATGCCCTGGCAGTTTAATTTCCCGCCTTTTTTCACCATCCAGCCAAACATCGATACACGGAAGAAGCAACTTGAGGCCTGGTGTCAGCTGATACTCTCTATTCAGAAGAGTAAGAAGAGTTACACACTTGATGTGAATGAATCGCAGAACACAATTTTCTGCAACAAGGAAATAGATAGAAAACTGTCCGTTGATGGTATACAAATGGTGTTGGAGGAATTGAACAGAAGGGGACACCTGGAGTGGAAGGACCCCAAAACGAAGAAAGAATGTCTTGTAATGTGGAGAACACCTGAGGAATGGGGTAAATTGATATACAAGCATATTACCGCCAAAAGTATGACAAACTCTGTGTGTACTCTATATGAGCTGGCCTCCGGGGACGATTCGGAAGGACAGGAGTTTCATGGCATTGAAACCTGGCTTTTAGAACGGGCCCTCAAGTCCCTTGAGCTAGATGGAAAAGCAGAGCTGATGTCATTTGATGGCAATAAAGGAGTGAAATTCTTTTAAAATGTATTAATTATCACTAAAGACATTTTATGTAATCTAAGGCAAATTAAATTTCACAGTTACACTGCAGTCATTAATTTTGAGCATGCATAATATGATATTAGATTGATATATAAAATTATCCTTATTTAATAATGAAAATTAATGACAGGTATATTCATTGTTATTTTATGAAATATATTATTAGTTTTTCAAAATTGACAAAAAAAAATTTTTTTAAATGGAGAAAAATATTCTTGTTTTGACTAGAATAAATTATGGACAAAGTAAATGTCTTAAAAAATGGAAATATACAATTAATACAAAGAATGTTCGTTTTTATAAATGTTATACAACATAATTATACAAATCTAGGTGGGAGTGGATTTAGCATGATTTTAGCCATGTACTTTCTGAATCTACCAGGCATAACACTATCATTGCAATTACGTGTACATGTATAACAGTAATTGTTTGTATTCAACATTATTTTTGTCATTCTTTGTAAGTATGTTCAACAGTAATAAATGCTTGTAGTTTTGACAAACAGAGTTTCAGAGTAGATCTTGCTTTCCCTTGTTATACAAAGTTATATAGAGCAAAATAGTTTTGTCTGCCGGGTTAAGTTGAATCAGTTGATCCCTCATCATGAGATTGAATCCCTGCTGAGCCACAGTCTTTTGTCATGAAAGTTGATCATGAACTTTGTTCTATGCTTATGATGAGATTCCCACCTCTGAATGTGTGGGGAAGTAGTCAGTCAGGGACACAAAATGTAGGTACATCTAGTACTGTTTAAAAACCATGTGGATTTCAGAAATAATGATTAGGTACACTGACATCGGTTACATAACAAATAAAGATGAAAAAATAAAAATAAAAAAAAACTGCATGCAAAATGTTATCCTTGACAGAGTATGTATTGTTTTTTATACAAGTTCAACATGCATAACAGCAATCTCAAAATGACATTTGTCAACACAATTCAGGTTATATATGGCATATCTGTTGTGTTTTTTTGGTGGAGGAAGACCTTGAAATGACTGAATAGAACCACCATCTTTCCGCAAGTAATTGGCAAACTTTCTCACAAAGTTTTTAGAGCCACTAGGGCTCCAACCTACAACCTTAGTGATGAGAGGTATGTGATCTTGAGACAACACCTTTGACTTCTCCGCCACAGAGGAACCAGTTCTGTACAGAATAGATGAGCTAATTTATGTTTCATATGATATCTCCACACTATTTTGGCACTGTTGAAAATTTAATTGTTGAATTTGATAAGAAAAGCTGCATAAAGATAAGGAACTTGAGCAGATTGGTCAGTCAGTCAGTGTTCATGGTTTAACTTTTATCAGTACATTTAGAAATACAGGTGTTCTACCATTTTTCAATGTGCTCTTAAGATTTTGTTTTGTAAGGTTTGAATTATTTGGGTGACCCACCTTTTAGATCCTTATTGCCAATAAATTACTAAGTGAATATTTGATCTTTCACAAGGATAAGAGGTGTACTAAACAAGAGGCCCAGCAGGGCCTGAAGAGGCTTTAATGACTCATAGTGGCCATAGCAGGTTGGACACGAAATATCACACAGACTCAAAGTGTTGTCAAATAAACTCAAATTGTGACCTTGACCTTTGAGGTACGGGTGTGGGTCTTACTTGCGACATGTCGTCATATTATGTTGATCATTTGTAGCAAGTATCAACAAAATCCATCAATGCATGACAAAGTTACAGGCCAGAAACAAAATCTCACATAAACTCAGTGTTGTCAAACAAACTCAAATTGTGACCTTGACCTTTGAGGTACGGGTGTGGGTCTTACTTGCGACATGTCGTCATATTATGTTGATCATTTGTAGCAAGTATCAACAAAATCCATCTTTGCTTGACAAAGTTACAGGCTAGATACGAAATACCATATGGAAGTACAGACAGACGGACGCTGCGATTAATATATGCCTACTCCCAAATTATTATTTTTTTTGGGTGGGGAGGGGGGGCATTAAAATGTTTATTATAATGACATGTGTCCCCTTATTGAACCCAAGTTGTTTTAGAGAAAGTGCTGCTTACGGACGACGGACGACAGACAACGCACCGCCGCATAAGCCGTTATGGCCTTAGGCCAGTAGAGCTAAAAATGAGGTAAAAGATGCTTATTGAACTGTAATGTGATGCCACAATAAATCATACATTTTTTTAAACAAGAGATGTCAGATGACAACAAAGCTCAATGATGGGATACAACTCACCACTCGTACAAAAATTGAGATTAGAGACAAACACCAAAATTTAAACGCAACTAATCGCAAAATTTAACCTTGGTGTCTGCAGACAAAAAATTATTTCCAAAGGGGCATTTACTTTGCCATCATGTAACCCCTAGTTATGGTTCTTGTCTTTGTGTGTTCCATCGATGATTGTGAACACACATGTGAAGTTTCATTCATATCCAATGAGTGGTTGCATAATAAACTTACCTGATGAAAAACTTTATCCTGAAAAAATAAGTCCAAAAAGGGCCATAACTGTGCCAAAACGCAACCCAGAGTTATGATTATTGTCTCTGTGTGTTCCATTGATGCTGGTGAACACACATACGAAGTTTCATTCATATCTTATAATTGGTTGCATAGATATCTTAATATTACACTTAAACATAAAAGTTTAACCTGGGTTTCTTAGTCCAAAAAGGGCCATAACCTTGCCAAAATGCAATCCAGAGTTATGATTCTTGTTTCTGTGTGTTTCATTGATGATGCTGAACACACATGCAGAGTTTCATTCATATCCAATGAGTGGTTGCATAGATATCTTAGGGTCCTCCGTGGCCGAGTGGTCTAAGGCGCCGTCTCAAGATCATTTACCTCTCACCGCTATGGTCGTAGGTTCGAGTCCCGCTCGCTCCAAAAACTTTATGTGAGAAAGTTTCCAGTTACTTGCGGAAGGACGGTGGTTCTACTCAGTCTGACTCAGTCTGAGGTCTTCCTCCACCAGTAAAACTGGATATGCCATATATAACCTGAAATGTGTTGAAAATGGCGTTAAACCCCATTCAAAAAAAAAAAAATAGATATCTTAAACTTAAACGCAAAAGTTTAACCTTGATGTCTAGATGACGTTGACGATGCCGTGGTCATGGCAATAGCTCTCCTTGAACATTTGTCCCGGTGAGTTAAAAAGTACCATATCAAACAGTCAGGGTCCCCTAAAGAAAAGTGCTCCAATATGATGTGTAAAGAACACTTACCTCTAAACACTGAGGTCATTCGTTATTGCCTTACTCTTTTTCAAACAGTTAATTTGAGTTTCCCAGAGTTCTACTTGCACAAGGACAGTGGTTAAACTTTGGTACATGTATCTTTCACCAATAAAATTGGTTATCACATATTTTTTTATACACTAATGAGATCAGCTATAAAATTATGACGAGTTTATTTTTTAAATATTTAGTATAAATTGATAGAGTTCTTATATCATACCAATAGAGAAATATGTCTATTGGGACAGACCTATGCATTACATAGAACTTGAACTTGTTTACCACTGATCCTGCATTTGGGAAATCATCTTGTGTCTTCTTGACAAGATCGTCCAAATTATCATCTGGAATGTCTGTATAGCTGAATTAGGCAGTGATTGTTTAAGTTGGTGAGCATATGTTGATCAAGTTTAAGGTGTGAAATTTTCAATTGGGAACTAAAACTGGGATCGAAATATCCAAAATATCGACAGACAATATTGAGTAAAAAGGAATATATTTACATATATACAAAGAAGGGGAAAAATTGTGGATGGCAAAAAATATTGACACTACCGGAATATTGACTCAAGGGATATCGAGCTACAAATGTATAATGAAACAGAATTGATGTTTTAACAAGCATTTTCTACAGTCTTGGTCACAGGTCAGGTGTATAGTGTTTTCATGCAACTGACTTTTTAAACTTCTTCCCATCTCCGGGATTCATGTACAATAAATATGCTTAATGAAAGTGGGGCAATAATGGGCTACATTTTAAACCTTTAAAAGCTTTTTATTTTTATTATCTATGTAATTATGTACGATTGTTCACACACAATACAGACATAGAATAAAATAAAAAATGTGTGTTTTTAATGAGAAAATTGAACATGAACTCTGAACCCCACACACTCCGCTCAATTCACAGATTCATCCCAGTACTTGAACACAAAAATCATTTTTCTTGCAAATAGTATCAATTTCCACAAAACATATTATTGTAGTTTTAATAAAACAGAATTTACCCACCCCACTTGATAAATTCATTGAAATATTCAGCCATCTTTATAACACCTCATCTAACACTATTTTGCTTTGGTCACCCTTAGTACATATTCACCATTATAGGCAGTAAATAAATATCTGAATCTATTCTCATCTGATCATCCTGTTCATGTGAATGATTTGGAAACAGTTCCTTAACAATGACATGGAATAATGAATCCTGACACACATTGCTAGCTGTATTGTTAGTATTATGATGCCTATTTTTATATATAGCTCTGGGGTCCAAAGCAAAACAACAAGGGATGAACTATTATGGTGCCTATTTTTAACTATATATATATATAAATATATTGAGGTTAAATAGTAAAACGGCACCCCATAGATATCACTCATTTGAATAAGTGATATCACTTTTTCGATTCAAATAGGTGATATCACTTATTCAAATGAGTGATATACTTATTCAAATGATTGATATCATCTATTCGAATGAGTGATATCACTCATTCGTTTTGAATAGGTGATATCACGCGTTCGAACAGGTGATATCACTCATTCAAATAAGTGATATCACTTATTCAAAACAAGTGAGTGAGTAGAATGAGTGATATCACTTATTGAGGTTAAATAGTAAAACGGCACCCCATACCGATGCCGGTACCGACTTGCTGCTACGGATTATGTACAGCTGACGTTATATATACCACGCCTGCTAAACGCACTAATGGTACAGACATCTGTACCATACGTGACGTCTGTACCATACGTGCAACTTCCGGTCCAGAGTTAGATGACGTAAAAACAACACGTGGGAGGTAAGAAATGTGTGATTTTTCATTATCAAAATTGTTTTTAATAATCTAAATCCACAGTTCGACCCGTTTTTGAAGCTTAAACTTGTAGACGAAGTCTCATAAACATCAGAAGTACGGTTTCTTAGAAAATCGTTTTCTTCTGTACAGACGGTAGGCGATTTTGACATATAGAGTTCTGCCTCGCATTTCAAAGCGTTTTAAACGAATAAAAACATGGTAATATGCCAAAATGTGATCGGTACAGAGAGAGGGGAAGTAGTAAACATGTTAGTTTAAAGGTTGAACTCGTCTGTACATTAGTGCGTTTTGCAGACATTTATATGTGTACATTATGAATAAAACAATGCAAATAAATTTCCTCCCCGAACGTTGAGTTTTACACAAAAAAACGGACAATGATATTATAACACAGTCTACCACATGGTGACCTTCCGATCACATGAACTTTGTCACGTCATATGTGTGAAGTAGGTATATCAATCTAAAAATAATAAATTTAGCGATAAAAGTGCTACCGCTTGTGCTTGCGCTTGCGCACTCGTGTCTATGATAATAAGAGATAGTAAGTACGAGGTTTGTCCCAAAAGTAATAGGACGCATTTAGAAATATGCCTTTTAGTGTTTCAATCCAAACAAAACTTGGCATGAATATTTTTCAATATTTAAACTATAAGCATGCAAAATTTCAATATCGTACACCACCATTTAACATTAATTTTGACAAGTCAAAATGTTTATGTAACAAAGTACGGGGGAGTTTGACGTTATTTGTGCGACGTCAAGTTGACATTCAAATGAAAGTCATTCTTTTTTCGAACTATGAACCGCTGTGCAAAATACATTTTTTGTGGTACTGCTCCCACTACTGGTACATGTTACGAAACTATGATGACTCGTAGATCCTTACCACAGAATGTATACTCAAGCACATGGTCCGGAGGTACTGAAAGCGCTTTTCATCAAGATTTGACTTGAATCCCAGGAAAACCACACAATATTTCGGTCGTCAAGATCGCTGATAGTCAGTTACTTTTGTCTCACCATTGGAAACCCCTTTGTACCACCAATAGATAAGACTCCAGGATATGCTTTCTGTTAAAGAGTTGTGTGAAATAAACTTCAGAGAATCCTGTGGGTCATATTACACCCAACACAAAATTTAACCACACTCCAAATTTCAACTCTAGACGTGACGTTGTCCAATTTATTTACTATTCAAATTAGCACTTGTTCTTTCACAAGTGTTCTTTCCATTTTTTTAAACGGCGTCAAATTTCAAAGTCCCCCGTACTTCTAAACTTGCGTTACTATGGTGACTTTTGCATGAACTTAATGCTGACTTAAAGTTGATTTGATGTTTCATGACAATAGAAAAGATGTCGATCTATCCATTGACATCATTGGTTTGCATGTAACGCCATAAATACAAAAAACTAACGGTCGTCCTATTACTTTTGGATCATACCTCGTATATAATATTAATAATACCCAGATATATTTAGCATGATATATATAGTAAAGCAAATTGATTTCACTATATAATAAGGTGTTTTTATAAGGATGATATTAAATACAGAGGTAACTCAATTAAATTAATTATATTTGACTATCATGTTTTATAAACCTACTATATATCTTAATCATTTGCACGCTTGTTTTGGTATACGTGCGCACGTGCGTGTGTATGTGTGGATTGTATTACTTAATTATGCTTAATCAAACATTTCAGTGATGACTGTAGTAGTGAATACAAGCAGAATGACAGTTATTTCACCTGGAATATATATCAAATTTATTCATTCTTTCATCAAATGATTTTGCTAGTTAATGAGATGTGAAAACACCCTATATTTACGTGTTTTATACTTGCACATATTACCGTTAACGATACTAATTGTTTCGGTCCTAATTAGCTCAGTCGGTTGCACGTCTGACTATCAATCCAGGGAACGTGAGTTCGAATCCCCACCCGGCAACAGTCTCCGTTTTAATTGATATATGACATTGTGTCTAATTATCATTCGTCTCACCGCTGATTCAAGTGGGAAAGTTATCAGTTACTTGTGGAGATGGCTGTGCTCGAGTACGGGTTAACCTTTCAGGATCCCAGGAAACAGTGGTTAGGTTAACTGATCGTCTGTTAGCCATCGATGGCATAAAATGACACTAAATATTCAATCAATCATGTTTTGTAGTTATATCGATGTCGGACAGGGTATTACTAGCGTGACCCCCTTACTGAGGGACGGGGCGACGCTTATGGTGCAAACTCCCTATTCACACTGAGGTAGTTCGGTGATGACAATGCGATCTAGAACTGTAGTTTGAGGGTCTTGTTTAAAACTGAATTTTATTGTTCTTTTTATATATAAATATATATGTCTCCTCGCAGAAATAATGGAAAGCATAACGTTTTTAAGCTCGATTGTTGTACTCGCCCCGCCGTCATCGTCGGCGTAGGTTGTTAATTAAAGCTTTCAGGCATGCTCGTATCTTTCAGTAACCGCTATCCATGCATCAATGGAATTCCACGAACATAAATGGGATTCAAGGACCAAGTGGGATAATTCTATTTTGATTTTAGAAAATTATAGCTCATTGTGTATACTAAGAAAAGTCAGTAAAAGTTGTTCAGCGTGCTCATATCTCAATACCATCTACCACGACTACTCAGACATCAGAGTGTTCAATACTATAAAGGGACTCAAGTTGGTGGCTAAGTGAGACAACTTCATTTGAATTTTTGGCAACATTATGGCCCTTTTTCTATTTGGAAAATTCGGTTAAAGGCTTCAGGCATGCTCATATATCCCGTTAACCACTGCACATACATCAGTGAAACTTAATGTGTGTTTTCACTATCATCAAGGGGTCGCAAATGGCAGAGTAGAATAATTCATTTTTGATTTTAGGCAGAATTATGACTTCTTTTATAGATGTGCCGTGAACTTTATTTGGATTCAATTAGAATAGCATACAGTTTTATACTTAAAAACTGGGTTGGATTTTAAAAGCATGCCACATATATTTGTCCAATATCAGCCATACACTAGCTATTGTTTTGAGGCAAGATTCGAAAAGTCTATCTCGTTGCCTCCTTCAGCTCTTGTTGCCTGTCTGTACGTTCATATGTCACAATATCATATATCATAACTTAGTACTTCTACTGTTCTATCCGAATGATATGCTAACTTGTAGAAAGTATAGATAGGAATGTTGTCGCTCGATGGGTAAAAATGGTGTTATCTGTCTATTTGTTGTATGTCATTCTCATTATTCCATCCATATATAATCACATCATGGCTATTATGCACTTTTCGGAAAACGAAGTATCTGTGTTCTTGTCACTAATTAACTTGCCTATATCCGAACCTCAAGGGTGGCCTACTGTTACAATGCTGAACCAAGTAAGACACTGTGCGACATGTACCCACTGGACATCGACATGAGAAACCCTCTATGTCTCGGTGAAAGCATGCTAAGGGAGGGGAAGATTGTGGGTTCGATGGCCTATCCATGGTCACGTGTGCAGGCCTTTAACAAGACACTTTATCCTCATATTCCTAGTAAGTGTTCTAACTAGTAAGTTGTAATAGCATGTTTTATAACCAATGTAAAATAAAAGTTTTAAACTAAACTAATATTTAAAGAACAACCGGTTGGTGCTACAAAGAACTAACTATTATTTACTTCAGATTCACTATTTACTTGACGACATTTTGTCACAACTTAAGCGAAACGCCCAGAGAGAGCCACCAGATCTTGCTGCAATACAGCGTCTCTCAAAAACAAACGAAAATTTGGCCAGAACACTCGCGGGTATGTGCCGACAACAGATGGAGCTAGTGGTCAATGTTGCCATAAATACCAGACAAATATCGGTAACTTTGTGACTTTATTTTGATAGCAAATCAATGCTTTTGATATGATCAGATGAATTCTTGTTGACTGGATGGTGTCCATGTTCCCAAAATATTTTTTTTTATCCAATATTCATTCCTTTGTTTTTCAAAATTTAACAAATTAACAAACTATTTGGTCTACACTAAATACAGCAGCATCCAAAGTGACTTGTTATGAGCGAATCATCTTACAAGTGCTATATAAAATAACATTTCTGCAAACTCAAGTCCTATTATGCCAATGGTTCCTGAAAATAACAGTCAGTGCCAATGTTCTCGCATTCTCAAAGTAAACTTGAGAATCCCTCACTAGCTATTCACATGCCCTACTACATGTTTCGTACTCTCAAGGTAGACAACAACGGTTGCATTAATATAACTAAGTTAATTGAATTACTGCTCTTTACTAATTTACAATCACTACCACGTTACATATCATACGTGAACTATTTTTTTAAACTTTTTTATATACAGTCCCAAATGCCCTCAGTAAAAGTAGATAATATTTACATACTGTAGAAATGATCTCAACTGGACTGGTAAATATTGGGCATGCTGAGTGGTCTGGTGTTTAAAAAGGAAATTTTCTCAAATTTTATTTTGTACTATACCAGCATTTTTCAAACTTTTGAAATTGACTAAAATCTATGTTTTCCTATATATACTCATTGACCCCGTATTGCCAAACATATATATTATATATCTAAATCTGTCAAAATAATATATTAAAAAGTGATTTCCTAACTTGGGCTACGCGCCTATGTTAGACTAAAATAGATTTCCCGCTTAAAAATGCAACATATTGTTTGACGTAATAAATTAGTTGCGTGATTTCTTTTTGATTTCAAATCGAACCGTTATACACAGGGGTGGATCTAAAAGTTTATAGAGGGGATGAGGGCGCAACACAAAGTCTGAATGGGCGAACACATTTCCAGTAAAAATATAACACATTTTAACAACATATAGGAGTTTAAAGGGGGGGGGGGGGGGGGGGGGGGGTGCGTGCGCAGGCTTTTTAAAGATAGATCCGCTATTGATACAGGCTCGCACGTAGTAAAAATTGTTTCATCTTAGAAAGAGTCTGAATGGTGTCAGCAGAAGTTAAGTGATGTCTATTTCTAGAATGAGGATTTCGTTTCAAGATTTGATGGATTTGCCATACCAAATCATTCCGATTCGATTTATTAATGACAATGAGGTTGTTGTTTTTTTATTAATTTTAATAATTATTTTATTTTTCCAAGACATTTGTAACGTGTTTTCCAAATATACTCCCTTTTATAGTTCAATTTAAATTTCTTTTCTTTTATAATCACACGTGTTTATATACCGTCAAAGATGCCTTTGGTTAATAAATGTATTTACATAGAAACGGCCCAAGCTCTCCTCGCAATTGGCCAATAATTATAAATAATTAGTAACACCCTGGTTGGTCAGAATTTTCAAAAAATGGTTATTTCTCCGATGTTTTCCCAGTATATATCGCCTATAAAAAGATAGAATATTACCGGCGAAAGAAATAAGGGTCGACAGCGAGAGGTGGCCTGGAATCTTCCTTCCTGTTATAGAGTCGTGTTACATTGATGTGTTGGTACACCGTAAAACCGCCAATTTATTAATTCATGTTATTGTTACAGACTTGTGTGTTTTGCAATATCCTGGACAAGACGTTTCTTCTCATGCAGGCCATTTTGGAGAACCACGTGCGAAATGGCGTACCGGAAATGGTCTTGCAGCGGGAACTGGAGACGGCAAACCGGATGTTGAACGTGGAGGAAACTATGTTCTTGGAGAGGGTACCCATCTTTTCAAATGTTTTCTAAAATATCAGAATTCACCTCGGTGAACAACCCCTGTACGTACCTGGACTGTGATATATACTACAAAGAGCTTCTATATCAATCTGCTGGAATTATCTATCTATATATAAACATTTGACAATACCACCTGACGTGGAAAAAGTGCAACCCTAATATTATAAATAATAATAATCGTGCGTGAAACGTCGGTCATTCGTTATTGTAACTTTTCATTGTTTATAATATTTTTACATTCGGCTAAGTGCTTAATTGTGTGCAAATTTGATTTGTTATTTGTGCCTAGCTTCCACAGGAAATTCTGTACAGAGATGAAAATATGCGTTTCCTATTGTAACATGGCTGTAACATGACCACAGTTGAGCATTTCAGCTTGTTGGAACTTGTGTCAGTATATGGCGCAAAGACAGGTTTTTGCTAAATACAGGTTAATTTACTCTGAAAGCATAAACATAAAGAATATGCTTAAGACAAGTGGCTGTCCAATCGAGGTGACATGTTGTCAAGAAAAATGAAGGAAGGATCAGCCGATTTAATGAAATTGAATGAAGGATATATAAATTTTAATTTTGATTGTATGTATAGAAATGTGTTTATGGGTAAGTATGTATGTGTATATTTAGTATGTGTGTGTATGTGTGCGTGCGTGCGTGTGTGTGTACGTGCGTGCGCTGGCGTATTTATGTGTGAGTATGTATGTGCATGTATCGTGTGTGTGCGTGTGCGTGCATATGCGTGCGTGCGTGTGTGAACATACAGCTTTGTACATTACGAAATAAGCACATTATCCACTGTTTTATATTATATGTATATCATTTTATGGTCACCGTCATGTACTTGTAAATATCACCATGGAAATAAGTTCAAAACTTCTACATAATTATATATTTTACAAGATGTACAGTGTTTAAATATTTAATGTTTGATGTTCATGTACCTATATTAGTTTTGTTGTTATCATGTACGTTCAATCATATTGAAACTGATTGTTGATTATCAGAAATACATATACATAGATTGGTTTGTTTTGTGTTATTTATTTATTTGATGTATGTTTGAGTGCCTCGTGTTATATTATCCTGTGAAACACCACATCCCAATGTAAAGTATTTGGAGTCACTGTGTGTGCACAAAGTTATGAATGCATGAATGCCTGGAACACTGTATATACAGGTTTAAAATCAAACATCCGAAATATGTTTATCTAAAAAAGGATTCTTTAGTATATTATAAAAGGACTAACTTCTATGCAATATAATTATTTCATCAAACAATTTTAATTGACCACCTAATCACAGGGGCACGATTTGAACCTCCTACTTATTAACTTAAATTACAGGTGGGCGGATGGGACTAACTTACCAACTTAAATCACAGTTGAGCTGATGGGACTAACTTACTCACAGGTGGGTTGAAACAGCCCAGGTTATGTCCGGAGTACCTCAAGAAATAGTCCTTGGTTCCCTGCTTTTCCTGGCATTTATAAACGATCATAACAAACAACCTTCAATGGGACAGGCACATCCAAAAAGTGGTTAGTTAAGGAAACCAAACCGTTGGTTTCATCGGAAGGGACCTCAGAGAATGCACATCTCCAGTAAAATTAGCCACATACACTGTAATGGTTAGACCATCACTGGAGTGTGCATCCACTGTTTGGGATACTTCTAATCAAACAAGCATCAAGGTCCTGGAGGCAGTTCAAAGGCGTGCTGCACATTATGTCTTCAACGACTACCACAGCAAATCCCCAGGGTGTGCCACGAAAATGGTAAAGGACCTAAACTGGGAACCTCTAGAATTCAGGAGAAAAACAAACAGACGTTCGATGTTGTGCAGAATTCAACAATTAAGGCCTAGTATAGACATCCCAAACAAATCGATACCTGTGTGATGGCGGCAGTCGTACCCGAGGACAAGACAGATTCTACCAGGAGATAATACAAGATGACACATATTCCAACTCTTTCTTCCCCAGGACAGTAAGGGACTGGAACCATCTCCCATCCAGAGTAGTGTCTGCCACCTCACTGAACGAGTTCAGATCTCGCCTTCGGGTGCGATCTGTCTGACCAAATTAGAACTCAAGAGATGTACATACTTTTAAATTGTAAATAGCCACTTCGAAATGCTGTTCGCCATCACCATGGTGTTAATCGCAGAGCTAGTTTCAATCTGGAAAGATCCTTATTTGGACGAACTACTGTATTAAGGAAATATTATAGATGTCACCCGAAATTTCAGCCGTGTATGTTAAGTTTACTGTCAGCCTCTGTAATTAAGTCACTGATTTCATGCGCAATAAATAATTTAATAACTTAATTATATTCCTACACTAATATAGTTAATAGTTTCAAGGACTTGTTAGTATTTCCCATTTCCCCCATAAGACCCTCTATTAACAATCTCCGTAAATTAAATGCTTCGAAAATGGGTGCAAGCGTCTGGATGAGAACACGGCAAAAATCGATGACGTTGCTCATTCTGTGCAAGTATTGCAACATTTCCCCACCCGTCTAAAATGTCAAACGGCGATTCTTCAGACAAATTTAAATCAAATAAAACAAGTGAAGCTGAAGACTTCGTTAAAACCCACAATAGTGGAAAAAATGACGATTTAGGGTATTATTTCTACCCGAATAGAGCTCCAGGAAAGGTAGTGGAGGCCGAAAAACAAAGTGGCCTTCAACAAACGGTATCGGACATAATGAAAGGTCGCCACGCAAAGGACCATTGGAAATGCAGAGTACTAGTCGAAAAATGTACCCAGTATCCCATTGTTAAGCTGTTAATGAGAGCTTTAAAGTCACATGGATGCCCAGTAGATACAGATCGACATATACAATGTGAACCATGTAGGTTAAAAGTATCTGGAGGTTTTGATCCCGTACTTAATCAAGTTGTACTTTGTGAGAACTCTATTCGAGGTGAACAAATGGCTTGTAATATTATGGCTCACGAGTTACTCCATGCCTTTGATAAATGTCGAACAACAATGGATTTCAAAAATGCGGAACATGTAGCATGCACAGAGATAAGGGCAGCCAATCTATTCCACTGTTCTTTCACAAGTGCTGTTGCAACAGGGGAGGCTTATCCATTTGCCATGAAGGATAAACATCAGGATTGTGTTAAACGTAAGGCGATGATATCACTTCTATTAGTGCGGAATATAAGTGATGAAGAGGCTAAAGAAACTGTTGAAAGAGTATTTAATAGATGCTATAACGACCTGGAACCTGTGGGGAGACGTATACGGAAAGTGACCAAAGACTGTGAAAGAGCTCTTAGTGATGGGGTGATGTTTGGGTATACAGAGACTTAGCAAGAACAGTGTTTGGTCAGAACTGGTATGCCGAAGTTAGTAAAAAGAGTTTGAAAAGAAAACAGTTTCCTGGGTCAGTGAAAACAGGAGGACATATAGAAGGATAGGAACTTGCATCTCCTGACTAAATCATTTTATGTTGATAAAATAGCACACAAAGGTTTTAATTATTTGGCAAATGAATCATTCATTACTTACAGGCAGCTTATTTCTTGTACATAAAGTATAAGTATGTATTGGTAGATGTTTTAAAATGTTTCAGTCATGAAAGTTGATCTTGATTAAAGATGTAGAGGTTTGAAGTAAAATTTCTCGTAATTTGTTGTTATTTTAGCAGCAGTACACACATTTTATAATCAGAAGTACTTCAACAATTTTAAACACAAATTTCTGTGTTGATGAGAATTTCATTCTACAATGTAACAATTTTGATTTGTATTCATGAGGTGAATGGAAGTTAAGATAATTGAAAATGAGATTTTGCGTGAATATGCAAGAGTTCATAAAATAGCAATCTCAGGATGAGCTATTGTGACATACCTCTGTCCGTTGTCCATTGTTAACTTTTGCTTCAAACGACTTCTTCTCAGAAACCGCTTGACATATTTTCACCAAATTTTGTGTGAAGCATTCTCACACAAAGCTCTCTCAAGTTTGTTTAAATGATGGCCCTGGGGTAAAATTTTGCCCTACCCCAGGTTTTTTTCAGTATATTTTTTTTTTATAGTTTTAAAGATCTTCTATTTGAAAGTACAAGACCTGGAGCTTTGATATTTTGCGAGTGTACTTTAAGAGTCCCTGTAGTCAAAGTCCCCATGGCTCAAGGATAACATAATGGTAAAATTCCCTCAACAGAATTAACAGGGTGGTCAAAATCCCCTTGTTCAAATTGAAGGGAATTCAAAATTCCCTCAGTAGATGGTCAAAATCCCCATGGTCAAAATAGAGGGGTTGTCAATATACTCTCAATTGGTCAAAAGCCCGCTGGTCAAAATAGTTGGGTAGTCAATACTCCCTTAATGGATGGTCAAAATCCCCATGGTCAAAATAGAGGGGTAGTCAATATCCCCTCAAAGGGTGGTCAAAATCCCCATAGTCAGAATAGAGGGGTTGTCAATATACTCTCAATTGGTCAAAATCCCGCTGGTCAAAATAGTTGGGTAGTCAATACTCCCTCAATGGATGGTCAAAATCCCCATGGTCAAAATAGAGGGGTGGTCAAAATCCCCATAGTCAGAATAGAGGGGTTGTCAATATACTCTCAATTGGTCAAAATCCCGCTGGTCAAAATAGTTGGGTAGTCAATACTCCCTCAATGGATGGTCAAAATCCCCATGGTCAAAATAGAGGGTTGGTCAATATCCCCTCAATGGGTGGTCAAAATCCCCATAGTCAGAATAGAGGGGTTGTCAATATACTCTCAATTGGTCAAAATCCCGCTGGTCAAAATAGTTGGGTAGTCAATACTCCCTCAATGGATGGTCAAAATCCCCATGGTCAAAATAGAGGGGTGGTCAATATCCCCTCAATGGGTGGTCAAAATCCCCATAGTCAGAATAGAGGGGTTGTCAATATACTCTCAATTGGTCAAAATCCCGCTGGTCAAAATAGTTGGGTAGTCAATACTCCCTCAATGGATGGTCAAAATCCCCATGGTCAAAATAGAGGGGTGGTCAATATCCCCTCAATGGGTGGTCAAAATCCCCATAGTCAGAATAGAGGGGTTGTCAATATACTCTCAATTGGTCAAAATCCCGCTGGTCAAAATAGTTGGGTAGTCAATACTCCCTCAATGGATGGTCAAAATCCCCATGGTCAAAATAGAGGGGTGGTCAATATCCCCTCAATGGGTGGTCAAAATACCCAGTCAAAATAGAGGGGTTGTCAATGGGTGGTCAAAATCCCGCTGGTCAAAATAGTGGGGTAGTCAATATCTCCTCAATGGATGGTCAAAATAGAGGGGTAGTCAATATCCCCTCAATGGGTTGTCAAAATCCCCATAGTCAAAATAGAGGGGTTGTCAATATGATCTCAACGGGTGGTCAAAATCCCGCTGGTCAAAATAGTGGGGTAATCAATACCCCCTCAATGGATGGTCAAAATCCCCATGGTCAAAATAGAGGGGTAGTCAAAATCCCCTCAATGGGTCGTCGAAATCCCAATATATTACTGATATCTGATTCTATGATAATCATTTTAAATGATATATTAATTTGCTGTTGATTCTTTTTCAAAAATGCTATTAATTTCATTTTTTTTTTTGCATTATTTCAAACTGTTAATCTTTTGGTGATGTCTTTTGGAATAAAAATCATCTTTTAATCACCTAGATAGACCACAGATAGTATCATAATAAACAATAGTGGTTAAATTAGTAATCTCAGTTCTAAAATTAAAAACATTTGAAATATTCAAACTACTAAGAAAAAAATAATCATCACTCATCTATCAAATAATCATCTTTTATGTTTTTAATAATCATCTTATCCTGCTTGCCAAAATGACTAGTTCAAAGCGCGAGGGTAAATAAAAACTTATAACACATTCACAGTCTTCAACTACTTTACCCAGCACATCTTACAGACTAGCGCCCCAGCATATTATCCAAGTATGCAGGTCCTTGAGCCAAAGCTGTCGTCAATTAATCGTTGAATAATTTTAATCCATTACGATACTCTCCATTCTTCATCCAGTGATGAATGGAGAGTAATGAAATTGTCACTTTGGGGTATCCAACGATGTATTCAATTCAGGACATATCAGCTTAACCCTTTACTCCATGATACGCATTTTCCCGCACCAATCACAGAAGGCTATTGAAAACAGTGCAGGAAGAGTTCAGATTGCTCGAGCAATCTGAACACTTCCTGCACTGTTTTCCACTCTGTCAGTTAATACAAACATGATTCACCCATTGTTGATACGTGGTGAATTAATGCTTTCAATATTAGAGGTGTCAAAAGGCGTCTATATGAAGTAAAGGGTTAACAGAATGATACATGGGCAAAAGTTGCCTTATAATTCATTATTCATGGCAACATATTATAGAAAAATGTTTTAAATATTTGGTATATCAAATATGCCAAAACATGATGAAAACCAAAATATTTTTGATAATATTGATATCCAACATTGTGTCTCATTATGATCATCTCTCACCTCTGATTTAAATGGGACAGTTATCAGTTACTTGCAAAGGTGGGTGTGCTGGAGTGCTGGTTAACCTTCCAGGATATAACTGATTAAATTGAAATCAAATTAAAAGCATGTGACTCTTTTAATATGTCACAAAACATGTTGCAATTTTAAGCAGTAAATCTATTTTTGTCTAACCTAGCCAAAGTTAGGAAATCCCTTTTCAGTATATTATTTTGGTATGTTTAATCCATTTAGTAATACAGGATCAGTGGGTACATATGGGTATGATTTACTGGTAAAAAAATGTTTTTGGCCAATTTTAACATTTTAAAAAATCCTAATATATTCCCTTTAAGGTTTAAGCCCACCATTGATTTTTGTTCATTTACTTAATATAGTAAATAAAAAAAGTTTGCAGGCTTGTCATTTACAGAGATGCCCAAATGAAAGGGCTTTTATTTTATTGTTGGTCAACCTCTGCACTACCAAAATATGATGAGAAAAGTAGGGGTCATGTGTCATATAAAGAGTTGTTTTTTTTCTGTTCAGTGTGTACACTGTCAACACAGTGAAAGTGGACTTCTGAAATCACATATTCATACTCCAATTTCCAAACACCATTTTTTTCCCCCCAAATTCACAATTCAAACATGACGATGCTTTTATAATATTCACATCAATAATGCCATTCAAATAGAAAAATGAGCATTAAAACAAGGAAATTGCATTTTTAAAAAAGAGGAAACAAGGATTATTTATAACCGCTATTATGCATCCACCCTAGGGAAGCATCATCTGTTTCAGATGGTGGTACATCACTGTTATTGTAACATTGACATGCATAAACTTTGTGTTTGAAACATTTTTTCAGTGCAAATATTTTTCATGAATTATGTTATAATTTGAGCTTGGGTATACTCAAATTAGATGTTTTAAGAATACCAGGGGCCCGTTTCACTAACTCTCATAAGTTTGCAAACTTTAAAGCTAAGAAAAAAAATCGGGGGAAATTCATTTAATGTTTCACATACTTCAGTAAGCCTGATAAATAGTATTCTTTTAAACATTTGCAAAAATACTATGCAAATGAAACGTTCCGAGGGGTTGCAAATTGTTTGTACAAAACAAAATATTGAGAGATTTACGAAAGTTTCTAAAATGGGGCCCCTGGTGAGGACAGTGCAAAAGTTTGTGTGTGGGGGTGAGCGAGAATGAGGGACAAATCCAAGCAAGTCCCCAACACTTCATAATGACAAGTGTACCTCACTTTATTGCCTGGTATTTCGAATAACACAAAACAAGTCAGTGTTATGCATTTGGCCATTTTATTATAAAACCTCTCTGACAGTCACTTTGAGTTTTTGCATTCATATTTACATTTATATACATACACCAAGTGGCTATCAAACCACGTTATCAACAACATATCATCTAACAGTAGCAATGATATTGCAATTTCATATTTACTATTTGCAGAATACAAATTATCTGTCGTATGCATCTATCACCTTATTCACAAATAAAATTACATATTAACATAGTATTTTTTTTCTTTCTCACAAACTGTCCATTTACAATTTCATGCAATGCAGTCTAATGTTTGTTTTACAATAAAAAAAGATTTCAAATCTCCTTCAACAGAGTCACAGATTCAAGCTTTCCATTTTTTTCTGTATTATATTTCATCATTTTACTTTATTGGTATTGTACATATTCATCGACAACACTGCAATAGTCCTTAATACTTAGTCTCTAGAGACTCCTATTTTTCTATTTTCTACTCTACACTAGTTCTAGAAAATTATACCATGTCCTTCTGTCTGATAGAATATATCTAGTACAATGATTAATGATAACATGCACTTTTTGAAGACAATATTTTGGTGCCCAATGCTTCTTAAAGCAAAATTAAATATTAATTTTTTTTATAAATGAACAAAACATACTACTTAATTTCTAGATATAAAATGCATCATTCTGACGGCAGTCTCGTGTCCATACACACAAGACGAATCTCCCCCATGGTACCCTTCCCTAAGCTCCATTCACTTGTCAAGGGAGGATGGGGCAGTGGGAGGGTTCAAAACTATGGTACTCCTGATCATTACCCAAGACATGGCAGTTTTAACTTATTTCATTCAAAATAAAACATGCATTTATACATTAAAATAAGTTTTTAAACATGCCTGTCTTAATTTTGTCAAGTACACCAGTTTTGGTATTGCAAGAATATTGCAAAAACTGAGGTATTGACAGAGGTTCCTATACAGAGATATCCACCATCACTGTTAATGGTTTAATCTCAATATTGCCGGACATGAATGATTCCAAATTAAATTCTAACAGTGCTAACTGTTTTTTTTATTACACTCTTAACAAAGCCTCAATTCCATTTTTGATATACTAAAAGGATAAAGAAATGCCCAGTGAATTTCAGCGCCACATTATCAAACTATTGTAAGCGATATTTACAGTTTTAGAATATGTATGAAAAGGTATTTCATGAATGGTATTGTCAAATAATGATCATACTGACAAAATAATTAATGAAAAGCCTTTGATAATGTTGCTCTGAAATTCACCTGGCATTTATTCATCCTTTCAGTATACATGTTTGAACTTTCCATCTCAGTCTTACCTCATTTTCAATTCCATACAATTAACTCCCACATTTAATATACCAGCTATTAAACACCTTTTTCGAAACCTAGACAGATATTTTGTTTTGATTAAAAAAGTTCCGAAGATTTGTGTGTAATCTCCTTTCATTTTAATGTATAGAGTATCACTTCATAAAATATTGTTATATTAAATGTAGTTACCTATACCTTACAGGAACATTTGTTTCCACACGACTACCTCATTCTGACACTGCACAATCTTCCCAAATAACAAAGAAGTTGTTTTTCTGATTTTCCAAAAAAATTAGCATTTTTCTGATTCTCAAAAAAACAAAACAACAAGCATATTTCTGATTCTCAAAAAAACAAGCATAAATCTAACAAAAGCACTTTTAAACAAAACAGATTTTTTTCATTTTCAATAATAATTTAAATACAACAATCAAAACTGTACACAAAAAATATTCATAAAACATAGGTATTATACTCATAATGTATTGTAATAAAATGTGCACGGAAAGACCAAAACTAAAGGCAAATCTACAATGATGAGATAAGGAGGCAGTGAAAATCACAACTAAAGAAAAAATAAAAAAATAGGTGGGTTTGCAACAAATAATGTTAACAATGACAAATAATGCGGAGGAATTAGCAAATGCAATGTATGGATTGTCTCAAAACAATTAATATGTCTATTCAAACTTGTGTTCCCTAAGTATTAATGTGGTGCTGTGATTGATACTTTTAACAGTATTCATTCATCCATAATACAGAGATCATGTAAATCCCTATCAATGCTCGCAAATGGTATAACCATTTGTGATTTATGTCTGTAACTTAACAACAGGGGACCCTGAGATGACCGTTTGAAAAATGACCAATCATGTTCATATACAAATGACATTTTAGCAAGCTTAAACTTATGTGTTGGTTTCACAGTTCATCAAATGCTGACACTGTGAGTTTTTATATATACTGGTTTATCCATTCATATATTTTAATAAGTTTTAACTTATTTATTTTACTTCAACTGAGAAACAAGTAAATATAATTTAGACAAATCAAGCTCAAAATCTTCCTGGGTAGAACCAGTACTATACACTATATAATGTGTATACGGTGTGTTGCTCAAGGAAACCACACAGATCAAACCTAAACCCTCCGATCATGGGTTCGGTACTCTATCACTGGACCACCCGCTTCACAACTCTAGAAAACCAACATGCAGTGTTTTTTTTATCTATTATTTTCTCATCCATTCAGTGTCCATTATATTGAATTTTCAACATATTTTACATAATTAAGAAGAAATATGCATTAAACCTGGCTATTTGCTTTGAACATTTTCAGTACTGAACAAGACATGTACCATAGAATTGGACATATACTTAATTTATCAATTTTTTTAGATAATTTCAACCGAAAATTCTGAATATCAGTTATTTACTGGCATTACACATTTTTCTGATTCATAGATAGTTTCAAAGTTTTAAGAAAATATTGATGAATTAAGTAGGGTCCTTGTGTCCATTATAAACAATCCTGAATATATATTTTTTTTATATTCACAACTTTGAAGAAATTTGCTTTCAGTCAAAGTTTTTTATTCACTATACATTGCAATGTTTGTTTCATACTTTCAATACTAATTTGAACAATACTTGACAGTACATAGTAAAACAATTACTTTACATGATAAAATATACTTCAAAATACATAAATATAGAAGTCAACATACAGAACTTCCACAAAAAAAGTGTTAAGATTCATCTATATACATACACTTCCTGATGGGAAAAAAACGACCCTAGATACAACATCTATTGGATTTTCTAGTGGTAAAATAGACATATGCTATGATGGGAAAACTGATGTAAAACCCAGATATAACAATGCCTTGCTTCTTGATGAGCTTTTATTTAAGAATTCAGATGTTTGATGGAAAAAACAGATTTTCGCTGAAAACTCAGATCTGTTTTTGAATTCTTGGAAGGAATCTTCAAAATTTTTTTTTAAAAGATATAACCTAGAAATCTTTATATGGCAAGTTTTCTATCCCTAAGATATAGTCGTAGTTTGACAAAATTCGTCCTATTAGCAGTAAGATACCAAATGTCTTTGAAATAAGAAGGCACTTGGTACCATTTTGCACTAATAGTGTAAAATAAATAAAAAGTTTTATGAAACAGACTACGGTGACAATTTAGGTAAGTTTGATATATAAAGAAAAAAAATCAAAATTTTGTTAAGAGCTGTAAATTAAATGAAACATATTCAACAAAAGTATTACAAATATTAGTAATCTGAAGACTACAATTTAGGAAAATTCTAAATTGCCACCTTCAAAATAGGTGGTAGTGAATATAAAAAAGATTACATGAAAAAATAATTTTTCTAACATATGCTGCAAAATTGTTGCCGATTTTGTGGGTAAAGTTCCTGAATGTGAAGTTTCCTGACAAAATTATGCAGATTGATGGTACTGAATACTGAACGTTCCATGATATGTTGAACACATATCGTTCCTTCATGTGCTGAACACATATTTCAGGATGAAGTAAAACGTCTGATAATTCAAATTTAATCATGTGACATTTATCTCAGTTTCCCTGCTAAAGCAATGGTCCCTATAAACAAAATTTTAATTTGCTGTTCTTTTCATACGAATGAGTAAATTTTTTAAAGTATATAAATTACCATATTTATATATTTTAAAATATAAACATAATTACAAAAAAATATTACTTAATTCATGTGAATAGAACAGAAATGTGAAAATAATGCCTTGCAATTAAAAAATTCCATTTTTTTACCACCTATAGAATATATATATAACAATCAATAAAAACAAAAAATTTGTTCATTTCACCTTAAATCAAACTTGACCACCAAATTTGATAATAGATTCAATATTACATTCAACATGAAAGACAATTTTCTTTCATCTTTTGAGAGCCCAGTAATCTTTCATATATAATATGGGCCTATCCCATATGAAAAATGTATCTCAATGTTGAGAATTTCCTGCTGAACATATACAGTTTCAGTTTGCACTTGGGACAATTTTATTTTAAAGTTATCTCCCTTATACACAAGATTTTCTCTTTCAGTTTACTCAGTATGAAAATTAAATGTCTGCAAACTGTATGGGTATGATATCCCAAACCTGTAAATTATTTTACCACTTTAATAATAAATTAAGTCTTAATTGGTCAGTCTGAGTAGCGGCACATTTCCTCATAGTGCGACAATCCCGCTAAACTTGAGTCCTTTGTCAACCACGTAATTTCCAAGTCATTCCTTTGGTGAACGTGTACAAGAAGTGAAGTGAAGAATCGATGGTGATGATAACCCAACCACAAGTGTCCATTCGTCCAAAACTCCCACATTTTTGTCCGTTATCAATGGACAGATCACAGACTGTTCTTTGTATGAAGAGATCATTAGAAAACATTTTGGCCCTATCCTCGTCCTGTAAGTTAAAAGATTACTCATTGTAAATAATGCAGAAAGGTACAATGCCTGGTTGTTTTATTTTGTTTATGTTGACCTACTCTTTCTTAGTTAACTGTCCTAAATCATTTGCCTCTCGCCATTTAGGTCAATGTTTTGAGCACAGCTCACTTCATAACACTTTTTTGAAAAAGTTTATAGATAACATCAGAAAATATTAAATGTTAAGTTTTGAGTTTAAAAACAGTCAAGTACATACTATCATATACTTGTGCAGCTTTTCTAATAGAAAAAAAATCTTGAAAAAATATCAAACTTTTGACTGAAAAAATGTACATGTTTGTAGCCCGAATTATCCAATGTATACATATTCGTAAGACTTCAAAATAAATAATGGGTTCTTAAACAAAGTACAACCTCAATTTTTCAAAAAATGGAAATTTATGAATGAGAGAATCAGGAAACTTTTGTGCCAAATTCCTGAATTAATAACAATCAAATTTGACAAAATATCATATATTTCATTTCAGTTCAAATTTGGCAAATGGTATTTCATATTTCTTCTAAAACATTTTTCAAAAGGTGCTCCTAATCCATAGGTCCAACCAGACATTCATGACACTTTGTGAAGTTTTACAAAGCCAAAATCAGATGTCTGATATATATCGGTAATCCGTAGATTATGGATTATATAATCCTTTTTCCCCCCTTTTTTAACAAGACATGATCAAAGGTTTGTACACACTTTTAATAAGTGGGGATTATAAATCCATATTTAATCGATAATAATCTCTTAATTTCTGCAGATTAATCCTCTTTGATATAAATCTGAAAGTGTATGATTATCAGAACAGAACATTACTATTATCTAGTTATCGACTGTATGTACGCAATAGTACCAAACAGCTTTGACAATTATCTTTCATTTAGCATTCATTTAGGTTGTTAAAATACCATAAAAGAAAGTTTCAACAAAAAAAATGATAGAAACTAAAATGACTAATTCTATAAAGTCGAGCTAAAAATTGAAATCTCAAAAATGTACTAATAACTGACATTGCCTAATTTGTGTTGTGTTTTAAATATATCTACAATTAACTTATAAATGACATTGCCTAATTTGTGTTTTGTTACATTAAAACTTCTGTAATGGACCTCAATCTTATAAAACTTTTACCTGTTTGACCACAAACTTTAGCAAACTCCAGATAGTTTAGAAACTATCAATAATGCTTCGACAAAGCTGGTTGGTTCCATAACCTAGGAAAAAAATTTTCTTCGGGCCGAATCGTACAAACTTTTTTGTCAACTTCCTAGAATTTATTTTTTCATTCGTAATTATTGATGACATATGAAAATTTAATTTAAAAATTTAACTATTTAATAAAAGGATAAAAATATGATCTAGTTACCTGATTTTATACCAGCTGTTGCTGCTGCTTGTGACTGATGGTGGGAAGCCGATGAGTTTCCTGCTGCCTTCTGTTTCAGCATTGTCCAGTCAAACACATAGTCATACTGATAGTTGAGAGTTCGGAACAATATTCGAAACAGCTGACGTAGATACATGTAATCCGGTGCCTCCTCAAACCTCAGACCTCGACAATAATTCAAGTACATAGCAAATTCTGCTGGGTAACCCTAAAAAAGAAGGATAAAACATTAGACTATTAATGCATGGGAATTAACAACATGGGATTAGTTAGCTGGAATTAACAACATGGGGTTAGTTAGCTCAGTCTGTAGAGCGTCTGACTATCAATCCAAGGGTCACAGTTGCCAAGACTTACCAATTACTTGTTTGGATGGGTGTGCTTGAGTACTGGTTAACCTTATCCAGGGGAAAAAAGGGTTAGGTTAACTGATAGTCTGTTAGCTCTTGATGACATTAAAATAAATCCCATGGGGTTTAACACAAATGACCTCAGCAATGAGTGTTAAATGATTTAAGACAGCATCTTAGATTCCATTTTGCCAGAGGAACAATAAGATTTTTCCTTATTTTTCTTCTCTACAGTTTATTGCTCCCACTGTGTGTTTAGGTATTACTGGGTAAATGCATTTGAAAGCTTGTTGGTATAATTAACAGCAAGATTTAGTGTTAACACAAATTTTTTATTTTAAACTTTTAATATTCCTTTAATGGTCTTTTTTCAAATCAGAATGAGATTCTCTTGATAAAGTCTGTATTTGTTTAAAAGAATATTCTCTTGTAATTTTCTAATGTAAGAATTTCTGTATTCAATTTATTTTTATATTATGACTGTACAGTACCAACAGTGTTTACTATACAATACGCTCATGGTCCTCTGCTCTAAGGCACTGCCATCTAATGACCACTTACCTCTCACCACTGATGTCATGGGTTCAAGCCCAACCTTTATTAAAGAACTTTCAAGTTACTTGCAGAAGGATAATGGTTCTACTCAGATTCATTCTGAATGTCTTCCTCCATCAATAAAACTGGATATGCCATATTCAACCTTTCATGTACAATTAAACCTGTCTTAAGCAGCCACTCAAGGGAAAGAGGAAAATTAAACCCTTTAGGCATATGACTGCTTAATACAGGTTGATCAAAAATACAATTATAAAAATGTTAAATAGAAAAATATGTATGTTACATTCAATTGGTTGATTAATAGAGGCGGCCACTAACACAGGTTTGACTGTATTGAAATTGTGTTAAACCCCATAAAAAATAGACAAAACAACAACATGCTTTTAACATTTAAATTCTTCATATGATAGAAGCTACCGTAGTTCATCACGGTTATTGAATCAGGTTTTAGTTCTAGTCCCGCGGGTAGTGTTTAATAAGTGCGAAATTCAACAAAACGGAAACCATAGTTGTTCCCTGTATTCACGCTTTTATGTTTACTACACCCAAATAACAACTAATATATAACATAAATATATTTTTCAGATTTTTCTGACAAACCAAAATCCCTTTTAATAACAAAAGCTTGAAAACCTTTAAAGTGAGTGCACTTTGAAAAAGATTACAGCTGTTCAGCTGTCGTGACCTTTTAAACTTAAATGGGCCTATTATGTTATATTAAACATTAAATGCAAAGTCATGTTAAATGTCAGACATGTTTTTTGGGTTATTTTTAAAAGAAATATTTTTTTCACTTCTGAAAGAACATCTATAATTAAATATTACAAAAATTGAAATGAACTCTACAGAACTTTTTATTTTTTGTTTATTTATGATACTGGGTGTCACTTTATGTTCATAAAATGTAAACATTGTATGTTTAAACAATCACTTTCCCCTGGTGAATTTGTATTTACATGTACCTCTAGCTAGCTGGAAAAAAGTCAAATTTAATTTTAAATATTTGTAGATATAAAAGTCAGATTGGTATCAGATATGTAACATATATATTCTACATCTGTAAAATATAAATGGTAATATGTATCCCGATATGACAACATCATTGTACCGTAAGCTAGTGCATTGAACTTCAGTATTCCAGACAATTTTTCACAAATCCATACCATATTATAATTATGACATCTGTATTTAGTGGTGGAGGAAGTTTTGACCGTTCTTCTTCTGCAAGTAACTGTCCAACTACCTCACATAGTGGTTTTAAACCAAACTGGACCTGGACATGTAACTTGGCAGTTAGAGGTAAGTGACCATGAGATGGTATTTAGAACACCTGACCACAAAGAACCTCACTCCTTGAGCACTTGCAAATGTACCAATGAGGCCTTTACTTACCTTACACAAAACCTCTACTGGAGTTGACATTTTCTTCTCGCTGATTTTTTCATATTTTTGTTTTTTTGTAGCTGCCTGGAAGTAAGAAGAAAAAAAAAATTAAAAATAAATAATTGAGGATTGCTTCACTGTAATTAATAATATTACTTCTATTTCAGAACAGCTGTATAATGTTGTTACTGTCAAACATTTGAAAATTGTTTACAAAAAGGACTAAAAAAGTGCATACGGAAAGGATTAAAAAAGAAATTTAATAATAATTTCAAAATTTTATCAAACAGCATTAAAATCTTTCCCATACCCAATAGGATAAGTGATAATCTTTCCAGAGGATAAGACTTGGTCACATATTCAATTTTCGCATACCAGACAATAATACAGATATCTGCTACTTCACAAGAATAAAAGTACACTGGATGACCACATAGTGTTTAATAGTCAATTGGTAACTTCGTAACTCTTTCAGAAGGTAAACTTTCATCTTATTATCTCAGTTCTTTGTTATATTACATAATTATGATGGATGAATGATGTTATGTACACACTACCTTAAGTCCCTGCCAGGGTAGTGTTCCCCTGTTGAAATACATGAGCACATATCCCAGAGATTCCATGTCGTCTCGCCGACTCTGCTCTATGCCTGAAATGAAATACAAAATTTGGTTTATTCATTTGTCAATTCTATTTCAGATAATTTACTTTGCATATACTGTATAAAGTGTATTGATAGTGTTGTGGATAGTGTGTTAGCCGCTCACACCAGAAGTTTCTGGTTCGGTTCCCAGCTCGAACCATAACCTCTCTCATTTATTGACTTCCTCACTTAATACTTCCAAACAATGAGTTTTCAAATAATATTTGTTTAAAAATATATTGGTGGTGCTTTTATTTCAAATTTTAAAGAAATAAAAAAAAATATCATAAATTACCAAAGGGAAACCTGGCAATAAAAAAACAACACATTCATAAGTATAAGTCAAACGTAGCCATTTCATCACTGGGCAGTGAAATACTGAACAATCAGAGGTTGCATGTTTAATTCTAGACTGAACTTGATGGTCTCGGAAGCAACACCAGGCCTAGTTGGCTCAGTAGGTAGTGCCTCTGACTACCAATCAAGGGGTCATGAGTTTGAATTCCTGCCCGGCTACAGTCTCCATGATGATTGGTATACGACATTGTGTTTCATTGCCATTCCTCTCTCACCAATGAACCAGTGGTAAAGTTTTCAGCTGCTTACAGATATGGGTGTGCTTAAGTACATTTCAGGATCACAGGAACGAGTGGTAAGGTTAAAATGATTGTCTGTTAGCACTTGATGGCATAAAAATAAATATTCAAACAAACAAACTCAAAATCAACACCAGAAAACAGAGACACTAGGGCAAATCACAAAGCTCTGAGAAATCGATATATAAACAAGCATTATATACATGTGTAAACATAAAGATCAAAACACACCTTGCAAGTGTGATAAATGACTTAATGACCCCACAAGCTTACCTAAATGTGCATTGATGCTGGCGTATCTGGCAGTTCCTGTCAGGTTCTTGTCTTCTCTGTAAGGAATATGCTGTCTGGTTCTACTGTCTCTATATTTCTTAGCCAAACCAAAGTCTATCAAAAATACCTGTAAATACATACAGAATAGTACTGAAATACTAAGACAAATATCGTATTTCATTTGAACTCTTGGGTTATAATTGGTAGATTATGTCTCCCAAACATTATAAGTTTTGGAGTCCAGTAGACTTCCCAAAAAGGATTCCAGTCTGAACAGTCTTTGACTACAAACTGTGCTATCGTTTCACTCTCAAGAACTGCATACCACTTTATACCTGCTACTGATCCAAACCCACTTTTTTATGGAAAATTAAGTAAAAAGGGTCCATAACTCTTGTAAAATTTGACCGATATTGAAAAATATTTGACCTGTATTTTATAATTATACAGAGATACAAATGAAATATTAATCAAATTAAGAAGTTTTTGATGGGAAACCAGTAGTTTACCTCGGACAAACAGGGGTAACACTTAATGGCTCTCACCATTCTTCGAAAGGCAGGGGGCATAAATATGATATATTAAAATCATACCTAACAATCAACATATATAAAAAACAGTCTTGAGAAATTTCATGTTATATTTTATTATAATGTACAACATTTAGGGAACATAATATTCCCAATAGATAAGACAGAATGAGACACTTGTTTACACTGTATGTCTACTCAAATAAAACTGTCACAAAACAAACTTTGAACTTTCAAAATTGAATATCGGCCAATATTTGAAGACAGAATATTACAATCCAATGCTGTAATTGAACAAATTAACAGGATTCAAGTCATGTCATGATTAGTAATACTTCAAATAGATCTGACAATTGTCGCCTGAAGTTTTCTTACTATCCCAATAGCTAAAATATTTTGGCCAGGCCAGATTAGCTCAGTTGGAAACACGTCTGACAATCAATCTAGGGGTAATAAGTTTGAACCCCCACCTGGCCACTGTCTCTGTGACGATTGATTTACGATATTACGTCTCATTGCCACATTCATCTCTCATAGCTGATTCAATTAAGAAAGTTACCAGTTACTTTCAGAGACAGATAAGATGAATAGCACATATATATATATAACTATTATTACAACTGATGTGAAAATGCCAGATAGTTTGTGCATCTTTTTTCACAGTTTATAATCAGCAATTTGCCAGTGGGTTAATCAGTGATGAATTGTCACATAATTCTATTTACATACGTATACATACTCACCCATTTTTGGAAAGTCCAATGTTATAATTTTGCAATATAGTTACGGTGAATGAGGAAACACAATATGTGTCAATGCTGCAATTAATATAACCTTCATAAAACTAAACACTTTTTGCAACATTTTAATGGTTTTTTTTAAAACTTCAATGGAATTTTAAAGACATTATCAACATGGTACAGATTATATCATTATAGCATCCAGTTTTATTACCAGATTATACGATATAAAACAAAGAAACTCTAGAGGGACAGGAGATGAACTATCACGGCAACGCATTTAACTCAGACTGAGAACCCGGCTCAAACACTGCATTGAACCGACTGAGCTACCTGGACAGGAATTTTTAAAACTATTCCCAGGTTTAGAAGTCATGTGTACGTGTGTTCCACTTACTTTATTACAATGCCTCCCGATTCCCATGAGGAAGTTGTCCGGCTTTATATCTCGGTGGATGAAGTTTTTATTATGTACGTATTCTATTCTATTGATCATCTGAAATAGATAATACACCAAATATAATGCCAGGGAACACTTTGGTACATATATTTAACATGCTAGTAGATAAAAAAAAACCTAAGCCATGGCAATTCTTTCTGATATATTCAAATCCCCATTCTGTGCTGACTGCATAGAAACAGGGTATTATTTTGGAGTGCATGTCTAAGTCGAGGTTTCTCTTTTTGTAAATATGTTATCAAATACAATTCAGACTTCTGTAATACACATGTTTATAAAACAGGACAAGAGATCCTAGATAGTATGAGTCATCCTAACAAGTAAATTTCAGTACACATACCCTATAGCTTAAAGGGAATATATCGGGATTTTAGAATTGGCAAAATACAATTTTTCCAATATACCATGCCTATAATATATACTCACTGACCTAATATTGCCAAAAATATATCTACTTTAAACATGCCAAAATTATATATTGAAAAGGGCTTTCATAACTTGGGCTATGCATCTATGTTAGACTCAAATAGATTACCCGCTTAAAATGGCAACATATTTTGTGATGTATCAAATGAGTCACACAATTTCTTTTTTATTTCAATTTGATTTGTTATACAAGTTTACACGTAATAACAAGAGGCCCAAGTGGGCCTGAAGATTCTCTACTGACTCATATTGGCCAAAGCACTTTTTGAAATTTCATAATATTTACCCTCTTTGGGGTGGGGGGTCGTCTTATCAACTTATGGATAAATACCCCCACCACACCCATACTGAACAAAAACGTAATTGCTATGAAAAGGAAATATTTTTAATTCCCATACCATTCATCTGTAAAAAAAAATATAGTCCCCTGTACAGAACCCTTATACAACCAAGCCTGTTAATTTGTCAGAACTTCAATCACCCACTCTTAGCAATTTGTTATGAGCAGAAATGATCCAAATTTCAAAAAAAAATTTGTACACATGGATGCAAAATGAAAAATTCATTTATCCCTATAATATTCCTATGTAAATTTAGCCCCTAAATTCTTATCTGCAATCAAACCCCTACACACAGGGATAATTTATGCCAAATATGAACAAATCCATTTTTACCCTTTAGGAGCCCCGCCTGACCCCTTAAGACAGTGGAACCCAGTCATTTTTACAAAACTGAACCTCCTTCACCATACAATGCTTCTGTGAAGATATAGGCAAAATCATTTACATTTTAAAAAAGAAAAAAATATTTATTATAATAACATGATTGTGTCCCCTAGCTGAACCCTCGGAGCATGGTCATTTTTAACCATAGGGACACCATTTGAACAAATATAACAAAACCTATAGGTGGTTATCATTACTACATAAACATTTTGAAAATCTGATGGGCTATTCATGAGAAGAAGATTTTCTAAGTTTTGGAATATTTTTAGTAACGGTGGTCATCTTAAATTTCAGATCGAAAAAAAAAAAAATCTTCTGTACAGTCTCCTATAGATGCAATAGAAACCATTCATGTGAAGTTTCAGTTTAATTGGCCTAGTGGTTTCAGAGAAAGTGCTGCTAACAGACGACGGACAACGCGCCATCGCATTTAAGCACTTTTGGCCTATCTTGGAATACAACATTTTCAACACATTTCAGGTTATATATGGCAAATCCAGTTTTATTTATGGAGGAAGACCTTAGAACGAATCTGAGTAGTCTTTCAGCAAGAAACTAGTAAACTTTCTCACATAAAAGTTTTTGGAGTGAGCGGGACACGAATCACCAACCTTAGCAGTGAAAGGTAAATGATCACAGAAGGACCCTCCAGACATGTGGTATATGTACTACCTGTGTCTCCAGGGCAATACTTGGCTTGTTTAAATAAAGATTGATCAGTGATACAAGTATCTTTACATTGGGATTATTAACAAAAATTAAACATACCAAAACCAATGAAATATTTCTCTCAAGTTATCACAAACCTAACACATGTACCAGGACAAACTTCAGAATTTACAACTCGGCATTGGTTTCTAAATCTCCATTCTTTCAACAACCTATAAAGTTCTTGTATAAATTTATTGTATAAAGTAATTAAATCATATGTCTTAAATGAATTCTTTTGCAGTATTTATGGTGTACTGAAAGCTGATTTTTTTTATTCTTTATCCAAAGTATCCATTTCTGATTAAAAATCTATATAAATTTGTTTTCTTTTACGACTTTGATCAATGGACATGCAGATTTGTTTTGTTTTAGGATGCTTATCTATAGAAGTTTACATCAATCACTGACTTTTCTAATTGTCATTTTCCTGCTTCCATTAGCAGAAGTTCAATTGACCAACTGTTGTCAAAAAGAAAATGATCGCTCTAAATTGCTTTTTCTTTCACTTAGTTAACATACTAGTATACAATGAACTCATTTTTTTCAGTTCAATTGGGAAGAAAGCTCAAAGCTTCTCTCGAGTTCGATTCCTGGGTAGATCCCAGACCTGAGTGCCATTTTGGACCAAACCTGCAACTTTCGGCCCTAGTTTCACAAAAGTACTTACTAAAATCTGTTATTTTATATAAATTCAATTGTGTACTCAATTTTAAACACAATTTGAGCACACTATTTGAGTTAATGTATAAAGAATCCTTAGCTTAAGTTTTTTTTGTGAAATGGGGCCTGGCGTGAGCTGCCAACACTATCCACAACAAAAATACCCCCACTTACATTTTTTTCACTTTTTTTTTTCTTTCACTTCACAATCTGATATATATTACTGACGTTAACAATAACTGTTGATTTCCCATTTTTATGACATACTGACATGTACAAAAGATCAATAAATTCAAAGCATTTATCAAGTCAATTAAACTAATACAAAACTTGTTCACAACATATTGCTTTATAAATCTTTCCATTTATGACTTTCTAAATCTTGATCGCTTTCTGAATATACTATAATGCGAGCATGTAAATACATTGTCAATATATGAAGATTTTAATGCAACACTAATGTATCTACATGATCAATAAAGATAATAATAAAGCAGTCTTGCAGTCAACATTCAACATACTTTATAACAAATCTGTTTATTGCAGGCGAGAGGATTAAAGGGACACGCAGCAATTTTGATAAATTTTCACCGACCTTTATTTCTGAACATTTTATATATAGAATACGCAAATATGAAATTTAAATAACCCCATTATGTACGCAGACCCTTAATTTTAATTGAACTGATGCAAGAGCGACTATCGCTTCACCCTTTGACCAGGTGGCATTGTTTGTCCAAGTAAATACAATGTGAAACAATGTAATGTTTACTTGGAGACCATTCACTTGTCTAAGGCAAATGGCTCCCTGGAAACAATATTGATGGTTGATTGGATTATCAACTTGTTTGACTGACAGCCTTTGTCAGGTCAATTCTATTTTTGAAAGGGGAATAACAGAGGTTAACCCTTAGCAGTGAGCGGTAAGTGATATTGAGATGATGTCTTAGACCACTCGGATGTGGAGGACCTTTTATAAGATTATTAAATCCCACCCCCCCCCCCAACCCAAATGAACACACCTTTTTTAAAAAGGTAAAGCCTCCAGGGGGGGGGGGGGGGGGGGGAGGGGGGGGGGGCATTTATTCTGGAGAATATGGTACATACATGGAGTCTGATTTTTAAAAATCTTAAAATTGACTAAAAACATTTTTTCCGATCATAATATGTCTACCGTATATGAATATATATATATACCCGGATATATTTAGTAGTGTGACATAATGCATGTCTCTAAGGAGCCTTTTATTGATTTCTTTATTTTGCATTTCCCAACCTGTTATGGACAGCAGATCAGATATCCAAATAGTGAAAACACTAAAAGCTGTCCATCCATGCCTTATTAAACAGGTTTATATAATAACAGTCACTGACCGGCATCTGTGTCACTATTTTTTTTATTTACAACATTCATTTCAAATAATAAGAGAATGATCCAAAACAAGGTAGCAAGAGTCTATTGTAAACAAAACATTTAGTAAGTCAATGGGTAATATATTGAACAAGAATAAACCATGGAATGAAATGGAATCTAAATATTTCATGACGAAAAACAAAATGTAGGCGACTGAGCTACAGAACTCATTTCCTGGTTCTGCTACTTCCTGATTAATCAGACGTTTATGGCTTCTTCATACGCAACAAATCACGATCCAACTAGACAGAGGAATAATCATCTCAAGACTGAGTTCAGTTTTAATGATGGATTTATAGAAATCACTAGAATATATGTTCACTGGTACAATTATTGTGTACTATGACTTTGTGAGTAATGCACATGTATATGTCATATAGAAAATACCATGTTAGTGTCTGATATTATCAACTTTATCAGGTGAGGTTTAGAAAAAAAAACAAGACGAGGCTCTGCCGATCCTTGTTTTTTTCCTGCCGAATCTAACCAAGTTGATAATATTAGACACAAACATGGTATTCTCTTTATCGCATATCACTATTTCTAATTTATCATGTCAATCCATTCATTTCTGATGATAAACTGCCTGCCTGATACACATAGGTTTATCACATCAACGCAAGTTTGTCAGGAACATAACGTCATTATGTATAATTATACATTATGACATTGACGGAATATTTACAGGATGTAACAAAATTTGATGCTGATTTTCAATTTTATATTATTTAAATTTGAAATTTTGACATGATATAGAGATAACATATTAGTGTCTGATATCAACTATATCAGGTTTGGAACGAAAAAGCAATGACTTGACAGAGCTTCATCATGGGTTTTTCTCCTCATGGGCTTTAATTTGAAGACTTTTGGATCTTTTTCAATAAAAACTATCAAAACTATGTCATACTGATTAAGAATTTTGGCATGTCCATTAATAAAACATTATTTCTTTTAATAAATTATATACCTTTTTTTTTTAAAATTATATTCAACCAGTATCATTGTTTTGAGAATATAAATTAGGTTCATTGATTTTTTTCTCTAGGTTTATGCTGAACGTATCAAAGAAGCACGAGTTTACGGAAAAGGAGCATGTTAAATAATCATATGTTGTATGTGTCTGCAGGATGACTGCATACCATGTGTAATTTACTACTTGCATATACAGACTTTTTCCCTGCTACTCTTTCATTCCTTAAATGTATTGAAAATAGAATATTTTACAACACTGAGTTTGTTTTTACTAATAATGATTATAGCCTCTCTTGCCCTAAATCCACTCCGGTTTGTGTATTGGAAGGCACTATTCAATATTGCCCTGAAATGTGATTTACTTGCAGCAAATCTCCACTCAAATAATGATTTTTTGCAACACAATAAACCTGCAATGATATATTGAGTCGATATAATGATTTTTTACAAAGCACAATAAAGACACTAGTGTAGTGTATGTTTATGCTCGGGTAGAGACAGCCTAATGATAATATAATGGCAATAAAACATTTGCAATTAAATGTTGATTAAAAAGGATCAGGGTCTACACCACAAAGTCAGCTGTTTCTATGTATACAAATGTGTTAACACAAAGGAAGACATTTTTATTACAATATGACTGTCCTTCAAAGTGGACTTGTACAGATAAATCATATATAAACTACAGGCACACTCATCAATCAGAAATGGTCAACCGGTCAGCAGTATAAATAGAATATAGGTCACTGGGGCAAGTTTGAACTTGATTTCTTAGTGTAACATTTCATGTTGGTACATAGATACTAAATATGGCCATGGTAACTATGGTAAATACTAAACACCTAACAATAACGTTGTCTTTCTTCTCTTCCTTATCTTGAAAATAGTTCAGGTACCTGTCCAATATTTATAACTGTGTGATAATTGAAATGGCTGAAATATTTTCTTGTTCTTCATCAAGACTTGTGTCCTTCCTATGAAGTCAACAACCTTCATGGATCATTTTCCTTCTTATCCTATATCAAAGTCACCACACCCAACCTACCTCATCCATAGACCCCAATAAGTAAAGCAGGGACATAAAATTCAACATTTTAACTTTCTTTTCTTTCATGAGAGAAATAGAAAATGAAATAACTGCTTTTGAAACCTGAAATGGTACCTTTTATCACTGAAATAACAGGAGTGTTCCCTTTAAAATGGTATTTCTAGCAATATCAGGGCTTTAATTAGGTTTTGTAGGAGGGTGAACTGAAAGATAAAAGTAATAATCCAATAAAACTGGATATGCCATGAAAACGTTATAAAAATCAAAATTAATATAACGCATAATGTGATCAATGTGATGACACATTGCTTTTTATAATGCATAATATGAAGCAGACAAAGCTTTGCCTCACGTGTTAAACATTTATTCCGTCTGTCAACAATGTGGCATCAGTTACATAAATATGGAAATCATCTTGATATTGCCTTACACAACACCCTGTGACAAACAAAATATCACACCACCTGCAGACATGTGACTTACTTTATGACATTTTTTTCCCTCTATCTTAAGCAGTTTATAGAAAATTGTAAACCAAAAAGGACAAGCAATTTCCATTTTCACATTATCAGAAACCATTTTTAATCAAGTATTCAGAATATCTATACTAGGTAGACACTGACTATGTATGGTTGTGACTTTATTATGCCAACTGAAAGTCAATCATTATTCCAATAGTAAACAAACAGATTCTAACCTAATATTTTACAATATTATTACATTCCTTTCCCCACCCAGTTTTTGAGGCTGCAGTAAACTTGTCTTACAATATTGGCTAAAATTTACCATTTTGAGTTTCGACTTTTTAAAGACTCAGTATTATATTTTGATCACTTTAGTTCCAGGTCTATAACGCCATAAATGGAACACTCATGCAGTATCTGAACTGCAGAATTTAATTAATATTCACCAAGACCTCACCACCTATCCATTATTTTCTCACAATTTAAATTAGCCAAAATCAATCTGACAACATGTGAAAACCAAACTACTGGAAGTAAAAATATTAAGTATTTCAATCCTAGATCCAATAGATCAAAGTTTAGTGTAAAAAAAACAACAAAACATTGGAAAGTGATTTAATCCTAAATGGATTCAATACACTAACCTGATCCCCTTGAGGGAACCTTGAGAACAATATATCAAGTTCTGCCATAAATAAATGTAATAACCATTCAATATCTTTTAAATTCTTTGTCTTAATACAATCAATGTAGAGTCAATGAAAATCTGTCACATAATACCTTTTTTTTAATAGAAGAATTGTTTTTTACTAATTTATTTTAGCTTGATTGTAACATAAAAGTTAAAGCTCTCGTGAATAGCTCTTGGGTGTATAGAACAAGTATTTGGTTTTGTTTTAACCGAGCCCGTGATCGCTTGCATGAAAAGTAAGCCCTTTATCATATTCACATCCCTTCCCACTCCCCACTGGATTACATTTTTGATCATATATAGGACTTGTTATTCCCAAAGTCCCAATTTCTATAATTATGTACATGATAACATACTATTCTACTGAAATAATTTATACATATGCTCACATTATGAATTCACAAAACTTTCACCTTGAGCAAAAATATATGTTCCAATGGGCATTAATTGTTACATGTTTTATAAACTGTTTGTCGGAGCTGTTCATTTACCTGATGGGAAGACAGATAAAATTTTTTGTCACACTTACAACAGATGGGATAAGATCCAATTGTGTCACTGTGACATGTGATGTGGTGCATTTACCCATGGGCTTGACCAAACTGAACTGAATAACTGTTTATTGCATAATCAAAACATGCATGTATGCATGTTATCAAATGCCGGGCACCGTTAGCTCAGTAGGTAGCATGTCTTCTTACCAATCCAGAGATCTTGAGTTTAAATCCCCACCCGGTCACAGTCTCCGTGATGACTGATATATGACATTCTGTCTCATTGTTATCAGTTATTTGCGGAGATGGGTGTGTTCGAGTGCTGGTTAATTTCCAGGATCCCACGTAAGCGTGGTTAGATTAAATGATTGTCTGTTAGCCCTCAATGGCATAAAAATGTTGCTAAATTAACAATCATTCATTCATTATCAAAAGTATGATAAAGTACAATATATGAAAACAAATACTGACTCCCAGGGATTCAACATCAACTTCTTCACTCTGATAACACAAAGCCAGTATAATAATGGGTACAACATTATCATCCCTCCCCTCATCCAACCGAAAAATCTCAAATGCTGCATCGCATGGATTTTTAGTTGATAGTTACTGGCAACAAACTTGTGTAAACCCAACTTCTTTATTCTGGCCTAATATACTCAAATGACACTTGATATTTTATGAACTATCAACATACAGGGTCATACTTTGCCCACCTTTTAGGCCGAGATTCGCCTGTTTCCCATGCCTTGAATTGTACCTTTTTTTTTAATCCCATTATACTGAAAATTCCTCGCTGAGAGATTTTTTTTTCATGGGGTAATTTTCTAGTAAAAGAAATTGTAAAAGGAAACCTGTTGCTGGTTAGGATAGCTGGTCTTCATTTACTTGTTATATACAGTCAATCTTGTGCAAGCAGTCACCTCTATTAAGCAGTCACTTGTCTTAATTTATATTTGCCATTTCCGATTTCTATACTTTCAGAGCAAATTAATCTGTATTAAGCAACAACCTGTTTTAAAAGACCACTTTTGCTCCTCCCCTTGACTGGCTACTTAAGACAGGTTTGACTGTACATGTATCATGAGATTGTTTTAAATACCACATATACCTGGCCCCATTTCCCCAAAGTGAAGGGAGGGCCCTGACATCATCTTACACACTGTGTATCTACATGTACATATTGATGTGTACCATGTACACGTATGTATTACACAGTAAGATAATCAACTACACACACACAATGGGCCATAAAGTGTGTTGGATAATATACACAAACAAATGATGTTTACAGTTTGCTGTTTAAGTACTGATTGTGTTTACATAACTTTATGCAACATGCTGATTGCATTGACAGTAGCCCTGAACCATATGGGTGACACCTGTATAAAGGTACAGTACATACAGGCCATACAAGTATAAACATGGCATGTGATACAGAGAGGAGTGTCAATCAAATATCCGCCACGATAAGAAACATGTAATTTAATGCAGTTTACTTCCTCGCACAAGTTTGGAGTAGATATGACTTACAAGACAGGTGAAAGATGGAAAGATTCGTCAATATTTCACTGATAACAGTTTCTATTCTAGATAATAATGCACTCATCACACCAAAACATCCTTATTTGTTTTGTTTGTGTTTGTTTCAATTCAGTCAAACAAATAAAGTATTCCCCTGTATAATTTTTTTTCTTCTATGGTGTTTTGACTTAGCAGTCTGACTGTCTGATTTTGACAGAACCATATCATAAAAATTGATGTCAAATAAGGAGAATTGGAGAAAAGCATTTTCCCTAAAATGCAGCATTTTTGTCTACATTAAAACAAGATATTAATAAAGAAGGCCCATGTTTGGCCAAGTTTTTATAATTACTCTTAGGGAAGAATTTTCTGGTTAAAGAGACCTGTAACTGATTAGGCTAATGTCCCTTCTTTTCAACTTGTTATTCATGACATGCGAAAATTCCCACCTCAGAGGGCCCTGCCCCTTTCCCCCAAAGTGAAGGGAGGCCCTGATTTAAATGAAATTTCATTATAATATTATATTATCACAATTTTCAGCCATACCTGATCAGCCAACATTAGCGTGGTCTTCATGCTGAATCTTCGTGAGCAAAAGTTGAACAAGTCCTCCAAACTGGGCCCCAGCAGGTCCATTACCAGTGCATTGTATTCTTTCTCTGTTCCGTACCATCTGAAGAAAAGGGAAAAAAGAGTTTGATAAGAAATATCCAATGGAAGTGCAACAGTAACAAGTATTGATTTGGTTTGATATTATACAAAAACACATTTATTATGATGACCCTTAATAACTAATAATTATAATTAACATGGGTTGACAATCAAGAATTGCCAAATTCGCACACACAATTTTTTGTTGCAATACTAACAGTGTACTGGTATACAGTCAGTACTATATTATATTTCAAACTTGGATTGGGGGTTGGGGAAAGGGTTGGAGAGGTCAATACTCCTTTATTTTAAATTCAAGGAGTTAAGTACTCGATATTCTCCTATGGTCAAAATTTTATTTATTTCTTCAATTTTATTTTTTTTTACTTCTCACAATTATTGTTTCATTAATCATAACTAGTATAATTTTTCTGATTTCATTGTATAGTAAAGAAAACAATTTATATTCATATAAATGTCATGTACATTATTGTATACACCATTATTATTGTGTGTTTTTTATATGGATATATATATATATATAATTTGCTGTAGATCTGATATCACATCACCAGCAGGTATGTGTAAATGATACATCATTTATCACCACATGTTAACCACAGCTTCAATATAAGGTATATATAAAAGATATTTTAAAACAGTCACACCCATAATCTCAGTTTCAATGGTATTATATATACTGATAATGCAATGGCAGATCACTAGCAGAAAAAATAACAGTTCACAGAGGAAAGGTGAATATTTAGAACAGCAATTTGACCCCTTGAAACATCAAGGTGCCATGTGCCTTCACAGGTGACATCTTGATGCTCCAAAGGGTAGAATTCTATCTCTCAAACATTAACAGTTAAAATACTTATTTTAGAGGGAAAAATATTTTGCGTTGTCCATTTTTGAAATATAACAGGTGAAATGTGGCATCAAGATTTTATTGGTGGAGGAAGACATCAGATGCAACCATCCTTTCACAAGTAATTGACAAACTTTCTCATGTAAAGTGTTTTGTTGTTGTTATTGTTGTATGTTGCTTAGCGTTGCTTTCAATAATTTTTCAGTCATATTGTGACAGTGTCAACTTGAGACAGTATTCTAAGCCACACTGGAGTATCATGTAGTGGACACCTGGTACGCCACTCCACTCAGTAACATTGTGCTGACCAGACCTAAAACTATCCTGTTAATGTGAGCGCCAAGTTTCTAATACCATTTTTCTAGACTTTGGTGGTATGACCAAACCGGGGATGGACACGACCTTTCACATGCGAGGTGTATACATTATCATGTACATTTGTTGAGCAAGGAGTGACCATTTTCGTTTAACTAGCAACTTATATTCTTTTTTGACATAAACTTGGTGTACCTATGTTCTAAACCAACTCCTCCATGTATAACAAGAGGCCCAAGAGGGCCTGAGGACGCTCTACAGACTCATAGTGGCCATAGCACTTTTTGAAATTCTACTATGCAATAAAAACATCGGGGAGGGGTCATTTTTAAATCTAGGGACACCATTTGAACAAATCTAACAAAACTATAGTTGGTCATCATTATTACATAAACATTTTGAAAATCTGTTGGACTGTTCATGAGAAGATTTTTTAAGTTTTGGACTATTTTTAGTAATGGTGGCCATTATAAATTTTAAACAGAAAAAATAAATCTTTTGTATAGTCTCCTATGCAATTAAAAAGCATTCATGTGAAGTTTCAGTTTAATTGGCCTAGTGGTTTCAGAATAAATGAAAAAAAAAAAGAGAAATTTTTGTTTTCCCACAGAATCCCTATGTAAAATTCTTAGTCCCCTTACAGGGCCCCTATATATTTTAGCTCCTAAATTCTTATCTGCAATCAAACCCCTACACTTAGGGATAATTTATATCAAATATGTACAAATCTGACATAGGCACCCAGTCATTTTTACAAATCTTATCCTCCTTTACCTAACAATGCTTTAGTGAAGATATAGGCAAAATTAATTCCATTTAAAAAAAAAATTAAAAAAAATATTATAATGACATGTATCCCCTAATTGAACTCTCAGGGCAAGGTCATTTTTAACCCTAGGGACACCATTTGAACAAATCTAACAGAACTATAGTTGGTCATCATTACTACATAAACATTTTGAAAATCTGTTTGGCCGATCATGAAAAGAAGATTTTTTCAGTTTTGGACTATTTTTAGTAACGGTGGCCATCTTGAATTTCAGATAAAAAAAAAATCTTTTGTATAGTTTCCTATGCAATTGAAACACCCATGTAAAGTTTCAGTTTAATTGGCCTAGTGTTTTAAGAACAGATGAAAGAAAAAGAGAATTTTCTGTTTTCCCATAGTATCCCTATGTAAAATTCTAAGTCCCCTTACAGGGCCCCTATAAATTTTAGCCCTTAAATTCTTATCTGCAATCAAATCCCTACACATAATTATAATTTATGCAAAATATGAACAAATCTGACATAACCGGTTCTTAAGAAAACGAATTTAGTAATTCCCAATTTTTACCCTTTTGGGGCCCCTCCTGATCCCTTAAGACAGTGGAACCCAGACATTTTTACAAATCTGAACCTCCTTCACTAAACAATGCTTCTGTGAACATATAGGCAAAATCATTTCCATTTTAAAAAAAAATAAATAAAAAATATTATGACATGTGTCCCCTAATTGAACCCTCGGGGCGGGGGTCATATTTAACCCTAGGGACACCATTTGAACAAATCTAACAAAACTATAGTTTGTCATCATTACTGCATAAGCATTTTGAAAATCTGTTGGGCCGTTCATGAGAAGAAGATTTTTTAAGTTTTGGACTATTTTTAGTAACAGCGGCCATCTTGAATTTCAGATAAAAAAAAAAAATCTTCTGTATAGTCTCCTATGCAATAGAAACACCCATGTGAAGTTTCAGTTTAATTGGCCCAGTGGTTTCAGAGAAAGTGCTACTAACAGACGACAGACGACAGACGTCAGACGACGGACGACAGACAATGCGCCATCGCATAAGCACTTCTGGCCTATGGCCAGTAGAGCTAAAAATTAATCATTTCACATCACCTTCTAGACTCCTTTGAAGCTAAAGCATTCTTAATAGCTGCTATTTATTTTACACCCTACCAGTTATATGACTCAAACCGGATCAAAATGCTCAATGAACTAATTTTTTTTTCTTTGAAATTATTTGTGAATCATACTTCTTTCAGTCACTGCCTGACTTATTTTTAAATTTAATTCGCCTTAAAACTGCGTCAGTCATCCATAAAATAATAATAAAGCAATTGACATATATTGTTAAAATGACTGTGCCAAACAAAGCATAACCAAGTTGAAATATAATGTTTGAGTAATTGACAAAACGGGAACCGGTATATGAATAATATATTGTATCTTGTGCAAAACATGCCACTCCTTCTTTAGGTAGCATCCGTTACGGTGTTAGAGCAGCTAAAACTATAGTTGCATGTGATTACTTTATCAAAATATGTCTATATTATGACTAAATTGAGAAAAATATAACAAAGAAATAAGAATTATGATATTTCCTACTATGCAATGTTAAAACATGGTTGTTTGATCCTTAGATGACCTCCAGTTTTGAGGACCATAGTTTTTGCATAAAAATGTAAAACATCAATTTTTTATGAAGCTTGATGATTTAACAGATGTCAGATGGCATCCTTTCACCAGAAAAATGATTTTTTTTTCTCGCAAAAACAATTAAATTTCAACTCACTATCAACTTTGGTTAATCTCTGATGAACTCCGAGTTTTGCTGCTGAAGCGATCTTAATGGACGTGTTAGTGGTTTTCAGTTTAAATTCCAGCCAATCGGATTGCTTCAGCACAAAAACACCCTGTTCATCCAAGTTGCACCAGAAAATGATAGCTCTAGAGTTGTAATATTGCATTGTTGGAAATGATTTGTATCTTGTGTAATTTCTTCCTTCATTTCTAAATTTATTTCCTAATTAATTATGCAGACATAATTTGATAATATTTATATATTAATAGACCCAGTGTAACTATATTGTTAGCCCAAATGTATACCCTGAACCATTTTTATGTTTTTATGTACTTTTTAGGTTCAAATAGACGTAAAAAAAAAGGATATGAAAAATTTCTAATAATAATAACCCAACACAGCCAGATCTATTCAGGTGAAGTCAGGGTACTGATTTACAGCCTAAAAAGTGACAGTATCAATACATACAAAACAAGGAAAACCTTAGGTTATATATATATATAATATGAACAGTACTATATATAAATCATTGTTTACTTCAAGTGCAAACTGTATTATAAATTAGAACATATAATTTGTATCAACCACAGCCTGTTTTTGTCAGATAATAAAATGTTACGTTTATTTCAAGTGTTCCATAGTGCGCACTACAAACTTCAAGGCCAACATTAAGTTAATATGTGTTTGCTCTCTACGTGATCTTAGGTTAAGTTATGTTGCGCGGAATAAAAAAAAAATCAATACAAAAAAACAACATATCTGACATATTTGCATTCAGATGGTTTCTCAGTGTGCTGGAATCATAACTATTATCATACAAAAATACAATGAATATTTTTAACATGTTCATTGCCTTGTTGGGAAAAAAATGTCTCCAATAAAAGATTATGGACAGGCAGTTTTTTAATGGCTGGGTACTAGGAGAAAGCAAACAAACAATATTTAAATTATGGCTCAAGCTGTTTGATAGGTCTTACTCTCTTGAATAAATTGACTCTTGACATTGAATTTGAACAAAACATAATCCTATACTTTAATATTCAAAGAGTCAAAAGGATCACCACCACCCCGTCTTTCACCAGATAAGACCATGAGATAAACAAAAACAAATGCCTTTTCTTTCTAATTTATTTCAATTCTGTGAAGTAAGTTCTCAATCTATTTCCTACATAGAACCAGCTCTGGGTATTGTTTAAAGATCCCTGGGCTTTCAGGTCGAGACCAGAATTAAACCCACAACCTTTGGTGTGAGCAACCAACTTCCTCTCAGATAAACCACTGCTTGAGCAATATAACAAGGATGTTTATATTTTCTCCCAGAATGCCTCATCATAATGACTATTCAACTATCCCTGTTTTCAATTGTGCCAGTCACATGGTCACACCCCATATTTTAAACCCTATACAATACAGTATTTTGTTCATGTTATGCTTGTTAGACCAGATAATACACCCAAGCCATGTATTCTCAAACACTTAAATGTGACTTAAATTGTTTGTTTACCACTCAAACAATGGAACATACGGCCTAGAAGATACACATTCATGAAGTTTGCACAGATACAAATCTATATTTGTACCTTACAAACAAATCCTTTGATGCATGCAAGGTTAACTTATGAATGAGTTTGAATATTAACACAAAAAAAGGAGAAACAAAGGGCAAAGCTATAAAAATGGTTTGATAATGTATTACACAGCTATGCTTGGTTTTCAGATGGAAAAAAACATTTGGGGCTTAAAATGTTAACAAAAGCAAAGGCATTTATGAGGTTTCATTACAACAAAGAACATACAACTCATGATATAACTATAACTGAATTGGAGTTTAGGGTATACACAAGCGGGTTGATGACTCCAAATGAACAAATATTTCAGGCTCACTCCCCATTTGCATCAGAACAAGAAACTACCAGAGGATGATGCTATGACAAGGAAATGCAGTTAAAAAAATTGATTTTACAAATTAAATTAAAACGTTTCCACTTGTAAAATGGAGATAACATTATGAAGTCAAACCTATGTAAGAGGCCACCTCTGTTAACCCTTTACTTCATATAGACGCCTTTGGACACCTCTAATGTTGAAAGCATTTATACACCATGTATTAGCAATGGGTGAATTATGTTTATATTAACTGACAGAGTGGAAAACAGTGCTCATTATGAGCAATCTGAACTCTTCCTGCACTGTTTTCAATGACCTTCATTGATTGGTGTGGGAAAACGCGTATCTATGGAGTAAAGGGTTAAGCAGTCACCTGTTTTAAGCAACCATATTTCTATTCCCATTTTCTATGCTTTCAGAGTAAATTACCCTGTATTAAGCAATGACCTTTAAAGGCCACTTTTGCTCCTTTCCTTGACTGGCTGCTTAAGATAGGTGTGACTGTAACTTGAAATGTTGTCTTTATTTGCGCACGTTTTGCTCGTTAATCCCCGCTTCTACAGTTCTTGCCATTGTTACCCCATATAATAATTAACACCAAAACACAATAAAAGCAAGATAACTATCAACCTTTCTTCTGACAACAAAATGTTTTTTAAAACTTCAACTCCACAAAAGCAAGTCAATTGTTTGGAGAATTCTCTTCACACTTTCAATTTTAAAATATTGATCATACTGTACACACAAATTGTATTGCACAGAAAAGGGAAAATACCACTCCAGGTAGAATAACATGCACATGTTACGATGCATTGAAGATTGCTGACATGATATATAAAGAAATTGTTCAGTTAAGACCAAAACAAGGATCTGGTATTTCCAACAAAGTTTTTGAAAGGTCCTCTTGAAATCCCACCCAGTCACATTATACTGACACCTGGCCGACCAAACCTAGAACTGCCCTCTAAATACTGAGCGTCAAGCGAGGAAGCTTCTAGTACCATTTTTAAAGTCTTTGGTATGACCCGGCCGGGGATTAAACCCATGACCTTCCGCATGCGAGGTTGACGCTCTCTGGCCAATGTAAACAGTAATATATGCTGCATTAAATAAATGACTTAATTATTCTTTTTAATCACTGCTGAACTTGGTTTAAGGTCTCATCAATGAATGTGTAGAAATGAGTCTAATTGCATGCTTGCAATAGGGCCTTAATTAAAATATCTTTTGATTGCAAATTCCTGCGGACTCGAAACAATCTCACCAGACAGGAAAATTTTTGGGGGGGGGGGGGGGGGGGGGGGGGGGTTTGCGGTGGTATTCAAAATATTCTCAGCCATTACTTGTCCTCTGATTCTCTGATTGATTACCAAAAAAAAATATACCTACCTACCCACCCCTAAATAGTATGAGTCAAAAGTGGCAAACAATCAATTTTTAAGGGTGGGCTAGTTGGTCCCAGACCTCGGTGTTACACTATTTTTAGCCCCTGAGGATATGTTAAGACTGGGAAACCACCATGATAAATATATAATGATTATTTTATAATGATTAAATTGACTAAAAATAAAAAAGAAATATCTAAATGACTTTACCATCAAAGGTGCATTGAATTTACTTGCATAGTTGCAATGCCTTTATTGTTTATTTTTTTCTTCTCTCTATCCATGTTAGATAATGAATTGGGGTTTAGTTACTCAAAAGTCTACCTACGTGTAATTAATTTTCAACATGAACGGCTGTCAAAGCAGTTCAAATATCAAGTCATGAACAATATCTTTTTGTCATATACAGTTTTATAACATGCTATGGCACTTAAATAGAAAACAATAAATGTTTGAATACCTGTGCATGTAATTTATTTTTAAACCTAGGAACATGACTCCTGCACAGTAAATTTGCAAATTTTAAAAAGAACATTATTTACAAGGCTAAGAAACTTCCTAAAATGATGTTTACAAGCCAAACACCAAATGAATTTCAAGGTGTTTTTATTTCGTAACTTCATTTATTTGGCGGGTATAATATGGTAACTAAAATGCAGTTAACTAATAAATGATTTGGAATTTCGAATGTACCAAAACTTGAAAAAAGTGATGTTTAATTTGCGTGAATCACTGTGATTAAACAAAGCAGAATCCTCAGTTTTAAAAAATAAACATACACACAGTCAGTGCTGGTTGACCTTTACCGCATCATTTTATTATGGCAGTTTATTAAGATGAACCATCAAATTCAGCAAAGATGGCAAATAAAACTAATGACTTTGTGATGTCAATAATATTATAAGGTTTAAAATGAAACTAAATTTAAGTCATGATTCCTCACCTGATGCGTTTCCAAATGTATTTCAATTTTAAGCGGGAAAATAATTTTAGTCTAACCTGGGCTTGTAGGTCAAGTTGGGGAAGGCCTTTTCGATTGATTACTTTATGTTTTAATAGTCAATCCATATGGTAATACAGGTTCTACATACCAGGGCTGTCAGGTGAAAGCTTATGGTTAAACTGGTTAAAAGAGACATGGAAACCTGCAGCTGGTTTTGCTAATGTCCCTTTTTTTTTTAACTTCTTATATAAATGTATTATGAGTTTTTCTGCATAACCACAAATATAATGCAATACGAGAATGACACAAAAATACCCCCGCCCCCTCAAAGGGCCCTGGCCCCATTCCCATAAGTGAAGAGAGGGCACTGAGTACAAGCAATAGTCACCAATGTCTACTAAGCTATTATAATTGTCTTCAAAACTATACTTTGAGTACTTTGTAACAGGTATACAGTAATCCAATTGAAGAAAATAAAGCCTCGAGTCATTCAGACAAATATAATATGTAAGCTTACAATATTGCGTAAGCTTACATCATATCATTCTATAATTACAGTACCCATGTGTGACTTTGTGCAACAAATACCTTTTACAAAAGTACACAATGTTGAATAATATTACAAGCTATTTCAAACCTACAGAAAATTGGGTGTTATTTGGTAACATATTGGTCAGTTTGATGTACATATATATTATACCATCAGAATATAGGTCAAGGGTTATGTGGTGCACAGCAAAGTCACATGGTTACAGTTTTGGGTAGTATGGCCAATTATAGCATTGAGCTTAAGGGCATAACAGTATATAATAAAAAATTATCACAGCCAATATTTGGAATTAATAATTTAATAATTATATTCTCTTTGAGAGAAAAATCAGATTTTTCAGATACAGCCACATTGATCTATGTTTACAGTAGCATCTGTTCTGATATTGTGAAAATGTACCATATGGCATGTCCGTTAACACCCTGTCGTCAATATAAACAATACCTACACAATACTGAATGGCTGCATATATCTTTGTGGAGATAATCATGAGATTTTGACATCACCACTGTCAGGGGGAAAGAAAGACACTGAAATGTCATAACTGTGAGGCCATGTTTCATTAACATAAAACAGAGGGGGAGAAGGAATGTGGTTTAATTTTATTTTTAAATCATTAGTTACATTGTATACAGGTTTTTGCTAGAGGAATACCTAAGATGATTCTGGGCTCACTTCCTAATGCAACTACTTCAACTTCAATGCGGATACTCATTAAAATCCACAGACAGACATTTATCAACAAGGGTGAACAGTTAACAAACTTGTAATGTGAATTGGTTCCGGGAAAAAAAATTATTAAAAAATAAAGTTTAAAACTACCCTGCAAACTTGTCTTACATAACAGTAAACTATTGGGAACAAGCTGGTTTTGCACCCATAACCATGGCAGTGAGTGTAAGGGATATTGAAACTGTGCCTTAGACAACAGATGTGCAACGTTAATATTAGTGATGGTAATTAGCTCAATTTTCATAATTGATATTCAGTTGTATGCTACCGACTGATTATTATGATTAATTGGTCAGTCAACTGTAATCAGTGTTTTCTGTTTTTATTCTCATTTTTTGTTTTCCATTTTTAACTGTCAATGTATTGTGTTTAAGCACATTTAAACAGTTATTTTTATTACCCAATCTGTATAATTTGTAATTAATACAAGCTTATTAACACCAAATGAATAAGACTAAGTCAATACACTGCTAATAATTTACGATAACAATCAGTGACATCTTTACTGTCCAGTTAATAGTTATATCCGAAAAACATACTTCTAGTACCTTTGAAACTTAAGTCTCCAAGACATAACTTACAGACAGCTTCCAACATGTTGCTCAAGGTTATCTTTGGCTGCAGGCCCTTTCTTACTATTTAAGTTAGATTTTCAAACCAAAACCATACCCACATCCAAGAGCGTGCACCTTTCCTAGGGTATGGGAAAAGGTTATTGATATTGTTGTTTTTGTCAGCCATTTTTTGGTTGCGAAGGTCACTGACATAAGAAGTTAGCATCTACTTAAAATTTCTAAATTTTAACTGTATTCTTGTTATAACGCTTATATCATTCAATAAAAATAAATAAATCTACTCTATTTTACATAATTATCAGTAAATTAACTCATTTGTACACTTTAACTTTAAATAAACATAAGAATTGAACTTATAAAGGCGTCTTGAAAATACGACCCTGATATAACAAGCTTCATACAAGTGTAAAACGTGACATTTTCTGGTTGACACGATATAATGCGCACATCCTACTATCAACATTTAATCAAACTTCAATTTTAATAATCATTGATCAATCATCAAATTTTTGGTGGTTAAAGATCAATGATCGGTTATAAGCAATTAATTGGACCATCACCAGATAATAAACAAGAAAAAAAAGTATAATGTACATAATTATATAGATGGATAGATTCTAAACTATTGCCATGAGGCAGAGGTAATTTGAAATTAAAATATGTTTTATCTTACACAATCTAGCAATAAGTATCACAAGAATGTCTTTTATGTATTATGCACTTTTTGTATAATTTCAACCCATTATACACCATCCAAACATTTACAAAATGTATGGGACATTCAGGAACGAACAGACGAGTAAGACACCAAAACACTATACCTTCTAAATATTATATGATTTCACAAACAGTAAATGCAAGATACCGCAAAGATTTTTGTAAAAAAAACAAAAAAACTTAAGTTAAATATCAGCTTGATTTCTATCATTTCAATGTCACAATGTCACCCCAGTATAAGCTGAGTATCAGTTACAGAATTAAATGCATTTTACTGCCAAAAAAGAAATAGTTAAACACATTTTGGTCATATTTGGTGGAATCCGGGTTTGAACCTTGCTGGTCCAAATAAGATATACATATGGAATTGTGGTGGTCTAGTGGTAAACATTCTAGCCCCAAGACCCAAAAATTACAGTTCAATTCCCAGTAGGTCACTTCCTAGGTCCTTCAAATGCACTCCAACAGCGTCTTCCTTATATTAAAAGGGCCAAATCCAGTCAAATAAGGAGATGTAAATGTGTAGGAATAGAATACCATGTTTATGTTATTAAGAATCTCACCGAACATTCAGGTAATTCAGGGACACAAGTACTCAAAAATCATTAAATACATCACCTATAACTTTTTGGATAGCAAATGATGGAAAGCTTATTGAATCACAAAGATGAATGATCCAGTTGGAAGATAATGGTTCATTCCAACCTTGTAGTTTATGAGAAATTTGTTAATACACAGGTTGGACTTTTCTGTTGTATTTGTCAGTGTTTTAGTATTATAACCCGATTCTGATCAATGAATAATTTTATCGCGGGATGTGATTTAATATTTGGTCAACAAAATTAAAGAATTAAAGAAGATAGAATGTAAGTAATTGAACAGAATATCCATAATATATGATGTTTGATATAAACGAGCAGATTTACAGCTAAGATAAAAAAAAAATATCAACGATATAGGCGAGACCTCTTAAACCCTCAGGAAACTAGATTGCCCATTAGTCGCAAGTATATGCACGGCAACTGTGTTAATAGACAAATTGTATTAACTCACCGTATATGTGGTATGCCAACTCCACCTTGCAATATTTTGTATAATTTGCTTTCATATAATAATTGTGGATGTCTGGCTTTTGTGGACTCTAATTTGACAGCAGTTTCCTGAAAAAAACAATCAATGCATAAGTCAAAATATTACTAATGGCTGAAACAGAAAGAAATCAGAAATATGTCTTATACTGGAATAAAGGTCACACTGGGAGATATATACACAAATAACGTGACATTTATTTACTATTATTAGTCGGACATAATTATCACACTGATTTTTAACATAGAACATGAACATTTTATGCACTTATTATCTTTCTAGTCTTGTTTTGATATACACAATACATAAAGGTGAATGTCATGACATGGGACAATGGTGTACTCCTTTTTGTAATCAATTTTAAGATAACAAGACCAATTAAAGAAATTTTGGGGCGAACGTCCGAGTGTGTGTGCACGCACTCCAAACACTGGAATCCCAACATACTAAGCATATTATATAAAATGTGGATAATATGCCACACTCAAGGACACCACATTCATAACATAATGCCATTATCAATCTACTGGTATTTACTGAACATAAAAATTATCTTCCTGATGATAATGCTACAACGAACCCTATCAGGAATCTCAATAACTGACCTTGACAGACATGTTAAGTTGTGTACCAAGTAGTTTCAAATTATGTATTTTACATTGATTGTCAAGCAAGTTTTTACAATTAAGATAAACCAGTATTATACTGTCAGGGTAGAACACCATGCCTTGTGTGCCAGAAATTGGACCCATGATCCTTTGACCATAGTATTAAAATTGATGTTTGTGAAAATTGAATATCCTTGTGAAAATATTGGATGAAAGTAAAATTACATTAGATATCAAAAAAAAAAAAGTATTCAGTGGTTAACTGTTTCTATTTAAAATCATTTCAATTCAGGGCAGTGAACTAGAACTTTTCATTGAGTGGATTTTGTACGCTAAAACTTAAATGGTTAGTCATTATTTATTTACAAATGAAATTGTCTCATACAGACAAGTAAATTTTTTAATCCATTTGCCCATGGACAAGTAAATTGTTGCCAGAATTTGCAACCCCTTTTTTTCTACCACCAGATCATATAAGACTTAAATAATTCATTATAAATGGAGCAATGAGATTGTCTTAATAAAACTGTTATTCATTATACACGCGGCTTTCATCAAGTTTTGAAGTAGGAGGGTGAAAGGAAAAAGTAGAAGTGGGGTCTGGGGATCCTCTGCAAAAAAACGAAAGAAACTCAGCTGAAAGTAGCCGGGTGTTCAAGTAAGAATAGCCAAGGCGAAACCCAGCCCCCATCTTCTAATGACAGCCCTGAATTACAGTATAGACCAAGGATGATTAGTTCCAAATTAATTGGGCTACCCTCTTTTTTCTTTTTGAGACTTCCATTCCATTCCATCAAGAAGACATCAGATGATCAAGACCTCAAAATACAAATTGATCAATGTGTTCTTACATATATATATATCACAGCACTTTTTATGTTGTTCAATGTAAGACATTTTGAAGACCACAATCATAACAGCCAACTTGTCTGTATATTGCACTTTATTGTATATCCAACTTGCTGTCTCCGGAAATGCAAAATAAAAAGTGTCGAAAGGTTCCTTAGAAACAGGCAATACCGGTATGTTCGACTAAAAGCCATCATCAAGAAATGAACAGAGAGGACAAGTTTGCAGATTTTGTGCATTAAGGTGGTCAAGTGGTTAACATAGTTGCTTTAACTTCCAAGATACAGGTCTTCAGTTCGATACTTGGTGGAGTTTCATCTGTTCACACCCAGTGTCCCATATGGGTGTATACTGCAGTGGTGCTGTAGTGGATGAGTGTCCACCTCACATATGGAATGCCATGGGTTCAATCCGTGGCCAGGTCATATCAAAGATTTGATAAATAAAACTAAAAGCTTCTTTGCTTGGAACTCGGCATTTAGAGGATAGTTCTAGGTCTTCAACTCTTGTCCAAGTGTCAGTATAATGTGACTGGGGCGGTATCATACCACGTGTCTGCAGCAAGATACTCCATGGTGGCTACTCTTAGAACACTGCGTCAAATAGACACCACCGCAATTTGACTGAAAAGTTGTTGAAAGCAATACTTAACACCATCAAACAACAATTATATGGGTGTGGTACTGTAAAAGCCTGCCATCCTACAATGCATGTAAATTAAGGTGTTGGTCCTGTGTACAGAGTGGTTCTGTGTACATAAAGAGCAACATGTATGTTTATCAGTAGCTCTACTCAGAAATGATGCTGATGAGGGTGTATGGCAATATAAATAGATAGATGACGATAGATATAAATTTGTAGACTTTCACAAATCAAGTAAATGATTCTCAATTATCTTGATTATCAAGAACATAATAAACAGATGCAACGAATTTACAGTATGTGTTAGTGGGTATACATAGGGCCTAAGCATACAAGCTTTTCCTGGTTAAAATTAAACAGTCAACTTTTTTAACAAAACAAATGAAATTCAGACCTCTCCTGTTGTTATATTTATCCCAAGGTAAATGTCACCAAAAGAACCACTTCCTATTTTTCGAACCAGACGATATTTGTTCGCTATATGGAATTCTCCACGTTTAGTTACGCCACTATTTGCCGAACTGGTAGAACCAGCCATATTGTAGTGTAATTTCGTGTAAAATGTATTCAATAGAATCTTAAACTCGTCATTTCTTTTGTTCAATCAGCTGAAAAAAATATTTTTTTCTTGCTCTGTGACGTATTTGCCATTTTATCAACAACAAAAGAAACCGCAGTGTATTCTGGGGGAAATGGGCGGGCACTTGTCACTAAGGGAAACCACGCACAACGTTCTAAATTTCCTGTTCTACGTAACACATGGGTGTGTTCCAAGGTTATTTTTAGCATATGCACGCAAGTGTATCCACAAGTCCATCTATTTTAATTGCAAATTCATTTATTGAAAACGGTGTTAAATTTAAATAATGCTTTGTGAAATATATAGAACATGGTTTAGACAACATCAATTTCTTGATAATTCTCAAAACAACCACGGAAACGTGTCATCATATGGTCTATTTTTAGAACTAGATCGCTTAGTACATGAGCGATGAGAAATGTGTATTTTAGCCCCCGTGATTTTATGTTGGTGGTATTACTAAAGCATTAAAGTTCATTTAAGTATTATTAAAAGAAAAAAGAGTACATTGTTATCATGTCTTAGTAATAAAGAACCTTCCTTAAAAGTAGAGCGATCACAAATGTTCATGTTGTTCGGCTAAACTTGCCTAACAACACCGATATAAACATTGTTTTACTCTTTTTCATTGTCAACACAAAGTTTATGAATCATTAATTCCACTTTATTACCCTAATAACACGGTGGGTGTAGTGAGAGAGTATGATAAGTTGGATACTTAAGTATAACCATATAAAATATCTAAATACCTTTCTTTGTTAAAAATAAGAAACTGTAAAAGAATAATAAAACGCAACAAAAACATATGTTAAAAATATACATTACCTCTCCGTTAGTATTATTAATTGCTAAATAAATATCTCCAAATGAACCACTGCCTATTTTTCTTACAAGTTTGTATTTAGATGCTACAGTAAATTCCCCTTTTGACGAACTGCCAGCACCAGCACTACTAGCCATTTTCCGTCTCTATATACAGTCACAGAGTAATCGGATAATATCAAAATAAATATAAAAACAAGTTGAAAAAAAACAAAACAGTTTACTTATTCCATCGCTGAATTAGGCACACACAGATATTTAGCTTTTGCCATTCTATTTTAACCGTCATACACAAAAGTCCTTAACTGTGAACAACAAAGGGAAACGGTTTAAGCAATGGGTTATGGGTAATTGACAGTGTGTGTGTGTATTGTGTATATGTGTAGTTGGTGTGGGGAAGTGCGACTTAAGGCAAAATCAGTCCTATGTCCAATAGCGTGTACAGTCCAATATTTGCAAATACACGATCGGGAATGAATAGATATACAGTCCACACAATAATGGATCAGTTAAGTCACGGGGTTATGACATTCAGTGGATAAAGGTATATGCGGCGATATGCAGAATAGATTGTGCATTAATGATCTCCCTCGGGCACCTGGTATAATATGTACGCGTGCATATGTGTGTATACACATGTCCATAGGTATATAAATTATTTGGCCGATAACTAATGGATATAATTTTCACCTATATTTATATTTATCTGAACACATACATTTATGTTAAGCCAACGACCCTCGAACATATATAGATCTACTGGTCAAGCTGAAGTCCCCGCTACTTTCATCGCGGCCTGACATCATTTGACTTAATTTAGTACTCAACAGTTTGATGCTGATGCGCTAAACATACTACTAGAGACATATAAATACACCTTTGTACCAAAGTGTCTTTTTTTTTATTCCAGCCACAGGTTCAAAGAGTTAATACGGTTCAGCCGTGTATCTTTATATGGTATTAGCCTGCCAATCTCTGTAGTTAAGCCACTGGTGTTTCGTAATATTGTTGGGTTTCCATAACTATTGAATTTATTTTGAGTGTGTAATAAATAAGCAATGTTAATTCAATTAAAAAAAAAGATTGTTCATACAATTTAAGTGAAATTTAAATTCATTGGCCGTATGTCACTAGATCTACCAGTGACTTAATTCTGAGACATATATAAACAATTAAGTGACTGTTTCTAATTGTAACATGCATAGAACTAACATAAAACTACCATTTCTACTAGTGCTGCTGCTACTACTTCTACTACTATTACTGATAATAATAATAATAATAATAATAATAATAATAATAGTAATAGTAATAATAATAATAATATAATATAATAATAATAATACTGTAAATGATAATAATAATTAGACTACTACTCACTACTACTACTACTACTACTACTGCTACTACATATGTTGCTGCTACTACTACTACTACTGATAAGAATAATAAAAATAAAATAATAATAATAATATAGACTACTGCTGCTACTACTACTGCTGCTGCTGCTGCTACTACTACTACTACTACTACTACTACTATAATATAATATACTAGCTACTACTACTGATAATAATACAAAAATATACGTAAACACATTGCTACTGATATTTACAAAAATATACGTAAACTCAAGGAAATTAACGATAATTCTATAGTGTCTTGGTAAAATTCAGCTCAGTTCATTGCTATAATGGCAGTAGTGGCCTCTTGGTAAAATCGGTTAGGCTACTTACCTCGCCATTTGCTATATTTATGGACAAATATATGTCGCCAAAGGACCCACTACCGATTTTTCGAACAAGTCGATGCTTTCCTCCAATAATGAATTCTTTTTGAGAGCTATTTGCACTTGCCATTATTATTATTTTCGCGTTTCCAGGCGCAGAGTTTTACAGGTAATCAAAACACACACCAAAACAGGTATATCTTACAACGAGATTAGAATTAAAACCACATTTAAATCACAGTAAAACTTTATGAAACTTATTTTCCATTTATCCAACTTTTATCAAACCAAACTAATATATAAACGGAATGCCATGACGGACGGTATACACTTCATAACGATACGAATATACTGTTGACAACAAAGAGAACGTTAAGCTTCATGGGGGTTGTGTGTAAACAAGACCAAGCATATGTCATTCATACGCATATATATATATATATATATATATATATATATGCCCGATCAATCAAACGTTCAATATCGGTGTAAATATGCAGTACACTCAATACTATTTCTATTGATACTGACATTATGCTGTTAATATTGCTAACAGATATCCCGTGTTATCTACTATGCCCATATGTAGGGCCTTTTCTTTATTTCTATTCAATGGTACTTATACGCACTGTCCTTAATTTGGTTTCGTTACCCCCAGTGATCTTTTTTTCAGTTACTCTTTTCCTATACATAATTGCAATCGGAGGCAATTTCCACTAGCAATGACATTAATCCTTTGGAGGTAAATTGGATTAACCGCCAAGAGCATGATTTGTATATCCTCCGAGGTCATAATTATTTGTTGTAACACGCTTTCCGAAACACTACACATACTACTAAAGACATTTAAACACACCTTTGTACCAACGTGTCTTTTTTATTCCAGACACAGGTTCAAAGAGTTATTAAGGTTCAGCCGTGCATCTTTATATGGTATTAGTCTGCCAATCTCTGTGGTTACCAAACATTATTGGGTTTCCATAACTATTGAATTTATTTTGAGTGTGTAACGAATAAGCGCTAATTCAATTAAAAAAAATTGTTCATACAATTTAAGTGAAATTTAAATTCATTGGCCGTATGTCACTATATCTACCAGTGACTTAATTCTGAGACATATATAAACAATTAAGTGACTGTTTCTAATTGTAACATGTATAGATCTAACATAAAATTACTACTACTACTACTGGTTCTGCTTCTACTGCTACTACTGATAATAATAATAATAATATTAATAATAGTAATAACAATCAGATAGACTACTGATGTTACTACTACTACTACTGCTGCTGCTGCTGCTACTACTACTACTACTACTACTACTATAATATAATATAGTATACTAGTACTATTACTACTACTACTACTGCTACTGATAATAATACAAAAATATACGTTAACTCAAGGAATTAAAGATAGTTCTATAGTTCCTTGGTAAGATTCAGCTCAGTTCAGTGCTATAATGGCAGGAAGTGGTCTCTTGGTAAAATCACTGGGTACAAATTTGTCTGGGAACTCCAAAAATCGGTTACTTACCTCGCCATTTGCTATATTTATGGACAAATATATGTCGCCAAAGGACCCACTGCCGATTTTTCGAACAAGTCGATACTTTCCTCCAATATTGAATTCTTTTTTATGACTGGATGCACTTGCCATTATTATTATTTTCGCGTTTCCAGGCGCAGAGTTTTACAGGTAATCAAAACACACACACCAAAACAGGTATATCTTACAACGAGATTAGAATTTAAACCACATTTAAATCACAGTAAAACTTTATGAAACTTATTTTCCATTTATCCAACTATTATCAAACCAAACTGATATATAAACGGAATACCATGACGGACGGTATACACTTCTAACGATACGAATATACTGTTGACAACAAAGAGAACGTTAAACTTCAAGGGGGGGTTGTGTGTTATCAAGAGCAAGCATATGTTATTCATACGCATTTATATATATGCCCGATCAATAAAACGTTCAATATCGGTGTAAATACGCCGTACACTCAATACTATTACTATGGAACGCCATAGCTGTCTTATGTTGTCCATTTTATATGTATTATGTGCATTCCTTATTATATCATGTGCATTCATCATTACATTATGTGCTTTGTTTATTATATTATGTAGATACGTTATTACATTATGTCGATACTTCATTACATTTTGTAGATACTTTATTATATTATGTAGACTGTTTATTACATTATATATATGTATATACGTCATTGTATTGTGTAGATACTTCTTTAGATTATGTAGATTCATTATTACATTATGTGGATACTTTATTATATTATGTAGACTGTTTATTACATTATGTAGATACGTCATTATATTATGTAGATACTTCATTACATTATGTCGAAACTTTATCATGTTATGTAGAAACTTCATTATATTATGTCAAAACTTCCTTATGATGACGAGATCATTTTGACGGGGTGATTTATATACTGACACCGTATCAAAATAATGTTGTTGTTTTATAGCATAAATGTCTATATATAGCAATTATTATTAGAAGAGGTAATAAACTCTATTTTTTTCGCTATTATTTTACAATATTATACCAGATATAAGTTTTAAAAGATAATTCATCATAAAAAGATGAATGATACAGTTATAATCAATGATTGAAATATTAATCATGAATTGGAAACCATTTTTAAATAGGTGTTTTTTCTGAATATAAAGTCAGTGTTTTCATGACTTTGTTTCTGTGCCAACCCGGAGGTAAGCCCTGGCGGAGTGACTGCAAACCTTAGTACTACACACAGGGACTAAGCGAAGGACGGTTTACTGCTCCGTAAGAAAGTAATAACATATATAGTCTAGGTTTCTTTCGACACAAGTTGCAGGATGTCTGGTTTAGATTTCCAGTGTCAACGTGTGCTTGAAATCTTGGAGGAGCTTAATCGCGTTATATACAGTATATACAAATAAAATCGTGACTGTTTAGATCTATATTAAGAAAGTGGATAAATACGCATAGAAATATAATGGTTTCAAATAAAGATTCTGAAACGTGGAGTACAAATAAGTTTTTTATTTGCATTTTGAATAATAAAATATTTTTGTTTGAATCGAGTATAAAAATGTGATTTTCTTTTCTTCTTCTTCTTCTTCTTCTTCTTCTTCTTCTTCTTCTTCTTCTTCTTCCATATACTGAGCTGGGTTCTTGAAAGAACGTACGTAGCTCAACGAAACTAGGCGTGGTGGTGGTGAACAGAAGTCTCAAAAGTTAAAAATTTAAAACTATATACAGTAGTCATGTCTGATGAAGAAAGTGTCAGGTTACTCCAACCTGAAGGCATCCAAGGTAGGCGCAGATACGGTGCTGGCAGGGAGAAGATTCCATTCTCGCACTGTCCTTGGGAAGAGGAGTTCGACAGCATCTGGTCTATGATACGCTCCTGGAATAGCCTATGTTGTCCTCTGGTACGCGCGTCGCCGCTTTGGAGGAACTTGTCTGCGTTGATGTCTACAAGATTGTTGCGGATCTTGTACATCATGGACAGCCGGCTGTGTTTTCGACGCTGTTCAAGAGGATCCCAGTTCAGTTCTTTAAGCATGTTGGAGATACAACCTGGGGTCTTAGTCGAATAGTCGTTAAAAACAAAACGGGCCGCTCGGCGCTGAACCTTTTCAGTAGTGTTGACGTGGTTTAGCTGGTATGGGTCCCAGACGGTGGCAGCATTCTCGAGTTGGGGGGGCGGACCATGGCTTTATAGGAAGCTTCCTTGACAGGTGGCGTGCATTCCTTCAGGTTTCTGCGAATGAACCCCAGAGTCCGACTGGCCTTGCTCGTGATGTTGCCTATGTGTTTCTCCCAGGTGAGGCTTTCTGTGATGGTGACTCCAAGATATTTACTTGCATCCACCACCTCAAGTGTGTGGCCATGGAGACTGTATGTAGTGTCGATGATTTTCCGACATCGAGGGGCGATCCTGATGACAGTGCACTTAGTGGGGTTAAAGCTCATCTGCCATGTCTCTTCCCACTTTTCCAGTGCTGTGAGGTCTTTCTGGAGGAGCTGTCTGTCATGGTCGTTCTCGATCACCTTGAAGACTGCGCTGTCATCAGCAAACAGTTTGGAGGACGACTACTTGATCATATCTAGGAGGTCATTAATGAAGGCTAAAAACAGTAGCGAACCGAGTACTGTCCCTTGTGGAACGCCGGAAAGTACGTCTGCAGTTCTTGAATTGGCACCATCAAGGAAGACTTGCTGCTTTCTGTTGGATAGAAATGACTGTATCCATCTCTTGATGTTGCCCTTTACACCGTGGTGGCCCAGCTTGTGTAGTAGCCGTACATGAGGGACTTTGTCAAAAGCTTCGGCAAAGTCCAGTAGAATGACATCTACCTTTTGGCTGTGTTGGAGGCGATTTCCTGGATGGTGGTTAGGAGTTGAGTCTCGCAGGAGCGTCGCTTGCGGAAACCATGCTGGTTGTCGCTCAGGACGTCGTACCTGTCAAAGTGCTGCATGACATTGCTATGCACTATGTGCTCCATTAGTTTGCACGTTATGGACGTCAAGGACACTGTTCTGTAGTTGGATGCTAGGTGGCGGTCTCCTTTCTTGAAAAGAGGGACTACGGTGGTTAGGAGTTGAGTCTCGCAGGAGCGTCGCTTGCGGAAACCATGCTGGTTGTCGCTCAGGACGTCGTACCTGTCAAAGTGCTGCATGACATTGCTATGCACTATGTGCTCCATTAGTTTGCACGTTATGGACGTCAAGGACACTGTTCTGTAGTTGGATGCTAGGTGGCGGTCTCCTTTCTTGAAAAGAGGGACTACGGATGCCTCCCTCCAGTCCTGAGGTACTTCTCCTAGGTCGAGGGATAGTTGGAACAGATTTGCTAGAGCCGGGGCTAGTTCTGTAGCAGCTGCTTTCAGGATGAAGGCTGGAATCTCGTCTGGGCTAGTGGCTTTCTTGGTCTTGAGATTCATCAGCAATTTGTGGACCCCTTTCCAGTCGACTGTAATGTTTGACATTGATGGTATTTCACTCTGACCAATGTCTGGGATGTAGGTGGTGTTTTCACGGGTGAAGGCAGAGACAAATTGCTCGTTGAGAATGTTAGCTCTAGCTTCATTGTTGCTTTGGAGGTAACCATCCTTATTTTTCAGTGGCGCAACACCAGTGGCTTCCTGTCCTTTACTTTTGACGAAGGCCCAGAACTTCTTAGAGTCGTCTTTGAAGTCATGGCTCACCGTGTCCACAAAGTACTTCTTGTTGGCCTTTCGTATCTGGTATTGTACTTCTTTCTGTAGGCGCTTATACCTGTCAAGGTCCCGTTTCTGATCGGAATGCTTCGCTTTCTTATGTGCTCGTTCTTTTCTACGAATTAATCTCTTGATCTCAGTATTCATCCATGGGTGTGTATTTCTAGATGTTGTCATTTTCGAAGGGACTCACTTTTCAATGGTAGTTTGTATTTTTGACTTTAGTCTAGCCCAAGAGTCTATGGAGGGGTCATTCAGGTTGGTTATACTCGATAGGTTGGATAAGTCGTCCCTGATGCCCTGGATGTCTGCTTTCTTCCATAGGAAAATCTTTCTTCTTGGTGGTTTTGGACGTGTCGCAGTGATTGTAGTATCGAACAGGACAATATCGTGGTCGCTGTTACCAATAGAAGGCATGTGCTTGCATCGATGTTTGAAGCTGGGATGCGTTGTTAGGATGATGTCTAATGTGTTCTGTTTCCATGTGGGGAAGTTGGCGATTTGTTCAAAACTGTTGTTTGATACCATGTCCAGGAATGATTGGTTGACTCTAGACGGGTATTGGTTTCCAGTTAAGGTTTGGTCTTTCCAGTCTATGTCAGGGAGATTGAAGTCTCCAGCTATAATTAAGATGCCCTTCTTGGCCTGTTTCCTTAGAGTGAGAAAGTCTTCTTTAACAGATGATAGGTAAACTTCGTCAACTTTGTTGGGTGGTCTGTAGAAGGCTGCAATGGCAATTTTCTTCTTGTTTGCGGTGAACGAGGCACTGATCAGCTCATTGTGTTTGCTTGTTATGATGTTTCCGAGTTGGAGGTGTTTCTTGGATGCGATAAGAACGCCGCCATGGGGGCTGTTTGGTCGATCACGACGGAAGATGTCAAACTCCAGGTTGGGGGGTAGTAATTCTGTAGATCTGATGTCTGGGTCTAGCCACGTCTCAGTGCCGATGATGATGTCTGGGTCTGTGTCGTCTGTAATGGCTTCCAGCAGCTTCCCTTTCCTGCGAATACTCTGGCAGTTGATATTCAAGATTCTAAGGCTCTTGAATAAACTGGTTTTGGATGATTTCTAATGTTGGCAGTACTAGGTTTCGGTGATGAAGTCTGGAAAACTGTACTGGTATTAAAGCTGTCAAAGGTAGACATATGGTCGGGTTCAGATGCTGTACTGGTTCTTGTTGATTGTGAAATGTCTGAGATACTATCAAATAAGGTAGGGTTTGTTGACAGATTTATATCATGCTTTGCTGGAGTATCGGGGATGGTGTAGAGTATGTTGGAGTTGTTTGGTTTAGAACAATTTGGGCAGGTCCAGGTATCTTCACTCTTACCAAGAGCGCTGAGTTCTGCAGTGGTAATCCCGAGACAGGTCTTGTGCAGCCACTGGTCGCAATCATCACAAGCTATGTACTTCGTCTTGCAGGCTCTGGTGCAAATTGCACAAGGAAATTTCGGTCGCCTTGGGCCAGGATTTGGCTCTATGCCACTCATAAGAAGAAAATATCTTATATGAAGAGAACGTTCTACTTCTACGTCGATGCGTTGCTCCATGTGTTGATACTGTTCCTGTGTAGTGGGGAGAAATGGCCATTTTGACAGTAGTGGGTTGGGTGGTTGGGAAAATAGTGATAAAATACCGGTAGGTGTGTTCCAGGGACGTTCATTGTCCAGAATATCAAGTAAGTGGTACCTGGTGTGTCTAGCAGTTGGTTTCAGGTTCGCTGGTAACCATATTGACAGTACAAAGACGATAAGTGTGTGTGTTTTCATGCCGCCTTTTCAAGCTATGGGCGCCGTCATTACTAGCCTCGTTTTCGATTCTTGTGTCAGCCAATAACAGCTGTCTTTAAAATCCGATGTGAAGTTATTTCCTAAATACAAAGTGGTCAAATATGGATAGATCAAATCGGATTTATACTCGTTCCTTTTCTATCAAATAATATGAAGATGTTCCTGTTAGATTTGGAGAAATAAAATAAAAAATGTTTGAGAATTTCGAAAGACGCCCGTCCACCACCACGCATGCGCACCTCTTTTCGCATTTTAAATAATGTGTCAAGATGTTGGGTGAGTATCTTGAACTTAAAACAGGATCTTCTGTAAGGTGACTGTGTCTTCACCGCAAGGGCAGATCTAGCGGGGGGGGGGGGGGGGTAGGTCCCCCCCTGGACTTTTCAAGATATAGACCTAAAGTAAAATGTACTGTGAAAATTTTAATAAAACTCGATCTACATAAACTTACAAACTGGGTCGAAAGATATAGAATCTAACTATTAATAGGTATAAGATTACGTGTAGATCTAAAACGATTCTCATTAACAAAGAATGTTAAAAAATCGACAAATAATTGTATTAATGTCCACGTGCACAAATCATCCATCCAATAAAAAAAAAATCTGCAGGCATTAGGGGAGAGTTGTTTTTACGTTATTCAGTTAAAAAGAACCATTAGTGAAGCTATAGCATAGAAGATAGTTGAATTAAAAGATTGAACAAGTTGACCATCGACACTCACTGTCGCAGTCTTGTTCTCAATTTTAGTATAGCATCAGCAGGCAAATTACCTCCAGTGAGAAATATAATTGATGTAATTTACTGTTGTCAGTGTTTCTTTTCTTTGATCAATCTCCGAAAAAAAAATCGTTTCTTGAACATATCCTAGAGATGGAAGGCTCTGAATATGCGAAGAAATTTAGTTGGGCTTTGTAAAACCCACTTTGCAGAGAGGCATGTGTGTTTTGACACATTTTATACTTGATCATCATGTCAAGAAAATATCTGAAATACGTAGAGAGGTGAATATCGAATTTGAAACCTGTTTCTCTTATGCCACACAAATTGCAAATGACGTAGAAATAGAGTTCATAGTTCCTAGAACGTGTGTAAAACAACAGCATAGAGCAAATGTTAACACAACAGAACCAAAGGAATATTTCAAGTCTACATTGGCCATTCCATTCCTTGATTATTTACTCCAAGAGTTAAGATCTCGCTTCCAAACCTAAGATACATATTATACATGCTCTTTATTACCATCCAACATAACTGAACTTGGCGAAGAAGAGCCGACTATACTTTCTAATCAGCTGATGTTCTGGGAAACTGATCTTGACTGCATTTCGTCCCAGGATTTACTAAAGGAAATTAAAGAATGAAAAAGGTATTGTCAGAAATTGGAAGTTGATCAATTTGACAGCCTCAGTGACCTGGTATACCTTTACAACGGAGTGGATGAAGACATGTTTCCAAATATGAAGACACTTATTCACGTAGGTTGTATTTTAACGTTTACTTCATGCGAAGTAAATAGATATTTTTCTGGGCTCAGGAGAATAAAGAATTACACTTGCAATACAATGCACGTGAGGAGAGATTAGCTGGGTTGGCTTTTATGCATTTACATCATTCAATGGATATTGAACTTGATGATACTGTCCAGAGATTAATTAACACAAGCAATAGAATGCTTTTTCAGTCCAGCGTACTATTTTTATCCGAGTGTGCTGAATGAGAATGACCCATCAAATCTAGCCAATAAGAATAAAGATGTTTCATAACTTGAAGACACCCTAGTGGTTAAAACTCGATTTTGAAATAGACAAACTATAAGTATGAAGAATAAAGTAAAAAATATAAAAAATAAAGCAATGGATTTAAAGTCTAGACCTATGTGTGGCTTTTCAATACACCTGTTAAATATGGATAAGAAAGAAAAAAGAAAAGAGAAAAAAAAAGGCTGTTCTAGAAGTGGAAACATCCGCGCGGTTAGAACTGGAAACGTTTAAAAATGAAACGGCTAACATCCACATCAATACTGTATGAAATTCAAATTTGGACCCCCCCCCCACCCCCGGGGGAAATCCTGGATCCGCCCCTGCACTGGATTAAACTGTGAAACAGCCTAGCTTGAAACTATGTTAAACAATTTTGTTCAAACTATACAAAATATAAATTTTCCCCAGGCTTCTTGCCTCATGATTAGTAAACTTCAAACAAAATAAAGATAATAAAATGATTCTAATATTTAAAAAGCATACAGACAAATGATCATACCAATCAACTATATACAGTATACTGTTTCAAACCCTGAATAGTTGAACTGACTGTTGTTCAACACTTTTTTAATAATGAGACCAGCTGTTCAGACGATGTGTCTGGAAGTACACTTTGACGCTGATAATCTCAAGCAGACTTCTTGCAACTTACGTCGAAAGAAACTAGCTACATATGGTATTGCTTTATAACGAACCAGTTAATCGTCATTAGCTAAGGCATAAAAACTCTTACTTTTATAATCAGGAAAACACCTATTTTAAAATGAAGTCCAGTTCATGATTAATGATTAATATTTCAATCATTGATTATAATTGTATCATTCATCTTTTTATGATGAATTATCTTTTAAAACTTATATCTGGTATAATATTGTATAATAATAGCGAAAAAAAAATAATTACCTCTTCTGATAATAATTACTATAAACAGACATTTATGCTATAAAACAACGACATTATTTTGACATAATGTGAACATGCTACTACTGTTGCTGCTGCTGCTGCCGCTGCTGCTGCTGCTACTGCTACAACTACTTCTACTATTACTACCTACTACTTCTACCATAGAAAGGAAGGGATGTGTCTATTCTCCAATTCGAAAAGGTGAAATCTCGCTCTCGTGCGTGACGAGATATGTGCGTGACTTGAGCTCAGGAGAATCGCGTCACACCATAACAAACCGCAGTGGTGCTTCTGACAGTAGTTAATTACAACAAAGTTACATAAAACAGCCATTAAAAGAAAGAAAACAATACAAGATATGAATGAAAATAAAAAAAGTTTCTCATGATAAAATAATTTTTTTATCGTTTGGTGCGTGTTTGCATATTTAAATAAATGCTTGATTTCTGGTGATGAGTTGGGTAATTTGTAATCTTGAGAAGTTTTGTATTAATTTTTTATCAATATCACTATTATCGTTTACAAATAGGGAATGGTTATATTTTATTTGTTTTACAGTTTATGCGACATGACGGATTTTATTAATAATTCTTGTCTTTTTATAGATGTATTATCTACCAACTTTCGGACCCAACTGACGACATGCATGTTGCACAGTTAATGTTTTTTGTTTAAAACGTAAATAAATAATTTAAAAAAAACCCACAACATTATGACTATAACATATGAATATAATCTAAATGTAGTTTTTTTTTTTTTGCAAAAACAATGATTTTCTTTTATTTAAGAGAGCTTTGAATGAACTACAGACGTTTCGTACCACCAAATTGAGGTTTCGTACCATACATATGTTAATGCGTAAACTTTACAGTGTTTCACACCATGATTAGGTGTCACAATCATTTACTTACGGTATTTGTTTGTAGTGGGTGATAGTATTGGATTGTTGGGGTTGAAACGTAACTAAAATACATTTTATTTTGTTTATACATTTATTGTATTAACGAGAAATTTGATATATTTATTGTAAATTTACACCATATACTACGGACAAAAATCACACAAAATTATATACATACAATTTTGATTTTATCATATTTTATCATATTTACAACATTTACGTGTATCACATTGTAATGCATGACCAAGAGGAGATATATTTGCTTTCTTTAATAAAAGTCAATTTGTGACAAAAAACTGCATCCCTGGTATATATTCTTCCAAGAAGATAAATAGAATGATACACATTCACTTGCTGTTATACCGAGGTACTATATAAAATGTAAAAAAAAATTGGTTATTTTGGAAAGATATACACGGAAATGGAACGTCCGCCTCCCCCACCTGCATAAACATTCTATTTTTTGAATTTATAGAATCAATTTCACTTTTTTTTTCAATTTATTTTATGTTTGCAGAGTGCATCTAAGATATGAATAATTTATCCAAAAAAAATGAAATTTTTTTTAGAGATTTTGTTTTATGTCGCTCTAATATAGGGTATGAACGTTACAAAAAGTGGACGGACGTTACATAATTTCTTACCATTAGTATTGACCCCATAAATAACTGAAAATGTTTAAATTAAGTAATTGTCCATAATACTATGCAATATAACATACATCCTATCTTAAACCCTGGGGTCATAAAACATGTGGTGAATTATGTAAATTGGGGTACAATATGCATGTTTTTTTCTCATTACCACATGGTGTGACTGCAGTGTTGGTGAATTATGAAAGCTCGGCAGGATGCCAGTAACTGGACAGTAGCATACATTGTGTGAAATATGCCTGTAGGTAAATATATTCCATATGACACTATCCATCAAAGGTTAAAAAATCCTATTTGTCCTGATAACTAGTAGACTGGATAACTCCGTTTGATCCTAGGCTGTCACTGTTGGGCTCTTTTGAAATAGTGTAAAATGTAGAACGTGATGGAACTTTACTTCTCTTGTGGTTACAGAAGGATACACAGCAATAGTTATCCGACGGCATTTTAATTGAACTGAAATAAAATCCATATAACAATAATCTTAAGTCACTAATAAATAGTAGATGAGTAAAAAAATAAAATAAAAAAATATAATGAAACATGTACAGTACAATTACACGGGAGTGTTCGTTTCTGTGTTGAAACTAGGTTACTACAACTGGTACAAAACAGTCTCAGAGACGGAGTTTTAAATTTCTAACTCGTCTTTATATATCTATAATGAATTATGTTCTTGAAACAAATTAAGTAATTTCTTTTGCAAGAATAACTTTTCTTAATAATTTACACTTATATACCACACACACACACCATTTTACATTATGCTAACACCACCCACTTACAACAGTAATAAAAGTCACAATAAAAAGGTAATCATGGTCAACAACCGCATCATTTCTTATGTTCATCATTGATACTAGCATACTCTCTCAAATTAAACTTTATTAAACTGCTTTAATAAATGTTTGTGTTGTTAATGTATGAAAATTCAATTTACTTACGTGAAATCTACATTGTTTCAGCAGCGACCGCGGTGAAACGAATTCCCCTGAGCTCATGGTCTCGCGCGAAATCTCGCTCTCGCACGCGACGAGAATTCGGGATTTCGAAGAGGTCAATTCATGCTTAGATTTTTAAGAACAACTTCCGTCATGTTCTCAAAGAAGCTTGTTGTTTAAACTAGTGTCAATATAGAAATTACCCAGTCAAAATCATCTGGTCATCATGAGGAAGTATGAAGAATGTACATAATATAATTAACTTTCGACAAGATATAATAAAGTTTCGACATAATGTAATAAAGTTTTTACATAATATAATAAACTTTCGACAAGATATAATAAAGTTTCGACATAATGTAATGAAGTATCTACATAGTATAATACAGTATCGACAAAATATAATAAAGTTTCGATATAATGTAATGAAGTATCTACATAATATAATAAACTTTCGACAAGATATAATAAAGTTTCGACATAATGTTATGAAGTATCTACACAATATAATGACGTATCTACATAATGTAATAAACAGTCTACATAATATAATAAAGTATCTATAAAATGTAATGAAGTATCGACATAATGTAATAACGTATCTACATAATATAATAAACAAAGCACATAATGTAATGATGAATGCACGTGATATAATAAGGAATGCACATAATACATATAAAATGGACCACATAAGACAGCTATGGCGTTTCATACATTTCTATTGATACTGACATTATGCTGTTAATATTGCTAACAGGTATCCCGTGCTATCCACTATGCCCATATGTAAGGACCTTTCTTTATTTCTATTTAATATAAAGGCAATGGTACTTAAATGCACATTGTCCTCAATTTGATTTTATTACCCTCAGCGGTCTTTTTTCAGGTACTCTTTCCTCATACACAATTGCAATCGGAGGCAATTTCCACGAGCAGTGACATTTTTATTCTCAGTCAATCCTTTGGAGGTAAATTGGATTAACCGCCAAAAGTATGATTTGTATATCCTCCGAAGTCATAATTATTTGCTGAAACACGCTTTCACACAGATGTCACCTAGTTTGTCTTATACATAATTGTTTGGTAAATCATAAATATCTCTTCATCCTCAGGGGTCTCCCGTAACTAACACGTTATTTCCATATCTATGGATTAGCATGTTCTTAACAGATTTCATTGTCTGTTGTCTTATATATGTACTATTAAATTGATAGTGATTAACTTTGTCTTTTCAACTTTATAGTGGTTGGGTGATTTAATAACATGTATTTAGAATACACATTTTCATAACTAATTGGTGTGTTTCGTATGTGTGAGATCAGCATTTTTTTGTTATTTTCGGTTGGGAGATGATATTGGAAAGCGCGTCGTATTACTTGTGACTTTTAATGCATATGTGCTTCTGGACATAAGATGGATTAAAATCCTCATACTGAGCTTAAAGTTCTCTATTCTTAACCTTTCTTCTTTATTGTTTTATTTTTATACATATTCGCGTCAAGACATGTTTTTGGCATTGGATTTATCGTTAGGCATGTCCGCACTGAGGTGTCGGTTTGCTTGTGTTCCATGTACACGTTATACTGTTTGTCTTGTCACTAACTTCGTCTTATGCCTTTCATCGGGGTTGTAATGCATATCACCGGGGTTCTAATGTCTATCACCAGGTTTCTAATGCCTATCAGCGGGGTTCAAATGCCTATCTCCGGGGTTCTAATGCCTATCACCAGGGTACAAATGCCTGTCACCAGGGTTCTAATGCATATCACCGGGATTCAAATGCCTATCACCGGGGTTCTAATGCCTATCACCGGAGTACTAATATATATCACCTGGGGGTTCTAATGTCTATCACTGGGCTTGTTATGCATATCACCAGAGTTCCAATGTTTATCAATGGGGTTTTAATGTCTATCACCGTGGTTCAAATGCCTATCACCAGGTATCAAATGACTATCACCGGGTTTGTAATGTATATCACCGGGGTTGTAATGTCTATCATCGGGGTTGTAATGTCTATCACTGGTGTTGTAAAATCTGTGACCGTGGTTCTAATATCTATTACTGGGATTCTAATGTCTATCACTAGGGTTGTAATGTCTATCACAGGATTCTAATGTCTATCAATAGGTTTTAAATGTTTATCACCGAAGTTCTTATGTATATCACCAGGGTTGTAATGCCTATAAGTGGGGTTCTAATGTCTATCACCAAGATTCTAATGTCTATTACCAGGGTTCTTATGTCTGTCACCAGGGTTCCAATGTCTATTATCGGGGTTCTAACATACTGGTGTCATTGTATTTATCGCCAGATAACATACTGATCTCAGTGTGTTAATTACCAGATAACAAACTGATTACAGTGTGTTAATTACCAGGTAACAAACTGGTGACATGTGTTAACTACCTGGTAACATACTGGTGCTAGTGTCATCTGTTAATTACCAGGTAACATACTGGTGTCAGGTGTTTATTACCAGGTAACATACTGGTGTCAGTGTGTTAACAATCAGATAACATACTGGTGCCAGAGGTTAATTACCAGGTAGCATACTGGTGTCAGTGTGTTAATCACCAGTTAACATACTGGTGTCAGGTCTAAATTACTAGGTAACATACTGGGGTAAGTGTGTTAATTACCAGTTAACATTCTGGTTTCAGATGTTAATTACCAGGTTACATACTAAGGTCAGTGTGTTAATTACCAGGTAACATACTGGTATCAGTCTGTAAATTACCAGGTAACATACTGGGGTCAGGTGTAAATTACCAGGTAACATTCTGGTTTCAGGGTGTTTATAACCAGGTAACATACTGGTGTCAGGTGTTGATTTCAAAGCAACATGCTGGTGCCAGTGCAGTGTTAATAACCAGGTAGCATGCTGGTGCCAGTGCAGTGTGTTAATTACAAGGTAACATATTGGTGTCAGGTGTTAATTACCAGGCAACATGCTGGTGCCAGGGTGTTGATAACCAGGTAACATAATGGTGTCAGGTGTTAATTTCCAGGCAACATGCTAGTGCCAGTGCAGTGTGTTAATAACCAGGTAACATGCTGGTGTTAGGTGTTAATTACCAGGTAACATAATTGTGTCAATGTGTTAATTATCAGGTAACATGCTGGTGTCAGTGGGTTAATTACCAGGCAACATGCTGGTGTCAGAGGTTGATAACCAGGTAACATGCTGGTGTCAGGTGTTAATTACCAGGTAACATGCTGGTGTCAGTGGGTTAATTACCAGGCAACATGCTGGTGTTAGGGTGTTGATAACAAGGTAATATGCTGGTGCCAGGTGTTATTTACCAGGTAACATGCTGGTGTCAGTGTGTTAATTACCAGGTAACATGCTGGTGTCAGGTGTTGATTACCAGACAACCTACTTGTGTCAGTGTGTTAATTACCAGGTAACATACTGGTGTCAGTGTGTTAATAACCAGGTAACATACTGATGTCAGGTGTCAATCACCAGGCAACATACTGATGTCAGTGTTTTAATAACCGGGTAACATACTGGAGTCAGTGTGTTAATAACCAGGTAACATACTGGTTTCAGTGTGTTTATTCTAGGTAACATAATGATTTCAGGTGTTAATAACCAGGTAACATGCTGGTGTCAGTGTGTTAATTACCAGGTAACATACTGGTGTCAGTTTGTTAATAACCAGGTAAAATATTGGTATAGGTGTGTTTATAACAAGATAACATACTGGTGTCAGTGTGCTAATTCAAGGTAACATATTGGGGTCATGTAGTCTGTTAATATCCAGGTAACATACTGGTGTCAGTGTGTTGTGTGTATTGAGAGGAAACATTTCACTGTGCATATTGAGAGGAAACATTGTGGTTTGTGTGTAGAGATGAAACATTGTATTGTATTATGAGAGAAATCATTGTATTGTGTGTATCGATAAGAGATAAGAAACATTGTATTGTTTGTATTGAGAAGAAACATTGTATTGTGTGTATTGAGAAGAAACATTGCATTGTGTGTATTGAGAAGAAACATTGTATTGTGTGTATTAAGAAGAAACATTGTTTTGTGTGTGTTGAGAAGAAACATTGCATTGTGTGTGTTGAGAGGAAACATTGTATTGTGTGTATTGATAAGAGATAAGAAACATTGTATTGTGTGTATTGAGAAGAAACATTGTATTGTGTGTATTGATAAGAAACATTGTATTGTGTATGTTGAGAGGAAACATTGTGTTGTGTGTGTTGTGAGGAAACATTGTATTACGTGTGTTGAGAGGAAACATTGTATGTGTGTATTAAGAAGAAACATTGTATTGTGTGTGTCGAAAAGAAACATTGAATTGTGTGTTGAGAGGAAACATTGTATTGTGTGTGTTGAGAAGAAACATTGTATTGTGTGTGTTGAAAAGAAACATTGTATTGTGTGTTGAGAGGAAACATTGTATAGTGTGTGTTGAGAAGAAACATTGTATTATGTGTGAGTTGATAGGAAACATGATGCTGTGTGTGTTGGTAGGAAACATTGTTATGTGTGTGTTGAGAAGAAACATTGTACTGTGTGTTGAGAACAAACATTGTATTGTGTGTGTTGATAGGAAACATGATGCTGTGTGTGTTGGTAGGAAGCATTGTGTTGTGTGTGTTGAGAAGAAACATTGTGTTGTGTGTGTTGAGAGGAAACATTGTGCCTCAGAAATGGCCCTGTACATTGTTAAAAGAAGAAGAAGAAAAAGAAGAAGAAGAAGAAAAAGAAGAGAGGAAATATTGTATTGTGTGTGTTGAGAAGAAACATTTTATTGTGTCTGATCAGAGGAAACATTGCATGATGTGTGTTGAGAAGAAACATTGAATTGTGTGTGTTGAGAAGAAACAATGTATTGTGTTGCGTGTGATGAGAAAAACATTGTATTGTGTCTGTTCAGAGGAAACATTGTGTTTTGTTTGTTGAGAAGAAAACATTGCATTGTGTGTGTTGAGAAGAAACATTACATTGCGTGTGTTGAGAAGAAACAATGTATTGTGTGTACTGAGAGGAAACATTGTATTGCGTGTGTTGAGAGGAAACAGTGTATTGTGTGTGTTGAGCAGAAACATTATATTGTGTGAGTTGAGAGGAAACATTGTATTGTGTGTGTTGAGAAGATACATTGTCTTGTGTGTGTTGAAATGAAACAATGTATTGTGTGTATTGAGAGGAAACATTGTATTGTGTGTGTTGAGAAGAAACATTGTATTGTGTCTGTTCAGAGGAAACATTGTGTTTTGTTTGTTGAGAAGAAAACATTGCATTGTGTGTGTTGAGAAGAAACATTACATTGCGTGTGTTGAGAAGAAACAATGTATTGTGTGTACTGAGAGGAAACATTGTATTGCGTGTGTTGAGAGGAAACAGTGTATTGTGTGTGTTGAGCAGAAACATTATATTGTGTGAGTTGAGAGGAAACATTGTATTGTGTGTGTTGAGAAGATACATTGTCTTGTGTGTGTTGAAATGAAACAATGTATTGTGTGTGTTGAGAGGAAATATTGTATTGTGTGTGTTGAGAAGAAACATTGTATTGTGTGTGTTGAGAAAAACAATGTATTGCGTGTGTTGAGAGGAAACATTGCATTGCGTGTGTTGAGAGGGAACATTGCATTGCGTGTGTTGAGGAGAAACAATGTATTGCGTGTGTTGAGAGGAAACATTGTATTGTGTGTTGTGAAGAAACATTGTATTGTGTGTGTTGAGAGGAAACATTGTATTATATGTGTTGAGAAGAAACATTGTATTGTGTGTGTTGAGAAGAAACATTGCATTGTGTGTGTGTTGAGAGGAAACATTGCATTGCATGTGTTGAGAAGAAACATTGTATTGCGTGTGTTGAGAAAAACAATGTATTGCGTGTGTTGAGAGGAAACATTGCATTGCGTGTGTTGAGAGGGAACATTGCATTGCGTGTGTTGAGGAGAAACAATGTATTGCGTGTGTTGAGAGGAAACATTGTATTGTGTGTGTTGAGAGGAAACATTGTATTGTGTGTGTTGAGAAGAAACATTGCATTGTGTGTGTTGAGAAAAACAATGTATTGCGTGTGTTGAGAGGAAACATTGCATTGCGTGTGTTGAGAGGGAACATTGCATTGCGTGTGTTGAGGAGAAACAATGTATTGCGTGTGTTGAGAGGACACATTGTATTGTGTGTGTTGAGAGGAAACATTGTATTGTGTGTGTTGAGAAAAAACAATGTATTGTGTGTGTTGAGAGGAAACATTGTATTGTGTGTATTGATAGGAAACATTGCATTGTGTGTGTTGAGAGGAAACATTGCATTGCGTGTATCGAGAGGAAACATTGCACTGCGTGTGTCGAGAGGAAACATTGCATTGCGTGTGTTAAGAAGAAACAATGTATTGTGCGTTTTGAGAGGAAACATTGTATTGTGTGTGTTGAGAAGAAACATTGCATTGTGTGTGTTGAGAACATTGCATTGAGTGTGTTAAGAAGAAACATTGTATTGTGTGTATTGAGAGGAAACATTGCATTGTGTGTGTTGAGAACATTGCATTGCGTGTGTTAAGAAGAAAATTGTATTGTGTGTATTGAGAGGAAACATTGCATTGCGTGTGTTGAGAGGAAACATTGCATTGCGTGTGTTAAGAAGAAACAATGTATTGCGTGTGTTAAGAAGAAACAATGTATTGTGCGTTTTGAGAGGAAACATTGTATTGTGTGTGTTGAGAAGAAACATTGTATTGCGTGTGTTGAGAGGAAACATTGCATTGCGTGTGTTGATAGGAAACATTGTATTGTGTGTGTTGAGAAGAAACAATGCATTGTTTGTGTTGAGAGGAAACATTGCATTGTGTGTGTTGAGAGGAAATGTTGTATTGTGTGTGTTAAGAAGAAACATTGTAATGCGTGTATTGAGAGGAAACATTTCATTGCGTGTGTTGAGAGGAAACATTGTATTGTGTGTGTTGAAGAGAAACAATGCATTGTGTGTGTTGAGAGGAAACATTACATTGCGTGTGTTAAGAAGAAACATTGTATTGTGTGTATCGAGAGGAAACATTGCATTGCATGTGTTGAGAGGAAACATTGCATTGTGTGTGTTAAGAAGAAACATTGTATTATGTGTGTTGAGAGGAAACATTGCATTGTGTGTGTTGAGAACATTGCATTGCGTGTGTTAAGAAGAAACATTGTATTGCGTGTATTGAGAGGAAACATTGCATTGCGTGTGTTGAGAGGAAACATTGCACTGCATGTGTTGAGAAGAAACAATGTATTGCATGTCTTGAGAGGAAACAATGTATTGTGTGTGTTGAGAGGAAACATTGTATTGTGTGTGTTGAGAACATTGCATTGCGTGTGTTAAGAAGAAACATTGTATTGCGTGTATTGAGAGGAAACATTGCATTGCGTGTGTTGAGAGGAAACATTGCACTGCATGTGTTGAGAAGAAACAATGTATTGCATGTGTTGAGAGGAACCAATATATTGTGTATGTTGAGAGGAAACATTGTATTGTGTGTGTTGAGAAGAAACCTTGTATTGTGTGTGTTGAGAAGAAACATTGTATTGTGTGTATTGAGAGTAAACATTGCATTGTGTGTGTTGAGAACATTGCTTTGTGTGTGTTAAGAAGAAACATTGCATTGTGTGTATTGAGAGGAAACATTGCATTGCGTGTGTTGAGAAGAAACAATGTATTGCGTGTGTTGTAAGGAAACATTGTATTGTGTGTGTTGAGAGGAAACATTGTATTGTGTGTGTTGAGAAGAAACATTGTATTGTGTGTGTTGAGAAGAAACATTGCATTGTGTGTGTTGAGAGGAAACATTGCATTGTGTGTGTTGAGAGGAAACATTGCACTGCATGTGTTAAGAAGAAACAATGTATTGGGTGTGTTAAGAGGAAACATTGTATTGTGTGTGTTAAAATGAAACAATGTATTGTGTGTATTGAGAGGAAACATTGTATTGTGTGTGTTGAGAAGAAACAATGTATTGTGTGTGTTGAGAGGAAACATTGTTTTGTGGGTGTTGAGAAGAAACATTGTATTGTGTGTATTAAGAGGAAACATTGCATTGTGTGTGTTGAGAGCAAACATTGTATTGTGTGTGTTGAGAGGAAACATTGCATTGTGTGTATTGAGAGGAAACATTGCATTGTGTGTGTTGAGAGGAAACATTGCATTGCGTGTGTTGAGAGGAAACATTGCACTGCATGTGTTGAGAAGAAACAATGTATTGCATGTGTTGAGAGGAACCAATATATTGTGTATGTTGAGAGGAAACATTGTATTGTGTGTGTTGAGAAGAAACCTTGTATTGTGTGTGTTGAGAAGAAACATTGTATTGTGTGTATTGAGAGTAAACATTGCATTGTGTGTGTTGAGAACATTGCATTGTGTGTGTTAAGAAGAAACATTGTATTGTGTGTATTGAGAGGAAACATTGCATTGCGTGTGTTGAGAAGAAACAATGTATTGCGTGTGTTGAAAGGAAACATTGTATTGTGTGTGTTGAGAAGAAACATTGTATTGTGTGTGTTGAGAAGAAACATTGCATTGTGTGTGTTGAGAGGAAACATTGCATTGTGTGTGTTGAGAGGAAACATTGCACTGCATGTGTTAAGAAGAAACAATGTATTGGGTGTGTTAAGAGGAAACATTGTATTGTGTGTGTTAAAATGAAACAATGTATTGTGTGTATTGAGAGGAAACATTGTATTGTGTGTGTTGAGAAGAAACAATGTATTGTGTGTGTTGAGAGGAAACATTGTTTTGTGGGTGTTGAGAAGAAACATTGTATTGTGTGTATTAAGAGGAAACATTGCATTGTGTGTGTTGAGAGCAAACATTGTATTGTGTGTGTTGAGAAGAAACAATGTATTGTGTGTGTTGAGAGGAAACATTGCATTGTGTGTATTGAGAGGAAACATTGCATTGTGTGTGTTGAGAGGAAACATTGCATTGCGTGTGTTAAGAAGAAACATTGTATTATGTGTGTATTGAGAGGAAACATTGCATTGCATGTGTTGAGAGGAAACATTGCATTGCGTGTGTTAAGAAGAAACAATGCATTGTGTGTGTTGAGAGGAAACATTGTATTGTGTGTGTTGAGAGGGAACATTGTACTGTGTGTGTTGAGAGGAAACATTGCATTGTGTGTGTTGAAAAGAAACAATGTATTGTGTGTGTTGAGAGGAAACATTGCATTGTGTGTGTTGAAAAGAAACAGTGCATTGTGTGTGTTGAGAGGAAACATTGTATTGTGTGTGTTGAGAGGAAACATTGTATTGTGTGTGTTGAGAATGTGTGTATTGAGAAGAAACATTGTATTGTGTGTGTTGCAAGGAAACATTGTATTGTATGTGTTGAGAAGAAACACTGTATTATGTGTGTTGATAGGAAACATTGTATTGTGTGTGTTGAGAAGGAACTTTGCACTGTGTGTGTTGAGAAGAAACATTGTACTGTGTGTGTTGATAGGAAACATTGTACTGTGTGTGTTGAGAAGAAATATTGTACTGTGCGTTGAGAAGAAACATTGTATTGTGTGTGTTGATAGGATACATGATGCTGTGTGTGTTGGTAGGAAACATTGTGTTGTGTGTGTGTTGATAGGAAACATGATGCTGTGTGTGTTGGTAGGAAAAATTACGTTGTGTGTGTTGAGAAGAAACACTGTATTATGTGTGTTGAGAGGAAACATTGTATGTGTGTATTAAGAAGAAACATTGTATTGTGTGTGTGTTGATAAGAAACATTGTACTGTGTGTGTTGATAGGAAACATTGTGTTGTGTGTGTTGAGAAGAAACATTGTACTGTGTGTGTTGAGAAGAAACACTGTATTGTGTGTGTTGTTAGGAAACATTGTATTGTGTGCTTTAAGATGAAACTTTGAACTGTTTGTGTTGGTAGAAAACATTGTGTTGTGTGTGTTGATAGGAAACATTGTGCCTCAGAGTTGGCCCTGGACATTGTTGGAAGAAGAAGAAGAAGAAGAAGAAGAAGAAGAAGAAGAGAGGAAACATTGTGTTTTGTGTGTTGAGAAGAAACATTGCATTGTGTGTGTTGAGAAGAAACATTGCATTGTGTATGTTGAGAAGAAACAATGCATTGTGTGTATTGAGAGGAAACATTGTATTGTGTGTATTGAGAAGAAACATTGTATTATGTGTGTTGAGAAGAAACAGAACAGTGATAGGCATTACAACCCCAGTGATAGGTATTACAACCCCGGTAATAGACATTAGAACCATGGTGATAAAAATCGAAACCACGGTGATATGCATCAGAACTCCAGTGATAAAAATTAGAACCCCGGTGATATGCATTACAACCTCGTTGATAGACATTAGAACCCTGATGATAGAACCCCAGTGAAAAACATTAGAACCCTGGTTATAGGTATTAGAATCCCATTGATAGGCATTTGAAACCCTGTGATATGCATTGGAATCCCGGTGATAGGCATTACAACTCCGGTGATAAACATTAGGACTGCGGTGATAGGCATTACAACCCCAGTGATGGACATTAGAACCCTGGTGATATGCATTAGAACCCTGGTGATAGGTATTACAACCCTGGTGATAGATATTAGAACTCCAGTGGTGGACATAAGAACCCCAGTGATATACATTAGAACCCAGGTGAAATGCATTACAATCCCGGTGATAGACATTAGAACTCTGGTGATAGACATTAGAACCCCAGTGATAGGCATTAGAACCCCGTTGATAGGCATTTGAACCCAGGTGAAAGACATTAGAACCCCGGTGATAGGCATTACAACCCCGGTGATAAACATTAGAATCCAGGTCATAGACATTAGAAGCCCTGTGATGGGCATTAGAACACCGGTGATATGCATTATAACCCAGGTGATAGACATTAGAACCCCAGTATTATGCATTACAACCCCGGTGATAGACATTAAAATCCCAGTGATAGAACCTCAGTGATAGACATAAGAATAGTGCTGATAGGCATTAGAACCCTGGTGATAGACATTTAAACCCCGTGATATCCATAAGAACCCAGGTGATAGGCATTACAACCCCAGTGATAGCCATTACAACCATGACGGACATTAGAACTATGATGATGTTCATTAGAATCTCGGTGATAGACATTAGAACCCCAGTGATGGACATTAGAACCCCAGTGAAAGACATTATAACCCCAGTGATAGGCATACAACCCAAGTGATAAACATTAGAACTGCGGTGATATGCATTATAACCCCAGTGATAGGCATTACAACCCCGGTAATATACATTAGAACCCCGGTGATGGACATTAGAATCCCGGTGATATGCATTAGAATCCCGGTGATAGGTATTACAACCCCGTAAAATGCCCCGATATTTAAACGTTTCATCATAGTTATACATGCGCTTGGTTTTCAGAATATTCAACCACGTAAATGATCAAGATTTTTTTTTAACTTTAAATGATTGTAAATCTTTGTTTATGTCGCAATGGATGCCGTGTATAGACGTGTACCTCTTGTTTATACTGACGGAGATACAGAAGACATAGATGAAAATGATTCGGACGCAGGAACTTCGGCTAAAATAGAAAAAGCCAAGGAAACCAGTCAAACGACTGAGCACTCTGATATTGGTGACAAGAGCAGAAAACCCAATTGTGTTTCTACATCAACATGGGAGGTAAAACTTATCTGTACCTGTCCTGTCTCACGGTTTCTTTGCAAGTTGCACACGTTTTGCAATGAAATCACACTTGGACATCTCAAACCCTCGACATTTTGACTCCTGATTGTTGAGACATCTCAACCCCTCAGACATCTTGACATATCGACCCCTCATTATAATAGTCATAAAAGGTGGATATTAGCATTGAAATGATACTTTAAACATAACTGTAGAAGGGTTTTCTAATAATAGTTTCTTCTTCTTCTTCCATATACTGAGCTGGGTTCTTGAAAGAACGTACGTAGCTCAACGAAACTAGGCGTGGTGGTGGTGCACAGAAGTCTCAAATGTTAAAAATTTAAAACTATATACAGTAGTCATGTCTGATGAAGAAAGTATCAGGTTACTCCACCAGGAGTAACCTGAAAGCATCCAACGTAGGTGCAGATACGGTGCTGGCAGGAAGAAGATTCCATTCTCGCACTGTCCTTGGGAAGAAGGAGTTCGACAGTATCTGGTCTTTGATACGCTCCTGGAAAAGCCTATGTTGCCCTCTGGTACGCGCGTCGCCGCTTTGGAGGAACTTGTCTGCGTTGATGTCTACAAGATTGTTGCGGATCTTATACATCATGGAGAGCCGGCTGTGTTTTCGACGCTGTTCAAGGGGATCCCAGTTCAGTTCTTTAAGCATGTTGGAGATACATCCTGGGGTCTTAGTCGAATAGTCGTTGAAAACAAAACGGGCCGCTCGGCGCTGAACCTGTTCAATAGTGTTGACGTGGTTTAGCTGGTATGGGTCCCAGACGGTGGCAGCATTCTCGAGTTGGGGGCGGACCATCGCTTTATAGGAAGCTTCCTTGACAGGTGGCGTGCATTCCCTCAGGTTTCTGCGAATGAACCCCAGAGTCCGATTGGCCTTGCTCGTGATGTTGTCTATGTGCTTCTCCCAGGTGAGGCTTTCTGTGATGGTGACTCCAAGGTATTTGGAATTATTTGAGCATGTTTTGAAGTTTGAATTATTTAAGCATGTTTTATTTTAGAGTTATTATCGTTGTTGTAAAGGTGTGTATAGGTGTCAGTGGATAAAAAAAAAGAAGAGTTTCGTAACATTTTACACTACATTTTAGTTAAAAATCTTTTTTAAATACCCTTTTCTCATTGACAGATATGCAGGTATTGTTGTTTAGTTATTGGATATGCACAAAATGAACAAAAAAATGCAGATAAGTTTTAACATTTTAAGATTTAATAAGAACCTTTTAACTATATAAAAATATTTCGAACAAACACAGTGTATGTAAATATCAAACATATAACATAATACTATCATACAATAACTTAAATAATTTAAAACAAAACGCGCATAACACAAATAATTATTTACACTTATCTGTTTTACAGGTCATTATTTACAGTTTTCAATTAATCATTCGTCACGTCTTAAAGTAATACTGTATGGATAGCATCTATTCTGGAACTAGTATTCAGAATGAGACTACACCTGTCAGAAAGTTCTTCAGATGATACCGTAGTCCATAGTTATTATTTTACATCCGTAAACGTCTCGTATCTTTCTTAAAAATTCTGTGCAGACAATTTTGCATTTATCATACTCATCTTAAAGGGTCGTGATTTTTTAATCTATGCTGATGTACAGCTCTCGCCAATTATATCCTAAGCGACCTCCATAACCAGCTGCAGACTAACCTGAAAGTCGAGCGATGGACGTGGCAGGTTGAACTCTCTGGAAACAAATGTTTCAACCATCTTATCATCCGCCACTCGGCGTGCCAGTGCATGTACGACTCTGATGGCTTCCTGTTTGATCTGAATAAGAGCATGTTTAAAATGATAAACATATTATAAAGATCTAAATAAGAGCATGTTTATAAAGATAAATAAAAAGTTTTATACAGGCAAGCCCTATTTGTATGGAACCAAAATACAGCTTTTTTAATTGCTATCACATTATAATAAATATGTCTTATGTCACGTTTCAGAATCACCCGTTTTTTCTTCAATGCATCAGCTGTGTGGTTGTGAGGAGATTGCCCTCGTGTGAATATGTCATACCGTTGTGTCACATTGGCATAGCAAATATTACCCTTCCTGTGAATACTGCACCGCCACTGAACACTGCAGCTCGTCTGTTTCTGCAATGAAACATTTTAAATATGTATATATTATGTAAAACTTCTCAAACATTAGTATTGAATCATTTTAATTTTTTTCAAATTTTTGAATGAATAAATAAGTTTATAGCAAATGTAACATATATATATATATATATATATATATATATATATCTACACCAATAACACTTGTTCCCTCACCTTAATTCAGTATGAAAAGCCGTCTTCAGGTTACTGAAAATCATGAATTGTTAAGACATACACATAAAATCACATCTGCACAATATGGTGTAAATTTGTACATCAACGGTTTGAATCCCGAAAGTATGTTGTTCATATTGGGGTAGGTTTGTTGTTCAAGCATTTATAAGTATACAAACTCTTCTAATGTCCCAGTAGCCTCTGCCATTGTTGTGTCAGCTGCATCCTTACAGACCCGACATAAACTGTAAGATTATAAGACGCTTCCGTGCCTTGAATTAATCAATTCTGCTGATACCTGTGAAAAATACGGGTATATATAGTTAAAAAGTATTATTATGTATGGATGCACATATCCTTATGGTCTTGATTAAATTAAGTGCTAATATACAACACACATTTATATGTATGTTGCATAGTACCAATCATTTAAGTGATAAAGTAATCAACATACACATTTATCCAATCAACGAAAGTGACACTTTATATGGGCATTGCATGGCAGGGTGTCTTTAATACAAAATGAAGCATGTAGCATTAATACAAGCTTCATATTTGTGTTTGTTAGCAAATTGATTTAAATATACATAAACATTAATAATAATAATAATAAATGATAAAATTAACATAACATATTTAAGAATATACATATAAAAGTATAATAATGAGAAAAATATATATACCAACCAATATAATATATATTAATAATATAATTAAAGAATGTATTTTTACACAATAATATTTAATAATAATTTGTTAAAGTATAATAATTAATTTATAAATTAACGAATACATGAATTATATTTTATCCCTTTGCTTCATAAAGTCACCTTTAGACACCTCTAATATAGAAGGCTTTTGAATTATTTGGTGAATTATGTTTATATTAACTGACAAAGTGGAAAACAGTGCAGGAAATGTTCAGATTGCTTGTTACGAGCAACATTTTTAAAAAAAAAATCACCTTATATTTTTAAATACCAGTAGTTCAAAGTGCGAGAGTAAATAAATACTTATACATATATTGCACTACAAACAATTCATTATTTTAATAATAAAAGATAACAATATGTTGAATGGGATTAAAAAAATCAAAGTAACTATTATTATCCCAAACAAACTGAAACAAACTAAAAAACAAAGTTATCATTAAATTTATTGTAAAATGATGTCTTAAAATTGATAAATTTACTGACATTACTAACACAAAAAACAATTTGAAATGCAAAAAAAAAAATACAAAACTTTTCGAAATTTATGTTTATCTTTCAATGTTAATATCCTTCTTTTATAACTATAATAATGAGGGGTGGAGATGTCGAGGGGTCGAGATTCTCAACAATCAATCCCCATTACTGATCGAGCCCTCTGGTTGAAATGTCCTTGGAATATCTGTCCCCATTAAATATTAAGATATCAAAAGGGTTTTCAATAATTTGTAATGCACATATTGATCAATGTTACTGACAATTATGTTACAACCGAGTGGTCTGATTATCCAGTGCTGTTAGAATAATGTTTGTCAGGATGACACTGCTTATGAATTTATACTGGTAGGGTTAAAATAACTCAAACACAGGCTGCAGATTATAGATGATTTATCTTGTCATGGAATTTCTTTCAGTAGAATATAGACACAATAGGTAAATGTAATAGATCTATGTTCCTGGACTTTCAATAAATTAGTGAATATGTTTCTTGATATAGATTATGTTTGTTTTGTACGTTTGATGAACTATAAATAAACCCCATATCGCACATCAATCCGGTGATATGCTTTAAAAGTTCCTCCAAACGTCTAAAAGTCCTAACAGTTTTGATCAAGGTTCCAAAAGTCGTCCAAGTTCCAAAACGTTCCAAAACGTTCTCAAAGATCTGAAGTTTCTCAAAGTTCTAAAAAGTCCAAGTGACATAAAATCGGCTGTTTATATACCCATCCCGACAAGGAGTTGTCCGAATCCCAACCAACTGACAGATTCTTGTAGGGACCAAACATATTTGTTTGACACCCGACAAGTAGCCGTTAGTTACTGACAAAGTCAGTTGGGAGACTAACAAGATTTTGTCGGTAAGGGAGAAAACATCTGATGGTTTCCAAATTCCTGTACCGAATAATTACAAAATAAATACATACATTGACTTACAATGTTCCAAGAATAAATAATGTTATAAATTGCGAAAACTATTATGATGAAAACTGTCCAATGAATTGAACTGTGACAATCTAAATATAGAAATACACAAAATAGTTCTCCTGGAAGGAGGTTATTTATTGTGCAAACTGAAAACAGGCTATCTGCTTTCTCAGATAAATATGACTTAATTTAAGTAATAAAGTGCCTTAAAATGACTTTTGATAATGAACAATCAGTGTACAAAGTTCTCTACAATATATATCATCAATATGTAGACAAAATGAGCTGATTTATAACAAGTAAGATGAATTACAGACAGATAAACATGTGAGTAAAATGCATCAAAGTTTCAACCAAGTTGTAACGGTGACCTTTATCATCAACTGTAACTGTTATCATGAGCAGTTAATGATATTTATGAAAAGAAAATACAACTGTATAAATAATGCATTTAAAACACATGAGCTTGGAGCTTAGAGCAGTATTTAACAAAGTGAAGCTATGATAGAATTACTAAAATAATTTGTCTAAACAATGCAACTAGGGTTTTCCTTTACAAGTATTAAACTCGTATTCTACAATGTAAGAATTTTGTTTTGCGTTCTTGAGATGAATGGAAGTTCAGATAATTGTAAACGAGATTTTGCGTGAATATGCGAACGACCATACGTTAAATTCTTCACAAATTCAAAAAATTACTTCTACCCACATTATGTCATTCCGGTGGCTGCTTTTTAAATCTGTAACAAATAGTGTCAATCGGTCACCCAGTCCACAATAGTAACTCTTAGTTCTGAGTCTTTCACTGGGAAGAAACACTAATTAACTAACCTGCTTAATTAATGTTTTGCAATATTGCAATATTGTTTTAAGTGAATTGCTTGTTTTCAAGACTTGTTTATTTATCCACAGAGGTTTCAAGCCATTAAAAAGAGGACTGACGCAGCAATAAAAAGATCAACCGAAAAGAGAATAAAACTTCTACAAAAATCCATCATAGAAACAGGTAAAACATGTTTTGAATATAACTTTGCTGTTATTATGTAACTTGCTTGTGTTGCATGCCTTGTATAGTGATCACTTTAAAATCACTAGGTAACTTTTTCATAACTTAAACAGTACATAACTACCAAAATAGCCAACTAAGTACATACATATTCATTTGTTTCGCTATCACATTTAATATCAAGACAGTATCAATGAAAAATTCTCAGGAACTTCATACATTGTTTATTTGGAGGAGATGAAATGCACAAAAAACATCAATGTATTTGTGCATATATTTATAATAAAACATATTTTCCAGGTTTCTGTATATTTCATCCAGTCCACAGTTAAATGAAAAATAATTAACCTTGGTTCAGTTTTGAATGACATACAATGTATCCTGTTAAACATTACATATTGCATGGATCTCTTTTTAAATCAAAATGGAATTTTAAATAGGAAATTTCTATGTTTTTGAAATGACTTGCATAGCATTAATTAAGATCAGGTGACATACTGCTTCAAAATCAGATCTAGAAATGTAAGAAAAAAATACGTTCAGACTCTGGTTAAAAAATTAACTCGTCATGGAGTATACCATAATTATGTTTGATTTGTGTTTTTTGTTTTCTCTGGATTGCATTTTGGCACAGTTATGGCCCTTTTTGTTTTTTAAATTTTCTATACATTTACACTCTTTTTTTGTTCTTATACTGAAGTTTTAAACTTAAGCAAGGTGGGTAGTGTTGTGGATAGACTGTTGAGCGTGTGCGCCAGAGGTTGCTTGTTTGATCCCCAGCTCAACCTACTGCCCCTCATAAAAACAACACTCGGTGCTGGTTTCATTAAGGAAGCGGAATTGAGAGAATATCATATAACCTCTGAGCTTTCTTTGCAATAATAAATTAGTGTAAACACAGTTTTAGCATATAAATTTATTTGCTAACACATGTAATGAATGTGTCATTATATGGGACACACTTTGAATATCCAAATTGTTGGACTGTGTAACCTGCAATAAAGCCTATCGCCTGCATGTTATACTCGGATGTGTGTACTGGGTTCTCCACAGGAAGGAATGCTAGCGCTGGGGTAAGAGCGCGTAAACACTTTCAACATATTTTCAAGTGCTGTGTAATGCACTCTTTGAAATATATTTCATTAGTAAAACTGGTATTAATCAGTTAAAGTCATCATATTAAGTATGTTTCATTTTAGGCATTAAAATGAGAAAAAATATGCAAAGAAAAATAATGATTTAGAGGAAAGTAAGCTTTTGTAAAATTTTGTTAAAGAATTCAAGCATTAGTGGAGTACCATTTCTAATAGCCCTTTACTTCATATAGACACCTTTGGACACCTTTGGGCACCTCTAATATTGAAAGCATTAATTCACCACATATCAGCAATGGGTGAATTATGTTTATATTAACTGACAGAGTGGAAAACAGTGCAGGAAGCGTTACAAGCAATCTGAACTCTTCCTGCACTGTTTTCAAAGGTCTTCTGTGATTGGTGCGGGAAAACACGTATCTATGGAGTAATTGGATATTCAAGTGCTGGGGTGCCTTTGTGCTTAAAAGGCCTGTGGAGAAGCTTGGTGTATTGGTGACATATGGTATTATTATTACATGTTCCAGTACAAGACAGTTTGCAAACAGATGAGGAGAAAGACATTTTGAGAGAGCATGATGTGAAATTTGGGCCTCCTGTGACAGATAATTCAACCAGTACCGGTATTAAAGGCAGTGGTTGTACTGGGGCAGTAAAAACTGTCAACATGTCAGTGGATAGTTCTAATTCAAGGTAATTTTTTTTTTTTTGCACAGCAGGAAAATTTGTTATTTTTTGCTTTGTTGAAGAAATAAGATGCTTGCAGTTAAGCATACAAGAACACCAGAACTAATACAAAACAGTTACATAAAGTAATTTCCATTAAAATACTGACTGTTGTTGAAGTATTTGAATAACTAGTTTTAACCCTTTACCTCATAGATACGCACCAATATCAGAAGGCCTTTGAAAACAGTGCAGGAAGAGTTCAGATTGCTCGTAACAAGCAATCTGAACACTTCCTGCACTGTTTTCCACTCTGTCAGTTAATATAAACATAATTCACCAAATAATTCAAAAGCCTTCTATATTAGAGTTGTCCAAAGGCGTCTATATAAGAGGTGTCAAAAGGCGTCTAAATGAAGTAAAGGGTTAAATGGTTACATGGTTACCTCTCAAATTTGCCATCTATGATCCAGCTCCTTCTTAAAACGTTATGTGAGAAATTTTGCCAGTTACTTGCCGAAGGATGATGGTTTTACTCAGATTCATTTTAAGGTTTTCCTCCACCAAGAAAACTGGATATGACATATATAACCTGTCGTGTTGAAAATGGCATAAAAATCCAGTTAATTAAAAGAAAAGAGAGAAAAAGGAGATACTGTGGTAAAAACTAAGACCGTTGCAAAAGGTATTTTCTTTTAAATCTCATATTATTAAATTTACATGATTATTAAATGGCATACTATTGTTCAGGCCTGTCAGGTTGCTTGTTTCAGCATACAATTTATGGAAGAAAATATAAATTACGTTTCAGTTGAACAGTTTTGTTTCAGAGGTAAATGAAAAAAACTTTATTTTTCAAAACTGAGCCTCCATCAAAGAAATGTTTGTGTGCTATCTCCAAGTTCTTATTGTATTTAGATAAGGATTTAAAGAAAAACAGAAATCACAATATTATCATACATTAAATTCACTGAATGTCATATATATCATTGCCTGAGTAGTGTCAGTTTCTGGTACTTTAGATAGAGAGAGTACAAACAAACAATTTTATAATGTTGGCCTTAGTTGAATATTGAATATCTTTTGAAATATCACAAAAAGATGTTGTTTACGTTGGCAAATTTCGTTGCAAATTCTTGTTTATGAGGATTTTGGAGAAAAAGTGTGAATTTATGTTAGAACTTTATTAAAAGTGTTAAATGCCAATATAAGTAATAATGAACATTTTATTACAAATTACAACATTTAATTTGAATTGATGATGCCCATTAAAAATCTTTTTTTGTTTCTTCTGCAAAATATGTTTAACTAGATCAATGTTCAAAAGTAAAATATTTTTATTTATAACTGAAAAAGACTGATCTTCTGCTTCCCTATTTATATGGTCTGAAATTGTTTAAAATCATTTTATTTTACTGAGACGTGCTGCATGTACCTGAATAATAATATAGTGTTAATAAAGTCTATTTGTGATTGCACTCCATTGGAAGATTTTCAAGGACATAATCTTATTTACAAAATTCTACACAAGAGCATGTACATATGGTAATGTATGAAAATCTTTAACTCTGCGTTATATATTTCAATAAATCAATTGTAAAACAGCGAGCATTTGAAGTGGCTGCAACTTTTATTTTTCACCAGTTATGAATTAAAGAAACAAAAGTTTTAACTCCTGAAATCACCTATCCAGTGGCAAACAAATTTCATTTACACTTTAAATGAAACTCTCATGAATTCATTACATAATATTCATGATAATAAAACTAAAGGGTGAATATAAAATAATTGTTCAAATATTCACATGTTGTAGGTTTCAGATATGAACTGATGCAAATACATGTTTTTGCATGCTATCTAACTTGAATCGAATTGATGGAACTGGTCAGATGTTATCTGACTTCAGTTATTGACCTGATAAAATGTTTCACATGTTATCTACTGGATGTCGATTATTCCAGATGTAAATAGTCACATATTATTTCTCAATATGATATTTACATGTATTATTTGTATTTAATCATGATGTTATTGCAGTTGTTGTTGTATGGTGTTTAGCATCGCTTTCAACAATTTTCAGTCATATCGCGACGGTGTCTACTTGAGACAGTATTCTGAGTGCTGTCACACTGGATTTAATCATGAAAATGTTCACGTAATCTATCTATCGGTCTTCACATATTGCCACACGCCTTCACAAGCATATTCAGGCAGCTGGTGTGACAGGCCTAAAATAAGTTTAATAAGAAAAGTAAAGCATAATAAGGAAAAGGGTAAACATAGTGTTAAAGATAAAAGTAGGTTAAAAACAAAATTCAAAATGCTTATGGTTTGGTGTGCTGGAGCTGGCCACTGCAAACTTGAATGATTCAAAGTCTTGCTGCTGTAAAACGTCTGTAGGTTACGAGTTCTACTGTACTACAGTAAGAGGGAAGAATGAATACATGTATTTGTGATTGTCAACTCTAGTGTCATTCTGCATGAAAGACATTGAGTGACAATACGTTAAAACCCTGTGATGAGCTTCAAAGTAATGAGGTATAGAGATAGTGACCAATTTATAAAAAAGGCATCAACGCACATTTGCTTAGCACTTCTCTAATGTTCTCCGACCTTGTCTTTGTAACATGTTAGTAACACTGGAGTAAATGGTCCTAGTCTTCCATGGTCCAGTGCCTAACTCAAAAACAATCTTTCAAAAGAGGCATATATTAATAATAATTCAGTTGTTTTTTTTCGGCCATTTTTAAAGCCGTTATTGGGTCATATTCCCAATGGCAAATAGTATCTTTTTTCCCAATTGAGTGGTAAAAAATTCCCCAATTGAAAGCTTGAATAATTGTAAATTGAAACTTGCAATAATTCCTTGATAAAATAAATAAAGTTTTCCCCGTTCTGAATTGAGTATGGCATTGATTCTTTAATTAAATGGCCAACGAAGCAAGTGTACACATTTTTATGAAATTGAACAAATATATTTAATGCAAAAGTTTTGTCTATGTTAATGAAAACGCTGCTAAAATTGCCAATTCCAAGGGTATGGGTCATCTTCCCAAAATGGTGAGAAAAAAACACTGTTAATTGGTTTTATGTGACTGTAAATTTCATATTGTTATTTATAGAAATGACGAAGACTGGAAGGAGGTACAGTCTTATCTGTGTGTAAATGACCACATGAGACAGAACGATGCGAGTAGTCACCGAGCCAAGTCGGGCCTGGAGAAACGGATTAACACCGCCATACTGACTGGTGACGTTCACACAGCTGAAACCTTGAGTGACAAACTTGCTACTAGAGATGTAAGTTATGATGTATTTGGTAAGAAATATTTGTGTGTGGAGCACGTGGACATTGGTTGGATTCTCCGCCAAGTCTATGCGTAGTGGCCTTGAGCAAGACACGTTATCTGGTTCTACCCAGGAAGGAAATATAAAAAATTGTTTCACAATCAATGTTAAATAAAAAATTTTTTTAAACAATTTAAAAATTTCAGAGCTTTGAGCTCATATTTGATATACATTTAATAGCTTAATTAACAAAAAAATATGCATTTTCTGTATACATACCTTTTTATTTGTATTGTCACATGTAGAAAAAGTGATAATGTGATTATATCGGTAAAATTTTATAGTCAGTTTAGACTTCTTTTTGAAACTGTCATTTTTTTCCAATAAGTCGTTCTGCATAATTATTCTCTTTATGTCCTCTGTTCAGCTATAAATACATTTACAATCATTTGACAATACAATGAAGAGATTTAATATACATTTACAGATAAATAATGTTAATGATATCTGTATAATGAAGTCTATGGTAAATCGTGTTTACAATAGGATTAGACTCCCTTTAAAGGAGTTGATTTCATATACAGCTTTGAAAAAGACACACAAGGGACAATATATACCGGGTATATATACATTGTACATACACACAACAACAAAAAGATCCTTGGCGGAATCGAAATAAAATCAAGAACGAATGGGTTTACTGTATCTACAATTTCAGTGCATATTATATGTTTAATACTGGCATTAAGCATATTCTTACACCATAGTTATATTTCCATTTAATGTGCTATACATATAGCTTATGTGTTTTCATATCAGATCTTGTTGATCATTAGTTTAAATTTATACAAACTGGACGATAGAGTTGAAAGTAACATACAGTTATATTTTATGAAACAAAACTGACAAATATTTGATGTTGGGGTAAGTATACATATTTCAAAATTTGCTAAATTCATTAAAGAGAACATAGACCCAATTAAGGTGATGCTGGCGGTATTTTACCCTTAACTTTAAAAGGATAGAGGAAATATTGATTTTACCTTTTCAAAATATTTTCACACGGTTTCTGTACTGAAACAATAATTCTGAAATTCTAAAAATTTTTTGGTAAAATAAAATTTTATTTCTTGTAAAACACAAAGGAGATTAAAGTTTATTTCCAAATATTGTTGTTGTTGTTGTATGGTGTTTAGCGTCGCTTTCAACAATTTTTCAGTCATATCGCGACTGTGTCTACTTGAGACAGTATTCTAAGCGCTGTCACACTGGAGTATCATGCCGCAGACACATGGTATGATACCCCACCCAGTCACATTATACTGACACCGGGCCGACCAGACCAAGAACTCTCCTCTAAATGCTGAGCGTCAAGCGAAGAAGCTTCTAGTACCATTTTTAAAGTCTTTGGTATGACCCGGCCGGGGATTGAACCCACGACCATCCGCATGCGAGGCGGACGCTCTACCACTAGACCACGCCACGGTCATTTCCAAATATAAATGCTATTATGCAAGTCAGCTGTATTTAACTCAAATAAATTGAAGCAGTGAACCATTTAATTTACTGATTGTAATGTTCTTTAATAGGTGTTATCCACAGTAATTGACTTTAATAGTTGAAAATCTGGGATTCATTTTTCATTGATAGGCTTTAACACTATTTTCAAGACATGACAGCATATCCAGTTTTATTAATGGAGGAATACCTCAGACTGAGTCTGAGTAAAACCACCGTCCTTTCTCACAAAATTTTTTGAACCGAGCTGGGCTTTGACTGTACCAGTTTATTGTTTCAATGTGTTGATAATTCTTTCAGTTTGGTGTGAAGATATCAGGGGCTTTTGCTGCCAGAGATTTTGTCAAAAGAAAAAAGGTATGGTAAATTTATTCTGAAAAAAAAACAACAGCACCAGTTTAGTGCATTTTTTATCTTTGAGTAGAAATTCGACTACTTCTGAATTCAAAAATTTTTTTTTTTTTCCTACCTGAGACCAAAATAATTTCCAAAATGAAAATAAAAACAAAGCCTGAAAAAAATCTCAATTTCACTATTTTTTCCCCAATCTTGAAGGCTTGGCTCTCCTCCCATTTCCCTGCCTTTTCACCAACAATAATTAGTTAAGGAAATACTGAAGAATTTACATCACCCAGAAATGTATATTGATTTAAATAAACAGTCTACACAAATTTTTAAGTATTATATATTTATTAAATACATACTTAGGGACATTTTGATGAAACTTGACCTTAAAAAAACTACAATAGTGTATTACATTTTTTTGATATTAATGAATGAAGACAATGGACTTTCCCCAGAACATGCCTGTTTATAGAAGGTGTAATTCCATGGTTGTTTTGCAACGTGCATATACCAACAATGACAATGATAGCCTGACAAATTTAAGTTCATTCTTTTAGTATCATAAATCTGCATGGAACAATAATATGAATGCTGCATAATAACCTATGTGTTGAAATTTTGGTTAAACTCATTGTAAAATATACATTTTACCAAATATCAAAATTACTGTTATTGCTAATCCGTATGTTACCTCACAATGAGATGATGATTGTGTTCATTTTTACCAAGGATTTAAGTAGAGAAGGAAAGGAAACTGGTTCAGATTTCATGAACACTCGCATATTCACGCATTTTCTCGCAAAATCTCATTTTCAATTATTATAACTTACATTCATCTCAGGAACACCAATCAAAATTCTATCTTTACACAATAAAATTCTCAACAAAATGAGACTATTCCTATCAAATTGTGTTCTAACATTTTTGCAGTACTTGTGATTACGAAAATTGTATACTGCAACTAAAATACAAGGAAACTACTTAAAATTTTACTTGAAACTGCAATAATTTAAATTCAAGATCATTTTGCATGTTTAAAACATTTTAAAACATCTAAGTTTACATACAACTTCCATTTTTTTTTATATAAGAAATCAGTTTTCTGCAAAATCTGAAAGATTAATTTGCCATATTATTAATTCTTTGCATGCTGTTTTATCATAATTTAGTAGAGAGATGCAAGTTACCTATCCTTCTATTTAAGTTCTTGTTTTTACTTTTGACCTGTTTTATCAAATAAGATATCTGAAATATATTAAAAACATTTTTTTCATTACAACAGGATGAGGAAGCCATATTGGAGTCGAAGAAACGGAAAAAATTATCATGGGGGTAAGTTGGCATAAGCTGCACTGCGGGTAATATTACAGTGTTGGCGTACTGTCACACAAATGGTTTTTAATAGTTGGTGGAACTACAGTTTTATTCTTTATTTCTTTAATGGGGTTAAACACCATTTTCAACACGTTGCAGGTTACATGAGATAACTTGTTTATTACTCATACCATATTTTTTTTAATTATATATTTTTTATTTCACTTTGCTCAATAACTCAAACAAACATTGATGATATGTTCACATGTTGCTCATCACTAGATTTTTTTGCGTTTTTGCTCCACAAGTCAAATTTGACACAACTTTGCTTATATAGTTTGACTTTGTATGGGACTATTGTTTCTGCAAGTCAAGTTCATATTCAAGTTTGCTTATCACTTGACCTAGTATGTACATGTCTGCATTATGGTTCTGCAAGTCAAATTTGTACAAAAGCTTGCTGATCTCTAGACCTACGTAAGTCAAATTTATACACAAGTTTACTAATTTCTAGACCTTGTATTGGACTGCATTTTGGCTTTGTAAGTCAAATTTTAACACAAGTTTGCAGATTTCTAGGCCTTGTACAGGACTGCTATTTGACTTCACAAGTCAAATTTGTACACAAGTTTACTTATCTCTAAGCCTTGTATGGGACTGTTTTAGCTTTATAAGTCAAATTTGAGACAAGGTTTGTTGATCTCTAGGCCTTGTGCAGGACTGCTTTTTGACTTCACAAGTCAACTTTTACACAAGTTTGCAGCTTTCTAGGCCTTTTACACAACTGCTTTTTTACTTCGCAAGTCAAATTTGTACACAAGTTTACTAATCTCTAGACCTCGTATGGGACTTTGTTTTAGCTTCATAAGTCAAATTTTACAAAAGGTTTGCAGATCTCTAGGCCTTATACAGGACAGGACTGCTTTTTGACTTCATGAGTCAAATTTTACACGAGGTTTGTTGATCTCTAGGCCTTTATCAGGACTGCTTTTTGACTTCGCAAGTCAAATTTTACACAAGTTTGCAGATTTCTAGGCCTTGCACAGGACTGCTTTTTGACTTCGCAATTCAAATTTGAACACAAGTTTGCAGATCTCTGGCCTTGTACAGGACTGCTTTGTGACTTCGCAAGTCAAATTTGAACACAAGTTTGAAGATCTCTGACCTTGTACAGGACGGCTTTTTGACTTGGCAAGTCAAATTTGTACACAAAATTAATTATTTCTAGACCTTGTATGAGACTGTGTTTTAGCTTCGTAAGTCAAATTTTACACGAGGTTTGTTGATCTCTAGGCCTTGTACAGGACTGCTTTTTGACTTTGCAAGTCAAATTTGTACACAAGTTTACTTATCTCTAGACCTTGTATGGGACTGTGTTTTAGCTTCATAAGTTAAATTTGACACAAGGTTTGTTGATCTCTAGACTTTGTACAGGACTGCTTTTTGACTTCACAAGTCAAACTTATACACAAGTTTACTTATCTCTAGACCTTGTATGGGACTGTGTTTTAGCTTCATAAGTAAACTTTTACACAAGTTTGCAGCTTTCTAAGCCTTTTACAGGACTGCTTTTTGACTTCGCAAGTCAAACTTATACACAAGTTTACTTATCTCTAGACCTTGTATGGGACTATGTTTTAGCTTCATAAGTCAAATTTTACATGATCTCTAGACTTTGTACAGGACTGTTTTAGTCAAATTTAATTTGTACACATTTGTACACAGATGATTTAGTTTATACCTACATTATTAAAGTTGTTAAACTAGATTTTACTATAGATGTTTACAGAGAAACATTATTACACATGTTAATATTTTCTTTTCAGCTTTGACCACAAGAAGAGATGGGAGACAAAAAGCAATATGTGATGAGTTGTGACACGTTTCTTAGTCCCAGAAATCAGTACTACTGAAATAAAGGCAACATGTGACCAGTTTCTCAGCACAAGACGTTGGTGTTATCTCAACACCAAAATTTTGTGGTGCTAAATGATATGGGCAACATGCAACCAGTGTCACAACACCAGAAGTTTGTGTTGCTAACATGCAACCAGTGTCACAACACTAGAAGTTTGTGTTGTTAACATGCAACCAGTGTCGCAACACTAGAAGTTTGGGTTGCTAACATGCAACCATTGTCACAATACAGAAAATTGTGTTGTTAACATGCAACCAGTGTCACTACACTAGAAGTTTGTGTTGTTAACATGCAACCAGTGTCACAACACCAGAAGTTTGTGTTGCTAACATGCAACCAGTGTCACAACACCAGAAGTTTGTGTTGCTAACATGCAACCAGTGTCACAACACATGAGTTTTGTTGTTAACATGCAACCAGTGTCACAACACGTCAGCGTCGTCAGCGTCGTCTGTAGACACCCAGGTCATACTTTTGCGTTTAGTTGCGTTTAAGTTTTGGTGTTTGCTTCCAATCTCAATCTTTGCATGTGTGGAGAGTTTTATCCAATAGGCAAGCTTTGTTGTCTTCTGACAACTCTTGTTTTAATATTGGAATTTAATTTTTATCATAGATTTGCTATCAATTTTAACAGTTCTTATATTGTTGTCTATTGTACTTAATTTGTTAAATTTTGAAAACAAGATAAGAAAGTTTTGTCTTATTTTATCATTCATGTCATCTCTAGATAATTATGATACAATACCCATTCTTGTCATCTCTAGATAATTATGATAAAATACCCTTTCTTGCCATCTCTAGATAATTATGATACAATACCCATTCTTGCCATCTCTAGATAATTATGATACAATACCCATTCTTGCATTTTTAATAGACATAGACATAGTTTATTTAGTATTAATGAAAATACAGCAATGTTAACAAATTTTACAGAGTGCCATTATACAACTATGTCTACTTCAGTTTAAATATTTACATATTATCATTTCTATTTGATTAATTTTATTGTGCAAGCAAATGTGACATAATCTTAGATGTCTATCAGTTGCAGCATGTCTTCCTTTTTCAACCATCAATTCATGACTTGAGAACCAAAAAAAAATTTTCTTGAAATATATGACATATCAACATGAAGATAAAATTCTTTATTACAATTTGAGCAATATGATAGAATTTGCTGTTACTCTGCAGTTCTGCAGGTATCAAGGTTCTAGGATCATTCTGCATATTCATTTGTTGATGGGATTTTTTAAATCTGTATGTTAGTCTGTTGTTTTTGTACATGTAGAGTGAACCTGGAATCTTCCTTCTTGTTGAAGCCGAATAACCTACAATGTGTTGGTATGCCGTAAAACCCCATTCGTTTATTATAGGATAAAGTTAATTTTTTCTAGTTTTTATGCATGTGTAAAGAATGTCGAATCATGCACAAATCAAATAAAGTCCTTCAAACTTTATGTCAGATTTGTGTGTGATTCGACATTCTTAACACATGCATAAAAAACAGAAAAAATGAATTTAATCCTTATAATTCCAATCCTGATGATTATATTTAATTTGAGACTCCTCAAGTGAATGAAAAAAACAAAACAAAAATAACTTTACGCTGCAAAGTAAACTCGTAAGAACACATCACCTCTGTCCCGGTTGACATCAAATTCTCGAGATCGAATAAACAATAATATCGTAACGGCTATTGTTTCCATTATCAGATGAACTCTGTAACAATAGTTGGTTTATTGTTAAATGACGAAATATGGTGAAAAAATTAAACACCCGCCTTTTATCTCTCAATTTAGACAAATATAAAATCAATAATTCCAAGAAATACCCACACAGTGTAGATGCTGACATCATTGTTAAGTTTTTGTCTACACGCTTGTTTTTAAAAAAATGTGTCAATATTTACGAAGGTCATATAAATCCACACTCATTGGTGAAGAATCCAAATTTGGAATGTTTTAAACGACTTTTACGTGCAAGGTTTGTGTATTTACATTGTCTCACTATTGTCTGCTTCTGAACTTCAACTACATGTACATGTTTTTTTTACCTACTTCATTGTTTCTCAAAACAACTTATGGTCTGATTGTGACGCCCAATTAAATCGCTGAACAAAAGAAATCTATTAAACAATATAAAATTTACTATCAATCTTCCGAAGGGAAGAAAATATTATCAATGTCTATATTAAACTCTTTTTTTCACCTTCTTAAGCTTTACAAAATGGATGTGACATAGTCCTTAAAGACTGCGATTTTCCTGAAGAAGGCGGAAGCCGAATATTTGTGAAAAAAAGAGTTTAATATAGACATTGATATTAAACAATAAACCGATAAAAACAGCTAGGACTAGATCTAACATTTGTTTTTGTTGTGTTTTATTATTAAAATAAGCGTGGAACCGTAGTGAACGTCATTTAAGTTTGTATATTCTTAAACCGACCATCAAAATGTCGATGCTTCTTTGTTTACGCGAGAGACGTTAAAGTAGTCCGGTTTTATTGAAAAATAAAAGTCTTTAAAAAAATTGACGTTGTCCAATGAAAATGCTTTTAATACATATATGATAATGAGATTCGAATTATTCAATTATCAAAAGCTTTTAAAAAGTGCTTTGAGATAGAGATCATATCGTGTTTATCTGTGGACATAATTGCATAAAACAGATGTTTATAAATTGGGCATTTGAAAAAAATGAAACTCATCTTCAATTACACATACATGGTAACATTTGCTTTATGACAAAATAAACAAAATTGTAAAATTCTATCAAGACCCGTATGCCTTCCATTTTCAAGAGTATCTAGCATTTGACAATGTCTTTCTCTATTTGTATGTTTAGTCCAAACTCAGATACAACTCAACATTATTGATTGAATGATTGAATATTTAGTGTCATTTCTATGCCATTGAGTGCTAACAGACGATCAGTTAACCTAACCAATGTTTCCTGGGATTAACCAGTACTCGAGCACACCCCATCTCCGCAAGTAACTGATAACTTTCTCACTTGAATCAGTGGTGAGAGATGAATGACAATGAGACACAATGTCGTATATCAATCATCACGGAGACTGTTGCCAGGCGGGGGATTCGAACTCACAACCCCTGGATTGATAGTCAGACGCTGAACCGACTGAGCTAATTGGGCCCGACAAACAACTCAACATTAAACAATGACTTAAAATGTTTGTCATGATAAGACTTTCGATGTACTATGAATAGCTGTTTGCCACGTCATTGATGCTCTGTTTAAAGATCTAAAGGGACATTGTATCATCACTAACATCATGGGATATCCACACACATCCAAAACCATACTTAAAACTATATTTTTAATTGACTATGCATATGTTTTTGTCCCAATTTTGTCTAATCTCTTTAACATAGCATAACTTTGTTTTGGATATCTGTGGTCCTTAAAATAATCATGCCTTTCATTAAATGTTATCAATGTACCGGTACTACTGGTTATACTATTGCCATTTTTCAACATGTTCCAGAAATATTTTGCACTTTCCTAGAGTCAATTAGTGTTTAACCAATGAAATCGCTTCAGTTTTCAAAATTTTGTCACTCTTATTATTTGTTAAAATTGCCTACAAAAGAACTTAATTATTAAGTTTGTTCTTAATTATTAAGAAAGTTCGTAATCACTGTGCATGTGTGAATGACACTGCACAGACTCTGCCCATTTTTGACGAATGAAAAATACAATGTTAACATACAATTTTGATTGAAAATAATAAACATAAGTGTATTTCTTTTAATTTTATTCCAAAACACAGTTTTAAAACATGATTTTTATCAACAAAAAAAATGAACTGGGCATTATTGCAGGAAAGTTAAATTTTATCTTTAAAAAATTTTCATTTTACGCACAAGTACTAAACATCAATCACCATTCATTTCCAGTCTGTTTTTACAATGATAATTTTTTTAACACAATACGGCACATTAATATTTAAAGTATCATCCAAATCGTCAACAGATTTTGCGTCTGATATTTTATTGACTTCAAACGAGGGAGACACTGCTGTTGCAGCCATCTTTATGTCCATTGGTTTGATGTCCCCATTTTTTTTCTTCACATTTATTGTTGGTTCTAAGCAGTTGCCGATGTCATTTAGAATTGAGAATTGTTCACGCTGGTATATATGCACAACGTTACCTGAATGTTTACTATGGCTCATAACTGCCTTGTCACTAAATTGATCATTTTACAAAGCTGTACACATGGTAACACATGCAGAGTGGTTGCTGATTTTCCTTCCATTTGCATTTATTCCTGTTTCCTCAAAAAAAATGCTTTAACATTGTTTTGATGGTGTCCTGGGGAACTGATCTGCAACTGAATCAAGCATTTCCGTTTTCATTAAAGATTGGCAATGGTTTCTGATATAGGGGTCCTAGACTTGTCATACAGTTATACTAATGATGTACATGTAACCCAGTCATTTTGCTCTTAATGCATGATTGGGTCAAGATTTACATGTGGATTTTTTAGCCCACCTTTTGAATTTCTACGTAAACGAGATGTGTATTTTATGAAGCGTACTCCATTTTCGGGATTATGGCATATTTCGAACTGTACTGCTTTGGCGTATATTTTCCTGAAAACCAGGGAACCAAAATAGTTTCTCATTGTAGTAATATATAGCATTACTTAATCAAGCTGAAGTTTCAAAATTAAAAACACTCGAATCCCAAAGTTTGAGTTCTGATGAATTCCCACAGATCCCTACACCTTCTGCATGTTGTTCTTACATACACGTGTCCAAGGCAGTCCTGAAACCCGTGAATTGAATACAGTCAGATTTCATTAAATAAACATCTGATCGACCACATTCTGTCCATAAATATCTCTGAATACCACTTGCTGTCTGAATAAGCGTTTTTGGAGGACACACTTTACCATCTTTCCTACACACCTCCAATATGAACATTGTCCCCAATAATCCAGTAATTCATTATTTAATAGTCCAACATCTCCTGGGATAGGATACCCTGGTTCCATGACTGTATCTAGGTGTGAATTATGTCAGTTCTGAACACAAAAATAGTCTCAGAATCAGAATATTGCAAAATAGTAAAAATTCATCGGGCAAAAAACTCAAAACATTAAAATTATAACTCATTTGAAATATCATCAATATAATACCAGAAATTCACAGAATCATGACGCAAAAGTTACCACCGATACTGCCGAAAAATTACTTACAGGTTTTTGGTCAATTTTCAGTAATTTTTGGCTATTTATGTCCTGGCTTCTGAAGGCATTTCTTCAAAATCATCCATAAGCAAACAATTTAAATCAAACAATGGCATTTCTAATTCACTATTCTCTTCTATGGTTAAACTTGAAATGATGCAATTCTAAAGGAGTCGTGTACAAATTACAAAGCACTAGCTATGCTTAGAAACGACCTTAGCAACTGATAAGCTTTCAAACATCAATCATCTCAGCGTTCATCATAGCTCTGCCTAGAGTTACATAGACTGCTAGTCAAATGATGTTTTAACACTAAGCCAGTTAGTGTTCATTAAATAAAAATTAAAAAATGAAGTAACCCCAGTTGCTCCCTGCAGTCCCTTTGGGTATCTTAATTCTTGAATTTTTACTTAATGAAAACTAACTATTAAGTATTATTTAGTTGTTTACATTTTGCTCTTGCATGTATAGCTTTTTTCCTTTTACAAAGAGATTTTAAACTTAATCCGTGATACTTTGTACTTCATTAAATCCTATCGTTTGTTTACTTTGTAATACGAAAATGTCTAAGAGAGAAATAAGAATGAAATAAAAAAGTGAATACCGGTATCACTGTGTTTTTAAAATTTCTGTGATTAAAAAAGTTAACTGTTTTTGTCGTACCTTAGCAAAGCTCAAGGTTAGCTATTCTGAGGACCCTTTGACCTTAGGTCATTCATTAACTTTGCAATTTTTTATTTGATTTTCACCAAACATACACAGTACATGTAGTTTTATAACAATAATGTTTCGGGCAAGTTGTTGAGCTGACTAAATTGTAATATTACTATCAGAGTAACACTCTAAAATCCACTATTTTTCATTTGATAGGAAGACATAAAATACATATATTTACATTGTCATAGTGGGCAATCTCATACAGATGCAGTATCAGGGCTAGAAATTTGTTATCGAAGCTACACATGCTCCCTTCCCAAATATTTTTTTAATGCTTTATCAAATAAATTTTAATGCTAATTTCTTAAATCTTACTCTTTCTGGATTAATGTTTACTCATCCTGAACAATTGTTTACTCGTCATGTCTTCTCAGTAAACTTGCACTCCAGCAATTTCAAAGCAACTTAATTTATTTATTGTAAAATAGGATGCTGTGATGTGACTGCTGAAATGAGGAGTAAAAATGAAGTTGTAGTGTTAATTTAAAATATAATTATTAACTCACTTGACCAAAGCTCAAGGTGAGCATTTCTGATTGGCCTCTGTAAGATTTTTGTTGTGTGCACTATAGCATCAATATTTTAGTGTATATAACCACAATATCTGTGACGTGCTTTTGAACTGGCTGACTCTGACATTAATCATCCAATTCACTTTTACAACAACAACAACAACTTGTTTGAGTTCATTCAACAACTCATCATCAGAGTACATTCCATCTTCCATGAAGCTCTCAACACTTTTACAACAACAACAACAACATCTCGTTTGAGTTCATTCAATCTTCTTTGAGGTAACATACTTACAAAGTAAAACATCAATTAATATATAAGTGTAGTAACTAAACAAAGACAAGAAAAATGCATGGATATTAACAAACTTAACACAGTAGTTAGTAAACTGCCATACAAACTCAAGTAATTTATTGAACAGGCCAATTTGAAAATATATATCCTAGTCTTTGAGTCATAAAATAGTTTCATATTATTTTTGAGAATTTTTCAAAATATCATATAAACCATGGCACTCTTTAATTGGCTTAAAGGAATACTTATAAATAGTAGATCCACCACCATTAGTCGAGTATAAGGTCTAAATTGATAATTTATATTACTCGGGTAACAGTCAACCTTTCTCACATTAGGCCATTGGACAGAAACTAATAGCGGATCTACTCTTTAAAAAAAAAAACAGCGTACTAAACTCACATATTTAAAAGCGGTAAAAAAGAAACGTCCGTGTTTTACACTTGTCATTCTATATTCGGTTCCGGTTTAAATAAACAGGTTACTTCCGCGTTTTTGTTTATTTATGTTTTTATGCAAAAACTAATATGTAAATATGTTTTGACAGTGGACTACAAGTTGCAATTTAAACGATATCTTTTGCACAAGACAAGTTGATTAAGTACAATACACCTCTTATCTTAAAATAAAGCGGGAAGTAAACGGAACGTCTGTCGGCTGGTGCTTGGTTGAACAGGTAAGGTCGCAAATAGCTGTAATTAAGTTAGCTGTAAACTACGTTTGCCATGTGTACCGATATAACGATTTTCTTATCTTAACCCCAAACTTTTCTATAAAAAGAAATGGGAGGAGCCTAATTTCAAATGGTGGCACTTTTTTGCAACAATGTTGAATTGGGAGATGTTTTTCTGTAAAACATAGTAACAAAGTTGTCATTATTTTCAAAAAGAAGTGCAGTTGTAGGGACATATTTTGTCTTTATAAAAATAACCTTTATTCACAAAAGCTCCCTGAAACAAAGTAGTAGAAGTCCTTACAAAATTGAAATATCAAGGAAAATTTGCTAAATATTTGAATTTTGAACCCTGTCTGATCCTTGTCACGTGGTGTAAACAGCAAGACTTGCTTGGAGATGTGTATAACCCACTTTGAGGAGCCATGCAGTGTTTGATATCTCAGAGTAGAATAATGTGTTTGACTTTCAGTTTGTGAATTACATGTTTAGGAAGATTAATCTTCATAATATTTTTGCCTTTTTCATATTATAAATAAATGATTATACATTGTAGTTTATGGCTTATCTCAGATACATGCATACATGCTTTTTTATTTGGATGCAAATAAGTAACTATTCACACTAACCTTGGTTGATCATTGTTTTGAATCCCATAATTCACAATAGCTTCCTCTTGGAAATAACATTAAGTTTTGTTTTTTTAGCAAATAAATGTCATTTTATTGTTTATACAGTTCTTATATCACAGCCTTCAATTAAAACCACTTAGTGCTATATAGGTGGCATTGGATGTATGTGTATGCACCATGTTCTATATTCAAAACACAACTTGGTATAATTTAGATCTTGGTTGGTTCAATATTCTTTGCTTTGGTTATTACATAATTAAGTAGGAAACTCCTACATTTAAAAACATATTCCAGTATTTTCTGTATCTACGTTATGGTAAATGACTGTTTCTTTGATTAGGAAATGAAAATTCACCTAGCCAAAACTGATGTTGAAATGAAAACAATATCCACATTTATTTTCATCATCATCATCAGCATCAATAATCATGTTATCATTTTCCCCATCTGTGCCTCAATTTTTGTCCTGATTGCCATCTGACAATAAATATTCCTGCAAGTATGTTCTGTTTCTAACTATAGTTATTTTCATCAACAGTAATTGACCAGTCTGGTGTAACTAAATGAACCTCAAAATCACACTCATTATAATCAAATAAATGAAATAATATACAAAACTGTTCCCTCGAAACCTTCAAAGTATTTCCGTGATTTTCTTCCATTTGTAAGTTTTGCCAGGGAAATTGTGAACCTAAATGGAATGGGTCATTCTATTATGTCAAAGGGGTTTCTGTATTTTTCAATCTTTGTATGTTTTGTCTCACAAATAATTGTTTGCCCTTTACTTGTGTCCAAGCAATTTATTTACAATTCGTTACAACATGTATGCCTGTTTGATATTATAAGTCCATAATTAATAAGATAAACCATTTTTCATAAATAGTTTCATTCTCTCTAAGTAAATAATGTACTAATCCATGGAACTTGACCCAAATAATTTCACTTTATCTCTTTGATCATGACCAGAGATGTGTTATATGTAACCCAGCATGAAACTGTAAATTGGATGTACCTTATTAGCAATTTTGTTTATTATGCATGCAGATAAGATGTCCATTGCAATATATTTGAGTGCTGTGTTTGCTGTACTAAATCTGGGGAAACCTTTATTTTAATCCATAATACTGAGGAACCTGCAGTACAGTAAACATTGTTGCTTGGATTAACTTCCATAATATTTACAAGAAATTTAGTGTGTGTTAACTTGTAACAGGCAGTATCCTCTATGGCTATGCTGGTAGTTACAGCTTATGTTGGACATGAGTATTATCAAATAACTGTAGTAAACTTGTCGGCTGCTAGTGATAAGCCCCGCCTATAATACTGTGTGTAGCTGCTACCTGCGATGGGCCTTTAATAGTATAATGTTGCGTCCGACCACTAATAAAGGAGTAAATTCTCTATACGATGGTGTTACCAGTTCTCAATCACTTTAAATGTAAAAAGGATATTGAGTAATTGACATTAAATTCTTGTATTAACGTATAAACTACTTTTAAATAATAATTTTTTAACAAAAAAATAATAAATCCATGCATATTGCCCACACCAACAACAGATGTTTTATTCCTGCCAAATACTTGACCCTCGGTCATCAACTGAATTTGACCTCTAAGTCCAAATACCTGAGCGTTACCATAGATATCAAGCTACACATAGACTCCATAGCAAAGAAAGCTAACAACACAACAGCGTTCCTTCGAAGAAACATCTCCTCTTGCCCTAAGGAAGTCGAGGCCACATGTTACAAATCCCTAGTCTAACCACAAAGTAAATATAAAAGTGTCCACTGTATGGGACCCATCTACCAAATCCAACACAACCAAGATCAAATCAGTGGAATGCCAAGCTGCTCGTTTTGTCACCCGTGACTATAGTCGAACAAGCAACGTCGCCTGCTTCAGCACTTAGGTTGGGTGTACCTCCAGACAGATTGACAGCATTCCAAAGTTACCGTTATATACAGCATTGTACATCAGCTTGTGGTAATCACAAGCTCTGTTCCTTCATTCAACTGGTGCCCAGTCCAGAGGTGATGCTAGCAGGTTTCTTCCTCCCTTCACCAGTGTCAACAGCTACTGTGACTCCTTCCCATCTGGCATCCGACTATGGAACTCCCTCCCAGTCAGCCTTATCTATCTTATCTATGCACCATCCATCAGAGCATTCCAGGCTAAGATAGTTGCAAAGATGGAATGACCAGATGAATGATGTTTTTAACCTTTTGTAAACTTCACAGAAGACCTTCTCTGACATGTACACATATTTCATAATGTATGATTATGCTCCAGAGTATACCTGCACAGTATTGAGAAGAAGAAGAAGAAGAAGAAGGGAATCTGGAATTTTTCTCTACATCTCTAAGGAGACTTTTGGCGATTTTTTATTTTGCGTCTCATGATAAAATGGACTTTGAGTGTTGCAACTGCTCTTTAAAGATTTGCAATTGTCAGTTTCATCATTCTTACTGGAAACATTAAATTTAGTAATTTAGTAATTCTGGTAACAGTTAGGTATAAGATACAAGCCTAACTGCTCTTATAAATACCACCACTGTCACATAAATACCACCACTGTAACAGTTTCTGTATTTCAGTTTGAATGTTTCAATTATCTATTAATAGAGATGTAATATTTTTTGTACAAATCAATTTTTACCCTTATTGGATTTATTTATTTAAAATGGCTAAAAATAACTAAAAACTAAAAATAATGGCAATGGAATATACTCAATATAATAAGCACAATTAACAACTTTCTCAAGATATGCTTGTCAACCAGATTTTGTAAAATTTATTTATTTATTGATTTATTTAGTAATACTTGGTCTTGCTTGGCTTTATTCATTCATTCATTCATTCATTCATTCATTCATTCATTCATTCATTCATTCATTCATTCATTCATTCATTCATTCATTTATTTATTTACACTTGGTCTTGCTTGGCTTAATAACATTGATATAATTCTGTTCATCAACATATTTAGATATATATTTAAATACTTGAAAAATTCAATTCAGTTCAGTTTTTAAGGGGGTATATTGGGAAAAGATGCTATAAATGTCTTAAAAAATAAAAATATTTTTTAAAATAGGAAAAAACATAATTTTCATTATGATCAATAAATAAAATCCAGATGGTTTGGTAACTAAAACCAACAAAAACATGACAAATTGATATTTCAATTGGAGTGGTAACCATGAAATGAAATTCCCACTCTAAAACACTTGAATACTGCTTATTGACCTTCACATTATCATTTGGAGTCTTTTTAAGATAAAACAAATTTACGTGTTGACCTGCATGATGGATCAAATTGACTCATTTAATACGTCACAAAAATGATATTTTTTTATGAGAAATCTAATTTAGTCTAACCTAGGTGTGTAGCCCAAGTAATGAACTCCTATATGTCTAGATACAGTCAAACCAGTGTATGGTAAGTGGTCATCTCTATTAAGCAGCCAGTTGTCTTAAGCAGCCACCTTTGCTATATCCCATTTTTATGCTTTCAGTGCAAATTATCCTGTATTTAGCAACATGTCACTTTTAAAAGCCACTTTTGCTCCTTCCACAGACTAGCTGCTTAAGACAGGATTGACTCTATTTATAATTTTTGTGGGGTCAGTTGGTATAAATATAGGCATGATATATTGGAAAAACTGTTTTTAGTCAATTTAAGTTTATTGAAAAATCGTGATACATTCCCTTAAAGTACTTAAGTAAAACTTAATGAAATGTGAAACATAAGCTAACATCTACCTTGGGTTACTGTCAGCCTGTGTGCATGACCTTTTCCTTTTGTTATACATTTCAGGAAGGCCAAGATGTCATTATTTGACTTTCTAGCAAGGACACGCACTCCAAAACAAAGACTTGAAGATGCTGTGAAAGCAAATGACATTAAGGAACTTGATAAATTGATTGCAGAAGGCATAGATGTGAATATGCCATTACAGAACCATGGAGGAAATACCGCAATTCATTTTGCTGCATTCTTTGGAAATTATCTATGTGTGGAGCGTCTTCTTGCAGCAGGTGCAATTCCTGACATGCCAAACGACTCTGAAGTGACACCCTTATATAACGCTGCACGCAAAGAACATCCACGTGCAATGCAGGTGTTGTTGAAGGCAAGTCCAAATATTCAGTTTGATAACCTCTGGGCAGATAGATTTTGGTCGGCCATGCTATACAAACAGTTAACAGACTCGGTACTATTAACACTCATTGCCGCTACTCCGAATGTTGAGAAATTGCGACCAAACTTGAAGGCCAACATACTACATATGTGCAATAGAGACTCACACTTAAACAGTCTGAAGATGCTGTTGCTTACAGGAATTGACAATAATGAAATACTGAAAAAAATCATAAGTGAGCTGATGGCTAAATTTGAGAAACTGTCTGACTGGGAACCAGGGAGTCAAGAGGAGAACCAGGCAGAGTTTAGGGACTGGTACAAGAACTATACCAAAAATGCACAATCTCTGCAACATTATTCTAGACTTGTTATAAGAAGAAGTTTCCAGGGGAAGTGCAATGTATTCTGTGGTGCAACTCAAATACAACTACCGCAGATGTTAAAAAATTACATTTGTTTTATCTGAAGTTGAATAATGACACTTGAATATTAAAATGCTGACAGTGAGATTAATTGATTGAATATTTATCGTTATTGTTATGCCATCAAGGGTTAAGAGACGATAAGTTTTAAAACCAAAACATTAATTCTTTCCTTCTGGTATCCTGGATGGTTAAACAGTACTAGAGCACAACCATCTCTGAAAGCAACTCTTGACTGAAAATCAGCGGTGCGAGAGGAATGGTAATAAGAGGCATTGTTGTATATCATCACGGGGACTGTGGCTTGATGGGGATTTGAACTTAGGACCCCTGGATTGATAGTCAGATGGCTACCAACTGAGCTAACTAGTCCTGGCACTTAAATGAGAGATAGTGTCAGCCCTTTGAAGATATAGTATGTCCGGTATAAACACTATAAAATGTCTTTAAATATAAAATTATTTCTAAAATGGATACAAAGTATCTCATTGTCGCTAACAAGTAAAATCCAAATGTCTTTTATGTCCCCACAAAATTTTTGGGGTGACATATAGTAATCGCAGCGTCCATCTGTCATTCAGTCCGGTATTTTGTGTCTGGCCTGTAACTTTGTCATGCATAAATGGATTTTGTTAATACTTGCTACAAATGATCAACATAACATGACGACAAGTCGCACTGAGACTCCCACTTCAAAGGTCAAGGTCACAATTTAACTTTGTTTGATGACACTTTCAGTCTGATTGAGATTTCGTGTCCAGTCTGTAACTTTGTCACATATGGACGAATTTCAAAAACACTTGGCTAAATTCATCAGCATGACATGACATTATGTCATACATAAGACAAACATGCATACCTCAAAGGTCAAGGTCACACTGAGTTTGTTTGACAACACTTTGAGTCTGTGTGAGATTTCGTGTCCGACCTGTAACTTTGTCATGCATAGATGGATTTTATATATACCTGCTACAAATGATCAACATAACATGATACGTGTTGCACTTCACTACCAGACTTACACTTCAAAGGTCAAGGTCACAATTTAACTTTGACAACACTTTCAGTCTGTTTGAGATTTTGTGTCCAGTCTGTAACTTTTTCTCATGTGGATAAATTTCAAAAACACTTGGCTCAGTTGATCAGCATGACATAATTAAGTGTCACATGTAAGACCTTTCCTCTAAGGTCAAGTTCACACTTTCAATTTGTTTGATATTGCATGTCTGGTCTGTAATTTTGGATTTACTTGGCTCAATTGATCAAGATGACATGACAACATATCACACATAAGATCTAGAAACGTACCTCAAAAGTCAAAGTCACACTTGGCTCAATTTATCAATTGATCAACATGACATGAAGACGCATCACGTTAATACCCGGAACCTTACCTCAAGGTCACACTTTCAGTTTGTTTGATATTTCATGTCTGGTCTGTAACTTTGTCTTACATGGAGGGATGGATTTTAAAATAGCTTGACACAAGTGATCAACATGTAATGATTATGTGTCACCTGTATTTACTTGTAGAAATATCCAGACTGTTACATCAGATGTCAAGATCATGGTAATACAAAGGTCAAGGTCACATTTTAATGTAAAAAAAAAAATGAAATTGCATGTTTAGTCTGAAACGTCAGTCCATTACTCTTGATATTCATGGATACATCGCAACCTATTATAACATATATTGTTATTTTCACAGACCATTTGTTGGACATGCAACACTTACCAGTGACATTTCTTGTTTTATATCAGATTCACCAGAATGTGACAAAAATGATATTTTAATCACTTGGTGAACTTGAAATGAAATCCCCATTCTGAAAATAGACAGCGCTACTGATTGATGACCTCCATATCATCATTCAGTCTCTTTCTATACTGAAACAAGTTTGACAATATGTAGATGTAAACTATTAGGAAGGATCAAATCATTGTGAAATCACATGACTCAATTAAAACTGCATGAAATATGTTGCAATTCTAAAAGCGGGAAATCTATTTTGGTTTACCTGGGCTTGTATGCCAAGTTAGGATATTCCTTTTCATTATTCTGTTTTGGCATGTTTAAATAGATATCCATTATGGCAGTATGGGGTCAGTGCACATCGGCATGATGAACTCAACTCCATAATAAACCTTACACTTATTATTTCACTTGTATGTCCGAGATTAGTAAAGGCTAATAAATGAGGTTTTTACACATAACAAGATCCTTTCATTTTTAGCTCCATTGGCCAAAGGCCAGCAAGGCTAATGTCATGGTAAATTGTCCGTTGTCCATCCATCCATCCATTAACCTTTTTCTTGTAAATGCGATAGCACCATCATTTTTCAATGAATCTTAACCAAACTAGCACAGCAGTTTTATAACCACAAGATCTCAGACAAGTTTTTGAGCCAGTGTGATTTGACCACAAATGTCCCTGCCACAGGGCTTAAAAGCACATTAAGGCAAACTTTATAACACCCTAATTTTTCATTGAATCTTAACCAAACTTAATCAGCAGTTATGTAACCACAAGTTAATGGACAAGTTGTTGAACCAGTGTGATTCGACCATAAATGCTCCTGCCACAGGGCTTATAAGCACATTTTAAGTGAAACTTTAAAAAACATTTTCTCTGAAAGTTCAAGGCCTACACCTCAGATATTTTACGTGTAGCATTGCATGGTGGCTATCTAAAAGATTTGTTGAAGAGGAACTTACATTTGTTGCCAGTAGAGGGATTCAGGCCCACTTATGTTAGAATGAATGAATGAATGAATGAATGAATGAATGAATGAATGAATGAATGAATGAATGAATGAATGGTGTTTTACGGCACATTGACACATAGAAAGGTCATTTTGTGTTAGAACTATTTTATATCGAAATTGTTCTGTATCAAGTCGGGAGCACCACCATGAAGGTTTTCATTCCGAAGCAGCATTCAAGCACTCAATATGTCGTGCTTTTAATGGTTTCGTTGAATATAAGAAATACTGCCATCTCTTTTATAATAACTGCCATAGTCTGCAATACTTCTGGTACGAAATAATTGAGAGAGAAGTTTATGTTTGTTAAAATTCATCAACTACATAACATTTAGAAATACACCTATAGTTGTTTAAAATATTTAATTGAAGTTTGTTTACATTTAAGTTCAATGGAAATGTGATATACAATGTAAGAGACAATTTATGAGCATCTTTCTGTGTAAGAAGTCCATGCCTTCTAACCGCTTGCGCTAACTAGCTGATATCAGTTGGTGATGTGTGGCTAAGTACACAGATCAATCGAAGCTACTGACATCATCTGTGGAATACATTTGTCTGTCTACTTATATGTGTAAGAAGAATTAAAAATGTTATTTGTTTTACTGCTAAGAACTTGTTTTAAACAGTTATCATTCTGTTTTGTAGTCCTGCAGCTCCTGAATAAACCTCAATCATGGTTGACACATTTTGTTCTTGCTAGGGACAAATTAAATGATCAACATGAAATCAATAGTATTAGTTTTAGGTTAAAACTGAAATTAAATTTATGATAAGACAACAGTAAAATACAGCCTCAAAGTTTCTTTGTTGTCATTTGTTTTAAAAATCATTGTTTAAATTGCAATTCAAAGATTTTTTTCTGATAAAATTTGCAGTATCATTTCAAATAAAACTGATTGTATTAACTGTTTATTGCATTTGTATGTAGGAGATGTCAAAAAAAAAGTCCAAAAGTTGAAGGTTAACTCTACGTGACATAAACCTGCTGATGATAATCCTGTGTAGTGGGTTGGGTCAACAGGTGTCCATAGTTGACCGACTGTAACACACTCGAGGCAAAGAACTCAGAACTGGCCTTCCATACTAAGGTAGTGATAATTATTTTATGACGTCATTGATCTACTTGTGTGATTTGATTATAAATCTGTTTTGCTTCTGGATATCCACAGGAACTGGTGCATTATACAAACGTTTTTTTTGTTTGTTTTGATATGATTTAAAACAATTTATAACACGTTATTTTCTCTATATTGCATCCAGTTTATTGGTGTATATATATAATATAATGTAAAATGTATGAATATAAAATCTAGGTAATAACACAAACCCTGTTAATTATATGGGCTGTCTAATATGTCAAGTTATAAGTGCCCGACATCATAGCTGTTCAAATGAAGAGGAATACAAGATTTAATACATATAATTGTGCTGCAGTTTTTATTTTAAAATGCTCCTTCCACTTGAAGAATGGTGAAAAGGTATTAAGTGTAACCTCTTTACATCCATCAGTTTGGTTTCCATTGCATAATTACAATTATACAATATATACAAATTAACGGGATTTACTGAACATGAACAAATACCCTGTTCTAATAATGTTCTAAGCTGTAATTACACTAACGCTTGTCCACTTTACTACACTTTAGTTTAACTACTCACTAGTGTTTAACTGATGTCGCAATACAAACTTCAACTCACTAGTGTTTAACTGATGTCGCAATACAAACTTCAACTCACTAGTGTTTAACTGATGTCGCAATACAAACTACTGCTCACTAGTGTTTAACTGATGTCGCAATACAAACTTCAACTCACTAGTGTTTAACTGATGTCGCAATACAAACTACTGCTCACTAGTGTTTTACTGATGTCACAATACAAACTGCTACTCACTAGTGTTTAACTGATGTCGCAATACAAACTGCTACTCACTAATGTTTAACTGATGTCATAATACAAACAAATGCTCACTAGTGTTTTACTGATGTCACAATACAAACTGCTACTCACTAGTGTTTTACTGATGTCACAATACAAACTGCTACTCACTAGTGTTTTACTGATGTCGCAATACAAACTGCTGCTCACTAGTGTTTAACTGATGTCGCAATACAAACAACTGCTCACTAGTGTTTTACTGATGTCACAATACAAACTGCTACTCACTAGTGATTAACTGATGTCACAATACAAACTGCTACTCACTAATGTTTAACTGATGTGGCAATACAAACTACTGCTCACTAGTGGTTTACTGATATCACAATACAAACTGCTACTCACTAGTGTTTTACTGATGTCACAATACAAACTGCTACTCACAAGTGTTTTACTGATGTCGCAATACAAACTGCTACTCACTAGTGTTTAACTGATGTCACAATACAAACTACTGCTCACTAGTGTTTTACTGATGTCACAATACAAACTGCTACTCACTAGTGTTTAAATGATGTCACTATACAAACTGCTACTCACTAGTGTTTAACTGATGTCGCAATACAAACTACTTCTCACTAGTGTTTTACTGATGTCACAATACAAACTGCTACTCACTGGTGTTATACTGATGTCACAATACAAACTGCTACTCACAAGTGTTTTACTGATGTCACAATACAAACTGCTACTCACTAATATTTTACTGATGTCGCAATACAAACTGCTACTCATGTTGCAATACAAACTGCCACTCACTTGTGTTTAACTGGTGTCACAATACAAACTGCCACTCACTAGTGTTAAATTGATGTCCCAATACAAACTGCTACTCACTAGTGTTTTTCTGATGTCACAATACAAACTGCTTCTCACTAGTGTTTAACTGATGTCACAATACAAACTGCTACTCACTAGTGTTTTACTGATGTCACGATACAAACAGCTACTCACTGGTGTTATACTGATGTCACGATACAAACAGCTACTCACTAGTGTTTTAATGATGTCGCAATACAACTGCTACTCACTAGTGTTTTAATGATGTCGCAATACAAACTGCTACTCACTCATGTTTTACTGGTGCAATCCAAACTGCTACTCACGTAGCAATACAAACTGCTACTCACTAATGTTTTACTGATGTCGCAATACAAACTGCTTTTCATGTCGCAATACAAACTGCCACTCACTAATGTTTTACTGATGTTGCAATACAAACTGCTACTCACATCTCAATACAAACTGCCACTCACTGGTGTTTTACTGATGTCGCGATACAAACTGCTGCTCACATTGCAATACAAACTGCTACTCACTAGTGTTTAACTGATGTCGCTATACAAATTGCTACTCACTAATGTTTTACTGATGTCGCAATACAAACGGCTACTCATTCATGTTTTACTGGTGCAATACAAACTGCTACTCACGTAGCAAAACAAACTGCTTCTCACTAATGTTTTACTGATGTCGCAATACAAACTGCTTTTCATGTCGCAATACAAACTGCCACTCACTAATGTTTTACTGATGTCACAATACAAACTGCTACTCACATCTCAATACAAACTGCCACTCACTGGTGTTTTACTGATGTCGCAATACAAACTGCTGCTCACATTGCAAAACAAACTGCTACTCACTAGTGTTTAACTGATGTCACTATACAAATTGCTACTCACTAGTGTTTTACTGATGTCGAAATACAAACTGCTACTCACTCGCGTTTTACTGATGTCGCAATACAAACTGCTACTCACTAGTGTTTTACTGATCTTGCTATACAAACTGCTACTCACTTTTGTTTTACTGATGTTGCAATACAAACTGCCACTCACTAATTTTTTTACTGATGGCGCAATACAAACAGCTACTCACATCTCAATACAAACTGCCACTCACTGGTGTTTTACTGATGTCGCGATACAAACTGCTGCTCACATTGCAATACAAACTGCTACTCACTAGTGTTTAACTGATGTCACTTTACAAATTGCTACTCACTAGTGTTTTACTGATGTTGCAATACAAAGTGCTACTCACTCATGTTTTACTGGTGCAATACAAACTGCTACTCACTAATGTTTTACTGATGTAGCAATACAAACTGCTTTTCATGTCGCAATACAAACTGCCACTCACTAATATTTAACTGATGTCGCAATACAAATTGCTACTCACATCTCAATACAAACTGCCACTCACTGGTGTTTTACTGATGTCGCGATTCAAACTGCTGCTCACATTGCAATACAAACTGCTACTCACTAGTGTTTAACTGATGTTGCTATTCAAATTGCTACTCACTAGTTTTTTTACTGATGTCGCAATACAAACTGCTACTCACTAGTGTTTTACTGATCTCGCTATACAAACTGTTACTCACTTTTGTTTTACTGATGTCGCAATACAAACTGTTACCCACTAGTGTTTTACTGATGTCGCAATACAAACTGCTACTCACTAGTGTTTTACTGATCTCGCTATACAAACTGTTACTAACTCATGTTTTACTGGCATCGCAATACAAACTGCTACTGACTCAAGTTTTACTGGTGTCGCAATACAAACTGCTACTCACATCTCATTTCAAACTGCCACTCACTAGTGTTTTACTGATGTCGCGATACAAACTGCTGCTCACATTGCAATATTAACTGCTACTCACTAGTGTTTAACTGATGTTGCTATACAAACTGCTACTCACTAGTGTTGTACTGATGTCACAATCCAAACTGCTACTCACTAGTGTTTTACTGATGTCGCGATACAAACTGCTACTCACTAGTGTATTACTGATCTCGCTATACAAACTGCTACTCACTTGTGTTTTACTGATGTCGCAATACAAACTGCTACTCACTAGTGTTTAACTGATGTCGCAATACAAACTGCTACTCACTAGTGTTTTACTGATGTCGCAATACAAACTGCTACGCACTAGTGTTTTACTGATGTCGCAATACAAACTGCTACTCACTAGTGTTTTACTGATGTCGCAATACAAACTGCTACTCACTAGTGTTTTACTGATGTCGCAATACAAACGGCTACTCACTAGTGTTTAACTGATGTTGCAATACAAACTGCTACTCACTAGTGTTTTACTGGTGTCGCAATACAAGCTGCTACTCACTAGTGTTTTACTGATGACACAATATAAACTGCTACTCACAAGTGTTTTACTGATGTCACTATACAAACTGCTACTCACAAGTGTTTTACTGATGTCGCAATTCAAACTGTTACCCACTAGTGTTTTACTGATGTCGCAATACAAACTGCTACTCACTAGTGTTTTACTGATCTCGCTTTACAAACTGCTACTCACTAGTGTTTTACTGATGTCGCAATACAAACTGCTACTCACTCGTGTTTTACTGATGTTGCAATACAAACTGCTACTCACAAGTGTTTTACTGATGTCACTATACAAACTGCTACTCACTAGTGTTTTACTGATCTCGCTATACAAACTGCTACTCACAAGTGTTTTACTGATGTCGCAATACAAACTGCTACTCACTCGTGTTTTACTGATGTCGCAATACAAACTGCTACTCACTCGTGTTTTACTGATGTCGCAATACAAACTGCTACTCACTAGTGTTTTACTGATGTCGCAATACAAACGGCTACTCACTAGTGTTTTACTGATGTCGCAATACAAACTGCTACTCACAAGTGTTTTACTGATGTCACAATACAAACAGCTACTCATTAGTGTTTAACTGATGTTGCAATACAAACTGCTACTCACTAGTGTTTTACTGATGTCGCAATACAAACTGCTACTCACAAGTGTTTTACTGATCTCGCTATACAAACGGCTACTCACTAGTGTTTTACTGATGAAACAATACAAACTGCTCTGCAATGTCAATGAATGATTTTTACTGTTTAAGAATAAGATTATACTCATTTAAACAATATGTCAGAGTCCAGATGCATAGATAATTCACCAATTGTCCCATATGGTGATGGATGTATCGACAGGGCTTTCTTCGTGTGTTCTACAGTTCCAGTCATATCCAATATTTGGTTTAAACATATTTTATTTCGAATATCTTACAATATAACATATTTACAAACAATTTTGTCAAAAGGATTGGGAATGAAAGACAAGCTTACAGAGTTCCTCTCCTAATTATTATATAAAATTACACAAACTATGACGATAAATGCGGATTTCTAGTTAAGTACACAAGATAACAACATTGATTTTATAGTAAATATCAGTTGTAAAAATATATTAGAATAGAAATGGAAGTTGCGGAAAACATGGATATTATAGAATGCAATATGTAAAATACATATTTGGGGGAGGTATGGGCGACATTGGGATGGGAGGATTTATTAACGTTCATGCCATTTAAAACTACAGGTATATGTGTGACATCTTGAAAATTGATAACTCACAGTTAGGTGATTCCCATTACAAGTTAAACCATGACACATTGAACTGATGATGTTTGTCTATAGTTCTAGTTACTGATAATAAATGTATCAGTTAAGTGTCTGGCAGTGAGATAGCAGTTAAATTATCAGAGACTTTTGTGATGTCATAAGGTTCTGATGGGCAGTCAGACCTAGATATAACTTTATCATGTTTTGTATCAGCCAACTGCACAGTATAACTATCATCAGTCGACGCAACTAGACAATTGTGATGTGATAAGGTTCTGATGGGCAGTCAGACCTAGATATAACTTTATCATGTTTTGTATCAGCCAACTGCACAGTATAACTATCATCAGTCGACACAACTAGACGATTGTGATGTCATCAGGTTCTGATGGGCAGTCAGGCCTAGATATAACTTTATCTTGTTTTGTATCAGCCAACTGCACAGTATAACTATCATCAGTCGACGCAACTAGGCGATTGTGATGTGATAAGGTTCTGATGGGCAGTCAGACCTAGATATAACTTTATCTTGTTTTGTATCAGCCAACTGCACAGTATAACTATCATCAGTCGACACAACTAGACGATTGTGATGTGATAAGGCTCTGATGGGCAGTCAGACCTAGATATAACTTCATCTTGTTTTGTATCAGCCAACTGCACAGTATAACTATCATCAGTCGACACAACTAGACGATTGTGATGTGATAAGGTTCTGATGGGCAGTCAGACCTAGATATAACTTCATCTTGTTTTGTATCAGCCAACTGCACAGTATAACTATCATCAGTCGACACAACTAGACGATTGTGATGTGATAAGGTTCTGATGGGCAGTCAGACCTAGATATAACTTTATCTTGTTTTGTATCAGCCAACTGCACAGTATAACTATCATCAGTCGACACAACTAGACGATTGTGATGTGATAAGGTTCTGATGGGCAGTCAGACCTAGATATAACTTTATCATGTTTTGTATCAGCCAACTGCACAGTATAACTATCATCAGTCGACACAACTAGACGATTGTGATGTGATAAGGTTCTGATGGGCAGTCAGACCTAGATATAACTTCATCTTGTTTTGTATCAGCCAACTGCACAGTATAACTATCATCAGTCGACACAACTAGACGATTGTGATGTGATAAGGTTCTGATGGGCAGTCAGACCTAGATATAACTTTATCTTGTTTTGTATCAGCCAACTGCACATTATAACTATCATCAGTCGACACAACTAGACGATTGTGATGTGATAAGGTTCTGATGGGCAGTCAGACCTAGATATAACTTCATCTTGTTTTGTATCAGCCAACTGCACAGTATAACTATCATCAGTCGACACAACTAGACGATTGTGATGTGATAAGGTTCTGATGGGCAGTCAGACCTAGATATAACTTTATCTTGTTTTGTATCAGCCAACTGCACAGTATAACTATCATCAGTCGACACAACTAGACGATTGTGATGTGATAAGGTTCTGATGGGCAGTCAGACCTAGATATAACTTTATCATGTTTTGTATCAGCCAACTGAACAGTATAACTATCATCAGTCAACGCAACTAGACGATTGTGATGTGATAAGGTTCTGATGGGCAGTCAGACCTAGATATAACTTTATCTTGTTTTGTATCAGCCAACTGCACAGTATAACTATCATCAGTCGACGCAACTAGACGATTGTGATGTGATAAGGTTCTGATGGGCAGTCAGACCTAGATATAACTTTATCATGTTTTGTATCAGCCAACTACACAGTATAACTATCATCAGTCGACGCAACTAGACGATTGTGATGTGATAAGGTTCTGATGGGCAGTCAGACCTAGATATAACTTCATCTTGTTTTGTATCAGCCAACTGCACAGTATAACTATCATCAGTCGACGCAACTAGACGATTGTGATGTGATACGGATCTGATGGGCAGTCAGACCTAGATATAACTTCATCTTGTTTTATATCAGCCAACTGCACATTATAACTATCATCAGTCGACACAACTAGACGATTGTGATGTCATAAGGTTCTGATTGGCAGTCAGACCTAGATATAACTTCATCTTGTTTTGTATCAGCCAACTGCACAGTATAACTATCATCAGTCGACACAACTAGACAATTGTGATGTGATAAGGTTCTGATGGGCAGTCAGACCTAGATATAACTTTATCATGTTTTGTATCAGCCAACTGCACAGTATAACTATCATCAGTCGACACAACTAGACGATTGTGATGTGATAAGGTTCTGATGGGCAGTCAGACCTAGATATAACTTTGTCATGTTTTGTATCAGCCAATTGCACAGTATAACTATCATCAGTCGACGCAACTAGACGATTGTGATGTGATAAGGTTCTGATGGGCAGTCAGACCTAGATATAACTTAATCATGTTTTGTATCAGCCAACTACACAGTATAACTATCATCAGTCGACGCAACTAGACGATTGTGATGTGATAAGGTTCTGATGGGCAGTCAGACCTAGATAGTTTCATTTTGTTTTGTATCAGCCAACTGCACAGTATAACTATCATCAGTCGACGCAACTAGACGATTGTGATGTGATACGGTTCTGATGGGCAGTCAGACCTAGATATAACTTCATCTTGTTTAATATCAGCCAACTGCACATTATAACTTTCATCAGTCGACACAACTAGACGATTGTGATGTGATAAGGTTCTGATGGGCAGTCAGACCTAGATATAGCTTTATCTTGTTTTGTATCAGCCAACTGCACATTATAACTATCATCAGTCAACACAACTAGACGATTGTGATGTGATAAGGTTCTGATGGGCAGTCAGACCTAGATATAACTTCATCTTATTTTGTATCAGCCAACTGCACAGTATAACTATCATCAGTCGACACAACTAAACGATTGTGATGTGATAAGGTTCTGATGGGCAGTCAGACCTAGATATAACTTCATCTTGTTTTGTATCAGCCAACTGCACAGTATAACTATCATCAGTCGACACAACTAGACGATTGTGATGTGATAAGGTTCTGATGGGCAGTCAGACCTAGATATAACTTTATCATGTTTTGTATCGGCCAACTGCACATTATAACTATCATCAGTCGACGCAACTAGACGATTGTGATGTCATAAGGTTCTGATTGGCAGTCAGACCTAGATATAACTTTATCATGTTTTGTATCAGCCAACTACACAGTATAACTATCATCAGTCGACACAACTAGACGATTGTGATGTCATAAGGTTCTGATGGGCAGTCAGACCTACATATAACTTTATCATGTTTTATATCAGCCAACTACACAGTATAACTATCATCAGTCGACACAACTAGACGATTGTGATGTCATAAGGTTCTGATGGGCAGTCAGACCTAGATATAACTTTATCATGTTCTGTATCAGCCAACTGCACAGTATAACTATCATCAGTCGACACAACTAGACAATTGTGATGTGATAAGGTTCTGATGGGCAGTCAGACCTAGATATAACTTTATCATGTTTTGTATCAGCCAACTGCACAGTATAACTATCATCAGTCGACACAACTAGACGATTGTGATGTGATAAGGTTCTGATGGGCAGTCAGACCTAGATATAACTTTATCTTGTTTTGTATCAGCCAACTGCACAGTATAACTATCATCAGTCAACACAACTAGACGATTGTGATGTGATAAGGTTCTGATGGGCAGTCAGACCTAGATATAACTTTATCATGTTTTGTATCGGCCAACTGCACATTATAACTATCATCAGTCGACGCAACTAGACAATTGTGATGTGATAAGGTTCTGATGGGCAGTCAGACCTAGATATAACTTTATCATGTTTTGTATCAGCCAACTACACAGTATAACTATCATCAGTCGACACAACTAGACGATTGTGATGTGATAAGGTTCTGATGGGCAGTCAGACCTACATATAACTTTATCATGTTTTGTATCAGCCAACTACACAGTATAACTATCATCAGTCGACACAACTAGACGATTGTGATGTCATAAGGTTCTGATTGGCAGTCAGACCTAGATATAACTTTATCATGTTCTGTATCAGCCAACTGCACAGTATAACTATCATCAGTCGACACAACTAGACAATTGTGATGTGATAAGGTTCTGATGGGCAGTCAGACCTAGATATAACTTTATCATGTTTTGTATCAGCCAACTGCACAGTATAACTATCATCAGTCGACACAACTAGACGATTGTGATGTGATAAGGTTCTGATGGGCAGCCAGACCTAGATATAACTTTATCTTGTTTTGTATCAGCCAACTGCACAGTATAACTATCATCAGTCAACACAACTAGACGATTGTGATGTGATAAGGTTCTGATGGGCAGTCAGACCTAGATATAACTTTATCATGTTTTGTATCAGCCAACTGCACAGTATAACTATCATCAGTCGACACAACTAGACGATTGTGATGTGATAAGGTTCTGATGGGCAGTCAGACCTAGATATAACTTTATCTTGTTTTGTATCAGCCAACTGCACAGTATAACTATCATCAGTCGACACAACTAGACGATTGTGATGTGATAAGGTTCTGATGGGCAGTCAGACCTAGATATAACTTCATCATGTTTTGTATCAGCCAATGCACATTATTACCATCATCAGTCGACACAACTAGACGACTGTGATGTCATAAGGTTCTGATGGGCAGTCAGACCTAGATATAACTTCATCTTGTTTTATATCAGCCAACTGCACAGTATAACTATCATCAGTCGACACAACTAGACGATTTTGGGGTAGAAGGGCTTATCCTGATATCACGGTCACTTTCACTGAGTTTTGAACAACTTCTGGAAAAAACTTGTAGTAGTACTTTTTATGCTAATGTCTTTAATGTTGGTCATCTTTCCTTCTTTCTTGTCCAGTGACAGATTTTTAAATGCCTGTATGTCACTGAACCTTCTTTCTGGCTCAAACACAAATCTTTGAAATGTGTTATGTTTCTAAACTTTGCTTAGTTTGTCTTTCATTAATTTGATTTTATCTTTGAAATTTTCATGGTGATGAAAATTTGACTGCTTTGTTTGTATTTTTGCAATATTTCAGTGTCAGATTTAATAGTGTTTATTTCTTTTATTGTAGAATCACAATCTTCAGATATATTGTCCATTTTTGCAGTGTCTTCATTTTAAAGTTGATTTGCTTTCTCAATGATATCTTGTTCAAGTTTATCAAAATGGCGGTAAATTTCTGCTTTAAATGTACGTATATCTTCTTTAAATGCTTTGGAACAGCATGCTCTGCTATACATAGTATTTCTCAGAAATGTTTGCAGTTTCTTGAAGTTGTTTCCCCAAAGTCTCCAGTTTCCCAACAAAATCTTTATATTCGGTCCTTTTTTCCATTTCCTTTGCCAATTTTGGTATTAAATCAATCTTTTTGAACTCTTTGTGATTAGTAAGCATACAGATATTGCAGCCCAGTTGCTAATGGGATGCACAATGTAACTTTATGATCTCTCCTGGATGCTGGGAACAAATATCAGTGCACATGTCCTTAATCTTAATGGGTGGATTGGTTCTCAGCAAGTTATTTTTATCTTGAAGGATGTGATGCTTAAGCTGAACAAGTTTGCAATGGGAACTGTAATATGTTTTGCAAAGATAAGTCTGACATTTAACACAGAATTCTACAGCTTTACAATAAAGTCCATCATTATGGCATTGTTCACAGATAAAATCAGATTCTTCTTCAGAAGCTCTCCAGATTGATGCACTCAATGGCTGAGTAATTTTTCCAAATACTTTTTGTTTTTTTGCCTTTCCTTTAAAGTCATTGATTTGTTTTATCAGATCAAACTACCTTATAATGTGTCATTGTTATCTCAAGGACTGGATGTAAACTTCAACCTGTCACATTTTTTTCTGTCACCAATAATATAACTGATGTTTTAAAGTAAAGCATATGATTGCAAGCTGGCCTCAAATAGCATGATGCTCAGCATTGGGATGTTATCATAGTCCCATATATATCAGACACACATATTTTCAATATGTTTATGTAATAGAATTCACTCATTTCATGAAACCATAATGTGACCAATTAAAGTACAGCTTTTAACTAACGACCCTTAGGATACCATGTAGGTCATGGAAAATAATCCAATTCATCGCTTTCAATTTCCATTGATCATAGTGGCTGAAAAAGCATAGTTTTTCAAAACTGTGTTAATTTGTATACTGTTTTAATTATTATCATATTGATATGTGTAGGGGTAGAACATAGAGCTAGAATGTCTGCCTTACATGCAGGAGGTCATGGGTTCGATACCCAGACTGGGTCATCCCAAAGACTTAAAAAATGGTACTAGAAGCTTCCTCACTTGACGCTTATCATTTAGAGGATAGTTGTAGGTCCGAGATACACGGCAATTTTGATAAATTCTATTTTTGGAAATTATATATCTGGATAATACAACAGTTAAATTAGAATAAATAGGTATGCATACAGACCTGTAATTTCATTTTAGAAAGAGACATAACATTGTAAATGGTTAATAAACACATTTTGCATATTCATGTATGCAGGCATGACTAGCTAGACCTTTAAAAACAGGGAGTCCTATTCTAGGGGTAGGGGAGGGGTGCTGGTCTGGGGGGCATGCTCGCCCAGAAAAAATATGGGCGATGATGCCATTGCTTGTGTTTTCCTACATTTCAGAACCTATATTGCCCATTTGGAGGTATTGTTTTTGGATAATTTTTTTTAATTAAAGTTAAAAAAATCTGGGGTTTTACAAATAATCACCGAATGAAAACAAATAAAAAAAGCACAAAGATATCTTATTTATTAGATCTATAGTCCCAACATACTTTTAAGCAAATAAAATGAGTTGATATGCAAATGTACCGGTAATGCAATGTGCGTTCATGCATATAGATTCACAAAAATCAAAAGTGAACAAGTGTGTAGCATAAGTCTTAATTAAAATCAATTCTTTGAGGCTGAAATTCAGATCATTTAAGTATTAGACTATAAGCATTCACCAACGTCTATCTGATAACAAATTGTGATGATTTGCTAATTATTAGTCGAACATTAGATTATTGATGTTATCAAAGGCATACAGTTATATTTAGTATCTTTCCTAAATGTATTATGATGATAAAATCCAAATGTTCAATTGAATATGGTTAATGATTTATTTTATTCCAATTTCTTAATTCTAAATGATTTGTACAAACATAATGACAAATGCATGACTCAAATACTTGATTATCATTGTATATAATTTGTATACTGTTTTATTCTATATCTAAATGATACGATCTTCATGCCAAATAAAAGGGTTAATTCTTTATGTCTTTTAATAGTAGTGGTAATGGTAGTGATAGTTGTGATTGTGATATTGTTTATGATGGTGAAAGTAGTGGTGACAGTGTTTGTGATAATGGTAATGGTATCGGTAGGTGCAGTGGTAGTAACAGTGTCATTGGTAGTGGCAGTTAACATTGTAGTTGTTGTGATGGTGGTTGCAGTAGTAACGGCGGAAGTGGTTATGGTAATGCTAATACGGTGTTATTGTAAATGGTATTTATAATAGCAATTGTTGTGGTAGGAGTGATTGTAGTGGTAATGGTTGTGGTGATAGATTATGGCTAAAATTCAATATTGATAAGGAATAAAAAGAAACACTTTCATTTAGAAGATGAAAGACCAGCTTTCCAGTATGCGCTGTAAATTCTCATAGTAAAACAAGACAACTATTATATAAGTGTTTACAGACGCAGATGCTTACATGATTGCACGGTCAGCACAGCAACAGAAAATATTCCAGATTTTATCTCTTCGCAAACTGAGTACATGTATAATTACTTCTTCTTTTTAGTGAAAATCTATCACCATATATCTCCTTTAAATCTCATTAAGACGCGGGGTCCAGAACAGTGGTAGAGCACCGAACCCAGAATCGGAAGGTCATAGGTTCCATCCTCCCCAAGGCCATGCTTGGGGCTCCTTGAGCAAAACACTTTTTCCGCATATGCTTAGTACTGGTTATACACAGGAAGACTTCGAGCGTGATTTGTATAAATTGTAAGAACTTGAAGTAAAATAGATAAGTTAAATCTGCACATGTTGTATATATATGGAAAATATTCACATTACAAATCATTACTCCCATCTAAAAACAGGATGTAGTTATCTATAAAACAGGATGTTTTTATCCATGAAAACAGGATGTTTTGATCATATCTGTTTCTAATGTTTTCTGAGAATATGAAAAAAATCAGATAAGCTTGGTGACATTACAATAAACATTCAAGTATCATGCATCCATGCACACACATGCTTTACAATAATAATATATCTTGGATTAAAAATCATGCATGTACATGTACAATATGTTCCATTTTGATATAAAAATAAATTTCATATCAACTATATTATTAAGATGTGTTTATTTCTAATATGAGTAAACTCCACGTCCTGACAGCCCACATATCTAAACTGGGTCGTTAGAAAGTTTTTTATATACATGTAAGTGTCAGTAATTATTGATGCATTAATTTTATGTAACTTTAACTACATAATCATGTTTTGATTATCCGTCCAATATTACAAATAGTGTTGCGAATCCCAGGATTGCGTTCAGTTCGGTTTAACATATTTTTTCTGAATACTGGCTCAACCCCAAATTAGCACACAACACGTAACAAATTATGGGAACCAGATATTAAACTTGTTTGCTGTTTAACGGTGCTGAACATAGCATAGTTTCTAAAAAACTCTGGGAATTTAAAAAGAATCAGTTAAGCTTGGTGACATTGCAATATACATTTAAGTGTGTAGCACTGCCAATCAAAATAAAATTTGATACAATATCGAGAAGTAGTAAGGCTGAAATAAGGTTTAAACCATTCACTATGTTAAAGATGTTGTTGATGTTTTAACTTCACTGCAAAAACACCCCCAGGTTTCTGAGGAATTCATGAAAAAAATTTAAAAATGGAAATAATCCCAATCAATTTTTAAACATTTGTTTTAGATATTCCTGAAAATATAAATGTAAAGATAGTAGATATGCATATTTATGGCAATTATACTATATTGAATAGGAATGGGAGTAGGGAAATTACTACAGTCAGAGGACTTCGCATCATAAGGAATACTATGGGAAAACAGAAAATTCTGTTTTTCTGATCTATTTTAGGTATTATTTAAATTATCTTCATGTCTGGATCATTGTTTAGACATAACAGTTGAGACAGGGTGCTTTAAAGGTGATTTGATATAAATAAGGAACCAGCAGGGGCTCATAAAATGAAAACATAAGAAAAATCATTTTTAGTGTTTTTACTTACTTTTCCTTAAATGTGACTATATAGTTACTCCATTTTCACAAGACCGCAGCGTGGTCTAGTGGTAGAGCGTCCGCCTTGCATGCAGAAGGTCATGGGTTCGATCCCCGGCTGGGTCATACCAAAGACTTTAAAAATGGTACTAAAAGCTTCCTCGCTTGACGCTCAGCATTTTGAGGAGAGTTCTACGTCTGGTCAGCCCAGTGTCAGTATAATGTGACTGGGTGGGGTATCATACCATGTGTCTGCGGCATGATACTTCAGTGTGACAGCGCTCAGAATACTGTCTCAAGTAGACACCGTCGCGATATGACTGAAAAATTGTTGAAAGCGACGCTAAACACCATACAACAACAACATACATTTTAAAAGTCAATATTGCATATGGCCACCTAAGGCTGCTTTGCCTTGCACATATCATTGATGCATGTAATGGAACTCCGCTTTGTCACATCCCAACAGCTTCTGATTGTTAATTGTCACTCAGCCTACCCATCTGATAGTTGTTACTGTTTAACTTATCTTGTGATATTTTATACTGAACATGTGTTGTAGCAATTCTTGATAGGTCGTGACAGTGGGCGAAACATGTTTTGCAATATTTATGCATTTTGTATGTGCACGGACACACATTCCCAATTAAATGATGGCAATGGATATCCAGTATACATTTTTAATGAAATTGGATAATTACAATGTAACAAATATTTAGGAAACAAAATTGTAAGATTTTTTTTGGAGTTGAGTGTATAATTGGAAAGAATGTTTTAAGCCAATTTCAAAATTTTGAAAATCCTGATATACTCCTTTTAAACTTGGTTATTACTTGCAGATAAATTTTAAAACAAATATGGAGCATTAAAACACATGTGAGTACCTGACCTGATATATGTAGCTCTGAAGGACAGTACTGTATAAATAGACTGTCAGCCCCATTACCTCAGTCGGTAGAGGACAAGACTTCTAGTCTCGGAGTTGCAGGTTCATTTCACAGGGCTGGCCAACTGTAACTTCTAACAGTCGATGGGATTGGCTGTTAAATCCAGGGCCTGTGTGATGGTGCAATACACCGAGCATGCTAAAGAACCAAAAGAAACTTAAGATGGGTTTCTATCCTGCACCATCCCCCACAAACCTTAAAAGACTAACACTTTTCTGGGGGCATTGCCCATATGGAAAACCAGTGGCAATGTAAGCTTATATAAAACAACAGACTGAAATGCTGCAAGGGGTCCTCAGTGGCCCAGTAGTTTGAGGCTGCATCTCAAGGTCACTATTCTCTCATCGCTAAGGTCATTGGTATGAGTCCCGTATCATTATAAGTTTCAACTTTTTACAATCATTGTTTTGTTATTTCGACTTTTCCCCATCATAGTTTTGTTGATTCATCATTGATTTATAATCCTGCTCACTTGAAATTTTAAGCATGGTACATTCTAATTCTGTCTGTCTGTCTGTCTGTCTGTCTGTCTGTCTTCTGTCTGTCTGTCTGTCTGTCTGTCTGTCTGTCTGTCTGTCTGTCTGTCTGTCTGTCTGTCTGTCTGTCTGTCTGTCTGTCTGTCTGTCTGTCTGTCTGTCTGTCTGTCTGAGATTCTGGGGGTCTTTATTCACCAAAATGCCATATTTAAACTAAATTGTGTAAAAAATGGTGTGATGTAAATACAAACTTATTTAAACTAATTCAACTGATAGGATGACTATATTTTCATTGACTGTTTATTCACAAATAGTATAACTGTATATTTTTGCCTTTTTTGTATCTCATGTACACCACATCTCTTGTATATATTATGTACATTTGTATTGTATTTATTTTGTGTAATAATTGTGTGTATTATTGTTTCACCTGGGTACATGTGCATTCAAACTTAGTGAATACTGATCTTCTTCATGGTCAAGTGGTCAGCATTGGTTCCTTGCTTGTGACTTGGCTCACATAAACTTCATAGATAGGAATGGGTACCATAATGGTAGCATTGGTATTACACCTGTAATTGCCATGTGCTTTAGTCCAGGTGTAAAGGTGTCCAGGTACAAAGGAATCTCACAGCTGTTATATTCAATGAGGTATTTTTTTTTTTTTAATTTTTAGATATAAAAACAGAAAATGATATTTTTCATATATTTTATGACATTCAAGGCAATAATTTATAATTTTGTGTACTGAGCAAAGAAATGAAACTTCATATTGGCGTGGCTATTTCTCGGAAACAGATGTAACATTTTAGCTTGTCTTTTTGATAAATTGAAGAGCTATTGTTGTGACCTTGGCATCATTGTCGTTATTGTTGTCCAATTAAAGTTTTATGCTTAGCTCAACATTTTCTCTGTTTCAGAACAAACTACTTATGTTATATGACAATGATTACCATAATAAATTATCATGTTATATAAGGTCTTTCAAAATTTATGTTACAGTTTTCATGGGTTTATAAGTTGTTTAATTTATGCAATATGTAAAAGTACTACTTTTACAACTGCATAAATTAAACAACTTATACTGTAGAAAAACACCATTTGCAAGAAGACATTTTAAAATTGTATTCCATCATACAACATGTCAACACTGTTTGAAAAATGTGACATATTTTTCCTGAATTTATATTATATAAAATTTAATTTGAAAAAATGTGACATTTTTTTCCTGAACTTATATTATATAAAATTTAACTTGAAAAATGTGATGTATTTTTCCCGAACTTATGATATACAAAATTTGATTTAAAAAATGTGACATATTTTCCCCAAACTTATGATATTATATTTGTATATAAAATTTTATTTGAAAAATGTGACATATTTTTCCCAAACTTTTCCTATTGTTTAAAATTTGGTTCTTTGCTGAATATTACGATATACTAGTAGTATACACCGCAAAAATACAATGCACATTAACTTGTAATACGTAGTGTTACTGTAACACATATATACCTGTATAAACAATGTACCAGTATGTAGCTAACTTACCTACGTTTGGGCTCTGAATCTTTAGGTTGAAGTTGTTTAACTAGAGTTTGAATGGTGCAGGAACATTAAATGTTACCCAAGTCTGTATATCCATCCATCCATTTTTGCATTCAAGATCAAACTTGTTTCCAATCATTAATTTCTGAAAGTTAATCGACTATATTATATTTCGCAGTTAACATTTGATTGTAAAATAAAGGTCACTTAATTAAATTTTACAGGAGTTAGGCCTAAAAAAAAAGAAGGTTTGTTTCCTGTTACATGCCCAAAAAAATATGGGTCGGTAGGTAGGGATTTTTTTTTTTTTTTTTTTTTTTTTTTTTTTTGTCGTTACCACACTCCTTTATTGAATGGAACATCAAAATGAATGAGTTTGTTAGTTTCTATTACATGATTATATATGTCATTTTGGGGGTAGTGGTGTAAAAGTAATATATCTTTTAAATAGTACTCAATTTCAGATATGAATCGTAAATCTGAAGTGGCTATAATAAACCGAGGAAGATATTTGATATAGGCATAGTGCCACCATTGCAAAAAGGAAGTGCTTCCGTGGGGTAGTCGCATAATGGCGGTTGTAAATAATCCTCAATTCTTCTTCTTTAAAAATGCATTTTCCTATTTTTAATGCTCATTTTTTTATTTGAATGGCATTATTGATGTATTTTGAACATTTTGATAGCATTGTCATGTTTGAATTGTGAATTTAGAAAAAAAAATAATGCTTGGAAATTGGGGTATGAATTCATGATTTCGGAAGTCTACTTTCACTTTGTCACCAGTGTACACACTGAGCAGAAAAAAAATCTCTTATATGACACATGACCCCTACTTTTCTCATCATATTTTGATAGTGCAGAGGTTGACAAACAGTAAAATGTAGGTTTCACTTCTTTCATTTGGGACCCTCTATGAATGACAAGCCTTCAAACTTTTATTATTAACTATAGAATAAAGAACAAAAATCAATGGTGGGGTTACACCTATAGGCTATACTGTCTTTGCAACAATTATACCTTGCACCGTTTCTTTGAGTCTATATCGTCTAGGCGTATGCAGTGATTATTTTATAATGAGATTACGAGCGTCTAAACGACACAGCGCACCGGTGCGTAAGAATTACTTCGTTGTGAAAATCACCAAAAAGAGCGCGAAATCCGATGCCGATTTTTTGGACATAAAAACTTTTGAGTCGGCAGTTAAAATATAGGGTCGGTCGGGTAACCGGAAACAAACATCTTTTTTTTTTAGGCCTTATCATTATCGGGCCCGATTTCAATTTAGTTTTCAGTTCTGATCAGTAAATTTTGAAAGGTTCTATGTATTTAAATGATATTTGGCATGTAGCTGTATAATGATAAGATGCAGACCTATAGTTATATAAAAATAAATTTTTGGATAAGTTTTTAAACTGGCCATATTGGGTATTTGATTTCAGAGTTATGGCCCTTGAATCTTCATGCACTCAAGTACTCACAGTTTTTTATCTTCACCAAACTTACACAGTATAATTATATAACTAAAATGTCCCAGACAATTAATCTTGAACTTGACAAATTGGATACAGTAATGAATATCAGAGTTATGGCCTGTGACTGGTTAAGCATACATTATTTGACATGTGCACTCTGGCATCTGCAGTTTTTATACAAGCCTCATTAAAGTTTATTAAAGATAAAAAAAAAACAAATTTAACAACAGTGTATAGAACTAAAATGTATGTTAAGTGTTTAATTGGTATTACTAACATACAATTTTTATGTGAGTTTGTGCTTTTTAAGTATCTAGATTAAAGGAATTTTCATTTAGAAAGGTACGTTTTTGGAAGGCGAGCAAAGCTCTGACTTCCTTAGCTGTTGTGCAGCCGTAGCAATCTGTTATCCAAACTACGTATGACAGGAACTGCCATATTACATTTACCGTAGCAGAGGACGTATTATATAACAGAAGTTTCAAAGTTTTTTAGTTATTGCAGATATCTTTCTTTACAAAAGTTCAAAAATACGATACGGGAAGCATACAATTTCCATGGAAATGTGGAAGAATACACTTATCTCGCTGTGCTTTAAAAAAACGCTGCAATTTTCATTGATAAAAAATGTTTTACGCATTTACTACTATGCATAGTGACGTTATCTGGTGTGTGTGTGTGGGGGGGATATAATCTCTAACACCAATCGACATGTTATCATTAATGGGGTGAACTATTGACATGTTTTCGATATAATAACTCGTAGTTTGAGTAAATAGTGATTGTTAGTGAAATTTTATTCACTACGGATTGTCCTCTTTTAATTTTGATAGTAAAATAACGGAATTAGTTAGTAATTATATTGTTGATTGAAAGCTATATGAGAATCGAACATAACTCAAGTCAGTATACACATAAAACTATAAGTAGGTCATGTTTGTTTTGGTCTAGACAAAGAGTTATGGATATGTGTTGTATATTCTCGGACTATTTGGAACATTGTGTGCTGAATGCGTTTGGTTATCCATAAATCATAACTATTGAACTGGAGATATTAAAATTGACTGGAGGTTTTTTTTTTCGATTTTGGAGAAACATCAGAATATGAAGGTTTGTTTGTGAAGCTTTCATATAGGTTGTTCATGTTGATAACTTTTATGTGGAGATGTGGAAAGGAATCCTGGACCACCACGTTACCAGTTTACAAAATGTCCTGAAATGGATATTTTCACCAGTGTCATCAAATATTCAGTCAATTTTCACGCGGAAGGCGTGGTGTACCATGGTGTTAGCATTTTTTCTGTATTGTATGCAGGAGATTATTTATACAGATACACAAAAAAATATTAAACACACCACATTCTTTTCTAAATCCCAATGAATTGCCTTTTAACATATCAGAAATCTAACTTAAGTTTTCCAATTTTTCGAACCTACATTTTCGAATTAACACAAACAGCAAGCTTTCCATCAGGCCCTTCAGACCTTTGATATTTTTTAATTTTCCAGAAAAATAGGTTGGGGGGCATTTTATAAGAGGGGGTGGGGGTGGGGGTGGGGGGGGGGGGGGGGTGGGGGGGGGGGGGCATTAACTTATACAGAAGGTATATAACAATTTCTTGAACTGGAACTTATACAGAAGGTATATAACAATTTCTTGAACTGGCTAAATTGGATAATTTTTGTTGGGAGTTAATAAGTCATTCAACTGTCAAAATTTGTAATTTGACCTAATGTGTACTCTAGCACAGACAGTTTTTCTTCAATCTTCTCCAAAATGTGTTATTTGGCCTTATGTGTACTCTAGCACAGACAGTTTTTCTTCAAACTTGACCAAAATGTGTCATTTGACCTTATGTGTACTCTAGCACAGACAGTTTTTCTTTAATCTTGACCAAAATGTGTTATTTGACATTATGTGTACTCTAGCACAGACAGTTTTTCTTCAATCTTCACCAAAATGTGTTATTTGACCTTATGTGTACTCTAGCACAGACAGTTTTACTTCAATCTTGACCAAAATGTGTTATTTGACCTTATGTGTACTCTAGCACAGACAGTTTTCTTCAATCTTGACCAAAATGTGTTATTTGACATTATGTGTAGTCTAGCACAGACAGTTTTTCTTCAATCTTCACCAAAATGTGTTATTTGACCTTATGTGTACTCTAGCACAGACAGTTTTTCTTCAATCTTCACCAAAATTACAAAATAGTTATATTACCATCATGCTTTCACTCTAGTACTGGCAGTTTGTATTGTATCCTGGCTAAAGCAGTAGTTACATACCATGTGACAATACTGTAATATGTTTTTGAGCTGACCAAATTGGATAATTAATATCAGAAAAAAATGTGTTATTTGATGTTTTGTGCTCTCTTGTGTACTCGCATTTTTTATCTGATTTTACCAGCACAGCAGTTATATATCTGTAATATCTCAACTGACCAATTTTAAATGTCTGAGGTATGGCCCTTGAATTACCAAAAATTGCCTACTTTGGCACTGCCTCCTCTACCACAGGTGAGTGCTTTAGGGCCTGAATGTGGCCCACAAGTTGTCAGTTACTTGTGGAAATGGGTGTGCTCGAGTACTGGTTAACCTTGCAGGATCTGAGGAAAGAGTGGTAAGGTTATCTGATGGTCTGTTAGCCATCAATGGCATTAAATGATGATAAATATTCAAACGAACAAACAGTAACCTCTAGTTATGACTACATATACTGAAAATAGATATTGAACCTTGACAAAAGAGATATTCTAAATAAACCCTATAGCTTCAGTCCTTTGTATCATGAATGTCATAAATTAGATTTTTCAATATTTTAGGACTTCAAAATAACACTTATGGCACGTCTTCATAGCCATCACCATGGCGGTTTGATGTATGTTCTTCATCAAATGTGCATTTTTGACTGATCTTGTTCAATTTTTCTTTATCACGCATAGAGTGATTTAGCTCTACTGGCCAAAGGCCAAAAGTGCTAATGCAATGACGCTTTGTCAGTTTTCCATTGTCTGTTGTCTGTCATCTATAAGCAGCACTTTCTCTGAAACCATTAGGCCAATTAAATAGAAACTTCACATGGATGTTTCTGTTACATAGGAGACTGTACAGAAGATTGTATTTTCCATCTGAAATTCACGATGGCCACTGTTACTAAAAATAGTCCAAAACTTAAAAAATCTTCTTCTCATTAACGTCCCAACAGATTTTCGAAATGATTATGTAGTAATGACCAACTATAGTTTTGGTAGATTTGTTCATATGGTGTCCCTAGGGTTAAAAATGACCCCGCCCCGAGGGTTCAATTAGGGGACACATGTCATTATACTAATTTTTTTTTTTTTCAAAATAGAAATGATTTTGCCTATATCTTTACAGAAGCATTGTTTGGTGAAGGAGGTTCAGTTATGTAAACATGACTGGGTTCCGCTGTCTTAAGGGGCCCCCAAAAGGGTAAAAATTCAGAATTACAAAAAATGTTTTCTTAAGAACCAGTATGTCAGATTTGTTCATATTTGGTAAAGATTATCCCTATGTGTAAGGGTTTGATTGCAGATAAGAATTTAGGGGCTAAATTTACATAGGAATATTATAGGGACAACTGAATTTTTTCATTTTGGATCCATATGTACAAAAAACTTCTTTTTAAAATTTTAATCATTTCTGCTCATAACAAATCACTAAGAGTGGGTGATTGAAGTTCTGACAAATTAAGGGGCTGGGTTGTATAATAAGGGTTCTGTACAGGGGACTTTATTTTTTTTTTTACAGATGAATGGTATGGGAATTTAAAGTATTTCCTTTTCATACCCAAGCAATTAAGTTTTTGTTCAGTATGGGTGTTGTGGTGGTATTTATCATAAGTTGTTAAGATGACCCCCCCCCCACCAAAGAGGGTAAATATTGTGAAATTTCAAAAAGTGCTATTGCCACAAGAGTCAGTAGAGTGTACTCAGGCCCTCTTGGGCCTCTTGTTTTAAAATAACCATAGCTAAAACATCAAGGTCGTACTTAGACATTCAAGGTCATACTTAAACATTCACTTGTAGATTGATCCTTTCTGTTTGCTCAACATTGTGGCCCTGATTGGGCATCTGATTATAAAAATGGTGATAGCTTACTGATATACATACTTAGAATATCTCTTACATAACTGTGTTGCAAGTTTTGAAGCATTCTTTGCTGTCTTTTATTTCCTGAAAAAAGTTCTTTCGGTCATGTAGTTTGAAAGAATTTAACAATGTTTTAACAATGCACAATTTTATCTTACAAAATAGTTTTATAAAATGGGACAATAACCATTTTGCCTTGGACTGCAAAAGTGAAACCATAATTTGATTTGATTCCCAATGTATTTGTAAATATAAAAAATAATATAAGATTAATTATGTAATATATGCCAAGTCAAAATAAATATGTGTTCACTGTATCTTATCACTTGTCAGTCATTTTTATGTCACTGCCATTTGTGGAATGGTGAAGGGGCATCGAGCCTACCCATGTCAAGTTGATTTCCAAAGAAAAACTTCAGAATTGGTGTTTGTGCTTGATTAATATTTAGTGTGTAGTTGTATAATTATGACATGCAGGTCAAGTTTGATATTTGTCAACATTTCGTCACATACGGGAGTTGTGCCTCTTTTTCGACTAAAATTTGGGTAAAATAATGATTTCTGCTAAATTTCTTTCAAAATAATCCATGTATATAAATGATATTTGGTGTTTAATTATAAAATACAGGTAGAGTTCAATATTAGTAAACATTGGTCAGATTTAAGTTTTGGTTTCTCATGAAAAGTAATATTTGGTGAGAAGCTGTATCCTTATACAGGCAAAGTTTGATATTTGTCAATGTTGGTTAAATTTTACAGAAGTTATATGACCTTATGGCTAGGGTAGTCATGTCCTATTGATTAGTTCCCCCGATGTGTGATGGCAATGACCCTGGCAGATATACATTGTACACATCTTAATCTCAATGTTGGTTAGGAGTTATATCCCCTTATGACTAGGGTAGCCATGTCCTATTGATTAGTTCTGTGTTGTGTGAAGGCAATGACCCTGGCTGGTATACATTGTACACATCTGACAGAATCACTGCATCAACGAAACATCATCTTAATGTCTGTGTTGGTCAGGAGTTATGTCCCCTTATAGCTAGGGTAGCCATGTACTATTGATTAGTTTTGTTGTGTGTGATGGCAATGACTCCGGCAGATATACATTGTACACATCTTACAGAGTAGCCGTGTCAGAGCAACAACATCATCTTAATATCTATGTGGGTTTTTTTTTGGCAATTATGACGACAATGCAAACTCAGTGGTCAGAAAAATTGGCTTGTTTAGAGTATCTGCAGTGGTGGTCTAGTGGTAGAGCATCAGCATCGCTGCAGAAGTTTGTGGGTTCAATCCCTGGCCAGGTCATACCAAAGACTTAGAAGCTTCATTGCATTTAAAATATACTCGTGTTCAATGAAATAGCACCAAAATGTTTGGCTTATTATTTTCAGTTACATGTTTTTTTTGGGGGATTTTCTACATATATACAAACTTACTGACCGCTTTTCAGTGACATGGCATGATTTTTGAAAGATATCCGCTGCCCATGACCCAGTTTTGTGTACCCTGTGAAAGGCGTTATTTTGCTAAGAATCATATTTGCTATGGACCAGATAAATGTACATGTGGTAGCATTCCATAACTAAGATTTAGACTATCAAAATGCCATGAAACCGTCGGTATGGTAGTTATGGGATTGTCATATTACGCTGTAGCACATAGTATGCATTGTTCTCCCTTATCTTGCGGTTAGTTAGACGACACCAAGAAATGACTCTGTTGCTGATCGTCCACATCGAGGACACCAAAAAGTGACGTCTCGTCAACAAGACCACCATATTGTTCTTATACACTTCCGAGATCGCTTTCAAACAGTAACATGGACTGCCCAGGAAGCAAGGGATTATAACCATCAATGCATTAGTCACTTTGCTATGTGTTGACGCCTGCTAGATGCCGGAATTTCAGCCTATGATCTATATAGGGTAAACGTATTGACACCAGAGAGGCGACATAACCGTGAGTTGTGGTGTCGTCCGCATCTACAATGAACATAAAATCAGTGGAAAGGTGTTCTTCTCGCTGATGAATCCAAGTTTTGTTTTCCATAGATATGCTAGATGGGAGACGTAAGGTGTGGTGTCGCCGAGTTGAGCGTTACTCAGATTGCTGCGTCAGACTGCATGCACAGTGGGGAGAGGGTATTGTAATGGTGTGGGCTGGTATATCATGGAACCAAAAAACACCTCTGATAGTGGTTGCAGGCAGTTTGATAGCTTGACGATACATTGATAACATCTTTGAACCGTGCATTGTGCACTTTCTTCGAGATCTCCATGACATCACGTTGTTTCAGCAGGACAACGCTCGGCCACATTCAGCCAGAATAACGTCTAAGTTCCTGGGTCAAAACAATGTTCAAGTTCTGCCCTGTTCAGCTTTTTCCCTAGACCGGAGTCATATTGAGCATTTATGGGACCAGCTCAGGTGGCGAGTGTTCACCAGATGCCACGTCATAAACAAAAAGGCACAGTTAGTGCAGGCACTGATAGACGAGTGGGATGCCATCCAACAATACAGTATTCAGCGTCTCATCTGCAGTATGAGGCATAGATGCCAATTATTCAATTTCTTTGTTTTACCAGTACTAAATAATAACATACATTGAGTCTGACAGTTTTGATTGGTTGGGTGGGAAACAGTAAACATAGCTTTAATTTAGTTTGGCTATATGTACTGTATGATCAATATTTGTATGAATAGACTTGCTACATAACTTCTCTTTCTCTGACAGTGTATATATTAAAGAAGGTCAGTATATGTATATTTTCCATTTTAGATATATTGGGATTTCCATCAGTGAGAAGTCGATAATGGACAGTTGCCGCAATATGACACTTCATGTTCACCTCCAGTTACCCAGCTGCAGCTGGTGAGCCAGGCAAAGCTCTGGTATATGGATGGGATGTTTAAGGTATAAAAAAAGTACTAAGTCATCTATAAAATACCCTTTGATTTGTATTTATTTATTTAAGCTTATTTTTTCAAAATAAGTTCACAGTTTTGTGAATATTTCCAACATGAGAAAGAAGACTGGGAGTGGTGCTGATGTTAATCAAGGTCAAGGCTACTGAAATAGAAAAAAAAAAATCAATCAATAACTTAAATTCCCTTATAAGTTATTTTGACGAAATGTGTGCATATGTTTCTAGACAGAAACGAAACTTGGGGATTAGTTTTGAGGTAAATCAAGTCAAGATCACTGTTACTAAAAATAGCAAAATAGTTTCTGTTTAGATATGTTATTGAAATTTTGTACATAGATTCCAGACATGAAAATAATTATCAAGGTCAATATTACAAAAAATAGAAAATATTGCTTTCCATCAATAACTGAAGCTCTATATTCCATCTGCAAACATCATTTATAATGTTTCCGGTCAGCTTGTTACAGACGTATATTGACTACTTTGAGAAGCAATGTCATATACTGATCAACACAGACACCTGGCCGAGCGGGGATTTGAACTCAGGATGCCTGGATTGATAGTCAGACATGCCACAGGGTTCATTGAAGCCCAACAAGGGACTGATTTTACCATAAGACTGCTATTTTGATAATCTTGAGAGCTGGAGTATGGTTTTGTCTTAACAGTTTGAATAATCCTTAAACAAAATTTAGTATCCAGTAACCAAAAAGGAATAAATTGTGAAATTTAAAAAATCTTTAACTCAACTCATAAGCCAAAATTCTTTAGATTTTGTGTAATTGGTAAATATTAGCAAGGGTTAAAAAATTTTTAAGATACAGGGGTCAGGGTCCATTGGGGCTCAGTAATCCCAATTTACTAATCTATAAGTTCTTCACGGGTTTAGTCCATTCAAAATTTGAAAAGAATTGACTGGATAAATCAATTGAGCAACTAAGCACCATTGGGCCTCTTGTTGTTTGTTGTTGTTAGCCAGGCGTTAGGCTTCAGGCATAACCCAGTTTATGGCAGCTTGATCAAGCTTTGCAGACTTGATCTCTGCCAAATTGATCATATGTGTCGAGGACTACTTTCTATAATCAATTATTTTTCATGTATTTTATAGCATGCAACACATCATATTATATCATTTTTATGTTGCATGGAATAAACCAAACTCTACAATAATATCAATCAAATTATGAAGGCGTATGAATATTTATTAAAGCCAGGCTATCAGTACTTGTGCTTTGATTTTACATTGGTCATCCAGCTTTAAAACTTTAAACAGTGTTTCCCAAAACTCTGGCTGAACCTTTAATTGAAAGAGTTATACATTTGTTATTCTGGTGACACTCTAAAGATAGTGTGTTTGTTTGCATCGCCCATTTAAAGTTGAGCTCAGCTTATTCTTTGTTTCAGAACAACTTATGACCATGACCTACTTAATGGACTAAAAAAAAAGCGACAAGCATCTGAAGTGGTTGCTCTTGTTACATTATTTTCAACAGCCCATACAGGTTATGGTTTCTTGTTTCAGATGGAAATATCAATCTCAATTGACACATATCCCGTCACTATTTACAAAAGATGTCAGTTTACTGGAATTCCCCTTGAGATGCATGTTGTTGGCATCATAAATCACATTTATCAAACATTCATCCATTACAAATTACATTTATCCATTACAATCTACATTAATCAAACATGTCAATTACAATCTTCTTTGATAAAATATTTGCTTGTTTCAATCAACATTAATCAAACATTCATTCATAACAATCTGCATTAATCAAACATTCATCTATTACAATCTGCATTAATCAAACATTCATCTATTACATTCTGCATTAATCAAACATTCATCCATTACATTAATAAAGCATTCTTCCATTACAATCTGCATTAATCACATTGGACAATTAGCATTAATCAAACATTCTTCAATTACTATTAACATTTATCTAACATTCATCCATTACAATTTACATTCTGCATAAATCAAACATTCATTCATTACCTTAAGCAAACATTTGTCCATTACAGTTAACATAAATCAAACATTCATCAATTGCAATTTACAGTAATTAAACATTCATTCATTGCAATCACCATTTATCAAATATGTGTCCATTACAAGCTATATTAATCAAACAGCCTACCATATTTCTGAACTATATGCATAATTAATCAAAACACTCACTATTATATCTACATTAATCAAACATTCATCCATTACAATGTACATTAATCAAACATTCATCCATTGCAATTTACACCAATCAAACATTCATTCATTACAATCTACATTAATCAAACATTTGTCCATTACAATCTACATTAATCACACATCCATCCATTACAGTCTATAGTAATTTATCAAACATTCATCCATTACAGTCTATATTAATCAAACATTCATCCATTACAGTCTATATTAATCAAACATTCATCCATTACAGTCTATATCAATCAAACATTCATCAGTAAATGTCTACATTAATCAAACATTTGTCCATTACAATCTACATTAATCAAACAGTTGTCCATTACAATCTACATTAATCAAACATTCATACATTACAATCTACATAAATCAAACATTCATCCATTATTTCAATCAAATATTGTTGCATTACAAACTACATAAATCAAAAACTGGTTCATTACCATCTACATTAATCAAACATTGGTTCATTACAATCTACATTAATCAAACATTTGTCCATTATAATCTACATTAATTAAACATTTGTCCATTACAATCTACATTAATCAAACATTGGTTCATTACAATCTACATTAATCAGACGTTTGTCCAATATAATCTACATTAATCAAACATTCATCCATTACAATCTACATTATATCAAACATGCATTTATTACAAACTACATTTTTCTGTTACACTCTACTTTAATCAAACATTCAACTAGTACATATATCAAACATTTGTCTATTATAGTCTAGATTAATCAAACAATCATTCATTATAATCTACATTTATAAAAATTTGTACATTTCAGTCTACATTATATCAAACATGCATTCATTACAATCTACATTAAACATTTGTCCGTTACAATCAACTAAAATCGAACATTCATCTATTACATAAATCAAACTTTTATTCATTACAATCTAGATTGATCAAATAATCATTCATTACAATCTATATTAATCAAACAATCATTCATTACAATCTAGATTAATCAAACAATCATTCATTACAATCTAGATTAATCAAACAATCATTCATTACAATCTATATTAATCGAATAATCATTCATTACAATCTATATTAATCAAACATTTTTTCAATACAATCTACATTAATCAGACATTGATTCAGTACAATCTACATTAGATTACTCATCATTTACAACCTGCATTAATTAACTCATCATTTACAATCTGCATTAATTAACTCCTCATTAATCAAACATTTGTCCATTACAATCTACATTAATCAATATTCATACATAACAATCTATATTAATCACACATTCATCCATTACAGTCTATAGTAATCAAACATTCATCCATTACAGTCTAGATTAATCAAACATTCATCCATTACAGTCTAGATTAATCAAACATTTGTCCATTACAGTCTAGATTAATCAAACATTCATCCATTACAGTCTACATTAATAAAACATTTGTCCATTACAATCTACATTTATCAAACATTTGTCCATTACAAACTACATTAATTAAACATACATCCATTACCGGCACAATCTTCATTAATCAAACATTTGTCCAATGCAATCTACATTAATCAAACATTCATCCATTACTATCAACATTAATCAAACATTCATCCATTACAATCAACAATAAACGTATGTTGGTCCTTAACAATCCACATTAATAAATGATAGAGGTTGGACTCTCTACAATTCATCCCATGGTGCTGTTTCCAGGGAGTACGACCTTACTCTTTGTGATTCATTAAACTTTCCATCATTTACTGAACAGAAAGCTATAGGTGATGCCTTCAGAGGGAGTATATCAGAACAAAATCTATAAATGTCTGAACATTTAATTTTAAAACGGATAAAAATCATCTCATTAATAAATAAAATCTGGGTAGTTATCTTACTTGCGGAAGGACAGTGATTCTACTCAGATTCATTATAAGGTTAAACTGGAAATGCCACATATAACCAAAATGTGATGGAAATTTAAACAAAAATGTTTAAAAATAATTGTCACTGTCATTTGTTTTTACAGTTTAGAGGAACAGTATGAAATAAGCAGGACAAATTCGGGATGTCATCTAATGTTTACTAAAGTCATGAACGGCCTGAATAAACATCCACAACATCAGAAGACCACGCAAACCAGTAGTTGCAGCATATATGTGTTCAGACTGTCATAGTGTTAATAAATAGGACTTCACCTCCAGTATCACACATCTAATTACATTTGAAAAGCAACCTAAAAGGGAGATGAGAGGACATTTTGCATTTCCCAGTAACATTCAGTTGTTTATGATGAGAAATGAAGACTTTATAATTATGTGTGTGTGTGATGACATGAACTGTTCATCATGTGGGTTGCATTTAAATTGTTATTAGCTTGACTATTCATAGAATAGAGGGGCTATTGTACTCCCCCCAGCGTCGGCATTGATTTTTTAGGTTCATACATGTGATACCTCACGGAGTGAGACAAAAACTCAGTTTTTTTTACCAATTTAAAGTCTCACTGAGGTTAATTTTTTTTCCAGGTAAAATGTCTATGCAATCACTCATTGGATATGAATGAAACTTCACATTGTGTTCAGCATTATCAATGGAATTCACAGAGACAAAACCATAACACTTGGTTGCATTTTGGCACAGTTATGCCCTTTTTCGACTTCAGCATCATCTAGGGAACTCATAGAGACAATAACCATAACCCTTGATTGCATTTTGACAGAATTATTGCCCTTTTACTTTTTAGAAGGTTGAAGTTTGTAGTGCAAGTACAAGGCCTTGAGCTTAGATATTTTATTAATAAGGGCAGTTTGTGGTCCTCTCTCAAATTTGAATAAACCATGACGCTGGGGGCAAACTTGGTCCACACTAAGTGGTCAATATTTTACAAAGTGTTTATAGGGAAAACTTAAAAATCTTTTTCATCCAAATTTGAAGGCCTTGAGCAATAATTTTTCATTTTTTTGTGAAAAGAAATTAGTGCTAGGGTATTTTTTTTAATTTAGTTTTTTAAAAAAACAAAAAAGAGTTCATTTTCATGACAGGGTATCCAGCTGTGATAAACTGTGCTTACTGGTATAAGATCATTTCAACTATAGATCCATTTTCATGAACTGGTACTGATAAATTGCACTATGATATGAAGTTTGTGCGTATATTGTATACTAAAAAAAATGAAATGACTTTGAATGTGGAAGAATATCCTGCATTGATAAACTGTATGTGTTGGTACAAGACTATAGATCCATTTACAAGAACTGATATATTACCATATGATTTAGAGGTAGTGCATATATCACATCTCGTCTATAGTTTACACTATATTTTACATTCTTGCTGGAATTATTTCAGATGATGTTTAATTAATATTTCTTGATATGCTTGACCAACTTGTATTCTATTTAAAGGACAAACGCAAAAAAATGCTTAATTTTTCAATATTATAAGACAATATGAGCCATCTGTTCACTTTGTTGTTTTAAAAAAACAACACTATTGATAATGAAAATAAATATTGTTTTTCTGTTATTTTGCTAATTTATTTTTAACAGACAATCAAAAATTAAAGTTTAATTATACCACCCCATAGTTTTTATATTGATTGTCTTTCATTTGGTTTGTATTTCCTGAAATGACTGTTGGTTTAAAACAGCATTGAAATAGTCGAGTGTGCTGTCCCTCCGACAGCTATTGTTTTTATATTGCCATTTTAAAACATTTTAGCTCAGATCAACCAAAGGTTCAAGTTAGCTATTCTGATTACTTTGTCCATTGTCCGTACGTCCATTTATCTGTCTGTCCATCACCAATATTTATCGAATACCACTGGAGAGATTTCAACAAAATTTGCTAGCAGCATTCTCTCATGAATCTTGGGTTGTTAAGTTATGACACTTGGGATCATACTTGACCCCACTCTAGGGACTTTTGAAATTTTAAAAAATCTGAAATAATAAGGCCTTTAGCTTTGATATGCTAGATTTTATTCCTCGGGATTGTTCAAGCTGTGATTCTACAGTCAAAATTGGCCCCTCCCTGGAGATTTATAAGTTTAACATGGGACCTTAATTGTTGTGTTTATGGTTTCCCTCAAGATCCATAGTCAAAGGCACTGAACTTACCATTTTTAGCTTTACTGGCCAAAGGCCAGAAGTGCTTATGCGATGGCGCATTGTCTGTCGTCCGTCGTCTGTTAGCAGCACTTTCTCTGAAATCACTAGGCCAATTAAACTGAAACTTCACATGCATGTTTCTGTTGCATAGGAGACTATACAGAAGATTTTTTTTTTTTATCTGAAATTCAAGATGGCCACCATTACTAAAAATAGTCCCCGCCCCAAGAGTTCAATTATGTGACACATGTCATTATAATATTTATTTTATTTTTTTTTTAAAATTGAAATGATTTTGCCTATATCTTCACAGAAGCATTGTTTAGTGAAGGAGGTTCAGATTTGTTCAAATGAATGGGTTCCACTGTCTTAAGGGGTCAGGAGGGGCCCCAAAAGGGTAAAAATTTGGAATTACTAAAATCGTTTTCTTGAGAACCGGTATGTCAGATTTGTTCATATTTGATATAAATTATCCCTATGTGTAGGGGTTTGATTGCAGATAAGAATTAAGGGGCTAAAATTTATAGGGGCCCTGTAAGGGGACTTACAATTTTACATAGGGATACTATGGGAAAACAGAAAATTCTCTTTTTTCTTTCATCTTTTCTGAAACCACTAGGCCAATTAAACTGAAGCTTCACATGCATGTTTCTGTTGCATAGGAAATTAAACAGAAGGTTTTTTTTTTCAATCTGAAATTCAAGATGGCCGCCATTACTAAAAATAGTCCAAAACTTAAAAAATCTTCTTCTCATGAATGGCACAACAGATTTTCAAAATGTTTATGTAGTAATGATGACCAACTATAGTTCTGTTAGATTTGTTCAAATGGTGTCCCTATGGTTAAAAATGACCGTGCCCCGAGAGTTCATGAGTCAGTAGAGCGTCCTCATGCCCTCTTGGGCCTCTTGTTTCTGAGGTGATATTCCCCAGAAAACATCATTAATTGAAAATTAACATGCATTTAAACTATCCTGTTGTCATGTGTTATTGGTAATCTAAAAAAATAGCATTTTTACTGCCTCCCAATTTGTTTGTCTTAGAAATAATCGTTTTTCATTGAATCTTAACCAAACTTGCACAGCAGTTATATAACCATAAGATCTCAGATGAAAGTTGAAGGCTTACACCTTTAATGTTTATGAAAGTTTATGGCCTCGGCCTTAGATATTTTACCTGTAGCATTGCATGGAGGTCCTGTAAAAGATTTGTTGAAGTCCGGTCCAAATTTGGGGTCAACACTGTCTCCATTTTAAATAGGAAAAATGTTGTAGATGCAAAAGCATTATCTTGTGAATCTTAACCAACCTTACACAGCAGTTATATAACCACAAGATCTCGGACAAGTTCTTGAACCAACTTAGCATCTGTTGCCAGTAGAGTGATTCAGTTCCTGTTAGGCTTCTTTTTCTATAGTTACATTCAAACTTGTTCCTCATGAAGTGAATTGATGTTTCTATATTTAACGTTTTTCAGTAAAGTTTATTAAAAAACAATGAAAAAATTGGAAATGACACAGTTTATTAATTTTGAATTATATATTAAGAGAACATGGAAAAGATAGAAATTTAAAAAAACAAAACAATCAGAAAAACCTACCAATCATTTGGTTATGGGTATAAAATTGATTTAAAACAACAAGTTTATATAGGTCTACTTGTTAACCTACCTTATCCAGCTAAATATCTTACAAAAAATAATTCTCAAAATGGTTCAAAAGTATCTCATTATTATGAATATAATCTGAATAGTTTAGTGTGTCATATCCACCAAAACATCTAACAAAATAAATATTTTTAACTGGAGTGATAAACTTTAAATGAAATCACCATTCTAAAAATAGACAGCACTTAAATACTGTTTGATGACATTCACATCACCATTCAGACTCTTTCTAAGATGAAACAATTTTTATGTGCAAACCTGTATAACAGATCAAATTGAACTCATATAATACATAACAAATGTTGGCATTTTAAATGAAAAATCTATTTCAGTCTAAACTAGGTGCATACCCCAAGTTAGGAAAGCCCTTTTCAATATATTATTTTGGCATGTTTAAATAGATGTCCTGGGCGATATGAGTCATTCAGTATAAAATAAGTATGGAATATTGGGAAAAATGTTTTTGCCAATTCTAAAATGTTGAAAAATCCCAATATATTCCCTTTAAACCTTAAAACACATGACTTGACTTGACTCTATAAAGAGATTTACATATTCAAAGAGGGCCAATAGGGACCCTAAATTGGATTCAAAGTTTCAAAGATATCTATATGGCAATATGGGTCAGTGAATATATATAGGCATGGAATATTGGAAAAAAAATGTTTATGCAAATTCTAAAATTTTGAAAAATCCTGATATATTCCCTTTAAACCTTAAAACACATGAAACCCTAAATTAGTCAGTTCAGGTTAGACTTGACTCTATAAAGAGATTTACATATTCAAAGAGGGCCAATAGGGACCCTAAATTGGATTCAAAGTTTCAAAGATATTTTCAAAAACTGATAAGCAAAAACATATGACCTAAATTATCCTTTTAAATAGGGCTTTCAAATAAGAAGGTTATGATGATGTGAAGGCTGTCAAGCAGTATTTAAGAGCTTTCTATTTTAAGAATGGGAATTTTGTTTCAAATTTGCTCCATTTGAAATATTGATTTTGTCACATTTTGTTTTGGTAGATTTGACAAACCAGCTCAGATTTTGTTTATTAATGACATTTTAAAAACAATTAATTGTTAATTTTTAGTTCAACTGTTTACAGGGTCCTCAGTGGCCAGGTGGTCTAAGGCCTCGTCCCAAAATCTCTCCTCTTGCCACTAATGTTGTAGGTTTGAATCATTATTGCTCCAAAACCTTTATAGGGGAAAGTTTGGTGGGTCTACTGAGATTCATTCTGAGGTTTTCCTCCGCCATTACAACTGGATATGCCAAGTATAACCTGAAATGTGTTGAAAATGGCGTTACCCAATTCTGGCTTTACTCCTCTTCACTTTTGTTAATCAATTTTGAGATGTGTTGTCATCAATTAAGGATATGTCCATTTTTAGGTCACCTGAGACCTTTTGCGATAGCCTTTTGTCCGCCGTCACGCATCCTTAAAAAATGACATTTTTTACTTTTTCTCAAAAACTGTAAGCTCAGTCATAGTGAAATGTTATATGCAGCTTTTGGGCCTTTGGGGTGGGGGCTAAAACAGTCAAATTTAAGGTAAAATTTAAATTCTTCTTAATATAGAAAGCACTGGGAAACTAATGGTGAACATGATTATGAACACATTATGGGTCCTTTATAAAAAAATTATGATTAGTATGTCACTGGGTCTCACGGTTTGGCCCTGTGGGTGGGGCCTTAAATAATTAAGTGCATCCATAAACAATTCACATTTTCGACTTCTTCTCAAAAACCGTAAGCTCAGTTGTAACAAAATGTTGTATGCAGCTTTGGTATCCAAGGGTGAATCAAAATTGTGAATTGCATGGTTCCCACCCTCAGGGGCCATCACAGTCAAATTCAAAGTTTACATTATAAACCGTCTTCTTAATATCGGAAGCACTGGGAAACAAATAGTGAGCATGATTATGAACACATATGGGTCTCTTGTTAAATTGTGATTTGCATGTCCCAGGGTCTCGCGATTTAGCCCTGGGGCTAAAAAAATATTATAGGAAGCACTCAGAAACTAATTGTGAGTATGATTATTGACACCTATATATTCTTTATAAAATTTGTGAATTTCATGCCCCTAGAGGTGGGCCTACTTTACTAAAAACATCATTATTTCTTATGACTAAATAGACTCATGTGATATGTTTTTTGGTGGGATTTGTTGTTGTTGACATGACGGTTAAACCTATGTGAATTTCATGGTCCCCACCCCTATGAGGTCTTAGGAGCGGTGTCAAATCAGTCAATTTCAAAATCTTATTATTATAGGAAGCACTCAGAAACAAATTGTGAACATGATTATTGACAACTATGGGTCCTTTATAAAATTTGTGAATTTCATGTCCCTGGGTCTCACAGTTTGTTCCTCGAGTTGGGGTCTACTTTACTAAATATTAGAAATTGAAAAAAAAAACACATGTTATTTCTTATGACTGAATAGACTTATGTTAATGTTTTTCGGATAATCAAGTGACTGTTAAGGCCCATGGGCCTCTTGTTTCTTTTAACACACTGATACACTTACTAACATTGCGTCTCATTGTCAGAAAGTTATCAGAGATGGGTGTGCTCAAGTACTGGTTATCCTTCCAGAATCCCAGATAAGAGGGTTAACTGAATGTCAATTTGCCTCAGTGGCATAAAAATGATACTAAATATTCAAACAAATCATTTAGATTTTTCTCCACCAATAAAACTGGACATACAAAAACAAAAAAACCTTTAATAGTTTGATAAGGGAGGTTCACTAATTGAGCACTTCTTAGATGAATATCCGTCAGTTTTATTGTCACCCTAGTTGTACTTAAAGAAGAATAAAGTCCAGTAGTTATGCCCCATTATTTTAAATCTGTCCCACTTGTCAGTTTTATTCCCCATTCATTTGTCAACCAATTTTAGGCAAACTTGTTTAAAGACGATTGCTATAGTTTTTGTCACTTTTTTCCTATAAATATAATTTTATAAAACTTCTCAGTATTTAAGTTTAATGTATATTCATGCAATATCAGAAGGGAAAACTATAACATATATGCATGCATATCATTGTCATGGAAATGGTAGTTATAAGCTTGAATTTAAGGTTTTTAAAAAGAAAATCATTTTGGCAGTGTTAATTGTTTTTTAAATTTGTCTCACAAAATACTCGGATACATTTTCTAATGACACTCAAAATGAAAAATACACTTTACCGCTTAATTTGAGAAAACAAAGCTCTTAAAGTATGCCATCCTTAAATAAACTGCAGTTGCAATGATTGTGCCATCCGAAATAGGTCATTTATAGTATAGTAGAATTTAGTGACTCTGGCAGGTCTCGACAAAATCGCTTCCCTTTGTGCATAGAGTTGGTGCGCATAAAAAAACCATAACAATCGTCTTTAAAGTATGATGTCTATTTCCATGCATTGTTGTCATTACCTTTAATGGAAAGTCTGTTTTTTGGTCCAACTTGCTGAGGAGTTTCAAAATGATGTCCAGTTTTGCATACAGTTAAAATTGCTTTGAATGTGTTGATAAATTACCTCCCTTTACATTCTTTTAAATTATCATCTTAGCAGAGTTGTAAATATACAGCCATTTTCTCAATTATTTCCCTTTACTGCCGTCAATTTTTAAAAATTAAATATGCAAATGTTGAAACTGTTTGGAGTGCATAAATTCAAAAGCATATCTTCAAGCTAGTAATTGGGTGGGTGGGTTCGGGGGAGGTTTGTGGACCAAAAAAATATGCAAATTAATATGAATATGCAAATTAGTATGCAAATGAATTTCACTGGTCATCTTAAAGAAAACAACAAATTTTCAATTTTACATATTTATTAATTATCAATAAACTATATTATAAACAGTACAAATGTGTTCACAAAATTTATTACAACCAATTCCACCCTGTACAAGGAAATATCAATATTGCTATAAAGTTTTGACTGATGACCGGCACTGGTGCTCCAATATAGCCTTCCATTGTAAACATGGCAACAACAAAGGGAGGACTAGGTAAATCTCACTTGCTGTGCAATGTCCGCTTTCAGTGGAGAAATCCAGAAATGCTATTTGTATGTCCATATTATTTAGCCATGAGCATGACCCAAATTTATTCTCATCTGGTGTTTAATTGAAGCCAGATTTATCTCCCCTGCAAACTGCAGTATTTTTCTCAATCCTCAATAGTAAAGAGTTTTTATACTGAAACGATAAAGAAAAACCAGGTGAATTTCAGAGCCACATTATCAAACTATTGTTGCAATATATCACAGTTTTATTATGTCTGTAAAGGTATTTATCGATTAATGATTTTGTCAAAAATAATATTAATCATGACTGACAAAACCATGAAATACCTTTATATACATATCCTAAAACTGTAAATATCGCTTACAATAGTTCGATAATGTGACTATGGAACTCATCTCACGGCATTTCTTTATCCTTTCACTAAAGTATATTGGTAAGGAATATCTATATATGCATATATAAACACAATAATTATAAACCTGTCTGATGGCTATGTATATTGTCAATGAACAAAAAATGTAGATGTATTCCACAAGAGATATAAAAAAAAGGCTTTGATGTTTTTTAGGAAATGCATCTTAAATTTATCTTCCATTACTAATTAAGAAAGGCTTTTGTCCTCACTAAAGATCAAAGAAAAAAACATTGAATTAATATTTATTTCTATTTATTAAATTATTACTGATCTGCTATTTAGAGTGACCATATCAGAGATTCTAGAAAACGTCAGCCATAACTTTAACAGCCTTTGCATCACGGCACTTATCGTGCTGAAGACACTATCTAGCCTTCAATGTCCTCTCAAGTTTTCAATCGACTGTCACGGCAACCACCATCACCCTGGTTAAGCATACAACTACAGGTACACTAATTGTAGGTTGCCAAGCATACAGCTACAGGTACAACAGTAGGTGCCGATAAATGCATGAAAGGAAGCCTGCCTCCAACAGCCCAGTTACACATGATGATATTAAAGTAGATTGTTTATTCTCAGTACAGGTAATCGAAATGCAAGATTTGACTGAAACTAATTACCAAAAACTGTTTTCCATGGATGTTTATTTTTTATATATATTTTTAATATTTTTCAATATTTGATCAGTATAATAAATGGTCACATTGAGGCAGACAGTTGGAGTCTTTGTTGGTGAATCTAACATTTAACCACTGTTCGTCCAAAAGTAGCTGGCAATGTTTCCTATGAAACTATTGGAGCTTGTGTGTCTTAAGATAACTGTGCCACGGCAGAGTTATTGTCATTTGTGAAGTCTGATCTCATTACATGAAGTTTAAATAATATAAGTTGGGCGTACTGATAAACTTTGTAATGAAGATATTGGACCGAGCTTGGCTCAAACCCACAACGTCAGCGGTAGGAGGTAAGTGATCTTGAGACAGAGTCGAAGACAATTTGACCATGGATAACCCAAAGCCATAAGCTCAATGTATTATAAACAGAAGTTATGTGTCTAATGGTTGTTCTGGAAATCTTTTTCATTAAAGTTATTGGACCGAGCTAGGCTCAAACCTATGACTTCAGTTGCAAGAAGTAAGTGATCTTGCATAGGTCGTCTTGTTCATGGGGGACCTTCCATCATTTGCAGAAAATGATCTCAATGTCTGTTATATAATAGAAACAATTGTACTTTCAAAGTAAGCACATTCATATTGTCAGTCAACACTACTGGAATACTGGAATACATTAAGTTTGATGCAAATGTTTCATGTAACAGTTTGGATATTTACATGAAAATGAGAGTAGGTCATGGCTATATGTTGCCAGTATTGTCGGTCAACACTACTATAATCACATACATTAAGTCTGGTGCAAATGTTTCATGTAACATTTTGATATTCACATGAAAGTAAAAGTAGGTCATGGTCAGTCAATACTACTGGAATACATTGTCTGATGCAAATGTTTCATGTAACAGTTTGGATATTTACCTGAAAATAGGTCAAAGTATGTGTTGCCAGTATTGTCGGTCAACACTACCATAATCAATACATAAAGTCTGGTGCAAATGTTTCATGTAACATTTTGGATATTTACATGAAAGTGAAAGTAGGCCATGGCTATGTGTTACCAGTATTGTTGGTCAACACTACTTGAATATATTATTTCTAATGCAAATGTTTCATGTAGCACTTTGGATATTTACATGAAAATGGAAGTAGGTCATGGTTGTCAGTAAGCACTTCTATAAACAATACATTAAGTCTGATGCAAATGTTTCATGTAACAGTTTGGATATTTACATGAAAATAAAAGTAGGTCATGGTTATGTGTTGCCAGTATTGTCGGTCAACACTACTATAAGCTATACATTTAGTCTGATGCAAATGTTTCATGTTATAGTTTGGGTATTTACGAGAAAGTAGGTCATGGCTATGTGTTGCCAGTATCTGACCTTTAACTTACATTTGCACAAGTGATATGTCTTGTCAGTCTGTCCTGGACAATAACTGTCTTTGACAATATCTAACCAAGGACACTATTACTATTAACATTCTTTTGTTTTACTAACATTAACGTCTTGCAACACTTATTTATTTAATTATAAGAGGGCCACATTGGACCTAAATCGCTCAACTGGCAGATGACAGTTTAACAAGGCAAAGGCCACACCTCAGACATGTAAATTTGGTTGTTTGAGATATTGTGCATATATAAAGGCTAAATTTTGTGAATATCAAATGAAAGCTGTAGGTGTTGGACAGTATAATAACCTGATTTGGCTATTTCAATTTGATTAGAATTTTAAGCATCATTTTTATGCCAATGGTGGCTAACAGATCAGTTAATTTGACCAAAACTTTCATAGAATCCTGGAAAGTAAAAAATTACTCAAGTACACCCATATCTACAAGTAACCAATAACTTTCCCACCTGAATCAGCATGGAGATGATTGACAATGAGACCCAATGTAGTATATAAAATGTCACAAAGACTAACTGGGCAGGGATTCAAAGTCAAGACCCTTGGATTGATAGTTTATTTAATGTTGTTTTTTAACAACAATTTAACACATTACAGATTATATATGACACACCAGTTTTATTAGTGGCGGAAAACTGCAGAATGAATCTGAGTAGAACTACCGTCCTTCAGCAGTAACTGGTAAAATTTATCACTTTAAGTTTTTGGAGAGAGTGGGACTCGACCTACGACCTTAATGCAGCACCACAGACCACTTGGCCAAAGAGGACCCTATTGGATTGATAACCAGAGGTGCGTCTGACTGAGCTACCCGGCACCTGTCTTAAATATTAAAGTTACATAACAACTGTGTAAGTTTAATGAGGATGGAATATAAACTGCATTGCAAGCAAAATCAAATACAATTTTTGACAATTCAAGGGTCACAACTCTAACAATATTTATTGGATTTGGTCAGTTCAAGAAAATGTTCAAATTATAATGGTAAAATAACTAATTTGTATGTCAGGTGAAAATTAAATAAAAACTGCAACAGCTGGATGCAAATAACAATTTGTTAACTTGTCCAGATATTATGCACAAATAAAATTACAAAAAAATTCATAATGCAAGGGCCATAACTCTGACAAGTTATCCTATTTGGTCAGTTCAAGAAGTTTTCCAAGATATTATGGTTATATAACTACTGTGTATCAGACGATGAACAAATGAAAAATGCTGCACACAACTATAGACATTCATAATTTGATTTTGGCAGTTAAAAAACCTGTCCAAGATATTATATGATTATATAACTACAAAATCAGTTAGGTAAAATAATAATAAAAATCCTCAAAAAATGTGGGTGATAGGGTGCACACAACAAAATGTTTACAGACGGACAGATGGACAGGGCGGTCAGAAAAATTGGAAAAGCAATCAATTTTATTGATTTGAATGTTTACATCTAAAATAGAGAGATTATCTAACATGATATATTGAAAATAGTGTATAAAATCTTGCTTTGTTAATTTGGCATATCAGTATTCCAGATAGCATATCAGAATTTTACAAATAAAAAGAAAATATGTTTTAAAATATTGACTATATATGAAGACAAATTTTTCAATATGTTGTACGCGTAGTGTGTTTGTAAATGTTTCCAAAGTACTTCATTGTTACTAGTAAGAAAGCAAATTTTTCATATCCCAATTTCAAAATGAATGTTTTTATGTAAACTACAGGAACAGCACTCCATTATGCAATACGTGATATTTGCAGTGGGAACATCCCAAGGGTGACATGGTGCCTTGCACTAGATAAACTCTTGTACACACACGCTTCAAGATTTGTTATGAGAACATCCCAAAGGTGACATGGTGCCTTGCACTAGATAAATTCTTGTACACACAAGCTTCAAGATTTGTTATGAGAACATCCCAAGGGTGACATGGTGCCCTGCACTAGATAAAATCTTGTACAAACAAGCTTCAAGATTTGCTATGAGAACATCCCAAGGGTGACATGGTGCCTTACATTAGAGATATGCATGTACACACAAGCTACAAGATTTGTTATAGAACATCCCAAGGGTGACATGGTACCATGAACTAGATAAATTCTTGTGCATGCAAGCTGTGGTATTTGTACTGAGAACATCCCAAGGGTGACACAGTGCCTTACACTAGAGATATTCTTGTAACTGCAAGCTTCGCGATTTGTTACGAGAGCATCCCAAGGGTGATGGGTGCCTTGCACTAGATAAATTCTTGTACATGCAGGATAAATTTGTGTATGTGATGTTAAGAAAAAAAATGTGGAGCATGATAAAATTTGATTTTTCCCCAAAACCAAATAACATCTTGTATTGAAAATTTTGGTAAACATTCAAATCAATTAACTGAAAATTTATTCCAGGAGTTATACATTTGTAAATTTCGATTAGATAAAAAATTGCAATTAAGTTCTGCACTATGTTCAAATTGAGTAATACAAAAGTTCAAAGCCGAATCATTCACCTAAACTTGTACTGAGAATAAACAATGATTACTTCAATGACATATGTATAGACTGGGTTACCACAAACAGACTAATTTCCATGCACTTACCCAGATTGGCACAGTAGAGCCATCAAGTTAGAACAAGAGATGGATTGATCATTGTTGCATTTCTGATAGGCACATTAGAACTATCAAGTTAGAACAAGAGATTGATCAATCATTGTCGCACTTTTTGATAGTTAACAACAGCTATGTGTCGCAATGTCGTCTAGTATCTGCAAATACAGTCACTCTCTTTTGCTTTTCTTTTAATTAATTTGCCCTATTTTCATCATTTTGATTAAAATGCTGTATTCTCTAATCTTTTACAATTAATTAACTAAATTTTCTGATAAAACAAGATATTTGGTCACCTTATTTATGTAATTTTAAAAAGGTTGAATTGATAAAAATAATGAATAAAAAAAACTGAAAGAGAACTTAAATATGATACTCGATTGTTTGAAGAACTGAAAAAAACAAACAGACATATTGAAACCGTCTGCTGAATTTATACTTTCTTTTCTGCCAAAAACAACCTCTCTTGTAAAATACTTTTCATCCACATTTCTGGTCTGCTGATAATATATGGGCATCAGACAGACTATTTATTGTATTTATATATATATATATATATATATATATATATATACTATAATATAATATAATGTATTCCTTACAATATACAACAATACTCAATACTAAAGAATGAGAAAAATACTTTGGCTTGTGAGGAGAAAATATGACATACAATAAACACAAATGAGAACAAAATTAAGTCATGTACAAAGCTAAATAATATGAACATACCAAGCTTTTCAGAATTCTCTCACAGAAGCAGACATCGCTGGACAAGCAAGAAATACAAAGTCGTGTTCACCTCTGTCATTACCATGTTCACACTGGAAGCCATATTGGAGCACATGTATACAAAGATTGATACTTCCAACAAGAAGTCATCAAATATTTACCAGCCATTAGTTTACATCATCTTAAAAGCAGCAGATAACAATGCAACAGTTCACTTGGTTGTCTTAATTTTCCCCCTCTTTTTAAATATGGTTTTAGAATGTGGTTGAACACCATTTTAAACAAGTTCTATATTGGATCCATTTCTGTAATAGGAGGTTCGGCAAGTAACAGGTAACTCTCACATGAAGTCTTTGCTACAATAATATTAAAATGATTTTGCAATATTGCAAAATGACCACCATGACATGATGTGTTGAGAGAAAGGTTTAGACAGTCTCATGTACCTCAATGGCACTAAGACGTCACCTAAAATAGTTGTACAGACACATGATATACGATACCCACCCAGTCAAATTGTACTGATACTGGGCTAACCAGACCTAGAACTATCCTCTAAATAATGAGCACATTTTGCAAGTCTTTGGTATGACTAATCTGGGAAATGAATCCACAACCTTCCGCATGCAAAGTGGATGCTCTAACCCTAGACAACCACTGCAGTTTCAATCATATAAAAAAGATATACATATATACATGTATATGCAGGAAGTGTTATTCATATCCTGTTTAATGTTTTCATTCATTGCAAGATTCCGAGATAACCATATAAATAATCATCAAACATGACCTGTTACACAAAGATCTATTCATACTAGGTCAAAATCAAGTTTATTTATTAACCCTGAAAACAGTCAGAATATACATACTTGTATTTTCATTCACAGACTGCTTCTGGGGCATTTATCACCTATTAGCAACACTTTCTGTTTCACTATCAACTCTACATATCATCAGTAAATTCTGATATTCTTACTAGGTTATATGTTATCCTGTTTAACTGGTTGAGCAAGACCTCAGAGAATAGAACAATTGTCCACCAGGCCTCAGTGGTGAGACACAAGTAATCTTAGAATCAATCAGTCATGGAGGATCCCACCCAAAACAAAATTTATTAGTAATCTATTGCATATGGCATAGCTGCTGCTTCTATCTGATGCTTTACAGTCAAAACTTTTACAAGCAATAAAGAATATTTCTCACCATGAGTCGCATCATCAGAAATCCATGAATTAGATGTCGAGTTCCCTTACTATAGTCCATATATTTCACATGAATGATTGTACATGGTGGTACCACATTGATTGTCTCTCATAACTGGTTGTACAGGGTGGATTACAAAGGTTCTTTCAGTAACTAAGTGAATATAACCTAAAAGTGGAAAAGTATAATTATGATAATAATTTTTTTCTAGTTGCACAACTAAAACATTTTTCAATATTTAAACAGATCTTTTTTTGAAAAGTTTTGAACCAAAATAGGGCCATTATAAATTAATTGCTAGATTATCATCCAAATTTTTCTTAAAAACGGAGAGAGCGGGAGTATTTTATTTTTTTTATTTTTATTTTTTAAATTGTTGATGTTTTTTTAATAAAAAAAATATAACAAGAGAAAACAAAGCTTGCCTATGGGATAAAACTCACCAACCACGCAAAGATTGAGATTGGAGGCAAACACCAAAACTTAAACACATCTAAACGCAAAAGTTTAATCTGGGTGTCCACAGACGACACAGACGATGACACTGCAGTCATGGCAACAGATCTCCTTGGACATTCGTCCCTGCGAGCTAAAAAAAAAATTTTTTTTAAATTTTATCTTTTTTATGAAAATAAAAAGGGTTGGGTCGGCATGAAAATTAGGGGGCGGATGGGGATGATAATCTAGCAATTAATTTATTATGGCCTAAAGCTTTTTAAATATTTTTGTAACAACAGTTTTGTTAAACAAATTATGTCTTTGAATGAATGAATGAATGAATAGGGTTTTACGGCGTACCAACACATTATAAGTTATTTGACGCCAACAGGAAAGAAGATTCCAGGTTCACTCTACATGTACAAAAACAACAAATTAACATACAGATTAAAAAAAATACATCAACAAATGAATATGCAGAATGAACCAAGAACCTTGATACCTGCAGAACTGCAGAGTTTCAGCAAATTCTATCGTATTACTCAATTTGTCGCTTCTTACGACATGCATAGGCAACAGTGATCCTATTCATGCCATCACTCATGGCTCCCTGGAACCACACAGGGGTTGATAATTTAACCACAATAGTGAACATGACAAAAAATGAGTATGTCTTTGAAAATTACAACATAATAAGCATATCATATAAAAGGGAAGCAAGGTCACATGATTTTAAAGGTTTTTATTTTATGCTTTTTGATGAATTATAGAGATTTCTCAGTGGATAATTTATTGTAATCCACTGTTTCAAAATAGTGAAATTATGAAAAAAAATGATATTAAGTTTGTCATTGAATATTAATTTAAAAAAAAAGAAGATTTTTTAAAAAAAATCATTATAAAAAAAATTGTACTTAAAAACATTTTTTAATTAGTAACATGTAATAAACAAATTGAGGCCATAACAAACATAAAATTAATTATTTAATGCATAAAATAAAAAGAAAATTTGTTTGTTTTGGTGTAAGATCAAATGATATTTCATCTTGTGATCACCAAACAATGATAGTCTCACTTGTTGCAAGCAGCTCGTGAGAATAAACTTTTAGTGATCACTTGATGAAATATAATTTGATCTTACACCCAAACAAACAAAACAAATGTCCTCTATAAAGATGCAGCAATTTGATAAACACATTATACGTTATAGGACTTTAACAGGAAGGTCGATTCCAGGTTCATCTTTCATGTACAATTATAACAGATAAACATACAAATTGGGGAAAAAAACAACTATCAACATACAAATATGCTGAATGGACCCAATGATTGATACCTGAAAGAAAATGCATAGTTTCCCTGAACTCTAACAAAATACTCAGTTTCCCAGCTCTTGCGATATGCATGAGCCACAATTATTGTAGTAGGTGTTTAGCGTTGTTTTTAATAATTTTTCATTCATATCACGACGGTGTCTATTTGAGACAGTATTCTGAGTGCTTGGATGGTATGAGACCCAACCAGTCATATTATATGACACTGAGCCGACCAGTCGTAGACCTACCCTCTAAATGCTGAGCACCAAGCAAGGAAGCTACTAGTTCCGTTTTTGAAGTCTTTGGTATGACCCGGCTGGTGACCAAACCCACCACCGTCTGCATGCGAGGCGGACACTCTACCATTAGACCACTGCTGTGGTACATGAGCTATGGTGTTCCTACTTTTTAAAATCCCCCATTTACATCCCTGGAAATACACAGTGGTTGGTTATCTAATCACAATAATGGACACAACAGAAAGTGGACAAAATCCCCATTCTGAAGATTCCTATCCCTCTGCACAGATTTATAGCAATACTATTCTTTCTCTCAACAACACACATATTACAACATCAATGAAATATTCTTGCAATCACTCATATGGCAACATGGAACTACACAGCAGTTAGTATTATAACCACAATAATGAACACGACAAAAAAATGAGAAGAAATGAGAAATGGACATGACACACATTCAGAGGATTCCCATCTCTCTGCAAATCACACAGTTTTTAAGATGAAAAATATAACAATATGTCACCAATAAAGCAATATATGATGCTTAAACTAGAACACAAGTTTCTCAAACAAAAGGATCATCACTCACCACTGGCACAGAAAACCATGCCAAATATAGCAATTTATTTAAATGTCAAGGGTCATTACATTTATTATGAAATTAGATCTTATGTGCATGTTCGACTAAAGTGCACACAAATAGTGTAATATCAGATTATATAAGTGCCAAAAGTTCAATATTAATCATTTGGTCAGCAGGAAAACCTGATATTATGGATATAATTATAGCCACTGTGTAAGTTTAGTCAAAATCCAATGAAAAATTCAGGTACTACAGAAAACAAGCCAAACAGCAATTGCTTATTGAGTCAAGGGCCATAACTCTAACATTAATAACCTTGTATGGCCATTTCAATTATTTACAATTATATAACTACTGTGTTTGGTAAACGAAGATCAATGTAATTTCAGCTGCTAGATAAAACATCATGTCGAACATGGCATTTTCCTTGAGTTAAGGGCCATAATTCTAACATTAATAATTTTGATATTGCCATTTTATGACCATGTCTAAAATTTTACAATTATATATCTACAATTTAAGTTTAATGAAAATCCAATCAAAATTGTTGATCCTAGAGAAAACACCACAACAATCAGGCAAGTTTTCATGAATGAGGGGTTTAACTTCAATAATAGAAAATGTGATTTGGCCATTTCAAAATTATATTTATAATTATAATATATAACCACTACCCAAGAGCCATAATTATCCAACATTATGTTTCTATATTAACTACTTTGTAAGTTTGGTTGGGACCCAATGAAAATTGTGGGTGCTAAAGTGCCAATTCAATATTTCACACTTCAACCAAAACTAGTGCTAAAGAACAAAAAGTGCAATGTTCAATATTTCAAAGGTCATTATTAACTCCAACATAAATTATCCATTTATGACCAGTTCAAGATCTTGTACAAAATAATATTATGGTTATATAACCACATAAGTTTGATGAAGATCTAATTAAAAAAACTTTTAAAAATTAATGGACAGAACCAACCAACAATTGACAGACACAGAGTGATCAGAACTAAAATTTTATAAACCCATACACATAGTGAGCATTGAAATAACTTCAAAACCCTAAATCTCAAAGGGACATACAGCAAAAATGAAATAGTGTTACACTTATCCATTCCTTAAAACAATCCTTTTGTTCATTCCTTAAAACAATCCTTACACATTTAAACAAAAAACATTTAAAAATATGATTTCAAAGTATTAATACCCTGAACACCATATTTTAGAAGGTATTAACATTTTTGAACAATTATATACATTTATATAAATTTTGAAAAAAGTGGTCTGGCTTGTTTAAAAAGCAATGCTGAGCTGATGAAAATAATCTATGACATTAAGAGAAATATTAAGTCTACTATTTACTGAAAAATACTTTTTAACATAAAAGAAATAAAGACACTCAAACTGGGGTATTCTAATTTCATTTTGGTATCATTTAGATATATAATATCCAGGAAATTATTTTAGTGAATATTTATTAAAATTGCTGTGTATCCCTTTAAGCTAACACAACTGTTAAAACTTATATAGTAACAATCTTAGCTCATTTGTTCTCATTGAATTTAAACATAACAACACTAGAAATATGTCCATAGGACACAGTTGCCGATGCTATGTTCTAGTTTATTTCACACAAAAACAAATAAGTATAAAAGGGGCAATAACTTCTGTAAAATTTTATCAAAAATTACAAAAATCAAACTTGACCTGAATTTTAATTATGCAGCTTTACATTAATTATTGCTTTCATGCATAGAACCATTCAAAATAAAATGACCTAAAACTATTATTTTACCAAAAAAAATACATATAAAAATGGACCAATTTTAATCAATATTAAAGGAAATATAATCAGGATTTTCATAATTTTAGAATTATCTATAATTTTTTTCCCTATATATCATACCCTTATTCACTCCATGACCCTGTTTTGCCTGAAGGATATATATTAAAACATGTCACATTAATGTATTGAAAAAGGATTTTCTAACTTGGGCAATGCACCTAGTTAAATAGACTAAAGTAGATTTCCCGCTTAATATAACAACATATTTTGTGACATTTTAAATGAGTCACGGGATTTTATTTTTGATTTAATTTGATCTGTTAAAAGGTTTACATGTAGGAAAAATTATTTCACCTTAGAAAAGAATACGAATGATGATATGAAGGTCATCCTGCAATATTTTAAGAAAGAGGATTTCATTTTATATAAACCACTCCAATTTAAATATCAATTTTGTCACATTTGTGGTGAATTTGACATACAAGAAACATTTAAGATATTGTTTATCTATTATAATGAGATGCCTTTTATCTATTTTAAAAATAAAAATAATTTAATTTTTAAGGCATTCAACATGTTTGTTCCTGATATACTCCCTTTAAACTTAACCTGAGTTTTATAATTGTTCCTGATATACTCCCTTTAAACTTAACCTGGGTTTTATAATTGTTCTGCTACAAGAAATATTATTTAAATACATAGACATGTGATATGTGAACATTATTTAACAATACAACAATTGATACAAGATACAAAGTAGCCTATATTATGTCAACAAACTGAGATAAGTAACTTGTGATCACTATCGAACAATACAATCCTTGATAATAGATACGAAGTAACTTGTTTCATATTTACAAACCAAAACAAGTGACTTGTGAATGAATGAAAGAATGAATGCATGTTTTTTTGCATGGAGTTTTACGAGGTACCAATACATTATAGGTTATTCCACGCCAACAGGAAGGAAGATTCCAGGTTTACTCTATATGTATACAAGAGGGCCATTCTGACATGTGACAGAGGAGACAATACCAAAGATGGCAATTTTTGCATGAAATAAAAAATGCAAGTGTAAAAGTGCACACAACATCAAATAACCCATTTTTGATGATTCAAAGGCTATAAACTGTGACAAAAGTTACCCAATTTGACCAGTTCAATAACTTGTCCAAGGTATTATGGTTATACAACTACTACGGACATGAAGTGGAGGCTGAGAGTACTAGAATGCACTATTGTGCACATTTGGTGAGGATCAAATGAAAAATGAGGGTGCTAAAGTGCACAAACTGTCAAATAGTGCATTTTCAATGTTTCAAGGGCCTTAACTCTGACAATGATAATCTGATTTTGACCAGTTCATGAACTTGTCTATGATATTATGGTTATATAACTACTATGCAAGTTTGGTGAGAATCAAATTAAAAATATGGGCACTAGAGTGCACACACATTCAAATAATGCATTTTACAATGTTTCATGGGTCACTCTGACATTAAAAATCCATGTGATCATTTCAAGAATTTGTATTAATATTTTTTTATTTGTAACAAACAGAATCGGTGATTGAATCAAGGTTATCAACATTCGTTCAGGTGTTATTAGTTATCCTAAAACGTTCTTATTCCAATGTATGGCGCCAGGCCCGATTAGCTCAGTCGGTTACGCGTCTGACAATCAATCCAGGGGTCGTGAGTTCGAATCCCCTGCCCGGCAACAGTCTCCGTGATGATTGATATAGACATTGTGTCTCATTATCATTCGTCTCTCACCACTGATTCAAGTGGGAAAGTTATCAGTTACTTGCGGAGATGGGGTGTGCTCGAGTACTGGTTAATCCCAGGAAACAGTGGTTAGGTTAACTGATCGTCTGTTAGCCCTCGATGGCATAAAAATGACGCTAAATATTCAATCAATCAATCAATCAATCATTGTCTGAGATATAATTGTTATATAAGTTTAGTGAATATCCAATGGAAAATGAAGGTGCTAGAGTGCACACAATAAAAAGTTCACAGACGGACGACAGACACCTGGCAATCAGTATAGCTCACCTTGAACTTTACTCAGGTGAACTAAAAAACAACAGATAAAAAGACCATCAACAAATGAATATACAGAATGAACCTAGACCTTTGATACTTGCAGAACTGCAGAGTTTCAGCAAATTCTATTGTATTACTCAAATTTTCGCTTTTTACAACATGCATTAGCCACAGTAATCATATTCTTGCCATCACTCATATGGCTCCCTAGAACAACACAGGGGTTGGCAAATTAACCACAATAATGTACATGATAAAAAATGATAAAATGAACATGACACCAATTAGGAGGATTCCTACCTCTCTGCAGAGTTTGATAGTGATTTTATTCTTAACTGAAACCACACCAGCTGTGACTTTTGAACACTATCGAACAATACAACAGTTTATACAAGATACAAAGTCACTTATTTCTGGTGAATAAACCATGACTTGTGAATATTATTTAAAAATATAACAGTTACTATTTAGCAATACAACAATTGATACCAGATACAAAGTCATTTATTTCTGGTGAACAAACCACGACTTGTGAATATTATTTGAAAATATAACAGTAACTATTTAGCAATACAATAATTGATACCAGATACAAAGTCACTTATTTCTGGTAAACAAACCATGACTTGTGAATATTATTTAAAAATATAACAGTTACTATTTAGCAATACAACAATTGATACAAGATACAAAGTCACTTATTTCTGGTGAATAAACCATGACTTGTGAATATTATTTAAAAATATAACAGTTACTATTTAGCAATACAACAATTGATACCAGATACAAAGTCACTTATTTCTGGTGAACAAACCACGACTTGTGAATATTATTTGAAAATATAACAGTAACTATTTAGCAATACAATAATTGATACCAGATACAAAGTCACTTATTTCTGGTAAACAAACCATGACTTGTGAATATTATTTAAAAATATAACAGTTACTTTTTAGCAATACAACAATTGATACAAGATACAACGTCACTAATTTCTGGTGAAAAAACCATGACTTGTGAATATTATTAAACAATACAACAGTTACTATTTAGCAATTCAACAATTGATACAAGATACAAAGTCTCTTATTTCTGGTGAACAAACCACGACTTGTGAATACTATTTAACAATGTAATGAATGAATGAATAGGGTTTTACGGCATACCAACACATTATAGGTTATTCGACGCCAACAGGAAGGAAGATTCCAAGTTCACTCTACATGTACCAAAACAACAAATTAACACATACATATTAAAAAAATACATCAACAAATGAATATGCAGAATGAACCTAGAACCTTGATACCTGCAGAACTGCAGAGTTTCAGCAAATTCTAACGTATTACTCAATTTGTCGCTTCTTACAACAGGCATAAGCCACAGTGATCCTACTCTTGCCATCACTCATGGCTCCCTGGAACCATACAGGGGTTGATAATTAAACACAATAGTGAACATGACAAAAATGATAAAATGAACATGACACCCATTCAGAGGATTCCTACCCCTCTGCAGAGATGGTGAACAAACCATGACTTGTGAATATTATTTAACAATATAACAGTTACTATTTAGCGCTACAACAGTTGATACAAGATACAAAGTCACTTATTTCTGGTGGACAAACCACGACTTGTGAGTATTATTTAACAATAAAACAGTTACTGTTTAGCAATACAACAGTTGATACAAGATACAAAGAAACATATTATAGGTCAATAGTTTCTGTATATAGCCTTGCATGCAAAACTTTTACCAAGGTGTGACGATGCCGCCGATGCCAGGGCGAGTAGAAAAGCTCTCCCTAACCTTTGAATAATCAAGCTAAAAAGGAAAATTATAGAAAAGGCTCTCGAAATGTCCTATGATATTGTTTGTGAAACACTAAATGAGTTTCCTAACTTCAGTATTAATATTAAAGTTTATAAACTTAGCAACAAGCCCCATAAAGCTTAAAGGTCTCACTACACAGTTGAATTTTGCTCTTTATTCTTTTAAAAAAAAAATGTCTAGAATTTCCACCGTAAAAAAAAAATCAACAGAATTTTTTTATGTAAATTTAATTTTTTATTATACAGAATGAATGTCTGTATCTATCATAAAAATTCACTATATCTGGTATAATGACCAGCTTGATTGTTTTTTTAAAACAGTGCAGTGACACCCTCAAGTTTTTTTAAAAAAGAATTGCTCTAAAATTCATTCATCTGTTAAAAGTAATCAATATAATATGGATGACCGAACGCCACAGAATCCTTGAATCTTTGTCCATAGCTGCAGCCACACATCTTGTTTTTGTCCATAGCTGCAACCACACATTTTTTCTTTGTCCATAGCTGCAACCACACATTTTGTCTTTGTCCATAGCTGCAACGTCTAGCAAGTCCTTTGATACCTTCTTTGTTCCTCTCTAAGTGCCTAGCTTTCTGAACACACAGATCCTAATATGAAAAGAAGGAGAATTATGACAAAGTAAATAAATTGTATTGTTGTATTGCTGTATTGTTGTATTACTGTATTGCTGTATTGTTAAATTGTCCCATAAATAGTGCCCAGAATTATCATTTAGAAGTTCTCCTTCTAGTCAGAGACAGAGTTTATAAAATATTGAATTTATGATACAATTGTCAAATACTTGGCAATAAATGCATGTCAAAGTATTCAAGCTATAGAAGATACCAAATATGATCAAGGAACTATAATAGAATGAACGTTAGCCATTTCAGATTCTTAATCCATTTAAATCCACCACCATGGAGAGATACATGTTAACATTTTTCATGGGAACTTGTATACATTTTGTAGCGACTCTGACAAATGCCTTTGTTGAGACAAAGCTCACCATATTGATTGATTGATTGATTGAATATTTAGCGGCATTTTTATGCCATCGAGGGCTAACAGACAATCAGTTAACCTAACCACTGTTTCCTGGGATCCTGAAACGTTGACTCGAGCACACTCTATCTCCTCAAGTAACTGATAACTTTTCCACTTATATCAGCAGTGAGAGAAAAATTAAAATGAGGCATAATGTCGTATATCAATCATTACGGAGAATGTTGCCGGGCTGGGATTCGAACTCATGATCCCAAGATTGATAGTCCAACACGTTACCGACTGAGCTAATCAGGCCCAACAGCTCACCATGTGCTCAAATTTCTGCCTAAAATCAAAATGTGGTTAATCCACTTGGTAAAGTTGAGTCCCCTAATTACACTCATATCAAGTTTCATAGATGTATGGGTTGTGGTAACCAAGATATAAACATATATGTCAAAAACTTTTTTTTAACACAGGGGCTGGTACAATATCTCTTTTTGCAAAGAAATTCACGATAGAAAATAAATAAACCCCTGTGATGGATCAAACTTGACCCCAGGGTCTGTCTTAACATATCTGAGAGAATGTCATGATTCTCACCAAATTGATATAAAAACTTTAAATAATGAACAAATTCAATGTAATGGAGTCTTTAACAAACAATGCTTTAAATAACTTTTCTAATCTGGAACTCAAAGACTTAAAGTGGTGAGATAGGTATAAATCATACTCAAGCCAGAGTTTCCAAATAACTGAAAACCATAATGTGTACATACCTTCGTCTGTACAAGATAGTCCCTCTGTTGTTGTTATTGTGACAGGAAAGTGGGGTGTTGTTGTATTTGTAACAGGAAGGCGGGGGTAATGTTGTATTTGTAACAGGAAGACAGGGGTGTTGCTGTATTTGTAAAAGGGAGACAGGGGTGTTGTTGTATTGGCGGGGGTGTTGTTGTATTTGTAACAGGAAGGTGGGGGTGTTTTAGTATTTGTAACAGGAAGGTGGGGGTTTGTTGTATTTGTAACAGGAACACAGGAGTGTTAACTGCGCCCATGTCTTGTATCCTCGGTATCACTGTATCTGCCATCATCCAGCACTATAAAAGAAAAGTCAATCAATATTCATAATTCACATCAAATAAAACTTCTGTCACAAATGAAACAAGAAATGACACCAGTAAATGACAAATGTCACAGAGGTTCTTTGATAATGTAAAGATATACATCAGGACTATTCTCAAGGTTTTTACAGTTACTTGCAGGAGAACTATTATGCCTGGTGGACTCTACCACTAAACCACCAATGTGGCACAGTGGTAAATGTAACAGTGATAGTCAGCTGTTTGTGAGAGGTCACAAGTTCAAAACCCTGTATGGTCAATGTCGCCGTAATGATTGAAATACAAATTTGTGTCAGTCACATCTACACTTAATGTTAATTATGTATGAAATATAACAGAAGTAGTTCCCTTCACAAAAACTGCAATATGGTAACAAGGGCAATAACTCTGCTTGTAATTAAGTCAATGTCACTAAATTTGTGTCAGTCTCATCTACACTTAATGTTAATTTTGTATGAAATATTACAGAAGAAATTCCCTCAACAAAAACTGCAATATGGTAACAAGGGTAATAACTCTGCTTGTAATTAAGTCAATGTCACTAAATTTGTGTCAGTCACATCTACACTTAATGTTAATTATGTATGAAATATTACAGAAGTAGTTCCCTCCACAAAAACTGCAATATGGTAATAAGGGCAATAACTCTGCTTGTAATTAAGTCAATGTCACTAAATTTGTGTCAGTCACATCTACACTTAATGTTAATTATGTTACAGAAGTTGTTCCATCCACAAAAACTGCAATATGGTAACAAGGGCAATAACTCTGCTTGTAATTAAGTCAATGTCTCTAAATTTGTGTCAGTCACATCTACACTTAATGTTAATTATGTATGAAATATTACAGAAGAAATTCCCTCCACAAAAACTGCAATATGGTAACAAGGGTAATAACTCTGCTTGTAATTAAGTCAATGTCACTAAATTTGTGTCAGTCACATCTACACTTAATGTTAATTATGTATGAAATATTACAGAAGTAGTTCCCTCCACAAAAACTGAAATATGGTAATAAGGGCAATAACTCTGCTTGTAATTAAGTCAATGTCACTAAATTTGTGTCAGTCACATCTACACTTAATGTTAATTATGTATGAAAATATTACAGAAGAAGTTCCCTCCACAAAAACTGCAATATGGTAACAAGGGTAATAACTCTGCTTGTAATTAAGTCAATGTCACTAAATTTGTGTCAGTCACATCTACACTTAATGTTAATTATGTATGAAATATTACAGAAGTAGTTCCCTCCACAAAAACTGCAATATGGTAATAAGGGCAATAACTCTGCTTGTAATTAAGTCAATGTCACTTAATTTGTGTCAGTCACATCTACACTTAATGTTAATTATGTATGAAATATTACAGAAGAAGTTCCCTCCACGAAAACTGCAATATGGTAACAAGGGTAATAACTCTCCTTGTAATTAAGTCAATGTCACTAAATCTGTGTCAGTCACATCTACACTTAATGTTAATTATGTATGAAATATTACAGAAGTAGTTCCCTCCACAAAAACTGCAATATGGTAACAAGGGCAATAACTCTGCTTGTAATTAAGTCAATGTCACTACATCATTTGTGTCAGTCACATCTACACTTAATGTTAATTATGTATGAAATATTACAGAAGTAGTTCCCTCCACAAAAACTGCAATATGGTAACAAGGGCAATAACTCTGCTTGTAATTAAGTCAATGTCACTAAATCTGTGTCAGTCACATCTACACTTAATGTTAATTATGTATGAAATATTACAGAAGTAGTTCCCTCCACAAAAACTGCAATATGGTAACAAGGGCAATAACTCTGCTTGTAATTAAGTCAGTGTCACTACATTTGTGTCAGTCACATCTACACTTATTGTTAATTATGTATGAAATATTACAGAAGTAGTTCCCTCCACAAAAACTGCAATATGGTAACAAGGGTAATAACTCTGCTTGTAATTAAGTCAGTGCACTAAATTTGTGTCAGTCACATCTACACTTAATGTTAATTATGTATGAAATATTACAGAAGAAGTTCCTTCCACAAAAACTGCAATATGGTAACAAGAGCAATAACTCAGCTTGTAATTAAGTCAGTGTCACTACATTTGTGTCAGTCTCATCTACACTTAATGTTAATTATGTATGAAATATTACAGAAGTAGTTCCTTCCAAACAACTGCAATATAATAACAAGGGCAATAACTCTGCTTGTTATTAAGTCAGTGTCACTACATTTGTGTCAGTCTCATCTACACTTAATGTTAATTATGTATGAAATATTGCAGAAGTAGTTCCTTCCATACAACTGCAATATGGTAACAAGGGCAATTACTCTGCTTGTAATTAAGTCAGTGCCACTACATTTGTGTCAGTCACATCTACACTTAATGTTAATTATGTATGAAATATTACAGAAGTAGTTCCCTCCACAAAAACTGCAATATGGTAACAAGGGCAATAACTCTGCTTGTAATTAAGTCAATGTCACTACATTTGTGTCAGTCACATCTACACTTAATGTTAATTATGTATGAAATATTACAGAAGTAGTTCCTTCACAAAAACTGCAATATGGTAACAAGGGCAATAACTCTGCTTGTAATTAAGTCAGTGTCACTACATTTGTGTCAGTCACATCTACACTTAATGTTAATTATGTATGAAATATTACAGAAGTAGTTCCTTCACAAAAACTGCAATATGGTAACAAGGGCAATAACTCTGCTTGTAATTAAGTCAGTGTCACTACATTTGTGTCAGTCACATCTACACTTTATGTTAAATATGTATGAAATATTACAGAAGTTGTTCCCTCCACAAAAACTGCAATATTGTAACAAGAGCAATAACTCTTCTTGTAATTAAGTCAGTGCCACAACATTTGTGTCAGTCACATCTACACGTAATCATGTACGCAATGTATCAAGTCAATCACCTGAAAACTGTCTAAGTAGATTGCTCCAACAGAAATGCAATATTACAAAGAGCAAGGGCAATAACATGGAATTATGTCAGTATCATAAAATGCCCAACCACTCAATCAAAACTTGATTGTTGATCATGAATGCATAATTTCAAGTCAATTGTGTGAAAACTGGTAGTAGTTTTTTTCTCAACTTGCTACGACCGACCAACACAGTGATTCCTATTTACTCCCTCTCAAATTTTACTTTTGGAAGAGCGGGGTATAATAATAAGCATAAATGAATATCTGAGAGATGAACAAGAAATGTCACTGTTAAGTGTCACATGCCCCCCAAATGGTCTGTGAAAAATAACAATATATGGTATAATAGGTAGCGATGTTTCAGACTAGACATTTCATGGTGGTTTTTTTTTTTACATTAAAGCATGACCTTGACCTTAGTGTAACCTTGACCTTGACATCTGATTTAATGGTCTGGGTATATCAACAGTTAAATGCAGGTGAAACATTATCATGACATGCTGATCACTAATGTCAAGCTATTTTAAAATCCCTAAATGTAAGTTACAGATCAATTGTTGATCAATTGATAAATTGAGCTAAGTGTTTTTGAAATCCATCCGTGTATGATAAAGTTAAAGGACAGACTTGAAATCTCAAACAGATTCAAAGTGTTGTCATACATTCTCAAAGTATGACCTTGACCTTTGAGGTACAGGTCTAGGTCTTACTTATGACACGTCGTCATGTCATCTTGATAAATTGAGCCAAGTTAAAGTTATATTGTCATGTTATATTGATCATTTGTAGCAAGTATTTACAAAATCCATCTATGCATGACAAAGTTACAGGTTAGACAGGAAATCTCACACAGACTCAGTGTTGTCAAACAAACTCAAATTGTGACCTTGACCTTTGATGTACGGGTGTAGGTCTTACTTGCGACACGTCGTCATGTTATGTTGATAATTTGTAATAAGTTTCATTAAAATTCATCTATGCATGACAAAGTTACACGAAATCTCACACAAACTCAAAGTGTTGTCAAACAAACTCAAATTGTGACCTTGACCTCTTAGATATGGGTGTTGGTCTTATTCGTGACACATCGTCATGTTATGTTGATCATTTCTAGCAAGTATCATCAAAAATCATCTATGCATGACAAAGTTACAGGCCGAACACAAAATCTCACACAAACTCGGTGTTGTCAAACAAACTCAAATTGTGACCTTGACCTTTGATGTATGGGTGTGGGTCTTACTTGCGACAAATTATCATGTTATGTTGATCATTTGTTGCAAGTATCAACAGAATCCATCTATGCATGACAAAGTTACAGGCCGGACACGAAATACCGGACGGAAGGGCGGACAGATGCTGCGATTTGTTTATGCCACCCCAAAAAAATTTTGCAGTGCATAAAAATGTACAATCTATTGAGGGTAGTCTGATAAATTATCTATGAATACCTGATTTCATTTATACAAATTTATCTTAGCTAGATCGCAAAGACACCTCACAGCTTATATAAATTTCTCTCCAGTCTGCTTCTTCAGTGGTCAGAACCAGTAGTGTGTGCTGTTTTCAGAGGACATCACATTGAACATTGGATCGAATCAAAACTTCTAGCAATAACAGCTAACATGCTATCTGATACACCAATGTATTGCTGGTTCCAGGTGCAGTTATTTATACAAGACAGAATTCTCTATATATATTGATAAAAAACAAAAAAATATTTTAACAAACCTTTGAAAAAGTCTGTTTTTTTCTTAATAACACTCCAGTACTCAGTGTATCACATAGCACCTGACTTTTTTGTAAATTCCCTTTTTTCCTCCTCCGACAGTATTGAGATGGCTGTAGGCCTAACAACTGTCAGGACATTTGGTTCTGTAGGACCTACAATACAATTACTGTGTTACAAATGTGCTCGCTGCAATATATTCTGGCAGATTGATGACATTTGATTCTAAAGGACCTACAATACAAATACTGTGTTACAAATGTGCTAGCTCAAATATATTCTGGCAGATTGAGGACATCTGATTCTGAAGGACCTACACTACATTTACTGTGTTACAAATGTGCTAGCTCCCATATATATTCTGGCAGATTGAAGACATCTGATTCTAAAGGACCTACAATACAATTACTGTGTTACAAATGTGCTAGCTCAAATATATTCTGGCAGATTGAGGACATCTGATTCTGAAGGACCTACACTACATTTACTGTGTTACAAATGTGCTAGCTCCCATATATATTCTGGCAGATTGAAGACATCTGATTCTGAAGGACCTACAATACAATTACTGTGTTACAAATGTGCTAGCTCCCATATATATTCTGGCAGATTGAAGACATCTGATTCTGAAGGACCTACAATACAATTACTGTGTTACAAATGTGCTAGCTCAAATATATTCTAGCAGATTGAAGACATCTCATTCTGAAGGACCTACAATACAATTACTGTGTTACAAATGTGCTAGCTCAAATATTTTCTGGAAGATTTAGGACATTTGATTCTGAAGGACCTACAATACATTTACTGTGTTACAAATGTGCTAGCTCCCAATATATTCTGGCAGATTGATGACATTTGATTCTAAAGGACCTACACTACATTTACTGTGTTACAAATGTGCTAGCTCCCAATATATTCTGGCAGATTGAGGACATTTGGTTCCGAAGGACCTACAATATATCTAAAGTGTTACAAATGTGCAACTTCCAATATATTCTGGCAGATTGAGGACATTGGGTTATGAAGGACCTACAATATATCTAAAGTGTTACAAATGTGCTACCTCCAATATATTCTGGCAGATTGAGGACATTGGGTTATGAAGGACTACTATTTATTTTCATGAATAAATCTTGTATCTATATTCAGAAATAGGCATTGATGACATAAAACTATATGAATCTATTTTCCAACTTTTGTCAATAAAAGATAAGTATTAACCATCATGTCAGCAACAACAAATTACACCAAAAACATGTCCAAATTAGTCTATTCAGTCATCAGAAATGATTATTTTGTCATTTTCTCTTATATAGATTTAGTAAAGTAGGTCCAACCCCAAAGGCCATACCATGAGACACAGAGACATGTAATTCACAATTTCTATAAAGGACTCATATATGTTCATAATCATGCTCAACATTTGTTTCCCAGTGCTTCCTATATAAAAGAGAAGATTTTAAAGTTATTCATGGATCTGACTATTTTGGCCCCACCCCCAAGGCCCCTTGGAGTGGGGACAATGCAATTCATAATTTTAATTCATCCTAATGTATACAACATTTCATTACGATGGGAGTTTACACTTTTCGAGAAGAAATCGAAAATATCAATTGTTTACGCAAAAGGACCCTTGAGACAAAGTCTCAGGTGACCTAATACATCTATTATATTAAAATTACCTGTGACTTCATATTTTTGTAGGTTCTGGAATCTACATTTTGGTGACCGTGGATGGATGATCAAGACAGGTCAGCAAAAAAGATCACATGGCACTGACTCCATTACACGAGATGGCTCTATTTGTTCCTGTCTATAGCAATTGGTTGTGATTGTTTACAACTCTCCATCAGGAATCTGTCCTATAAATAAAAAGAACAAAAAATACTTACAGTAATGTAACATAAGGATGTAAAGTCGCAACAACTTGAACAATCTTGGTAGATGGCTTCCAAATTATACGAAATCTAGTCAGCTGTTTCAGATGAGAATATTTTTTAAGTTTTTACTATAGCAATATAGGAAAAACCAGTCCTGGCCACTGGCATTCATGTTTTTATGAATCATGATGGCTTGAACAGTTTTGTTCCTATGAAATTACTTCGAAATTTAACAATTCTGGTAGGGGACCATACAAGGATCATTCCTGTGGTGTTCGATTCAAATCTATGTGCATATTTAGAGGAGATGTCGTTTGAAGCAATTCTTTACGGACGGACGGACAGACGGATGGACGAAGAATTATTTTGAACCTTCGACTCAGATGAGCTAACAAGTCTCATTAATTTATTACCCACAAGAGATTTTCATCACTGAAAATATATGCATTAATGTAACATAAAATGTGTAGTTATTCAGTTTTCCCATTGGAAAATGAAGAAAGCTGAAAAAACAAATGAAATCGAAACCTCCAGTCAGTATGTAAAAATATTTAGAGAAATAAATAGGTTTGGTTGCAAATGACATTACCTTTGACTTCATATTTCCATTTATTCTGGACTCTTCATATGGTGACCGTGGAAGAACTATCAAGACAGGTCAGAAAGAAATATATTGATGGCCTGGACATTACGCAAGATGGTTCTATTTGTCCCTGTCTGCAGCAATTGGAAGTCATTAACTATCCACCATGAATCTGACCTATAAATAAGAACAAGTTTCATTCCTTTATTTCCCGCAAGACATTTTCATCAAATAAAAATATTTATAAATGATGAAATCAACCCTTTCCCCATTCATGACTCGTCGGTAGCCATATGATAAACTAAGCAAATTTTTTTGTAAATTTTCGAATAAATTGGTTTTATATTCAATGCGCAATGCATGGATTTATACAGGTATATTATGATCTGTGTGCTGGAACTTGGAAGTTGACTTCTGACATTATCGTTTTCCTGGTATTATTATGTTATAACTGTTTTACACAGATGCAAAAACATATTTTGAAAAATGAACTGAAAGTGAACCAAATGCTTAAATCTTTAACCTGTTTTTTTTCTCTCAAATGGGGTTCGAATGTGGCTTCATAAAACTTTCTGATATAATGTTTTTATGCGATATCATTATGTAATACGCGTATCGCATGGGTGCAAAAAATTACTAGGTGCCCTGGAAGAACTTTTGGAAAATTTCAATCTCAAATGAAGTCCAATTAAACTTACAAAAAAAATCTGAAATTATGATTTATGTTTATATTATATACAGGACTCAAACTGGGTCTGAATTTAGGGAGAAGTGATTTCTCCTTCATCTAAAAAAAGGGAAAAGTGGAGAAAAAATAGGGAGAAGTCGTAAATTTTGTCTCGCGGTTATACGCGTGAAAACTAAGTTTCATTAAAATTAATGCTATGTCATTATGAGTGTTTTTGTTTTATATTGTTTTTATAATGCTTTATATTGTTCCTGATTTATATCGAATGTGTTGGTTGACTGCCTTGTTTTTTATCTGATCTTGTAATTAAGGAACTAGTTATTGTGTGATATATTCTTAACCATTTGTTCCATAAGCATTTTTTGGACTCTTCCAAATTGAAAGCATTAATACACCACTTATCAGCAATGGGTGAAATATGTTTATATTTACTGAGTGAGTGGAAAACAGTGCAGGAAGTGTTCAGATTGCTCGTTACAAGCAATCTGAACTCTTCCTGCACTGTTTACAAAGGCCTTCTGCGATTGGTGCGGGAAAACGCTTATCTATGGGGCAAAGGGTTAAAAACAGGGAGTTTAACTTTCTGAATAAAGATACAGAAAAATGCACTTACAATCTGCTTTTTCATGTTAGGAGTATTCTTCATGCCACTCATTGTTGTTTTTTTTGCAAAGCATGGAACACTAGTACCTGGGAAAGCAGAAGATATATATGCTATTTATCTTATAACTTTTTCTAAGGAGTAATCAAAAACATATTTCTCTGTTCACATATCATTTTTATTTTTTATCAAATAAACACTTTTTTATTTAAATGCAAAACAAAATCATAAGTTTATGAAACATACATTAAACACACATTTTTTAAATTTCAGATGCTGGGTTAAGATTCTATCCCCAATGCAGTCTACACACTGCTTAAACTAACTGTTTCTTATTTGACCGTCTTAATTCTCATGATAGTTCAATGTTTATAAATAATTTATACTATCTGTTGTTTCTATACATCACTCACGGACACCGAATTAACAGACGTTTTAATCGATTCAATTCAATTTGTTTATTTCGACTCAAAACATATTTATAGACAACAGTTAGCGGCAACATAATTATCAATACTTCTTTAATCATCGATAATTTCTAAAAATCAAATGTGCTAATTATTCAGTTTGAACGTATAATTCGTAATTGAATTACACTCTTGTCAATCAACTATGCATCTCGCAAACACAAAGGATGATTATGTCATACGTGGAAAGTTACTTTATTCATGGAAAACTTTTATTGACAATAGAAAAAAATTGGTTTCAATTAGACGCTAGATGTTTTAACTGTATACAAGGGAAACATTGATCTTGGTCAGCCAAACGATTGCGTTGCCTAGCAACTTATATGATAATATGAAGTTAGTTGGCATGGGGTGTTAACATATATGCTGAAAATTGCCTGGGGATATTTGGATCAGATTGCAATTTGCATTCCCACATGGGGCGACACTTATCCACGGATTAGATTATATACCAAATATTGGTTATAACTGTAATTTGCACTTCACTGGCATCCAGAAAAAAGTGATGTTGTTAATTTTAAGGCAACTTAAAACTTCACCGCGACCATAAAAAAAAGCAAAGAAAAAAGGGACTTTGTTGCCCACGTCCTCTAGTTTAAGCCCTGTATAATAATTTCATAAACTGGTCATTTGGCCTGTTGAATTTGACATAAAGTTTCTGACCAGGTTAGGACCGGATGATAACAACTGAAGGTGCTACACTGTTTACTATAAAGTTAACAAATGGACTAAAGACGGACAACAGATGACAGACAAATTACCATGACATAAGTCCTTCTAAAGCTTATTTTGTCATGAAAAGGGGTCATCACATACAAATATTGACAGATAAAAATTTGAATTAACTTATTTGAAAACAGTTAAAATAAATAATAATTCACTTAAAAACAATAATGATATAAAATGATATTTTTTCAATCAACAGGTGTTGTAAGTTTGTTCCCTCGCCTGACCACCCTCTGTGATGATTGGACATGAACTTTGTCCAAGCCAGGAGACTCCCACCTCTGAATATTTTGGGAAGTAGTCAGTGACTTGCAGAGATATGACATGTCTAGTACTGATTAACTAACTAGCAGATGATAAGCCAGTTGTACTGGTCAACTGTCTAGTGGATTGAAGGAACAATGATTATGTCTAAGAACATATAGAAAAAGGAAAGTATTGTGCGAAAGGTCGCGTTAGATCCTGGGTTCAATTCCCGATCGGTTCATACCAAAGAATTAAAAAATGGTACTAGAATAGTTCCAGGTCTGGTCTGCCTTGTGTAAGTATTTGACTGGGTGGGGTATCATACCATGTGTCTTTGGCATGATACTCAAGTGTGGCAGTGCTCCATGCCTTTCCCCAGGCGCTGGGATAAAAATGAGGCATGTGGGTGATTTATTTTCGTTTTTGAACTTAAAATTGAGTTAATTAAAGTGTACATGGGACTAAATATTGAACTAAAATAAAACGAAACATGCATTATAATTGACTGTTTTTGGCCATTTTTCAACTTTACATGGTGCCATTTTAAAGTGTTTATAAAATAAATATTTCTGCTAAACATGCCCCCCCCTCCCCCCTCAAAATGGTCTGTGAAAATAATGATATATTTTATAATAGGTAGCGACTTATGTTGTATCCATAAATATCACGAGTAATGGACTGACGTTTCAGACTAGACACGCAATTTCATGTTTTTTATATTAAAGCGTAACCTTGTCATTTGTGTAACCTTGACATCTGATGTAAAGCTCTGGGTATTTCTACAGGCAAATGCAGGTGAACATCATCATGTTGATCACCTGTGTCAAGCTATTTTAAAATCCCTCCATGTAAGACAAAGTTACAGATCAGACAATATCAAACAAACTGAAAGTGTGACCTTGACCTTTGAGGTAAGGTTGTGGGTCTTAGACGTGACATGTCGTCATGTCATGTTTATAAATTAAGCAAAGTGTTTTTGAAATCCATACAAGTATGATAAACATAAATTACTCATCTATTCTGTACAGAACAGGTTCCTCTGTGGCCAAGTGATTGGAGGTGCTGTCTCAAGATCACTTTTCTCTCACCAATGTTGTAGATTTGAGTCTCGTTCGCTCCAAAAACTTTATGTGAGAAAATTTGTTTGTTACCTGCGGAAGGACAATGTTTTTACTCAGTTTCATTCTGAGATTTTCTTCCACTAATAAAACTGGATATGTCATATATTACATGAAACAAGTTGAAAACCACCGTCTTCCAGCTAGTAGGCACATATATAGAGATGTCAATCTCAGCTTGTCTAAGGCTTCAAGGGACGGGGTCTGACCCCCGGCCAAAGGGCGATCGCACATCGCGATCCCCAAATCCGGGCCTACAGCTTAAAAAAGGTCAGCTACGCCCCTAGTTTCTCCCATAATGACAATCTGCACACGAAACTAAGCACTACCATTGAAAACACATGACGCATGAATTCAGTTCATCACTGACTGTAATTTAAAGATAATATCAATTGAGATTATACGCATAACTTTATAACCAGATAAAGTGTATACTTACTTAACATATATATTTCAGTCAGCCATGTTAATTAAACTACAATCCGTAATAAACAAGTGAACTCCGCCATTTTATTCCGTGCGTTTCTGTCTTCATCCGGGCATTTTGTCTGTCGTGGTTTCATTATCCCAAATCAAATTCAATGGGCCAAATTACCGGACTATCAGATCATCCAGATAAATTGTTATTTTGATTTTCCTAGGCAAGAGCACGGACGTATAAACAATGTAATCAAATTTTAACCGGCAAGTCATGTAGGATCAGGGATTGGTTTAATAAATGCTGCAAAAATTATGCTTTATTGATGTTAAATATATTCACTATTCGGTTCCCAGTAAAAGTAATTTCAAAGAGAGTTCAGCACATGTACATATAGAACCAGTGGTATTATACTCAATACCCAGTAAAATACAGGGAGTTCAACATATGTGCATATAGACCAAGAGGTCCCATATTAAATTCCCAGTTAAAGCAACACATCCACGTTTAAACTTTTTAAAAAAAAAAATTTCAGTTGAGTTGTGAGCACATTTCCCATACATAAATATATGGTCAGTGAGCTGTAAATGTGCTAACAAACACTATCCAGAACGCTTTAGAATTATAAAAAAAGATGTTCAAATTATAAAGCGTGACAAACGCTTTATAAATTATTTTTAAATTGCCGAGGATTCCAACTTTGCTTCAAATTGAATTATGCGAGTCGTATTAAAAAACTTCACGTTTTAGTGCGTAGTGTACTTTACCTGCTTTGAAAGTCATTTTTTCTGACTCGGGTGAGTTACACGCTTGTTTTATAAAGTGTTAGTCACGCATTATAATTTTGGCATCATTCTGTTCGGGATTGTGTTTATATGCTCATATACAGCTAATTGATCATATGTTTGTATGGGAAATGTGCTCATAACTCAATTTTTTTTTTTTTTAAAGTTCAAACGTGGATGTGTTGCTTTAAGCCGTAACATTATCATGAGAGAGTTCAGCACATGTACATAATTTTAGACTCAGTGGATCCATATATTCAATTCCGAGTAGAGTTATTTTATAGAGAGTTCAGCACATGTACATAATCATAGACTCGGTGGATCCATATATTCAATTCCGAGTAAAGTTATTTTATATACACAATAAAGTCATTTTTTATGTGTATTTATAAGTATTTATGTATATTTATTGCTGTTTGTAAATTAACCGTTCAGCTGTTCATTTTTTTGTCTTTTCTTCCCTTCCATCGATATCTTCTTTGGCAGGGCTTTTGTCGTGGTAAATTTTCCGTTATCCATCCGTTAACCTTTTTCTTGTAGAAGCTATAGCATCTCCCACATTTTTCAAAGAATCTTATCTAAACTCGCACAGCATTCGTATAACCACAAACTCTTGAAGTTCTTGAACCAGCGTGATTGAACCACAAATGCTTCCTGCCACAGGGTTTACAAGCACATTATTAAGGAAACTTAAAAAACACCTTTTCTCTGAAAGTTCAAGACATTAACCATAGATATTTAAAAAAGGAAAAGAAGACAGTAAATGGATTTGGCTTATTATGATGATGTGTAAATAATAATAGAGACGATTATAGTAGACGTTTTACTTAAGGAAACACTATTTGGTACTTTCAGGGAACTATGTTTAAAACTTTTGGAGATCTAGGGAACAGTGGAAATACTTTTAGAGATCTGTGGAACATGGACAAAATACTTTTGGGGAACTTTGGCAAATACTTTTGGAGATCTGGGGAACAAAAGGCATTACTTTAAGAGATCCAGAGAAGAGGGACCCCCCCTGGTAGGGCCTCATTAATGATAATTAATACGGTAAGGAATGAAATATATATATATATATATTTTTTTAATATTTATTAAACACACGTTATTTAGGGTAAATATAATCTAGTGTAAACGTAATTTAGAGAATACATACTTTAGGGTACACGTAATTTATTCTATCATATAATTTACGGTTCAGAAGTGTAATAAACCCATGACATATTATTGATATTAACCTAGTGTGATATCACTTCCGATTCATCGTTCGGTGTTTTCCGTATAACTCGACTCTCGTACGTAAATTGCCGAAGTACTTTCAGATTTGCCCGAATATATAAATGCCGTCGATTTCGTTATTTTATGACGTTACGTCATACGATGACTCACGGAAACAAATATGCCAGATTTGTTTTCTCGTACGTCTTCGAGAAGATCTGTTAAATAAATGGTAAATGTAATTTTTTCCGAGTTATGTGATAAAACGAATCTTACATTCATCAATTATTCTTGAATTTATCAAACTCATAGGGAAAATGATAAAATAGTCGACAGAGCATTGCATATACTTATATATTTTCCAACTCGTTTGATAAATTGAATAATAAATACGCACTCATGTAAGATCCTCAATATAGATGTAACTTAGGGTAAACATGAATCAGGATAGACGTAATTTTGTGTAGACGTTATTTGCGGCAGACGTTATTTAGTGTAGACGTTATTTGCGGCAGACGTTATTTAGTGTAGACGTTATTTACGGCAGACGTAATTTAGTGTAGACGTTATTTACGGCAGACGTAATTTTGTGTAGACGTTATTTGCGGCAGACGTAATTTAGTGTAGACGTTATTTGCGGCAGACGTAATTTTGTGTAGACGTTATTTGCGGCAGACGTAATTTAGTGTAGACGTTATTTGCGGCAGACGTAATTTAGTGTAGACGTTATTTATGGCAGACGTTATTTAGGGTAGACATAATTTAATGTAGACGTAATTTAGGGGATGTATTAGGGTAGACATAATTTCGTATAGACGTAATTTAGTGTAGACGTTATTTACGGCAGACGTCATTTAGTGTAGGCGTTATTTATGACAGACGTAATTTAGGGTAGACATAATTTAATGTAGACGTAATTTAGGGGATGTATTAGGGTAGACATAATTTCGTATAGACGTAATTTAGGGAAGACGTAATTTGGGGTAGACATAATTTAGTGAAGACGTAATTTGGGGTAGACATAATTTAGGGTAGACATAATTAAATGTAGACGTAATTTAGGGGACGTATAAGGGTAGACATAATTTAGTGTAGACGTAATTTAGGATAGACGTTATTTACGGTAGACATAATTTAGTGTAGACGTAACTTAGGGGACGTATAAGGGTAGACATAATTTAGTGTAGACGTAACTTAGGGGACGTAAAAGGGTAGACATAATTTAGTGTAGACGTAACATAGGGGACGTATAAGGGTAGACATAATTTAGTGTAGACGTAATTTAGGATAGACGTTATTTACGGTAGACATAATTTAGTGTAGACGTAACTTAGGGGACGTATAAGGGTAGACATAATTTAGTGTAGACGTAACTTAGGGGACGTAAAAGGGTAGACATAATTTAGTGTAGACGTAACTGAGGATAGACGTTATTACGGTAGACATAATTTAGGGTAGACGTAATTTAGCTTGAGGAAAAGCAAACAATGCTCGACTGTTACATATCGGGTACTGCATGCAATAAGTATGAAATGTGTAGAACAAGCAGAGTTTATCTTTTTAATAATGTTATATTTTTAAACATTTCTGCAAAGTAATCCAGATGCATGTCATCATTAAAGTCTTTCTGTGATACATAATGTCAATGCAAATTTGATATATTGTGTGATGAATGATAGGAAAATTAACTCTTATATGTACTACAACAGTTACTAGTCAGAGTTGTCTTTCTTTGTTATTTTTGTACCTAATTAAATTATAGACTTTCCCTGATGCACTATGTCTATATAGGGCCACTGCAGCCAATATTTCGAGACCTTGACATTTATATCAGGAAACCACTATAAATGTCTTAAAAAAAAAAATATTTTTAAAATGGATACAAAGCGTCTCAGTATCATTAATAATTGATCGAATATTTAGTGTCATTTTATGCCACCGAGGGCTAACAGACAATCAATTAACCTAACCACTGTTTCCTGGGATCCTGGATGGTTAACCAGTACTCGAACACATCCCATCGCCGCAAGTAACTGATAACATTCCCATTTGAATAATCGATGAGAGACGAATGATAATGAGACGAAATGTCGTATATCAACCATCGCAGATATTGTGGTCGGCCAGGGATTCGAACTCACGAGCTCCGGATTGAAAGCCAGACACGCTAACGACTAAGCTAATCGGGCCTGGTCTATCATAAATAAATGATTTGGTATATCAAATCCATCAAAACGTGACAAGAACAATATTTGAATCGGAGTGGTAATTTTGAAACAAAATTCTAATAATAGACAACACTTAGATACTGCTTGACTACTTTCACAACGTCATTCGGACTATTTCTTAGATGAAACAAATTCTACAATTTGTCACACAGTACGACATATCAAACTGAAATCAAAATAAAAGCACACAAAGCATTTGATACGTCAAATAATATGTTGCACTTTTAAACGGGAAATCCATTTCAGTCTAACTTGGACGCGTAGTTATGTAGTCTATATAAAACTTCTAACTTTCGGCAACGCAATCTCTTCTTTATGTGTCGAGATGGTTGGGTGGCCCACGGCGCCGATATTTGCCAGTTTAGATATAGGCGTTTAGTTTAAATTTATTTATTTTACTTCGATTTTGAAACAAGTTCTTACCACTTAGACAAATCACGCTCGAAGTCTTCCTGGGTAGAACCCGTACTAAGCACATGCAGAAAGTGTCTTGCTTAAGGACACCGCATACAGCCGTGTCGGAGGATCGAACCCGTGACCCTCCCGCCGATCATTGGTTCGGTGCTCTACCATAAAACCACGCGCTCCACAGCGCTCACATATTTATTTAAATATAGGCTAGCGATTATTTTGTACTCTAAAGTATTCAGAAAGAAGATGGGACTCAAACGTGTATATCCAGACAGTCAGAAATCATTTGCGACTTTGTGAAATATGTGCTTATCATCCGATTAACAGTACACAAGTATATTATGAATACAATACTGTCTGGTAATACGTTGTACTACTTACGATACACATATATTTTTGTAACACATGTTCATTCTGTTTTGAGTAACTCTGTTTTAAGTAATTCTGTTTTGAGTAATTCTATTTTGAGTAATTCTGTTCTGAGTAATTCTGTTTTGAGTAATAAATGTGAGTCAAGATCTCTCTCTCTCTCTCTCTCTCTTCTCTCTCTCTTCTCTCTCTCTCTCTCTCTCTCTCTTCTGTCTCCAGCTTCTATTGGCAAGATTTTCCTGATATCGTCTCTTGGTACTCTTACGACTACGACTGGTATTTAGCCCTTATACAAATCGTGGACTGCCTTTATCCTTTCACAGCTTTAAAAATACTTGTAGTTTTTTGTCTTGGGCAGCAACAGCACACTAGTCTTTAACAAACAGTTCTTATTGGGGACATAGTTAGCTGTCACTTGAAGTCAGCTGAAAATCATTTGATGTCGATTATTTGCAACTTTAAGCAACTGTCCGTTTATTTTTTAAAATTTTATAAGTTACCTTGAAACCTCATATTTATCAATGGCAATGATCATGGAAAAGATATCTTTAACGTTTTCGTTTTGATGCTATTTAGTTTCACTGAAATTTTCAATAAATAACCCAAGTTCAGTTAAACTATTGTGAGTAATTATTAATAATGGTCAAAGGGAAACAACTCTAGTGCAGTTGAAATAGTGTGACTAACAATGCATAAAGGTCAAAGGGAAATAACTCTAGATGGTTGAAATATTGTGAAATAATCAATAATGATCAAAGGGAGGCAACTCAAGTTCATTTGAACTATTGCGATTTATTAATAATGGTCAAAGGGAAACAACTCTTGTTCAGTTGAAATATTGTGACTAACAATGCATAATGGTCAAAGGGAAATAACTCTAGTACGGTTTGAATATTGTAAAATAATCAATTACGATCAAAGGGAGGCAACTCAAGTTCTTTTGAACTATTGCGACTTATAGATTATAATGGTCGAAGGGAAACAACTCTAGTTCAAATGAAATATTGTGATAAACAATGCATAATGGTCAAAGGTAAATAACTCTAGTTCAGTTGAAATATTGTGATTTACAATGCATAACGGTCAAAGGGAGGCAACTCAAGTTCAGTTAAACTAGTGTGACCTATTATAAATAATGGTCAAAGGTAAACAACTCTAGTTCAGTTGACAAATTGTGACTAACAATTCATAATGGTCAAAGGGAAATAACTAGTTCAGTTACAATGCATAATGGTCAAAGGGAAACAAATCTAGACGTTTGAAATGTTTTGAAATAATCAATACTGATCAAAGGGAGGCAACTCAAGTTCAGTTGAACTTTTGTGACTTATAATTAATAATGGTCAAAGGGAAACAACTCTAGACGTTTGAAATATTTTGAAATAATCAATACTGATCAAAGGGAGGCAACTGAAGTTCACTTGAAATATTGTGACTTATAACTGATTGTAATTGATTATTTCACAATATTTCAACTGCGCAAGTTGTTTCCCTTTGAACATTATGCATTGTAAATCACACTATTTCAACTGAATTAGAGTTGTTTCCCTTTGACCATTATTAATTATAAGTCACACTAGTTCAAACAAACTTGATTTGCCTCCCTTTGATCGTCAGTAATTATTTCACAACATTTCAACCATCTAGAGTTATTTCCCTTAGGCCATTATGCATTGTAAGTCACAATATTTGAACTGAACTAGAGATGTTATCCCATTGCAAAAGACTTGTCTAATCTAAATTATCTATAGAAATTAGTCTATCCTAGAACTTGATACCTCCCGAATCCATCCATCCATCCATCCATCCATCCATCCATCCATCCATCCATCCATCGTTTACAATGACTCGACGTGCATAAAACTCGTTTTCCTTTTACTCCTTTCGCCGAATCCAGAGTGACACTAAACATCTCAAGCTGAGATTTTCCTCAGTTGAAAAATGAAGGATTGAAATCAGAACACATTTTTATTCAACGAATAAGGTTCACCTGCAAAACGATCAATATAAATGAAGTTACAGCATTTCAAAACTTTGAGTTGAGGAAAATCTTGAGATGTTTGGTAAAACTGGGACCTGTTTCAATTGTTTAATTCAGATTCCTATTTCCGCTCATAATTTGAAAATAAAATCAAGAAGATATGCTAGTCAGAGACAAGAAAGACACTGAGACAGACTTTCTACAGATTGTCATGAAAATGTTAAAGAAGATGAATTCCATTTTATCATTGAATGTAAAGCTTTTAAGTACTATAAGAGAGAAATATATTTAAAAAAAAACCAGCAGTAGCATGTTTAATTTTATAAAGTTAAAGTTAAAATCATCAAAAAAAAAGGAATATGTTAAATCTTTGTAAAATCATCGCAGCGGCATCTAGATAAGAAATGCAATACCGCGGAATATTGCACTTTTTCATCCTCAAACTAAAGGTAAATATTTAAGTATTTAAATATGTTTTTGCTTAAATTTATATATGTGACTTTTAAATAATAATCCTTACTTGACATAACATAAGACAACGATGTAAAGATTAAATTGTTTGAAACAACTATCAAATGCATTTGTACGAGGTATGTCCCAAAAGTAATATGACGACCCTGTCATTTTTGTATTTAGTGCGTTACATGCAAACCAGTGGTATCAATGGATAGATCGACACATCTTCTATTGTTATAAAACATCAAATCAACCTTTAGTCATTATTAAGTTCATGCAAAAGGCACCATAGTAACGCGAGTTAAGAAGTACGGGGGACTTTGAAATTAGACGCCATTTAAAAAAACAACAATGCCTTGGAAAGCTGACAAGTTCCTCAATATTGTGTCAAATGTTATAAAAATACCAGTGGGCATAATTTCAGATCATTACTTTTGGGACATACCTCGTATATGTATGTATTTTGTAATTGTATCTGATGAGAAACTGTATACAGTTTAAGTCAATAAAATTATGTTCTGCTCTGTTCTGTTCTGTTCTGTCCCTGTTCATCCGCAAACAATAGTGAAGTCCTAAAAGCTTTTACCCTCATTACTAGTAATTACTCAGTTTATAGCTGTTGCTAATGAGAGTTATGAACGCGTCCATTATGTGCACAGTAATCTAATACAGGCTTGATATGAATTATGCTAATTGCCATCATTGTCTTGGATTCATTACACGTGCATTTGCAGGCGCTCCGATGATTATACCCGTGTCAACACCGAAATTTCGGCAATAGTCGGTCGCTGAATTAGACATGATTAGTCGCTAACCGAAGTTGACATTTGTTGTGATTAAATGGAAAATCCGCTGCCAGAAAATGTTGGGAATGTAGATGCCTGCTGCGTTAATAAGATATCGCATATTGCAATGTGTAAGCCCACCATTGATTTTTATTCTTTATACTCTATAGTAAATAAAAAAGGTCTGATGCTTGTCCTGCATAGAAGGACCAAAATGAAACAGTTCAATTTCTGTCAACTTCCGCTGATAAGAAAAAAAGGGGTCGTGTAGCATATAAAAAAGTGTTGTTTTTATCTTGTTCAGTGTGTGCACTGTTGACAAAGTAAGATTTGACTTCAGAAACAATGTTAACATATCCCGATTTCGAAGCATCAACTGTTCTAAATTCATAATTCAGACATAACAATGCTTTCAACATGATAAAAATACATCAGTTATGCCATTCAAATAAAAAAAAAGAGAGCATTAACATGAGGAAAATGCATTTTAGAAAAGAAGAAACAATGACTATCCCACGGAAGTATTTCCTGTTTCCGAAAGTGGTGCCTTAAGTAGGAGAGCCAGGCTAATGTGTAAAAACAATACGTGGTATATACGATACGGGTATTGTGTCTATCTGTCACATTCAGGGATACAAGTAAATGAGAACAAACACATTATAGCGTTGAGATTAGGCTCCTGTACCACCAACATTATACTTAAAAAAATTAATTAAATATTTGACTTGTTATTTATCTTTTATACAATCAATATCAATGAAACAATATGCAAATTTATTGGAACCAGTCTAAAATAATGACCATATGGCTGTTTTTCTTTAGTCTATCCCAGAACCTGGTATCTCCCGAATTAGGTCTATTAACCACCAATGGAAAAGTAGAGATTTCTATGCCTGTCCCACAATTCATAGCATTTGATGCTTACTAGATTATGACGTCATTCAAACATTCCCTAAAGCAACTGACCAATCAACGTGCTCGTAACAATTGCTAGTTAACGGACCCAATTGGGCGAGCTGGTTTTTTTTTCTATTAACCAACTTTTCTTCTATCTAAGTTTTAAGTATATGTTGGTTAAACAGGAGCCTGATCTAATACAATACACCATTATCCATTATCATTCATTAACGTGCTCAGAATGATAATTGTAAGTTAATTTATTAATATAACAGACGGAATAACTGGTCATAATCTTCTATTTGTAGGTACATGTGCCTCAAGCCGTCCCGGTAATCGGAACGGTAGTGCAGTGGATATAGTGTTGGTGGCCCGTTATGTTAGAGGTTGCGGGTTCAATCATCAGCTCGACCCGATGACCTCTAAAAATAGTTTTGATTTACCCAAAAAGCAGACTCGAGAGCGGCTCATAAAAAAGCTTTGATATTTATACGCAATCCATTGGAGTTATTGACATGGTGGGTCACATGATGTCTGGTACCGCGTCAAGCTGCGGACACATGGCACTGTACCCCACCCAGTCACATTTATAGTCACAGACAGTCACTGGAGCGAACTTTATGAAAAGGACGTGTACGCCCGTGTCATACATGTGCCACATTGTGTTGAAAAGAGATAAATTAATTAATTAATTATATCTAAATAATTGATTGCATCTGCCGCCATCCAACATGGTAAACACCGTGAACAGTCAGCACGGAAATCTCATTATACGGAGACCAAAGAAACCGCGTATGGATATCTAACACCCTGTAAACCGAGAATACAAATATCATGTGACCACAGTACCATGGGAGTGATGGCGGAAAATCAATTTAATTATAGGGAACCATGAAATCAGGGAAGATTTAGATCGTGTTTTGTTAGAAGGAATAGAATACATATCCGATGTCAGGATATTAGAAGTGTCACTTAATTAAGAGAAACATTAACTATAGTTTTGCTAAAGAAACAGGAGGAATATACGTTGGAAAATATTAGACTAATTCTTGTCTATGGTGGTACAAAGAAGGTTATAAAGAAGTGTTTAACCATTTTGTGTGCCGACGTAAATGTGACGCATGTAGTTGGATTAAATATTTGGTATCACGGAAGCACAGGCTTGATAATTCTTATTTTAAGTCTAACACTACCAAACGTCGAAGTCGATTGCCATCTGGCGTGTGTTATTTGTGTAACCAGTTACAATCTTGTGTGCATTTTGTGTTTATTTACAAGTGGAACCATCGTGAAAAGTGTGCGTAGTTTCCAAGTATAGCAGAAATTAAGAAACTAGTTAGTTTAAAATGCTGTTACTTCTCTTTTATACGTAGTGTTGTAGGATAAACCAGCTTGAATAAAATGTGACAAGTAAAGTTGGAACCAGCGTGAACTATAATAACTATCTAATGCATGTAGTTCACAAATATATTAAACTCAATGTACGTAGTTAAATTATACATAACAGGAACCAGTCACTATATAATGTGCGTAGTTAACGAGTATAACAGGAACCAGTAACTGTCTAATGTGCGTAGTAAACGAGTATAGCAGGAATCAGTCACTATCTGATGTGCGTAGTTAACGATTATAACAGGAACCAGTGACTATCTAATGTGCGTAGTTAACGAGTATAACAGGTACCATACACACGGGTATAACAGGAACCGGCCACTATCTTATATGCGTAGTTAACGAGTATAACATGAACCAGTCACTATCTAATGTGCGTAGTTAACGAGTATAACATGTACCAGCCACTATCTTATGTGCCAAGTTAACGAGTATAACGGGTACCAGCCACTTTATAATGTGCGTAGTTAACGAGTATAACAGGTTCCAGACACACGAGTATAACAGGTACCAGTCACTATCTAATGTGTGTAGTTAACGAGTATAACGGGAACCAGTCACTATCTAATGCGCGTAATGAACGAGTATAACGGGTACCAGTCACTATCTAATGCGCGTAGTTAACGAGTATAACGGGTACCAGTCACTTTCTAGTGTGTGTAGTTAACGAGTATAACGGGTACCAGTCACTATATAATGCGCTTAGTTAACGAGTATAACAGGTATAAGACACTATCTAATGTGCGTAGTTAACGAGTATAACGGGTACCAGTCACTATCTAATGTGCGTAGTTAACGAGTATAACGGGAACCAGTCACTATTTTATGTGCGTAGTTAATGAGTATAACGGGTACCCGTCACGATCTTATGTGCGTAGTTAATGAGTATAACGGGTACCAGTCAGTATCTAATGTGTGTAGTTAACGAGTATAACAGGTACCAGTCTAATGTGCGTGCTTAACGATTATAACAGGAATTAATGTAAAATTCAGTCACTATCTTATGTGCGTAATATACAAGTATAACAGGTACCAGACACTATCTAATGTTCGTAGTGTAGAAGTATAACAGGTGCCAGACACTATCTAATGTGCGTAGTGTACTAGTATAACAGGTACCAGACACTATCTAATGTGCGTAGTTAACGATTAAACAGGTACCAGTCTAATGTGCGTACTTAACGATTATAACAGAAATTAGTGTAAAATGCTGTCACTATCTAATGTGCGTAATGTACTAGTATAATAGGTACCAGAAACTATCTAATGTGCGTAGTGTACAAATAAAACGGGTACCAGTCACTATATAATGCGCGTAGTTAACGAATATAACAGGAACCAGTTTAAATGGAGTCACTATCTAATGTGCGTAGTTAACGAGTATAACAGGTATTAGACACTATCTTATGTGCGTAGTTAACGACAATAACGGGTACCAGTCACTATCTAATGTGCGTAGTTAACGAGTATAACAGGAACCAGTCACTATTTTATGTGCGTAGTTAACGGGTATAACGGGTACCAGTCACGATCTGATGTGCGTAGTTAATGAGTATAACGGGTACCATTCAGTATCTAATGTGTGTAGATAACGAGTATAACAGGTACCAGTCTAATGTGCGTACTTAACGATTATAACAGGAATTAGTGTAAAATGCAGTCACTATCTTATGTGCGTAATGTACAAGTATAACAGGTACCAGACACCTATATCTAATGTGCGTAGTGTAGAAGTATAACAGGTGCCAGACACTATCTAATGTGCATAGTGTACTAGTATAACAGGTACCAGACACTATCTAATGTGCGTAGTTAACGAGTATAACAGGTACCAGTCTAATGTGCGTACTTAACGATTATAACAGGAATTAGTGTAAAATGCGGTCACTATCTAATGTGCGTTATGTACTAGTATAATAGGTACCAGACACTATCTAATGTGCGTTGTGTACAAGTATAACGGGTACCAGTCACTATATAATGCGCGTAGTTAACGAAATATAACAGGAACCAGTTTAAAATGCAGTCACTTTCTAATGTGCGTAGTTAACGAGTATAACGGGTACCAGTCACTATCTAATGTGCGTAGTTAACGAGTATAACAGGTATCAGACACTATCTGATGTGCGTAGTTAACGAGTATAACGGGTACCAGTCACTATCTTATGTGCGTAGTTAACGAGTATAACGGGTACCTGTCCCGATCTGATGTGCGTAGTTAACGAGTATAACGGGAACCAGTCACTATCTTATGTGCTGAGTTAACGAGTATAACCGGTACCCGTCCCGATCTGATGTGCGTAGTAAATGAGTATAACGGGTACCAGTCAGTATCTAATGCGGTATTCGAGTATAACGGGAACCAGTCACTATCGTATGTGCGTAGTTAACGAGTATAACGGGTACCCGTCCCGATCTGATGAACGTAGTTAATGAGTATAACGGGTACCAGTCAGTATCTAAAATTTGTAGTTAACGAGTATAACAGGTACCAGTCTAATGTGCGTACTAAACGATTATAACAGGAATTAGTGTAAAATGCAGTCACTATCTTATGTGCGTAATGTACAAGTATAACAGGTACCAAACACTATCTAATGTGCGTAGTGTAGAAGTATAACAGGTGCCAGACACTAGCTAATGTGCGTAGTGTACTAGTATAACAGGTACCAGACACTATCTTATGTGCGTAGTTAACGAGTATAACAGGTACCAGTCTAATGTGCGTACTTAACGATTATAACAGGAATTAGTGTAAAATGCGGTCACTATCTAATGTGCGTAATGTACAAATATAACAGGTACCAGACACTATCTAATGTGCGTAGTGTAGAAGTATAACAGGTGCCAGACACTATCAAATGTGCGTAGTGTACATGTAAAACAGGTACCAGACACTATCTAATGTGCGTAGTGTACATGTATAACAGGTACCAGACACTATCTAATGTGCGTAGTTAACAAGTATAACAGGTACCAGTCTAATGTGCGTACTTAACGATTATAACAGGAATTAGTGTAAAATGCGGTCACTATCTAATCATACCCAACTTTCAGTTTCATCTACTCTAGAAAAGCCGATATATTTTTTATATAGAACAAAGAAGGGCCAATTTACTTTATAACTAATATCTCAAATAAGAACGGCAACATCCTTTAACAACAAACGAAGTATTTAAGCTTAAACCCTCCCCGATTTTATGATCTTTTTTTCATAATTTACAAATAAAAACATTTTGGTCCTTTTTGCAGTTAACGTAAGTCACTTGTATTCCACATATGTTCTATATAAAAAAGGTTAAAAATCAATGAAACATTTTTTTAATTACCAAAATAAACACATTTTTAAACAAAATTTACTTTCACAACAAGTGGATTAAAACAGTAAAATGTCTCATCTTTCTGAATATATTTTTTTTTATGAAATATATATAAAATATTTTGGTCCTTTTTAACTTTTTTTAACAGTACCATGACATTTTTAAAGCATTTTTGTGTATGAAAATTGATAGGTATTGATGTTATAAGAACTTATCGATTCCTACAGTTTAGTTTATTGGGGTCATAAAACTCTAGCGTCATAAACCAATAGGCTTATAAAAATAGGTTATATTTTAGAGATCATTGTGTTTTATAGTTTTGATGGTTTTTATTTTTCAGTTTTAGTTTTTTTCACTATAATTTTAATTTTAAAATTACATAAATATGTAGTAAACATCTACGAAATTAAAAAAAAATGTATTAGATCATAGTTTGAAACTCTTTTTATTATTCGATAAATTCAAACATAAAAAAGTATATATATTGTAACAGTTTTTATTAATTTGGATTACAAACAAATAAACGTGTTTGTTGTTGTTAACTGTCAAGTATTTATTAAAGCGAAGTAACTGTTTTGTTATCGTTATGAAAACAAACCTAACCTGTTTTTGACACTTAGCGCTTGTTTTTAACATTGTGTTTAATTACCACCTTCGTCGGGTGACTATGTCTAGTGTCTTATTTGTTAATTGACCTTTTACAGGTGTTCTTTTAGACGACAATGCAGAATAAACATATTGCTATCTAAACAAATATGTGGTACATGTTGTTGTTGTTGTTGTTGACACTTAGTACCTGTTTGTGACACTGTATGCTCAACATGTCAAATTGATTTGGTACAATCGGCTGTGTATGAACCTATATATCGAAGAGAAATAACTTGAAATTATTTTCCAGTATCGAGAAGCTATGGTACTTTAACATGTATTTCAGGGTTTCCAATTTTTATGCCGATTACACTTCATCAATCCTTAACTAATTGGCCTATCGTAAATTATTCATTGATATGTGTGTATAAAAGTATAAATGAATAGTAAATTTATAGTGGTTTAATATCTCATTAAACGTTTATTTTCTTTAATGAAAGGTCAAAATATCTATGTTATGTAATAATGTTATTGCGTCTGTCTGCGTGTTCTTCCTGTATTATTTTCTAATCGAGTCTTTCTCTTTTGTCCTCTCTTTCTCTCTCTCATTCTCTCTCTTTATTTCTCCTCTGTCTATATCTCTTTCTCTCTATCTTCTCTCTCATTCTTTCTCTCAGACTCTCTCTCTTTCTTTCTCCCATTCTTTTTCTCTCTTTCCCACTAATTGGCCTATCGTAAAGTATTCATTGATATGTGTGTATAAAAGTATAAATGAATAGTAAATTTATAGTGGTTTAATTTCTCATTAAACGTTTATTGTCTTTAATGAAAGGTCAAAATATCTATGTTATGTAATAATGTTATTGCGTCTGTCTGCGTGTTCTTCCTGTATTATTTTCTAATCGAGCCTTTCTCTTTTGTCCTCTCTTTCTCTCTCATTCTCTCTCTTTATTCCTCCTCTGTCTATATCTCTTTATTTCTATCTTCTCTCTCATTCTTTCTCTCAGACTATCTCTCTTTCTTTCTGTCATTATTTTTCTCTCTTTCCCACTCAGTCTCTTTCTCTCAGACTCTCTCTCTTTCTTTCTCCCATTCTTTTTCTCTCTTTCCCACTAATTGGCCTATCGTAAAGTATTCATTGATATGTGTGTATAAAAGTATAAATGAATAGTAAATTTATAGTGGTTTAATATCTCATTAAACGTTTATTGTCTTTAATGAAAGGTCAAAATATCTATGTTATGTAATAATGTTATTGCGTCTGTCTGCGTGTTCTTCCTGTATTATTTTCTAATCGAGCCTTTCTCTTTTGTCCTCTCTTTCTCTCTCATTCTCTCTCTTTATTCCTCCTCTGTCTATATCTCTTTCTCTCTATCTTCTCTCTCATTCTTTCTCTCAGACTATCTCTCTTTCTTTCTGTCATTCCTTTTCTTTCTTTCCCACTCAGTCTCTTTCTCTCAGACTCTCTCTCTTTCTTTCTCCCATTCTTTTTCTCTCTTTCCCACTAATTGGCCTATCGTAAAGTATTCATTGATATGTGTGTATAAAAGTATAAATGAATAGTAAATTTATAGTGGTTTAATATCTCATTAATCGTTTATTGTCTTTAATGAAAGGTCAAAATATCTATGTTATGTAATAATGTTATTGCGTCTGTCTGCGTGTTCTTTCTGTATTATGTTCTAATCGAGTCTTTCTCTTTTGTCCTCTCTCTCTATTCCTCCTCTGTCTATATCTTTTTCCTTTTATCTTCCTCTCTTTCTCTTTCTTCTCTCTCAACAATGTCACAGATAGTACGTATAAACTATGTTGAATAGAAAATTGAGTATGTTATTAGTCAAGCAAAACTTATACTAGAGTAATTCCTCTAATTTAAAATACCCCTGAGGCAGGGCAATAAAACTGGACCAATATCGATTTATTAATTAACTGGCAATGTATCACGCACCGCTGCGTTTTATAGACCGGCACTAAAAGATTATCAACACAGGATTACAAATAAGGAGCGTAACTTTAACGATACAAACATTTGAATTATGTCCCTTGATTTTTGATTAGGTACCGAAAGTTGGACATGGTGCGTAATGTACTAGTATAATAAGTACCAGACACTATCTAATGTGCGTAGTGTACAAATATAACTGGTACCAGTCACTATATAATGCGCGTAGTTAATGAATATAACAGGATCCAGTTTAAAATGCAGTCACTATCTAATGTGCGTAGTTAACGAGTATAACATGTACCAGTCACTATCTAATGTGCGTAGTTAACGAGTATAAAAGGTATCAGACACTATCTGATGTGCGTAGTTAACGAGTATAACGGGTTCCAGTCACTATCTAATGTGCGTAGTTAACGAGTATAACGGGTACCCGTCCCGATCTGATGTGCGTTGTTAACGAGTATAACGGGAATCAGTCACTATCTTATGTGCGTAGTTAACGAGTATAAAGGGTACCTGTCCCGATCTGATGTGCGTAGTTAATGAGTATAACGGATACCAGTCAGTATCTAATGTGCGTAGTTAACGAGTATAACGGGTACCAGTCACTTTCGAATGTGCGTAGTTAACGAGTATAACGGGAACCAGTCACTATCCTATGTGTGTAGTTAACGAGTATAACGGGTACCCGTCCCGATCTGATGTGCGTAGTTAATGAGTATAACGGGTACCAGTCAGCATCTAAAATGTGTAGTTAACGAGTATAACAGGTACCAGTCTAATGTGCGTACTTAACGATTATAACAGGAATTAGTGTAAAATGCAGTCACTATCTTATGTGCGTAATGTACAAGTATAACAGGTACCAGACACTATCTAATGTGCGTAGTGTAGAAGTATAACAGGTGCCAGACACTATCTAATGTGCGTAGTGTACTAGTATAACAGGTACCAGACACTATCTTATGTGCGTAATTAACGAGTATAACAGGTACCAGTCTAATGTGCGTACTTAACGATTAAAACAGGAATTTGTGTTAAATGCGGTCACTATCTAATGTGCGTAATGTACAAGTTTAATAGGTACCAGACAATATCTAACGTGCGTAGTGTACAAGTATAACAGGTACCAGACACTATCTAATGTGCGTAGTTAACGAGTATAACAGGAACCAGTCACTATCTAATGTGCGTAGTAAACGAGTATAACAGGTACCAGACACTATCTAACGTGCGTAGTTAACGTGTATAACAGAAACCAGTCACTATCTAAAGTGCGTAGTTAACGAGTATAACAGGTACCAGTCACTACCTAATGTGCGTACTTAACGATTAAAACAGGAATTTGTGTTAAATGCGGTCACTATCTAATGTGCGTAATGTACAAGTTTAATAGGTACCAGACAATATCTAACGTGCGTAGTGTACAAGTATAACAGGTACCAGACACTATCTAATGTGCGTAGTTAACGAGTATAACAGGAACCAGTCACTATCTAATGTGCGTAGTAAACGAGTATAACAGGTACCAGACACTATCTAACGTGCGTAGTTAACGTGTATAACAGAAACCAGTCACTATCTAAAGTGCGTAGTTAACGAGTATAACAGGTACCAGTCACTACCTAATGTGCGTAGTTAACGAGTTAACTGGAACCAGTCACTATCTAATGTACGTAGTAAACGAGTATAAGAGGTACCAGTCACTATTTTATGTGCGTAGTTAACGAGTATAACAGGTACCGTAAATATCTAATGCACGTAGTTAATAAATATATCAGGAAACAGCGTTATTGCTGTTACTATCATCTGTATATAAGAATGCGGTCGATATTTAATCTGCATAGTATATAACATGAACCAGTGAATACGGTTGTTCAAAGTGCTATCTGGTCTGCGTAATGGTTAAATGAAACCAAAGTAAAATTGCTGTCAACTACAATGTATACAGAGTTGTGATATTGCCTAGTGTAACATATATTTTGATATAAACAGGAATCGTTAAAAACATACAAAGTTCGGACACATTTTAACAGTTCGCATGCTCTGGGAATTTGTAATCTGAGAGAAAGTACCTTTAAAATAAAATTCGAATAGTATGTTTTTGCCGAAAAAATTTTGGGATGACACAAAATACCTATATACTACCAACACTGTTTTATCACAAGTTGCATTCGTCGATTATTGCATGTCGAGTATTAATAAGACGGAATGCAAATAGCTTTGCACTTTGAACTGACGATATATTTTCAAACTAAACTTCAGATAATTATTATTATAATCTGTAATAAAGTACCTTTAACTCTAGAAATAATTGTCCGTAGGTACTAACATGTGGTACGGTACCTTTAACTTTTTTTCTTAATCAGTCTACAGCTCAGTTTGTCCGAGATGGCATCTTTACTGTGTCGTGATATATTCAGGAATATAAGTTAATACTGAAATTGTGTAGAATAATTAAAGGTATTTGTGAAAAAGCGACAATTCATAATAACACGGATATATGAATAATCGACGTATGTGGTACAGTTAATAACATTCGGATTTATTTATTTATTTATGCATTGATGTTAAGTCGTACGTTAAATTACGCGGTTTTAGTGTATTGATCCCGCCTTGTCATTAATGGGAAAACTTCCATAATGATGCATTGGTAATTGAGAAACGCTGCAATAGTGATGAGGTTGAGGCGCCAAATGATAAGTATGTGTGCCCATTCAGAAGCTATCCGTTCACGGCACGGCCGGAACATCAAACGGTTGTTTTACAGTGACCACACGGTAACACAGATATTTAGCGACATCATACGTGAAACTAATAACAACTGGATTACTATCTAAGCTGATGTAAAACTGCCCAGTATCTAGGATGTCGAATCTAATTAATATTTAAGTTGGGTAGATTTCGATCGTTATTTAACGTGCTCTTATTGATGGGAAAATAGCAAAGGGGTGTCTGTCCTTCCATCTAGACGCACCACAGTGGCGCGGATAGGCATGGCATTAAAATCAATTACTCATGATTTGCTTACAGGGTAATTTGTCTAAAAATGCATATAGCTTATATGAAACACATGTGTTTATTAGTTCTAAAATCTTGCATTTTTTGTTGTTGTTGAGTGGGATTTTACGTCATTTTCAACATGACTGGTTGCATATGGCATGTCCAGTTTTATTTGTAGAGTAAGACCTCAGAATGAACCCGAGTATAACCGCCGTCCTTCCACGAATGAACCTGAGTATAACCGCCGTTCTCCCACGAATGAACCCGAGTATAACCGCCGTCCTCCCATGAATGAACCTGAGTATAACCGCCGTCCTCCCATGAATGAACCTGAGTATAACCGCCGTCCTCCCATGAATGAACCTGAGTATAACCGCCGTCCTCCCATGAATGAACCTGAGTATAACCGCCGTCCTCCCACGAATGAATCCGCGTATAACCGCCATCCTCCCACGAATGAACTTGAGTATAACTGCCGTCATCCCACGAATGAACCTGAGTATAACTGCCTAGTTCCCACGAATGAACCTGTGTATAACTGCCGTCCTTCCACAAATGAACCTGAGTATAATCGCCGTCCTCCCACGAATGAACCTGAGTATAACCACCGCCCTCCTACAAATGAACCTGAGTATAACTGCCGTCCTTCCACAAATGAACCTGAGTAATACCGCCGTCCTTCCACAAATGAACCCGAGTAAAACTGCCGTCCTCCCACCAATGAACCCGAGTATAACCACCGTCTTCCCATGAATGAACCCGAGTATAACCGCCGTTCTTAAACGAATGAACCTGAGTATAACTGCCGTCCTTCCACAAATGAACCTGAGTAATACGCCGTCCTTCCACAAATGAACCTGAGTATAACCGCCGTCCTCCCATGAATGAACCCGAGTATAACCGCCGTCCTTCCACGAATGAACCCGAGTAAAACCGTCGTCCTTCCACAAATGAACCCGAGTAAAACCGCCGTCCTTCCACGAATGAACCCGAGTATAACCGCCGTCCTTCCACGAATGAACCCGAGTAAAACCGCCGTCCTTTCACGAATGAACCCGAGTATAACCGCCGTCCTTCCATGAATGAACCCGAGTATAACCGCCGTCGTTCCACGAATGAACCCGAGTAAAACCGCCGCCCTTCCACGAATGAACCTGAGTATAACTGCCGCCCTTCCGCAAATGTAAAAAGTATATTCATATATAAAATATAAACAATATTAAGTGTTACAGCAAACCAATTTGATAAAAACTGCCGTTGTTTTCATATGTGAAGAGGGTTGTTTTTTAAGGGCTGTGGTGGGTGGGTTGGGGAGGGGGGAGGGAGCTATTTGCATGGCTGTCATGTTTGATAATTGCCGTTTTCTATCCGCAAGTTATTCGTAATTCGTTTTAAATAAACAATCAATGGAAATTATTTTATGAACTTGTCAGTTAACGAACTTTTGCCGGGCCTTGTTAGCTTAATCGGTAGCATGACTGACATTCCAGGAATCGTGAGTTCGAATCCCCACCCAGTCACAGTCTTCATAATGAATGACATACGACATTGCGTCTCGGCATTGTCATTCGTCTCTTGCCGCTAATTCAAATTATAACTTACTTGCGTACCTAGATGTACTCGAGTACTGGTTAATCTTCCTGTATCCCGAAAAAGAGTGGTTAAGATAAGTGATCGTCTATTAGTCCTCAGTGACATAAACATGACACTAAATAAATTTTTCTTAAACAATAGCTCTACTATGCAAATGGCCAACTTTGTCACTCTTTATAGTTTGCTTAAACATTTACGGGCTGATTCCTGTCTTGTAAACATCCGTTTCACGTACACTATATACATGGTATAGGGTTCTTCGTCGCTGATTGGTCTAAGCGAGGCGGTGGCTCAAGATCACTTATCTCTCACCGCCACGGTCGTAGGTGCGAGTCCCGCTTGCTCTTAAATCTTTATGTGAGAAAGTTTGCAATTTACTAATGGAAGGAAGGTGATTCTGCTCAGATTCATTCTGATGTTTTCCTCTACCAATACGCCCGTTTTGTTCCGGCTAAGAATAGAATCACTGCCGATCTCTGCAGAGGGGTAGGAATCCTCCGAATGGGTGTCATGTTCATTTTATCATTTTTTGTCATGTTCACTATTGTGGTTAAATTACCAACTCCTGTGTGGTTTCAGGGAGCCATATGAGTGATTGCAAGAATAGAATCACTGTGGCTCATGCATGTCGTTGGAAGCGACAATTTGAGTAATACGATAGAATCTGCTGAAACTCTGCAGTTCTGCAGGAATCAAGGTTCTAGATTCATTCTGCATATTCATTTGTTGATGTATTTTTTTAATCTGTATGTTAATTTGTTGTTTTTTTTGTACATGTAGAGTGAACCTGGAATCTTCCTTCCTGTTGTCGTCGAATAACCTATAAAGTGCTGGTACGCCGTTATACTCTATTCATTCATTATTCATTCCTCTACCAATAAAACTGGATATGCCATATATAACATGAAATGTGTTAATAATGGCTAAACCCATTCAGGAAATACATACACTATAAATTATACGACATATATATTTTTCCGAAAGTTACACAATATCGCAGCCGTAATGTTTCAATGAGCCCCTTATCAGCTATTTGACATTTTTAAATTGCTGAAAGTAATCGCTGTTTTGACTGCAGACGGGTTGAGATAAGTATGCTTAAGTGTACACAACCATTAAGATACAGATAAGACAAAACTGCTATACAATTAAGGCCCAAACAGACATATTGAGACACAAAGGTTACGTACTTTAATTCCCTTTTCGCCCCCGGGATTTGGTCTACAGCGTCGTGATAATTTTAATATATTCACAGGAATCGATGACTTGATGAAGGGATAGCTTTATAATCTAGTGTATCTAAGGGTACAATCTTAATTTTCGTTTTACTGGTTTAGTTCTTAAATGTTCTTTAAAATGCGACCGAATATCTGACACTAAATCCTCTATTATTACGATTTGCCCAAGGAGCGATGTACCGAGTGCTAGGAGCCCTGACGGAACTATACCAATGACTAAGTTTACATGATGCGTTGTTTACTATATATTAGCATTTTCCTTACTCGGCGTTCAGGCATAAAGCTTAAAGGAACGGAGGTATTGGGTTCGAGCCCCCCCCCCCCCTCACCCCCCCCCCCCCCCCCCCCCCCCCCCAATTGGTTATATCTGATTGCATAGAGCTTTTTCTCGCATAGGCTTAGTACTGGTTCTACCATGGAAGACTTCTACGCAATGACTGATAACTTTCTTACTAGGTTTATTGATTGAATATTTAGCGTAATTTTTTTGCCATCGAGGGTTAACAGATGATCAGTTAACATAACCACTGTTTTCTGGGATTAACCAGTACTCGAGCACACCCCATCTCCGCAAGTAACTGATAATTTTCCTTCTTACTTGAATCAGTGGTGAGAGACTAATGACCATAAGACGCAATGTCGTATAACAATCGTCGCGATAGCCGGACGGGGATACGACCTCACGCCCCCCTGGATTGGTATTCGGATGAACTAACTGGGTCCGACATGCTTGAGTTGTATATGGTAGTCACATTATACTAAAATCGGACCGACCTGTCCTAGAACTATCCTTTAAATGCAGAACTCCAAGAAAGGACGTTTCCAGTTTCATTTTTCAAGTATTTGGTATAAACCTGCTGAGGATCGAATCCACCACGTTCCGCATTGAAGCCGAACGTTCTATCACTAGACTACCGCTGCGGTCAATCGGATAGTAACCAGCCGGAGAGTAGCAATTGTTTCGGAACGCGATACCCGCACAACGTGTACTGTTAATACATAGTAATTATACGTTATCATTTACGGGTTGAGTCTGTAATCATGAAAGAACCACCAACATCACAATGAGTTATATCGATGCTCGATTAATCAAACACAAGAAGTTAATCATCAGCCGAATTTCCTTTTTTTTTATTAGAATTGTCATTCGAAACATGCAATAAAATGTTTGTTTATTATAGTGTCACCCCTATTGAAAGGGCCAGCCACACAGGGCTTATGAGACACCTTTATACTCTACACATTTACTTCCCAAAAGCTACCATTGCCAAGCGTCAGGCTGTTCGACATTCGGTACCCCTCAATTTAACTAGCTGTTGGGTGAGCAACCGGCCGCATCAGAAAAAATTAACGTGCTTCGACTGTGATTCAAACCTTCAACCTCCCGCTTCCAAGGGCATAACCACTAGGCCACGGTATTATTATGTGCTTATATGTGAAGTGGTCATAGTAAATTTAATAATTACGTACTAGGTAAACGTCTTGTGATATAAATTATTTTGCTTGACTAATTGATCGATTGAATGTTTAGCGTCATTTTTATGTCATTGGGGACTAACAGACAATCAGTTAACCTAACCACTGTTTCCTGGGATCCCAGTAGCTTAACCAGTACTCGAGCACATCCCATCCCCGCAATTAACTGATAACTTTCCCACTTATATCAGCGGTGAGAGACGATGTTAATGAGACGCAATATCGTATATCAATCATTATGGAGACTATGGCCGAGCGGAAACCGAAAATTACCGGACGGCCAAAATGTAATGGTATTTACAGGATAGTATTGAGTGAAATACCGGTTATACATTTTATGGGTATATGCGTATTACATATACCGCTTATACATGTCTATCGGTAATCGGGACTTACATATATACATTACATATATACGTAACAACGCATATATTAAATCTATATAATTTAAAAAATGAAATTGATCTATTTTCTGAGCTAAATTATCAAAGGTTCTAAGTTATGCAAAGTGTTTTCACGATAAATTTTCGTTTGATCCGAGTTTTGTTTCGATGGAATGTCAAGAAGTATGTGGTGTTGAGAGGTGGCGGGTATATCATGTCACGATCTGGCCAGAGGTCGATATCTTACAGCGAATAAATAAAGAGTTATAATAAAACTTGAGTAAACATTGTAAATAAGTGAATAAACATAAAAAGTAGTTCAAACGTACAGTATTTGTATGTGTGGGGGAGTATAATGGATTGGTTGGTGAACGCTAGTACTGTAGTATATTGGTGTCGTAGGTGACTGGATAAACGTAAGAATGGAGTTTTGGTTTTAATAATATTTATTCGACAGCATATTGTGTATCGATGCAATTCTAGGGTATTTAAATAGTGAAAAATACATTATTGGAACTATTTTAAAATAAAGTGTCTGGATAATTAATTTAATAAGTGTATTTATATGTTAATCCTTGTTTCTATTTATAAGTGGTATTTTGAAATTGTTCTTAGTGTTCCTGTCAAGATTGGTTACTGTTGCATCATCAATATGTTTAGCGTTTCATAAAATATTAAATTTGAAATTTATTTTAGGTTGTTGAGTGAATTCCGATGATGTCAAAACCCTACAGACATAAATGATAATTAATTTTGTACTTTGCGAATTAATTATTCAAACATATTTTTAAAAAAAAAAAACGGTTTAAAAGACAGCGTTAACGAACGGACAGCCTTTAAACTTCAGAGATTAGCGTCGGTCCCTTTAACAAAGAAAAGGGAAAACAAGTTGTATTACATAACATTAAAACATTGGCTTGAAATGTTTTATCGAATGTATCACATACGCTGAAATGTGTTAACAATAAAGGGAAAACTATACAACAGTTGGGACGAAACCTGGCAAATGTATTGTTACTAGAGTGATACTTGAGATTAAATAACTGAATCTCGTTCGATCAAACGTGGAAACAGGCAATTAAAGGACAGATGTGACATTTACAAATGAACAGATAGGATGTAACAGGTGGCGGCGCGACAGAAATAGTTATAGAAATTGCGGGATCATTCCCAGTATTGCGGCGCCAGGATGTCATTTACGGGTAATCCCGGTACTTCTAGGATGTTTACCAGCAGTATTCGGGCACAGCTTACACCGGGATATATGCTGCCAAAGTTGAACGGGGAACAAGTGTCAGTTCTCGAAGAAAACTTCAAACAAAACAGAAATCCTAATGACTTTGAGATCTCGCTGATATCAGCCGAGGCCGGCGTGTACGAATCAGAAGTAAAGGTAATGTATCATTATATATTGCATTGCTTTATTATTTTTTTTTTTGCAAACAAAAGTTTTAGTTCATTTAATAAAACACGTATTGCATGCATCCACTTTCATTGACTAGCATAGAAGTGTCCCTTGTATAGCCATCATCCATGGTTATGCCCCCCACCCCACGCGCCTTTCAAAAATATGATGAAGGGACATTAAGTGTAACCCATGTCCTTACGTCCGTCCGTCCGCCGTCCGTCTGTCCTTCACAGAAGTTATGAACCATTATCGACTTCACTTTCGGTAAAAAATACAAATACATAGCGGGGATCCGTGTCTTGTGGTCACATTACTTGTGTTTTTATTATATTTTTGTGTTTATAATTATCACACCAAATACAATGGATATTTAATGAACTTCAAAACTAGATATATGTTATAATTATTGTAAAATGTTATTTAGCCCCAGAATTTTCAGTCAGTGTAGGGGGTGTTGAAGGGGTGGGGTGTTAATTATCAAGGGTGGGTGTGTGGTTGGGTTCAAAGACATTTCTTTTAATTTCACGAAAAATGAGTGGAACTTTGAACAGGGGTTTCCGACGGATTCCTGGTCCATCAACTGGATCCGCCAGTGGTATTCAATTAACATAACTGTCACATTTCTACCCACACACTAACGGAATCGGCAAAGGTCGCGATTTGGGCAAGTACATCACACTTTAGTGTAAACCACACAAACAGTATCGATTCACTTTGAATAGTGACGTTTGCGAATTCTCCGCAGAAAAGTGTCAACAACAGCATTGATCCACGCATATCGACCTGTATGCGCAGTCGATCAGCATTTTCCATTTGCTTAATTGATTTCTAGATCTTGTAAGAACGTATGAGACTCGCATATTCGACATTTGAAGTGGTTTATTTATAATCATATAAATCTATATTTAAAGTACATTCGTACATGTGTGTATGCTTTCCGGTGAATCACTGTGTCACAGTTTATGGGTGGGAAAACAACTGCAGATTTTCGGTTATTGAATAGTCACACGTTCTGTGTTAGAAACTCTTCTTTGTTCAATCGCTTGTGAAAATGGTTAACGATTGATTGATTGATTTAAAATTTACGACGTATCAGTATTGTACAAGTAACAGAAATTCTTAAAGTAGCAGTTTCCCTTTTTTATATGCTCAAACTACATTAACTCAATTATGAATTACAGGATGAAGTGTTCATAAAGTTATGGTCATTGCCCACTTTAATATCTATTTAGTTAATACAAATTTATTTGAGCTTGATTGCGATGAAAGCTCAAAGCTTATATGAACCGCTCTCGAGTCCGCTTCCTGGGTAGAACCAGTACTGAGTGTTGTTTTATAAGAGGCACCGGGTCAATCGGGAGATCGAACCTGCAACCTCTGACGTGAGCGGCAAACATTCTATTCATTACACTACCGCACCGCTTTAAATTTAGTACAAAATAATTAATGGAGGGAAGCAAAATATTAACAAACACGTGCAGATAACATTTTGAAGTAACAAACCAAAAACACATTTTTGCTTCTTTTTTTTTGTTGGCCTTATACGTGTAAGAAGTAATATACGGCAAACGATATACCTGCAAATTAGTATAATTTCCAAATATCTGATAAGGAAGATTTATAACGCTCAATCAACCATACAGACGGGTCATGAATTAATAACATATTTTCAGTTAATTTGCGCTGAGTGATCTAAACGTCAACACGCGATGCAAATGTTCACATGAGAAAACTATGTAATTCACCACTGTAACGGTTGGTGCAAACATGTATACACATATTAAACATGAATCGGTATGTGCAGTATTTTGTAATTAGTGACAATCTAAAGATTTTAGCTGCCTTGTAATGAAACAGATAACACGATAGATGCATATTTAATTAATATAGGTTACTGTGAAGTTATTATTATTATTTCTCTTATTTTGTGTTTTGTTTTTCACGCAACACTGCGCCGTACTGCGCCACGTTGGTGTCTAGTGCACTGCGGTTAAATTTTATGGAAACAACAATAGCATTTGATTAAAAACGGAAACAACAATAGCATTTGATTAAAAACGGAAACAACAATATCATTTTATTAAAAACCAGGCACGGCGAGTGCGTGGATGCGTTCGTGCGTGCGTGCAAGCATGTTTATGTGGCAGAGATTCGTGTCCATCTCTTGTGTTTTTCTGAATCTTGTCTTTTCGTTAAAAGATTCACCATGTTCCGATCAGTGGAAAGATAATGTGTGTCTAATCTAGGTTAACCGCCTAGCGGTTCCCAGAGACGATGAACACTGCTTGAAAAAAAGGCGCAAACCCCCGAACCCCTAAACAAAAAACATACAATTAATTCTATGCTGATGTTCTGCTGTTTCTAAAATTTCCCTCTTCCCGATACGCATATCTTCAGATCTCACACTGACTTACTATGGAGTATGAGAAGGAAAGACGTTTATATTGAAATAAAGTATAGTCCGACCCACAATTTCAAAATATATTCCAACTATGTAACGTCTAGGCCCACTTAAGAAAGACTCACTGGCAAAGCTTCACATCTTACAGTAAGATATGAACTACAACAACAGATCACGTGATCAGAAATGGTTTCAAGTTCGATATAAAACCGTATTAACTGTTTTGCTGATAGTTTGTATTAAAACAGTTATTAATTTGACTAATTATTATATATGTATATAATCTGATACGAACGTAATGTATTTTTGACATTCACATCGTTTATTTACTATCGCTTGTACTAATACAAAAATTCAGAAAACGAAGGATTTGTAGAAAAACGTGTGACAGTAAAAGTTTATTTTCTGATACCATTTATTCAATTGTGCTTAACATCGTTTTAGGCGAAATTCGTGATTTATAAGGGTTTTTGAAACAGTTTCTTTCCAAACATCATAAAAAAACACAAGGACATACGATGTGTATTTGTAATATTCTCATTTTTTTTCCTTACAGTTGTGGTACCAGCACAGATTAGCAGTATGGCGGCAACGACAGGGACTACCGGCAAACAGCGGATATGTTCATGACTGAGCGAACACATATGGCCACAACTCTGCACACACATATTGCTATAAACGGGCAAACACATATGGACATGAGTTTACACACACATATATAGATATGCACATGACTGTAAAAACACATATGGCCATGCATTAGCAAACACACACGGTCATTGTTTAGCAAATACATATGACCATAGCTTAGCAAACACATATGTCAATGACTGTACAAACACATATGGTCACGAGGTTGCAAACACACACACACACACATATATGCATAAGACTCTGCAAACACATATACCAATGACTCTACAAACAAATATGGCCATGAGTTTGTAAATACACACGATTCTATAAACACATATGGTCATGACTTAGCAAATACATATGTCCAAGACTTTGCAAACACAGACTTTCAATGACTAAGCAAACATATATCACCACGATTTAGCCAGGTAATGGAATAATCAATTGTTACCCATAGCAACTGATTTCGTGATTGCATGACGACGTGTGAACTCATCAACAGTATGGATCATCCATTAAGTAATGAAAACAAACATGGTGACAATTAGTTACACTTTTGGGTAAATCTATAACATTTGTACGAGGTATGTCCGAAAAGTAATAGGACGACCCTGTCATTTTTGTATTTAGGGCGTTACATGCAAACAAATGGTATCAATGGATAGACCAACACATCTTCTATTGTCATAAAACATCAAATCAACTTTAAGTCATCGTTAAGTTCATGCAAAGGCACCATAGTAACGCGAGATTGGAAGTACGGGGGACTTTGAAATTAGACGCCATTTAAAAAAACAATATTGCCTTGGAAAGCAAAAAAAAAACTTCCTCGATATTGTGCCAAAATGTTATGAAATAACAGTGGACGTAATTTCAGATCAAGTGCGAATGTCATTTAAAAATTTGACATTATCGATAAACATTTGAATATTGTGCGCACTTTTAAAGTAACAAGTGTGAATTTGAATAGTAAAGAAATTGGACAACGTCACGCCTAGAGTGGAAATTTGGAGCGTGGTAAAATTTTGTGTTGGGTGTAATATGACCCCACATGATACTCTGAAGTTTATTTCACACAATTCTTTAACAGAAGGCATATTCTGGAGTCTTATCTATTGGTGGTACAAACGGGTTTCCAATGGTGAGACAAAAGTAACTGACCTTCAACGATCTGGACGACCGAAATCTTGTGTGGTTTTCCTGGGATTCAAGACAGATCTTCGTGAAAAGCGCTTTTCAGTACCTCCGGGCCACTGTGCCGGAGTGTACATTTTGTGGTTAGGATCTACGAGTCATCATAGTATCGTGACATGTACCAGAAGGGGGTGCAGTAGCACAAAAAAAATGTGTTTTGCACAGCGGTTCATACTTCGAAAAAAGAATGACTTTCATTTGAATGTCAATTTGACGTCGCACAAATAACGTCATTTCCCCCGTACTTTGTAACATTATCATTTTAACTTGACAAAATCAATGTTAAATGGTGGTGTGCGATATTGAAATTGTGCATGCTTATAGTTTAGATATTGAAAATTATCGATGCCAAGTTTTGTTTGGATCGAAACACTAAAATGCATATTTCTAAATGCGTCCTATTACTTTTGGGACATACCTCGTAGATCAAAGTATTAGCATGCAGTGAAATACATAGAACCAACGAAGTAAATGAGTGTAATAGTAATATAATAGTTACTGAATGAACATGGCCGGCATTGCTGACCACAATTCTGTCCGTTTTAGTGGATAACAACATATTCAACAGCAATGTGACTGTGTTATATCGAATAACATATTCAAAAGCAATATAACTGTGTTATTCCGGATAAAATCATGTTTAACAGCAATAATTATGACTGTGTTATATCGGACAACAACATATTCAACCAAAATTTGACTGCGTCATATCGGATAACAACATATTCAAACGCTATTTAACTGCGTTGTATCGGACAACAACATATTCAACAGCAATATACTGGATAACAAACATATTCAAACGCTATATAACTGCGTTATATATGAGATACCAACATATTCAGAAGAAATGCAACTGAGTTAAACCGGATAACAACATATTCAAAAGCTAATAACTGCTTTATATTGAATAACAACATATTCTGCAGCAATTCGACTGTGTTATACCTGATAACAACATATCTAGCAGCAATTCAACAGTGTTATATCGGATAACAAAATATTTAACAGCAATGCAACTGTGTTATATCGGATAACAACATATTCAGCAACACTGCGACTTCGTAATACCGGAAAACAACATCTACATGCAACAAGGTCACCTACCTTGTGTATTTAACCATTGGCTTAATTGGCGTTATTCGGTAAAACAACATACAATTACAGCTACAAAACAACATACAATTATAGCTAAAAAACAACATACAATTACACATACAATTACAGCTACAAAAGCGACTTATATTTTTACAATTATACCTTATTCTAGATGTCAACATAGCGACACATAATATATAAACACATAATATATAATAATAGCCGATCACGAAAAACAAAATCTACAGAAACCACGTGACTAAACCTGTTATAACAAGAATAACACAATGCTGCTATTTAGAAACGGTCGTATAACGTGAATAGAGTTGTTGATATAATAGTAACGTGAATAGAGTTGTTGATATAATAGTAACGTGAATGAAGTTGTTGAGATAAAAGTGGCATGAATGGAGTAGTTGAGATAATAGTGACGTGAATGGAGTTGTTGAGATAAAAGTGACTAAGTTGTTGAGATAATAATGACGTGACGTGAATAGAGTTGTTGAGATAATAGTGACGTGAATATGTCCTGCGTTATTTTGTAAAAATGAATTGATATTTTACAAAGTGAATGTTACTGTATTGATTTTACAGTATAAACGTAGCACAGTGGCGTGTTTATTCAGTTTAATAATATTTCATTGCACCTATTATACATATAATTACATGTACATGAATAATATGAATACAAATACATCTATATTTGGTGTAAATGGTTCGGGCAACACGTTTTTATATTAGCAACAGCCCTACATTATGTATTTATGTCATGTTCTGTTCAGCATAACGTCGAAAAATGCAACTTGTGGTATATAAGTAATTTTGCGTGTACGGTCGGCAGGTGCATTTTGATAATTATATAACACGTGTATCCAGAATTTTTCATTTTCACGAAGCAACCTATTTTTTATTTATTTATTCCTAATTTACATGTATATTCACGCTATTACGACACGTGTTGCTTTGCTTAACGTCCTCTACGCATACATTAATGAATGGAATGCGCGTGTATATAGGGAGATTTATGTGTTGCTTGGTCGATACGACGCTAAGTGTTATTTGTTGTTTTATATGTGTTGTATATTTTATGTTTAATTTTCATTTTACAAAGGGACACATTGCAATCCTAGATATGTTTTGATTGATATAATTGGCATAACCGCAGTTATAATAAATATATCCGCTATTGTTATAAAACATGTTTTTGATGTGGTCCGACTACCTTGCTTTGTAGTATTCGAACATCTGTTCAAATGTAGTCTCGCCGCTTAGGTCAAGAAAAAAACATCTTTGTTCCTAGGGCCCGTTTCATTAACCTTCGTAAGTCTTCAGATGTTCGTACTAACAAAATGTAACACAGGAACGTGTCATTGACTCAGTATTCTTGCAAAATTTAACATTGAGATTATTCAATAGGCTTACGAAACTTCGTAAAATGATGTAGTAAGCGAAACACTAAATGAATTTCCAGTTGTTTTTTTCTTCAAATGTTACACGAACGTGATGAAATATGTCCTAGGCGTATTGTCACACTCACCCATTGGATAGGTCTGGTAGTTTCGCGGGCATTACAGTGAATTGGAACAATTTCCGAACCGAACTACTTTCAACACCTGTTTTAGATATATTAGCGCATTAATTGCTTTATAAACAGGACGCTAAATTAATGTGTTGATCCACACATTGTATACTTCATAATTTGACCATCTAATGATAGTGCTTATATGCTGATATGTTGACCCCCATCAGTTTTTTATGTCAAATTAGCAATATCGTCGATAGCGGATGGTTTTATGAGAAGATGTTTTATGACCCCCACAGCCCAACCCCCACCATTCAAAGAGTTGCGAAGGACATTAAGTGTTATCCCTACCGGTCCGTCCGTGTCCGTTCATTCGTTCGTCTTAGGTAAAAAATGGTGTGTGATCCATAACTTCTGAAGGGATTGATTTATTTAATCAATATGTTGTGTGTACCTGAATAATTATAGAATACAGTTCATTTTCAATATGTGTCAACGTCGCTTAATTTTACAGGAGTTACGGTTCCTATTCGATTCAATTTCCAGGTTTCTGATTAATATCGGGGGTATTCGTGCCGACAGACATATTTCTAGTTTTCTTTGAAAAATTCAGAGTGCGATGGCCAGAGATGCAGTTCGGAATAAAAAAAATCTGACAAACCCAAGATAGATTTTATTGGTATTATTGCAAAAGAGTAAAAGAAAAGAAAAAAAAAGAAGAACAATTTTATCAAACGACAATAAAATGTAGCACTGAAAACTAATATATTTAATCCCCAAATGACCACTTTGCACTGAGATCAATTTTTCTCGTCTGCTTACATAAAAAATTATAGTGTTCCCAAAAATCTGTGTAGAATTTCCAGGGAAATCCTAGACCTTATTTTATAAAGAACTTGACAAAGACGGAACAAAATTTAACTGTGTAGAAAGACCTACAGTGTTGGCCGCTCACGTCAGAGGTCACGGGGTTGACCCCAGTCTCGATCAGATGACCTCTCATAAAACAGCACTCCAACTCTAAAACTATTCATATAAGCTCTGAGATAATTCAAAATCGAGTAGAAATAGAATATTATACATTTAAAATTTATTTAAACAAGAAACGGATACGGCAATACTGTAAATATTTCATTCTCATCATCATCCTCATTATCTGTAACGCTGTTGTTTTATACAATAAACAGTTCTAGTCAATGCTATACTGTACGATATATGTGTCATAAATAATAAGACTTCAGTAATCTGACATTTTGTGAAAATTACAACTTATTACGTATTACCTCATTACATGTGTTAATTGTATGTCGTTTTTATTTTTTCAGCTATATTATTGTCAGCGTTTGACAGCGTTTAAATGTTGTTATTATTATCATTCTTAAAGCTGTATTTTCGTTATAAAAATAAGTAGATCTGATTTGTATTTATGTAATGTATAAGTGTTATTTAATTTAACACGTGTTGTTTTATTTATTTTTTTCTGGTGGGAAATTATACATTCATACATATTGTTTGTTGTTTTCATATATAATAATAAAAACATCACTAAGTAAATGACCCGCTTTATTATCATTGTATAGCAACACAAAATTTATTTTAATATTTCTTAGAGGTCCCCTAAACATTATATATATGTACAAAACTGTAATATAAAATATTTACAAATTTTTACATTAGTGACGTAGTTCCTCATTTACATATACTTTTTGTTATTCATGTCCCATGAATGCATAACCGTGAACGACCCATTTTAGTTTTGGATACATTTTACGAAAAAACAAACAACCGTATATATAACAGAAACAACGATATGTTATACCTCATATATGTATTACATTGAATCACAAATCGTAATACACCCTACATATTTAAATTGAAGTTTACGTATTAACCAAGCGCAATACTCCATAGGCAAAATCCAGATTCATGAATCGTAATACATGTACCGCGCACACGCTCTATCTGGACGAAATCCATATATTCACCAACATAATACTTCGTACATGCATTACCAAAACTAAATTCACATATTCACCAATCGTAATACCTCATATGTTCACAGTTTTTTTGCAAATTACACAAAATCATCCATTTTGATATACAACATAAATGCGTGACTTTGGCGAAAATCATAGATTCACCATATCGTAATACCTCCACGTGCATAACCCTGGCGCAATCAACAGATTCGCCATTCGTAATATATCTTGCATGCATAACTTCGCAGATTCCTGTTTCGTTATACCAAATACATGAACTAGCTAGGCGATATTCACATATTCACCAGTCGGTGTATCTCATACATGCATTACGAGTGAAAATCGCATATTAATCAATCGTTATTCCTTGTTCGTGCATTTACATAGGCAAAATCTACAGATTCACCAAATCGTAGTACCTCGAACATGCACTACCTTGACGAAACCAATAAAATATTTACCTAGTTGTCGAAATCAACTAAATGTAATACCTTCCTTGGCTAATTCAACATATTCACCAATCTTAATACATTGCACGTGCACCTTGACTAAATCTGCAGAAAACCTTGTGCTTGATCTACCTATACTTGGCATACGTACTGTGACAAAATCTGCCGAATCGCCAATATTTGAGAAGTTCTTTATTAACGCTTCTTGATTCCCATGTCAGAACGTCAGAAATGTTCCCACCTTGTTCTTTAACCAATGTGATGATTTAAACAATTCTTTCCAAGCAACAAGTTGGTCATTCACACAACTGTTAAGGATTTTTCACACAATCGTGTCATAATTTTAATTGCTTTGAAGTGGCTTCGTTTTATTCATTTTAAAGGGAGTACTAGTATATCCGGAAAAAAACGCTATAAATGTCTTAAAAATAAAGTAGATAAAAAGCATCTTATTATCATTAAGAAATACAATCCAAATGGTTTGGTTTGTCAAATCCATCAATATTGGATTGCAAAACGGTTTGAAACGAAATCCCCAGTCAAAAAATAGACAGCACTTGAATACCTTCACATCGTCATTATGTCTCTTTTCTAAGATGAAACAAAACTCAGTTCGCGCAAACCTGTATAACGGATCATATTAATCAAAATGTAATCACGTGATTCATTTAATACGTCACAGAATATGTTGCAATTTTAAGCAGGAAATCTATTTTAGTCTACCGTAGCCCAAGTTAGGAAATCCTTTTTCAATATGTTAATTTGACATGTTTAAATAGATATCTTTTTAGCAATACGGGACCAGTGACTAGTCATGACATATTGAGAAAAAAACAAACACTTTTGGCCAATTTTAAAATTATGAAAAATCCTGATAAATTCCCATTACGGTAATTTAACAGTTACAAATGCTATCAGCAGCGAGACATTGCAACTACACATTCCGATTACGTTTTTAAAGGTCTGGCTGGATGATTCTGTTACGGACTCAGGACAAAGAGCTACAACAGGGACAGACAATGTTGGAATGTGTCTTACATACACAAATACCTGGCGTTCACAGAAAGACAATTTTGACGTCGTTCGTGCTGATAATCTAAACATACATGTATTTCAATTAATTCATGTTACGACCACCAAGATAAATATATTTTGTTAATATACTTTAATAATTTTATCATTGTTTGGATCTGACAATGAATGGTACATTAGTGATTTTAATATTATTTTTGTGCGAATGGTCCGGAGATTGTCGGTTATCAATTCAATTAAATTTTGTTTTCAAGAAATGGAATCAGATTTGTTTAAATAGTTCGAACACAATTTTAATATTTTACCTTAAAACAGATCATTAAGGATCTCACTAGAATCTCTGTACCATCCTCTACTTTGATAAATCACATTTTATGTAGCTTTCCGGACAAGCTTGTACAGTCTGGTGACCTTCCTGTCGTTTCCTGTGTTTTGTACAAGAAAATCCCAGAAAGGCATGACAATGTTGTTATAAGGTCTTTGAAAAACAATAATGTTCATACTTTTCTGCAATGTGATGGTCTCGTATGTTTACTGCTTAACATTTAGAAGGTTCACGGCTAAGATTTGAAGAAATACATGTGTCAGTTTTAAACACTTTTGCTCCTGCTTAAGATGTGAGACTGAAACTGAGAAGTGACTTTTGTCTGTACTCACCTAATTTAGGTATGATCGACCATACCGTTCTTTTCTTTTAAATACAAAAAGTACAAGCAGAAATATGCTTTTGTCAAATACTGTTTTTACAGAAAGAGAAGTAGAAAAGTCTGAGCATAGTGTCGAATAAACAAGAAAATAAACAAGAGCAGTTCATTAGACAGTGCACTCGACTATTCCAATCATATAGTACTAACTTTGATCGAGACCGATGACCAATCCAAGTATTCGAGAGCTGTCTCACTTACGAAACTGAGTGTGTCATATCACTGCAAAACAGTGTATGAAGTTTCAATAAAAACATCTGCTGAGATATAAAACATTAATGTCAAACAAGGGACATAGTCAATCTGACAAGAGGTATCCCTCTATGATTTCATAACTGCAAGTAAGTCTTACATAAAGTTTCAATAAACTACATTGAGTGGTTGTCGAGATATGGACTTGATGGCACTAGCATGCAAAATTTTAACCAGAAATCAAACAAGGGCCACAATTTGCATTACATATATATTCAAGCAAGAGTTATCAAACTTGGTTATTGTAGCAGGTGTGATGACTGCGAGGTCTTGTGTGATTGGCGAGATATGGACTTGATGGTAAACTTTAACCAGAATTTTTAAGACAAACAAGAGCAATAATTTGCATTATATGCAAGCCAGAGTTATCTAACTGAGTTATTGTATATGTTTGATGAATGGCAAGTATTGTGTGGTTTCAATGCAAATACATGCAACAGTTATTGAGATAGAGCCTTGCACCCAAAACTTTCACCAAGGTGTGACGCCGACGAAGACAACGACAACAATAGCCCACCTTATTCTTCAAATACACTGTCGTGATCGATCTCTGGCACGTCCTTTTTTGGAACCGGCACAAAGTACCCAAGATGGCGGACGATAAAAATACTCAAAGGTAGGTGGTTAGTAATAATTGTGATTATGCTACAAATATGTCGTAAATATTCGATTGCTTTGTTGGTATGAATTCGGAATAGGTTGAAGAAGTACACGCACTTACAATTTTATCAACACCTGAAGTGTAACTGTTAAAATTCTGTCCTAAAACAGCCAGTCGGTCGATTTTTGTGAATTGTCTTTTTTACATTCTCCCAAGTAAACTACATCGACTACCTGTGTGACCATCTACCTTTGAGCATTTTTATTATCCACCTCTTGGGTAGTCTGTGCCGGTTCCAAAATAGGAGGTGCCGGAGCTCGATCACGACAGTGAACTAGTCAAGCTAAAAATTATCCTTAAATTTCTGATCGGAATTTAAAAAAGTTGGATATAGTATTAAAAGTAAATAGTCTCCATATATTGCTTAAAACCTTCTAAGATTACTAATCGTTTTAAGTTTTTAACACATTATCTATTTAGTATTGGTTTGATTTAGTAGAGCAATTACCTTTTTTGAGTCTGCATATTTAAAACAATTTCACAAGGAAAGAAACACTGAATCTATTAAATTCAGACTTTTCACAAGCTTAACTGTTCAAACAGCACTGGTTTAGATACTATCCCAGCATCAATTTTTAACGATGCAGCACTTTTTTTTTAAAGATACATGAAACAGTTTTAGCTAATAGATTTATCACCAGTAATATTGAACCTTGATTTAAAAATTTAATTTTTTTTTTACTTTGATTCTGGAACAAGTTATTACAATCATGCTCAAAGTCTTCCTGGGTAGAACCAGTATTAAGCATGTACGGAAAAATGTACCCTGTGAACTAGTATTAAAGTCATCCCGGCCCACTGCATAAGTATAGTGCAAAGCAGATCTGATGTATCGAACAATAGACCTGTTAACATCCTATGTAAAATTATGTGTATTATTCCAAAGTTTTGGCAAGAGCTGTATACAGTTAAGTAGAATATTTCCTGGATAAACTAGGTATTTTGTATGAACAACAAAGTGGCTTTAGATGCAACTACGGAATGCGTTTTATACAGCTGATCATGTAATTTATGTCAAAAATTAAAAGAAACTGGGGTAGAGTTGGTAGAGTGGTTTCAGTCTTGTTTGACTGGTAGTTAACAAGCTAGCAATGTTAAAAACAGAATGTCGGATGGCATGAGCATTTTATGCGGTGTTCCTCAAGAAACTATACTGAATCCATTGCTTTTTTAATGTTATGTCAATGATATTAGTATCAGCACCAGTGAAAAATGTCAATTAATCTATATACAGATGAGTCTTTTTCTTGAACACATATCCTGATGGTATTAAAATATAGGTTGTAAAGAACTGAACTTGAAAATGTAGTAAATGGTTAGTAGACAACATATTATCTTTGCATCTTAGCAAAACTGAATGATTTTTATTTGGTTCTAAGAGGAATATCACCATGGTTGACAGCTTCAATGTACATTGTTATGGACTCATCACAGAGACTAAATGATCTGTTAAGTAACTTGAAAGTATTTTGGATAACTATCTCCCCGCCACATCTATTAAAAAACTTCCATAAAAAGTTTAACTGCCCTAGTGGGTTCAAAGAAAGTGCTGCTTATTGACGACAGAAAACAGATGGACAATACGCCATCACACAAGCCATTCTGGCCTTTGGCCAGTAGACCTAAGAATAATAACTGTCATGTCATACCTATATGATAATTTTATTCTAATTTCTAAGACACATTCTTATAAAAACATAGTGTTGCCAGTTTTCATGTACATCAGATAGAAAGTTTTATTAAACTATCTGGGACTGGAACAGTATTCCATGAAAAATGAAAGGAATAAAAAACAAAACATTCTTTTACAAAAAAACTGACATTGAAACTCATTGAAAGTTTTTAGAACAAACATATTTTATCATTCATATTTGATTGATTGAATATTTAGGGTCATTTTTATGCCATCGAGGGCTAACAGACGATCAGTTAACCTGACCACTGTTTCCTGGGATTAACCAGTACTCGAGACTGTTGCCGGGTGGGGGATTCGAACTCACAACCCCTGGATTGATAGTCAGACGCGTAACCGACTGAGCTAATCGGGCCCGGTTTATCATTCATAATGTTGTCAATATGTTATCGATTCTGTACAGTATTCCAGATTTTTTCTGTGACATGTACATCATACATGTGATCATTCAAATCTTTCTGTGATAATTACTTTCAATAAAGTTTGCTATATATTCTGTGGTAATAAGAAAATATATGAATGATAGGAAATTTAACTCTTAAATATCCCGTAACAAAAACTAGTCAGAGTTGTCTTTCTTGGTTTTATCATTTTATATATATAATAGTATAGCTAAAATAAAGATATTGACAAAGATATTGTTTTCATAAGGATCCGATTAAAAAATAAGTTTAGGAGTTATCCTGTATAATATATATATACATATATATATATATATATATGTCTCAAAGCTATGTACATATAAATAATATATAACAGTTGCTAATTATATAAAAAAAAATGTCATGCTGTGATTTAATATTTGTATTTTTTTTTTATATAATTATGTCTGTGATATTATAATTTTGTTGTATTCATAGCATATACACGAATAATCAAAACCATTTTCCTACTACTAGAATTAACGATGAGCAATTATTTTCAAAAAAAAATCCAAGCTTCCTCTTCAAGTTTAAAACCTAAACACAATATTTCTTATACAAATTTTGAAAACCATTGTGTTCTTATTTTTAGTATTAAATAGAGTTATAGCAAATTTCATGTTAGCACTTCCTAGTTATGTTTTTTTATGACGCTCACAGAATTTATGCCATTTAGTTGCAATTCAATTTTAACAATTTTTTTGTATTTGATGTTTTGAAAACATTTCCATATAATGGTATCAAATAAGTAACATTTCTTACAATCTAGACAAAGGTAAACATGTTTTACACATATGCAAAATCTGCTGAGACAGGGAGACTTTTTGAATAATTAATAGAAAATAAAAACCCTTACCCAAATGCAAAAACACGACTAATGCAGGCAGAATATTAAAGAATATGATGGTATAGTTATATCATATTTTTTGTCAGGGATATGTTCATAATGATAAAAAACCCCGAGATTTTCATAGAGATGCATGTTAGTTACTTTTAAAGTTATAAATTAATTTCGGAAAGTTTGCTATTGATTGGCGGAAGTTCTATACACCAAAGGTCTCGACACATGCCCTTTTTGCAAAAGCCACTAAGGAATTAATATTTGGGACTTCTTCTATACTTCCTTGAGGTGGTGCTTTAAATTATAATTATATTTATTTTGATGTAAAAAAATTAATGCATCAATTATTAACAAGAGGGCCAAGATGGCCCTTTATCACTCACCTGACTGACCTTGCGTCACTCTACATAAGTAGATTATATAATACATGTATGCTCAAAATTCCAGATAGACGAGATGGGCAAGTAGTTAGAATTTTGATTTGTTTTGAAGATTTAACAGATGCAAAGAAGAGTTCAAACTTGGTAAAGGTTCACCCATGGTAAATGTCAGTGAAATTACATCAAAATCAGGTCAGTTGATTCTGACAAGAAAGCTTTTGAAGTTTTTACTAAAGATGCTAAGTCTTCGAACTAAGATAAAAATCCTGTTCCAGCACAAAAGTAACCTGTTATGTTTGAGAACGAATTCAAACTAAAGCATTAGACTAAACTATTGTACATGAAACAATCCACAGTTCCAGCACAATAAATATTCCTATGAGTTTCAAACACAAGCCTTCCCAAATTCTATCACTTGAAAGAATCTTTGTCACAGTGCACTCACTGTCCCCCAAAAACAATTAAGCTCCTCCTCCAAGATTTCAAGTACACTTTGACACTGAAAATCTCGAGCAGACTTCTTGCTGTTATGAAACTAGCTAAAAATATGGTATTGCTTTATTATGAAGCAGTAAACCAACCGTGTTTGAACCATAAAAACTCTGACATTTATATTCAGAAAAACACCTATTATAACAAGAGGCCCAAGAGGGCCTAAGGTTGCTCTACTGACTCATAGTGGCCATAGCACTTTTTGAAATTCTACTATGCAATAGAAACATTGGGGCGGGGTCATTTTGAACTCTGGGGACACCATTTGAACAAATCTAACAAAACTATAGTTGGTCATCATTATTACATAATATAGGCAAAATTATTTCCATTTAAAAAAAAAAAATAAAAAAAATATTATATTGACATGTGTCCCCTAATTGAACTCTCAAGGCAAGGTCATTTTCAACCCTAAGGACACCATTTGAACAAATCTAACAGAACTATAGTTGGTCATCATTACTACATAAACACTTTGAAAATCTATTGGGCCGTTCATGAGAAGAAGATTTTTTAAGTTTTGGACTATTTTTAGTAATGGCGGCCATCTTGAATTTCAGATCGAAAAAAAAAAAATCTTCTGTATAGCCTCCTATGCAATAGAAACACCCAAGTAAAGTTTCAATTTAATTGGCCTAGTGGTTTAAGAACAGATGAAAGAAAGAGAGATTTTTCTGTTTTCCCATAGTATCCCTATGTAAAATTCAAAGTCCCCTTACAGGGCCCCTATAAATTTTAGCCACTAAATTCTTATCTGCAATCAAATCCCTACACATAGGGATAATTTATGCAAAATATGAACAAATCTGACATACCGGTTCTTCAGAAAATCAATTTAGTAATTCCCAATTTTTACCCTTATGGGGCCCCTGCTGACCCCTTACGACAGTGGAACCCAGTCATTTTTACAAATCTGAACATCCTTCACCAAACAATGCTTCTGTGAAGATATAGGCAAAATCATTTCCATTTTAAAAAAAAAAAATATATATATATTATAATGACATGTGTCCCCTAATTGAACCCTCGGAGCAGGGTCATATTTAACACTAGGGACACCAATTGAACAAATCTAACAAAACGATAGTTGGTCATCATTACTACATAAACATTTTGAAAATCTGTTGGGCCGTTCATGAGAAGATTTTTCAAGTTTTGGACTTTTTTTAGTAACAGCGGCCATCTTGAATTTCAGATCGAAAAAAAAAAATCTTCTGTATAGTCTCCTTTGCAATAGAAACACCCATGTGAAGCTTCAGTTTAATTGGCCTGGTGGTTTCAGAGAAAGTGCTGCTAACAGACGACAGACAGACGTCAGATGACAGACGACGGACGACAGACAACGCGCCGTCGCATAAGTACTTCTAGCCTTTGGCCAGTAGAGCTAAAAATGGTTCATGTTATCTGAATAATATGAATAATATTTCAATCATTGATTATGATTGTATCATTGCATCTTTTTATGATGAATTATCTTTTAAAACTTAAATCTGGTATAATATTGTATAATAATAGCAAAAAAAGTTTATTTAAAGAGTTATTACCTCTTCTTATAATAATTGCTATATACAGACATTTATGCTATAAAACAGGGGAGTAATTTGACATAAAACTAACTCCACACCCTAGCTGCCATGTTTTTTGACGAATCAAGATGGCTTAAACAAACTTGGTAGAGATTCACCTAAGGAACATGTCTTAAAAATTATTTTAAAATCGAGCCAGTAATTTCTGACAAGAAGATTTTTTAAATTTTTACTATAGTTTATATAGTAAACTAACCCCAGCCCCTGGCCGCCATGTTTTTTGACAAATCAAGATGGCTTGAACAAACTCGGTAGAGGGTCACCCAAGGGATATTTCTGTGAAATTATATCAAAATTGGCCCAGTTGTTTCAGCGGAGAAGTTATTAAAAGCTAAAAGTTAACGACGGACGATGGTCGACAGACAACGGACACCAGGCGATCACTCAGGTGAGCTAACAATAGATACTATGGTAATTTGTGGATAGACTGTAATCAAACATTTGAAAGCATTTTGATACTAATTAAAAAATATATACCGGCTATTCCTTATACAGACATGTTATAATGACTCTTCTTATGTGTACTCATGTTTCCCCTGTTGGCAGTTTTATGTTCACAAGTATCACATTTTTAGGGTGTCTCACCTGTATGTATGCACATGTGTTGAATTAAATTTTTCTTTTCAAAGAAATATTTATTACATTCAAAGCATTGGAAATCACATTTTCTGTTATGCCTAGGTTGGTGTTTTTCTAGCTCTACAGCTGTTCGAAATTGCCTTGAGCACAGCTGACATTTAAAGATTTTATCTTGATGAATCAAAAGATGGCGCTTGAGACTTTGCGGGTGTGCAAATAGTTTTCCACATATGTGACAGGGCATTTTGCATTGTTCATTGTGTAATGCATTCTCATGCTGAACAAGATTTCCTTTCTGGCGAAAACATTTGTTGCATAGTTTACACTTAAACTGGTCCTTGTCAGATTCTGTAAAATGGTGGTTCAATTTATGTTGGTAAAGCTTGCATGATGAGCTGAACATTTTTCCACACAGTTCACAAATGTATGGTGATCCATTCAAAAAGTGTTTGCTTCGATAGTGTTGAGTTAATATTCCGTTTGTTGCAAAACGTTTTGAGCAAAGAGAGCAAATGTGTTTAAGATTCTTTGTATGTACAGAGCGAACATGAAGGTCAAGGTTGTACCGATACCGGTAACTTTTGTTACAATGTTTGCACTCCCATACACATTTTGTTTGTTTATGTTTTTGTAACCGCTTTTCATAATTGAATGTTCCCCCGCAAGTACCACAGGAGAATTTTTTATTCTCCTGATTTACATTGATATGTGTCACTGGTGGTGTGTTTGTTTCATTTTTAAATCCTGTTTTTTGTTGAGTATTGAAATGTTTATCTGTGCTGGTTGTGTGATCATTATTGCTATGGCAAGCTGAACCATCTGTTTTGGAGTTCTTCTCGTATGTATGTTCAATCATTTCAGGATGTAGGCTTTCATGCACCAGACGTTTTTGTAGTTTGCATGTTGGTACTTCAATTCCAGCACCTGTTCAAATACCGAAAATTAAACATGTTATGAATATAATCATTTAACAATCCGCTAGAAACTGTAGGTATGTGTATCCCTGAATAAAGGTGTGTTTTTCTTTTTAAAAAAAACCCCACCCATTTGTATTAATTTATCTTATATGTACCTTAAGAAAAAAGTAATATCTTTTCTATCATAATCAGTGGTGTGGTCCAGTGGTAGAGCATCAGACCCCGGATCGTAAGATTGTGGGTTCGATCCTCCAGCATGGACAGTTTATGTGTGATGTCTTGGAACATGACAATTTATCCACATACATAAGCTTTGTACTGGTTCTACCCACAGGCCCTACATTACTATAGCTTCTGGAAAGCTATATAAAGTAAAAATTGGATTTATATATATATGGCTATCCAAAAGCATAGTTAGATAGGGCCTGTGGTCCTACTGGAGAAGACTTTGAGCGTGATTTATCTAAGTTGTAAAAATTTGTTTCACAATTGAAGTAAAATATCATGAATAATTTTTTCGCATACCAGAATAAGGATCTATATCTGTTAGTTTACAATTGTTAGACTATATTTCATTCTTGCATATCAAATATGGATACCTGTTATTTACCAATGTGAGATATCACTCCAGGGCCAAGATAAGTTCATTGATAATTCTTTTTCTTACATACAAAATTCTTTGAATGATTATTCTAATTCATTTCGATTGCATTTGGGACATCAAATGTTATACTTTACTTCAAATATATTTCATTCTGCATGAATCTGTCATATCATGCATGAATTTTATGTTGAGGTGAGATAAAGTCGTAACAAGAGCTGTCAGAAGGACTGCACGCTCGACTTTTTGGATGCTGTTCTTAAACAACAGCTTTTCAGGAAATAAGAATCAAATGGAGGACAATTAAAACTGAGGGGTGATAAAATTAAGCTATAATCATTGCTTGTCTGTTAAAAATAAATTAGAAAAGTAATTCATCAACACTATTTATTTTCATTTTCAACAGTTATGTTTTTTTGAAAACAACAAAGTGAAAGGATGGCTTGTATTACCTTAATATTATTTAAATCAGCAATTGTCATTTGTTACATTTCTCTTTCAAACTTTAAAATTGCTTTATAAATTCAATTGCGTGACTAGAACAATGTAAGTTGGTCAAGCATATCAAGAAATGCTAATTACCGGCCAACATAAGCTTAAATAATTTCAGCAAGAATTTAAAATATAGTGTAAGCTATAGTTGAGATGATCTTCTGTTTTAAGATAAGTTTATCAATGTTTCACATATGTGGTACAATTATGCACTACCTTCAAATAATGTGGTAACACACTAGTTCTTTTTTATGAATCTACAGTCTTATATTTCTACATTTGTTGTTCAGTTTAATACATATATACATGTATATATATATATATATATACAATATAGGCCTATGCACAACTTCACATCAGAAGGCAATATATTGGTAACAGTATATCGGTAACAGATCATGAAAATGGATCTATAGTTGAAATAATCTTGTATCAGCATTCAGTTTATCACAGCTGGATACCTTTTCATGAAAATGAAGAAACTTTTTTGCATAAAATTAAACGTTCATAAAAATGAAAAACATAAATTAAAAAAAAAAAGAAAAAGAAAAGAACAGAAAAATTATATCTGAGCTCTAAGCTCAATGCCTTTTACTACAAACTTTAACCTGCTAGAAAACAAAACTTCTAAGTGTAAAATGGAAATAATTCTGCCAAAATGAAAACAAGAGTTATGGTTCGTGTCTGAGTCTCTATGAGTTTCCTAGAGAATGCTGAAAATACATGTGAAGTTTCATTCATGTCAAAATGATAGTTTGATGAAACAAGTACCAACTCAAAAACTTTAACCTGCTAAAAATCTCTGACCAAATTGTCTAAGTCTGAAAGGGTCATAACTCTGTAAAAAAAAGGAACCCAGAGTTATGGTTCTCATCTCTGTGCATTCTGTTTATGATACTGAACACAATGTGAGGTTTCATTCATATCCAAAGATAGGTTGATGAAATATGTACCTCCTAAAAAACTTTAAAACCAAATTTTCTAAGTCTTAAAGGCCATAATTCTGCCAAAATGCAACCAAGAGTTATGGTCCATGTCTCTGTGTGTTCCATTGGTGATGCTGAAAACAAATGTGAAGTTTCATTCATATCCAATGAGTGGTTGCATAGACATCTCACCTGATAAAAAACTTTAACCTGAAAAACCAACACCAATGCAGACGCCGGGGTGAGTACAATAGCCCCACTCCCCCCATTCTCGAATAGTCAAGCTAAAAATCAATGGTAAAATAACATATACTTTATCCGATATGTGAGATTTAGGGTTGCGATAATTTTTTTCTGACACGATATATATATACCGAATATATGATGTAGTATAAAAGGAGTTTCCCACTTGGTCCTTGAGTCTCCTTAATGGTAATGAACACTTACATAAAATAGTGGTAAGTGAGATTTGAGCATGTCTAAAACTTAAACCAAAAAACCAAAGCAAGGGCGAGTACAATATAACTCCCTCTTTTTAAAAGAGTCAACCTTAAAATTAGCGGGGACCTGGCAGCCATCTTGGACAACTTTTATTCTGAAAAGACATCACTCAAAGAACATGGTACCTAAGTTTTATTGAAAATGAAAACTCCCCTGTAACAAACAGCACTACAAGTTTCACATGTGTAAGTTACCTCAAACGGTTTTGGAATTGTGCTCTGGCAGCAGCGAAATTATTAATTTTGACTATTAGTTTTCATGGTAACAGAGAAAATATTGAAAATGAAAACTCCCCAATAACAAAAGGCACTACTAGACCACTAGGTTGACAAATTTACAAAGCCGAGAAATCCATGTGAAGTTTGAGTACATCCATTACTTACAAAGAAGTTTCTAAGAAAATGCTTCTAACAGACGACGGATGACAAACAACACATCTCCATGTAAGTCTTTCTGGTCTTTAACCAGCAGATCCAGAAACTGGTAAGCACCGATAGCAGGGTCATGACCTCAACAAACTTGAAAGTGTTTCTTGTGTCAGAATAACTCGCACCCAATCTGAAAATCTGACTTGCAGTCAAGTAGAAGTTGTTTGAAAGAAAAGTGTACAGATGGATGACAGACACCAGGTGAACAGAATAATTTACCTAGAGCTCAAATTGTGTAATTTTAATAAAACGATGACAATAACTATTAATTAAAATTTACATATTTATTCAATTTGACAAGCTGAAGATTTTTTCCAATAGTGTATGGTCATAATATTAGTACTGTGTTATTTTAGTTTAGACCCAATAGAAAATAGAAGTACTATTGTGTTTACCACAAACTTAAGATGGATGGCAGAAGATAAGAATATGTCAAATTTGCAAAAGGCTATAACGGAGCTTAAAAGCTTTATGAAAAATAAATAGTCTCAACTAAACTGCCTCGTATGAGTTTTGCGGTGTTTGCTAAGGTTACCAGAGAGTGCACATCGATAATCACAGAGATCACACTTATATGGTTTTTCCCCTGTGTGTATCCTCAAATGCTGCAACAACTTTGCTTTCTCATAGAAACCCTTGTTGCACTCGTCACAAAAATAAAGTTTTTCTCCTCCATGACGAACTGTATGTTTTTTTAAACAAGCATTAGTTTTGAATGATTTTTCACAGATTTCACACTTATATTTCCTGCTTTCTGAGTGTATGTGTTTAAGATGCCTTTGAAGGGCAGAGTTACACTTGAAAGTTTTGTCACACTTATTACACAGAAAATCACGACGAGTGCTATGGGTTACAGTCTTGTGGTAAATGAGGTAGCGTTTACTGCAAAATGTAATATTACACTCCTTGCACCAGAAATCCTCCTGACACTCTTTGGAGACGTGGTGGTAATCTTTGTGTATAGATAACTCTGCTCTGCTGTAAAATCGTCGCCCACACTCCTCACATATGCAAGGTTTTTCTCCTGTATGAATGCGTTTATGGATCTTTAGTTTATCAGAGGTCACATAACCCTTGCCACATGTCTCGCACACAAATGGCCGCTCTTTCGTGTGAGCTGAGCGTATATGTAACAAATATTTTGATTTTCTATACAGGAATATTTTCCCACAATACTCACATTCAAAGACACATTTTCCATCGTTTTTCTCTTTGTGGCTGTCATAACGCTTTTGGGATGTAAATGTAATCTTACAATCCACACAATGGATTGGTCTTTTTTTACCTGGACGTTTTCCATTCACAGTAATTCTATTTCTTTTATTAACTGTATCTGTATTTTCTTCTTCATTTAATTCTCTCTCATTCTCTCTTTCCCTTTTTCGTCTTCTTTTCTGTCTAAATGCCTGTTTTCCCTTTTCAATTTTTAATTTTATTGCTTCTCTGCTGGAAGAGTTATAATTGCTTCTATCCTTTCCTTGCTGTATATCAGGTTGTATTGTTTGCTCATCAGTCTCAGAAGAATCTGATTGGTTAACAAGATCATTCACACTTTCAACATCACTGATCTCCTCTTCTGAATCTTCCTTGTTAAACCCTAAAGCATTGTTGAACCAAGAATCAACATTTTCGTTACTTATCAATGTTTTAGCCAGAGCCTCCGTCTCTTTATCCAACACTATGTTATTCAGATCCTCGCCACTCTCGGAATGTTCAGTGCTAGAATCTTTTCTACTACTGCCATCAAAGAGATGGTTATTGTACTTATTACTTGTAACAAACTCATTCTCAACTTTACCAGATTGACTTAACCTTGCAAGTTTATTTTCAAATGGCAGTCTATCATTGCTTTCTGAAAAATATGAACAAAGAATTTGTGTTTTATTTATTTATTGTTTTTGTTAAAATTTTCTTCTTTTTGATATTGAGCATACATGTACAATTTACTTTATATTTTGAATGGGGTTTAACGCCATTTTCAACACATTTTAGGTTATATATGGCATATCCAGTTTTACTGGTGGAAGAAGACCTCAGACTGAGTAGAACCACTGTCTTTCTGCAAGTAACTGGCAAACTTTCTCACATAAAGTTTTTGGAGCGAGCGGGACTCAAATGTACAACCTTAGCAGTGAGAGGTAAGTGATCTTGCGACAGCGCCTTAGACCATTTGGCCACGGAGGACCCGCAATTTACTTTAAAATTTAAAGCTAATTTACATACATCAACTTTGCAACTTGTTTTTTTCTCCAAAATTACAGTCAGGCTCAGCCCACCTGTGTTACGTGAGTATGATGTTGACAAAGACACTGACATAAAAATTGAGTCATGCACCAAACAAGAACAATGTCAACATTGTATGACACATGGCCCCAGAAGTTGCTGTAATAGAAATATTGTATATTACATTGAACCAGGAGATTTTTGTAATATATAGAATTTCAAAGAGGAACATTAACTGGAGAAAAAACAATCTGACTAGATGTTCCGTTTGCATGTGCATGTCTATTTGATGTTGATAATGTATACCACATTTAAAATGAACCTTATGTAAAGGGTATGAGGAGATGAAATCATGAGGTTCAGATGTAATAATACTACCATGCTGCTCTATTGTGAAGTCGACAAGTGGTAATAACTCAAGAAATCAAAGCACTGCAGTGCTGATGGGGACAGAGCATATAAAAAGTAAAATGTCGCTATTGTTTTAGACAAACAAGTCAGTTTGCATACATTGATGTAGAATAATCCAGATTACCTTTGATTCTTATACAAAATCTACATGTTCTATGCTAAACATTGACCCTTTCCTCGAATAAGTCAGAGAATGTAACTGAATGTTTTGCCTTTGAAAGTGTATTTTCTGCTATAGCAGGAATATCAACTGTTAAATTTGGCAAATGTCCAACTTCAAGATATTAGTTCAACTCAATGATATGAGATTTGTATCTTCAACTCAACTTGTGATATTTTCAGAAATGACAAGCTTTCATATATAAAATATCAAAGTGCTCTGAATCTAGCACGATGAATTCCACTTTGAGTATATTCATTTACTATATTCTTTATTGATTTCTCTAGCGCAAAATGGAACAATTTGATTAAAAGATGAAAAGTAGAAATGTGTATGTCGATATTAAAAATTGATTCTTACATTTATATTTTCTGGGGCCCTATATCACCCCATAAATGGAACCGCACTAGCCAATATGTTATGGCGCCGATTTTTAGACACATCTGGATGTTTCTGTATTTCTGCTACAGAAACACAAATGCTTAACTCTTATATGTTTAAATGGAAATTATCTACAATTCCAATTATTGGAAATATATGAAATATTTACTAAATAACAAAAAAACAGCACTGACATTGTTCATAACTAGATCAATCTCGATTTCTTTTTAGGAATACAAGTCTATTTTTAAACATTTCGGAGAAACCACAAGTCACGTGATCGACATTAGCATATTTCTATTTTAAGAATGAGTATTGATTGTTTACTGACATAAGCAAAGAACTATTTAAGTATAGTTAAAAACGCAGTTGTCTGTCTTGAATTGCCGTCCAAGATGGCATCCTGAAAAATCTTTTGGTCACGTGTCCATAGTTCAGCGCATCTGTATTCATGCGCTTTAATTCCTGTGTGCTGATTAATAGCACTGAATATAAACTTGGAATTTATACGATACACAATTGTTTATAGGTATAAATCGTCGCTGTCTGTTATAATATTAATGTTTTCATTGAAATAGGCGATTCTACTGTTTAAAGTGAGTTCGAACGCTTATCAAGGGGTGGAACTATTTGATTGGTGCTTGTCAGGTTTGAATTAACACGATACACGGTTGAAGATTTGCGGTATAGGAAAATAATCATGTTAGCTCTGAGAGTGGTTGCTAAAGCACCGCCCCCAAAAACAATCTGACCTGAACATCCCCAAAATATGATCCTATACACTTGATGTTGAACGGAGGACTTAAAATAACAAAGTAAATACTAATGGGTGTACCGTTGAAACACTATGTGTCTCTGAATCTTCTGTAACATAAACAAGGTTAGGAGTAGAATAATGTTCGAAAAGCGGGGGAATAAAACAAGAGGGCCAAGATGGCCCTATATCGCTCATCTGACTGACCTTGAGTCACCCAACTTAAGTTGATTATATAATACATGTACACTCAAAATTCCAGAAAAACTAGATGGGCAAGAATTTTGATTTGTTTTGAAGATGTAACAGATGTGTAGAAGAGTTCAAACTTGGTAGAGGGTCACCCATGGTAAATGTCAGTGAAATTACATTGAAATCAGGTCAGTAGATTCTGACAAGAAGGCCTTTGAAGTTTTTACTATAGCTGCCTATATAGTAAACTAGCACCTCGCTGTGGTGGTCATGTTTTTTAACAAATCACAACGGCTTGAACAAACCAGGTAAAGGGTCACCCAAGGAACATTTCTGCGAAATTGATTTAAAATTGATCTGGTGGTTTCTGACAAGAAGATTTTTTAAGTTTTTACTATAGCTTATATATAGTAAACTAACCCCACTCGCTGGCTGCCATGTTTTTTGAAGAATCACTACAGTTTGAACAAACTTGGTGGAGATTCCTATAAGGAACATTTCTGTGAAATTATTTTAAAATGGAGTCAGTAGTTTCTGACAAGAAGATTTTTTAAGGTTTTTACTAATTAAACTTGCCCCGTCCCTTAGTGGCCATGTTTTTTTACAAATCAAGATGGCTTGAACAAACTTGGTAAAGGATCACCACAGGAACATTTCTGTGAAATGATTTTAAAATCGAGCCAGTAGTTTCTGACAAGAAGATTTTTTAAGTTTTTACTATAGTTTATATAGTAAACTAACCCCACACACTGGCTGCCATGTTTTTTGACGAATCAAGATGACTTGAACAAACTTGGTAGAGGGTCACCCAAGGAACATTTCTGTGAAATTATTTTAAAATCGAGCCAATAGTTTCTGACAAGGAGATTTTTTAAGTTTTTACTATAGCTTATATAGTAAACTAACCCCACCCCCTGGCAACCATGTTTTTTGACGAATCAAGATGGCTTGAACAAACTTGGTAGAGGGTCACCCAAGGATCATTTCTATGAATGATTTTAAAATCGAGCCAGTATGTTCTGACAAGAAGATTTTTTAAAGTTTTTACTATAGCTTATATAGTAAACTAATCCCACCCCCAGGTCGCCATGTTTTTGGACAAATCAAGATGACCTGAACAAACTTGGCAGATGGTCACCCAAGGAACATTTCTGTGAAATCATTTTAAAAACAAGTCAGTAGTTTCTGAAAAGAAGATTTTTTAAGTTTTTACTAATTAAACTTGCCCCGCCCTCTGTCAGCCATGTTTTTTGAGGAATCAACATGGCTTGAACAAACTTGGTAGAGGGTCACCCAAGGAACATTTCTGTAAAGTTATATCAAAATTGGCCCAGTGGTTTCAGAGGAGAAGTTGTTAGAAGCTAAAAGTTAACGACGGACGACGGACGACGGACACCAGGCGACACAAAAGCACACCTGTGAGTCTTCGACTCAGGTGAGTTAAAAAGATGGTGGTACTATATTCATAATATCAAAGTACAAGGGCTTAAAGATTTGGAGAAGAAGATTTTTGAAGCTTTCAAAATAAAAGCTGTCAGATTTCACTGATTAAGATCTATTAACTTTTCAAAGCAGTTACTGGTACATGTTACATTTTTCTACTTTTATTGACAATTTGTAGCTCATTTACAATTTGATATTAACAAATATGTAATAAAACACACTTTGCAAAATTTAACAACTGTGTAGTTGGAGGACTGTGTTAATGAGAGTCTCGTAAGTCTTAAAATTTAGGAGACTGGCATAAACAGAATACAACCTTGTCTTCCTCTAATTTATTTATAAGTTGTACCTGGTGATTATAACAAGATGCCAAAGAAGGCCTGAGGACACTCTACTAGCAAATAATGGCTGTAATATTTTTTGAAATTTCGCAATAAAAACCTTTTTGGAAAGTCACCTTAAACCCTTATGGAAAATACCCCCATCCCACTTTTAATCATGTTAATTGACTTATTTAGTGATCTTCACTAAATTTATCAAACCTACCATTCTTAATGTTAATCCACTTGTTTACCTCATACAATGCTCTCATATTTCCTATTAGCCCATGAAATGAAATTTTGTTATTCAGACATCTGCTTGAGTAAATATCTGCTATTGCATTTTGGCTGTTTGATTAATTTCCAAAAATCAATTCGAATTCGTTAAAGCAAAATTGGACATGTCTTTGCTTGAGATTTTTCATCAGATTTGATATTGATTAAAATTAAGTATCTATTTGTTGGGAGGGTCCTGTGTAGAAGTCTATATTGCAGCCATTGAAGCTGAATATCTTTAGTTATTTGGAAAATATTGTAGTATATTTTCCAGTCATTGTCATTTATATTATATATTTCATTCCATCGACTTTGACCAGCTGGTCTGTCATTGTTTTTATTCAGAATGTCGTAAATAGGTTTAGTTCCCGACTTGTTCTGTAACACTGGGTAGATATGAGATGGATAAAATGAGCTGGTTCTTTTGTATTATCATGTTCAAATCCATTTAATTTTTTTAAATGTTTTTATTGATTGCAATACGCCATGAAAATGCAAATAGTTAATTTTAAGGTTCGTATTTTTTTCAAACTCTTCCTTAGTAAATAAATGTCCATTTTCATTAATAATATCATTTATATACAAGACTCCTTTGTTATACCAACTTTTAAGGAAAAAACATTGCTTTCCAATTTACAGATTCTGATTGTAAAAAATTGGCATCTTGAGGAATTTTTCATATGTATCAACTTTGTTAGAATCTAATAAATTCATATATGCCTGCATGACATCTTTCCAGAATTCATTTTTAATGGAATTAAATAGCTTTTCAGGGTAATGTTTAACACAAGATAATATTTTATCTATATCAAGAAAAGAATTTGTTAAATATTGCAACATTCCATCTGAATTTATAAGTTGCCTTATCCAAGTATTTTTAGGCTTGCTATGAAAGGTTTTAAATTAACCATTTTTAACCCTCCTGATGAATAGTATTTTGTGACACCTACATTTTTATCTTTGCTGATCCTTTTCATATGAAGGTATTAAACATGTCATTAATTTGTTTAATATAGGTGTCTGGCGGGTTTGGGAGAGAAATAAAAATATGGTTTAAGGATGGTAATAATAAGCTTTTAATGACATGAATTTTCCCACTTGGTGTAAGAAACCTTCTGTTCCAATATTGCAATGATTTTTTCATTTTTTCATTTTTTTTCCGTAAAATTTAGTTTTATCTTACTATCTAAATCAGTGCTTAATGTAATGCCTAGCAATTTGAATTAATTTTTGTCCCATGATAGTTTCCGTTTTGTTTTTTATTGAATATGAGCTGTATTTCTTTGATCCAGTCCATATAACTTGTGTCTTGTCAAAATTGATTTTAAGTCCAGAGATTTGTGTAGTAGTGTAGTTCGGAGAGAGTTTCATTAAGTGAAGTGTATGATCCATCTAGTAAGATTGAGGTATCATCTGCAAACTGAGATAACTTATACTCTTTATTATTTATGTTAATTCCCTTTATATTTTTATTATTTCTAATTCTAATTGTTAAAATTTCACTACACAAAATAAAGATGTATGGTGACAGGGGATCTCCCTGATGACAGCCGCACCCTATACTGAAGAACTTGGATAAAAAGCTACATTGAATAACTGATGACTGAATATTATTATAAAAAAGTTTGATCCAGTTTTGAATTGAATCTCCAAATTTAAAAAAATTCGAAGTCTTTTTGATAAAAGACCAAGAGATTGTGTGAAAGGCTTTCTCAAAATATATTAAAAGTAGTAATCCTGGAATGTTTCTTTCTTCAGAGAGATGTAAAATGTCATATAAAAGTCTTGTGTTGTCACCTATATATCTACTCTTTATAAATCCTGTCTGTTCTTCACTTATAAGTTTAATCAACACTGTTTTTATTCTATTTGCTATGGAGCCTGAGGCTATCTTGTATACAATATTTAATAATGCAATTGGTCTGCAGTTTTTTAAAAGACTGTGACTTATTTTTTGGGTATGCATGTAATAATACTTTGCCGCTGAGTTATGGATAGTGTACCCTTTTTAAGCCCAAAATTGATGGATCTGACTACAAAGTGTCCTATTTTTTTCCAAAACATTTTATAACATGAGCTGTCAGAAGACAACAAAGCTCACCTCTGTGTGTCTAAGTCCAAAAAGGGCCATAAGTGTGGCAAAAATGCAATCCAGAGTTATGGTTCTTGTCTGTGTGTGTTCCATTGATGATGGTGAACACACATGTGAAGGTTCATTCACATCCGATGAGTGGTTGCATAGATGTCTTAAACTTAAACGCAACTAAACGCAAAGTTTAACCTTGGTGTCTAAGTCCAAAAAGGGCCATAACTGTGCCAAAATGCAACCCACAGTTATGGTTTTTGTCTCTGTGTGTTTTAATGATGATGGTGAACACACATGCAAACTTTCATTCATATCCAATGAGTGGCTGCAGAGATACCTTATGTGATAAAAAACTTTAACCTGAAAAATTAAGTCGAAAAAAGGGCCATAACTGTGCCAAAATGCAACCCACAGTTATGTTTTTGTCTTTGTGTGTTTCAATGATGATGGTGAACACACATGCAAAGTTTCATTCATATCTAATGAGCATAGATATCTTACGTGATAAAAAACTTTAACGTGAAAAATTAAGTCAAAAAAGGGCCGTAACTGTGCCAAAATGCAATCCAGAGTTATGGTTCTTGTTTCTGGTGAACACACATGTGAAGTTTCATTCCTATCCAATCAGTGGTTGCATAGATATGTGAAACCTTGTACGTATCTAAATGCAAAGTTTAACCTGGGGGTCTAAGTTCAAAAAGGGCCATAACTGTGCCAAAATGCAATCCAGAGTTATGGTTCTTGTCTCTGTGAGTTCCATTGATGATGGTGAGCACACATGTGAAGTTTGATTCACATCCAATGAGTGGTTGCATAGATATGTGAAACTTGTACGCAACTAAACACAAAGTTTAACCTGGGTATCTAAGTCCAAAAAGGGCCATAACTGTGCCAAAATGCAATCCAGAGTTATTGTTTTTGTCTCTGTGCGTTCCATTGATGATGGTTAACACACATGCAAAGTTTCATTGACATCCAATGAGTGGTTGCATAGATATCTGAAACTGGTACGCAAAAGTTTAACCTGGGTGTCTACAGACGACAAAGATGACGCCGGGGTCATGACAATAGCTCTCCTTGGACTTCGTCCCAACGAGATAAAAATTACTAGAAAATCTGTCACTGCCTGGACTTTTGTCATTTCCCACAGTGTTATTCCTATATGTTAGTATAACTGAAAGTCCCTTTTACAGGCCCCTATATACCCCAGCCCCATGGCTTGAAAAACACCATTCATTGGAATACTTTGTATCAAATATGAACATAATTTCATTTGACCTGAAAGGCTGTTGAGACAAACATCCTAATTGAAATTCCTTACTGAACCAAACATAATTTGCTGTTACTATGTAATAGCTTAGACCTCAAATTGAACATTATATTTACACAAATGCATGAAAAACTGAAAATTTTCCATTTTTCCATAGTATTCCTATTGTAAAACTCAAAAATCCCTTACCGTACACCTACATATCCCAGCCCCTTGATTTGTATAAACTTCAAAGCCCTACTCATAGAGATAATTCATACCAAATACAAAACAATTTGTATCAAATATGAATCAATTTGAGCAATGGTTGAGAAAGTATCTTTAAAAACTTTAACCCTTTTGAGACCCTACCTGGTCCCTTTTGTAGTTCAGTGCATTCATGTCCATCGCCTAATAGACAAGACAGGTGGTATCCATGGATACATGCTATATGATTGCAAGTTAAGCACTCGCAAGAGGTACTTTACATACTACTGACATTTTAACTTAAAGCACAACCACTTGGCATATTTTGTTCAATTATTTTGTTCAAACTGAAAAAGCATTCACCACTTTTTTTTTAATTACATTTGGCACCTTTGGCTACCAAACTGTGAAGGCTCTGCCCCTTTATGGTAGTGAATGGGTAAACTAGTGGCTACCAAGATAAAAAAAAGCATGCCTAAAAGTGTTAACCAATTTTTCTTTTAAAGTATTAATGGGTCATAATTCTGCCTGAAACCTTTTGATTCTCCTTGATGGTAGTGAAAGCTCATATGAACTTTCAGTGACATAAGAGAAATTGTTACTGAGATATGAGCATTTCTAAATACTGTAATAGAGTTTCTTAATATAAAGGGTCCATAACCCTGGCTAAAAACCAAATGCACTTATCCCACTTGTCTTATAAGTTGCCTTTGTGACAGTGAACACACACATAAATTTCATTGATGTATTTGGGTAGTGATATATAGGAGCATGCCTAAAAACTTAAGCTAAATTTTCTAACAACAAAATGGGCCATCATTCTGTCTTAAGTCATTAATGTACTTATTCCACTTGTTTCTAGAGTCCTCTTTTTGATATAGAATACACACATGAAGTTTCATTGATGTAAGGGTAGTGGACACTGAGATATGAGCATGGCCTAAAAACTAACTGAAAAACGACCAACGCCGATGCCTGGGCAAATAGAATAGCTCTCCTTTTTTAAAAAAAAAATGAGCTAAAGCCTGATGAAAAGCAGTGGATATTCAGAATCTATTAGTAGTTTTAGGGTAGCAACTGAATTGGTAACGGTTCATGGGTTGTTAGAGTAATTAAGAACAAACCTTTCTAGTATTAAAATAGGAAAACTTCTTTATTTTATGGGTACAGATAATTTCACCCACCTTGAGACATGCAATGCAGACTTATGATGGTTGTATCGCTATCACACTCAGCAGGCTCTACAACAGATTCTTCATCTGATTGGTTGTCTGCCTCAATTTTCTCTCTAAGCATTGGTGTTCTTGTTTTCAATTCATCACGATACCCAGGTGGTTCTTGTTTCATTGTGAGAGTGGCTTGATCTATAATGCACAACTATTGAACTGAACTACATGCAAAAAACAAGAAATCAGTACAGCTGATGACAAATGATCCCTGAATATAAGTGCAGATGTGCCAGCGTGATTAATACAAGAAAAGTATATTTTATTGATTTGTAATTTTAAAAGAAAACTTTCATATTATGTATGAACAAGATACAGTAACTAGTGGAGAGAGTGCAGTGTTGGCTGCTCATGCCAAAGGTTGTGAGTTCGATCCCAAGCTTGACCCAATGCCTATCATAAAAACAACACTCTGCACTGGTTCTACCTAGGATTTTGGGTAGAGAGTATTTCATAATCTGAGCTTTCTTTGCAATACAGCTAAAATATATAAGCATTATCTGATATTATATGTATCTTTACAGTGTCGGATGTATTGATATTAGTTTAGGTATAATTTAATTTGAGTTTAATTTAATCAACAAAAGAGCATAAATCATGTAAATTAAAAAAATTTATTATTATGTGCAGAGCTCGTGATAAGCAATCTTGCGTAAAAATTTGAAAAGAATCAGACAAAAACAGATTGAATTATTGTGCCGACTCACAATTATTACCAAATCAAGGGCCATAATTCTCAGGATACTAAGTGATCCGAATTGGCTGATTGGGCATAACCAAGTTATTATGGCCATACACACTTTCTGTACTTATTTGGTTTTAAGATTTAGAAACTAAGCAGCAATACTTTTGATTTCCAACCGCTCACCTGACTGCTCATAAAGATGGTCGTATAAAATTTGGTAATATTAACAAAAGAGCATTGCTCTGAAAACAACAACAACAAACCATAATGCTGTAACAACATGTCCACGACCACTTCACCTTATTGCTATTGACCTTTTGATATTTCATGACTGTCATAATGGTAAAACAAATAACAAGAACAGAGGTATGACTGGAAAAAATCACAAACCCCCCCCCCCCCCCCCCCCCCCAAAAGCTGTACCAATATGCAATTGTGTACAGTGAGGCTTCATATTGATAATACTGAAAAAGTCTCATGTCATTCTGATGTAAACTTTACAAATTATCTGGAAGTGAAAAGCATTACAGATTGCTAGATTCTCATCCAAATTTTATTTATTTTTGTTTTCTTTATAAAAATTTTAAAAGTTCGGGACGGCAATTAATTCATTATGGCCTACACAATTATAATTATGCTCATTTGAAAATACAAGGGGGTGTAAAAACATTTTGAGGTCATAATAGTGATCACAACACTGATCACTTTGACATTACCTCCCCTTTTGAAGACCCATCCATTCTGGTGAAACAAAAGCTTGATAGCATCTTCTTGTTCCAAGGTTACAAACAAAAACAGAAGGTAACTCTCCATTCTCGGCAATCAGACCTGGTACCACATTACTGAAATCAAAATTTATATGAAGTAATAATTTGGGAAATTATTAAAATTTCACCGGCAACTGATTTCTTTTACAGAAAATGTAAGGTGTATGTAACCTTAGATGTATCAATGTTTTATGTATGCAAAATGATCTTGAATTAAAAAGACTGTTGAAGTGTAATCTATTTCAAGTACTTTCCTTGATTTTTTGGTTGTAGTATACAAATTTTGTAATCATAAGTACTTCAACAATTTTAAACACAATTTGCTGGCAATGGTCTCATTTTGTAGAGAATTCCATTGTGCAAAGAAAAAAATTTCGTTTATGAGATAAATAGAAGTTTAAATATTTGAAAACAAGATTTTGAGTGAATAATTATGCAAGTGTTCATAACATATCATTCAGACGCTCTTCCATCTTAATATAAGTCTTTGGTTACAGTAATTAAATAGTAACACACTACACATCGTGCTACGAGTTACAGAATGACATCAAACACAGTGGGCTGGCACTTGACAAGAACTGTAACTGTGCCACAAACTCACAAGCTGGAGGGCATACATTCATACATAGAGCACATTCAGTGACAATGCCTTTGTAGTTCTTTTAATGGCAGGGTTGTTAATTCCACATGTGAATCAGACAGTGACAGATTGCATTAATATTTTTTTTCAGACAAAACAGACAGAGAAAAATCGAAAGGTCGCTCTTGAAAAAACATTGCAAGAAAAGGCTGAACATTGGAAGACTGACTGACCCTTTCCCCAACTATCTCCCCTTTGCTGGCTTTGGAGGGTTGTCAGCTGCCCGCAGATAGCGCGAGAATCGTTATAGCAAAGAGCTTGTGACACAGTTAATTGTTTACAACTTTGATCCACTGTTTCCGATTTTAGGTGTCCATAACACAAGAGATGTAGATTTCATAAGGCCTGTATCGTGCTAGATACACTTCTCATATTAGCTCAATCTGACACGAGTTCAAGAAATATCATAGTTTGCGATAACAGAGTTGAGATGGTCTAGTGGTTAACATGTCTGCTTCAAGATCCAGAGGTCCAGGATCAATTATTGGTGGGTTTCTTTTTTAAACTCTCTCCCAAAGTAGCTTAATCTGAGAAGGTGCTGTAAAAGCATAGTTTTTCTGAGGATTTTTCAAGCAGTCCGCCCGTCTACAGAGTCTTGTCATGTGCATGCAGAGGATTCCATTGAACTTCTATGATAATCAGTGATTCACATGCCATAAACCTGTACACTTTGTGCTTGCATATAATCCTCGCAAGAGGGTGTTGCAAAGAGAGATAGAGATAACATCCCTAACAAGATTTGTTAGGTGACGGTTTGCAAAAAGCAAAGTACCTCAAAGTTAAATCATACTTTTGCATTTATACACTTAAATAACAACAAAAATACAGACGCACGGCAAATGATCTTAAACGTTTGAAGGTTTGTAGAAAATTGGAAAAGGAGAATAACTTTCTCCAATCTCTTACCTGCGCACCGCTTTTTACCTGCCGGTGAGAAGTGATATTGTTCCCCCGTTATTTTGTTGGTTATTTGGCTAAAACCAGGTTTCCATTTAAATCTCGTTCATTCGCGGTGACATGAAACTAACATGCTCCCTACGTCAGGGATTAAATCTCTGCAGCAGTCGTTTTATCTTTAAAGTTTTAGAACCACTTGACTGAGAAAAGACATTGCATCATATGAGAGTATACGCCTTATTAGTAATTTAGACACCAGGCTGCCGTTTCACTAATCATCGTCATATATTTTTACGTAAGCCAAACTTACGTGAATAAAACCGTTTCACAAAGAAAACATCTTACGATAAGGATGTTTAATGAAACAACCCCAAGATAATTAAAGTCGCAAATGAATTATCTGAACGGTCACTAGTTAAAAAGGGATTCCTTCCCCAAGGATATGTATTGGAACCCGTTTTATTACTTATTTCTGATGTGCATTAATGATACCGTTGAATTTGAGGAAAAGGTTCCTCTTCTTCTAAAATTCCTTGATGATACACATAATGTAGTAAAGAACTGGGTTAAGATTTTTTCCAAGTGACACAAATATTTATTCAGAAATATGGCCTCAAGCCGACTACAGTTGTCTCCAATAAGACATTAACAACTTATCACTTATATAGTGATTGGCAATTAAATTTCAACGCTGCTGAACATAATGGCACACATACTGAAAGGCACCAATAGGATGAAATGGTTGAAGCGATTGAAATTCAACAGATCAAGTCCGAAAATGGCATTGGAGCCATACTAGTTTGATGAAGGATTGGCATTAACTGAACACACCATGCCGCATGTAAATAATGCTAATAAAAGGCTTGGCCTCATTATAAGAACGTTCAATGACTTCAGCAAAGCTATGTTTGTTGTCTTGTATGCAACACTAGTTAGACCACATCTTGAACATCGCCACATTTGTAAGGTGAAAAGGGATATTACTGCTATAGAGAATGTACAACCAAACTTGTAACTGGTTCAAGTAATATAAAAAGGCTTCGTAAGCTTGGATTGTCGGCTCCGCCGTTTAGACGCCATCGAGCCGATACGGTCAAACTATGTAATATCATTTATGACATAGAGTAGGTGGAAATACAAACGCTATTTCAAACACAAACATTAAACATAGAAACACACTTTTTAAGGGACTTAACTGCTATCTTAAGTCAAATCTATATTTCCCTCTTGTGTCCCTGTAGTGAAAACGAACACGTATGTGGAATGTAAAGGCTGATAGTTACTGAGATATGAGCTTGCTAAAATAAGTTTAACCAAATTTTCAAAGTAAAAATGGGTCAATAATTCGGTCTAAAATAATGTAACCCCACTTGTCTCTTTGAGTCCAGTAGTGAAGACCAATGTGAAATTTCAATGATGTATGTTTATTTTGCAAAATAGCGACGACACTCTTACCTCATTTTTCTTAGTATAAAAGGACTAAATTCTGTCTAATAACAATATGGAGTTTTTTTTGTTCTACTGAGTCACACTGAAGTGAGAAATAGATTTAAACCATAAAAAAATTAAAAAGAGAAATATGGAATAACAGTACATATTCATAACCGAATATGTACGCTGGTAATAGAGCGGTTGAATAATTTTTAAAACGTACGTTTAGTTCTGTTAAATGTAATAGGTGTAGATGCTCTCATTGTTGCAATATTGTACAAGATTCAAGTATCTCTAGTTACGTTACTGGTGATAAGTTTGGTATACGTTGTAATACCAATTGCACATCTAAACATGTTATATATCTTATTACATGTAAAAAATGTCAAGAACAGTATGTTGGACAAATGAATCAAAATGTATCAAAACGTATGAATAGTCACCGTTTTGATATATCTAATGTCGCAACACATTTTAACGCCGATGCTCATTCAATAGAAGATTTTTCATTTATGCCATTCGACACTGTTAGTAATAACTTTGATCGTTTGTGTAAGGAAACTTATTGGATTCACAAATTACAAACATTGTATCCATTTGGACTAAATGTAAAACAGCTATATGATATGTAGAGATGCTTTCATTGAACATATGAACTTATATGTACTATCGTTTGTTCCTATTTCTCTTTTTACTACTATTTATAGGAATTTAAGTATCGTTTCGATCCGATATTTCATGTACTTGTGTTTGCGACAATATTCTATATTAGCCGCGTCTTGTCGCGTGTTTGGCTCCTGGATGAATAATTCTTTGAGTCGAATTTCGCGCGACGCGGCTCATTTGTTTTCCCGCTATTTTAACGTCACGTTATATGACATTACTTCCGGTGTTTATATATTTATTATTCCATGATTAAGGCGATAAGCCGAAAAGTCGGTATTAAATTTTAACTAACGTTTTTTTTACGTGTTGGGTTTTTATTTAAACTGTATTATTATAAAACGATTCATATAATTCACAATACATGTAATGAAACGAAGAAGACAACCTCAGCCATCCTGGCAAAACACGCAGAAGAACTTGCCCGAAAGCGCAATCAGTCAGACGCTACCGCCTCACCATTCCGCCCACATGAAAACGATCCAACACTCGGAAAAGAAATAGAAAATCTAGAAATGAAAATAAAAAATTGATTATTATAAAAATGTGATAAAGTTTAAACGTAAACAGATGGTCATATATAAGCTATTCAACGCCAGAAAAAAGACTATTTAACACGACAATGTTATAAAAATATCGGCCATACTATAAAAGGAGAAAACATCATTTGTATCTCCAAATGTTGACCATTCATAATGAACACACTCGCAGAAACATATTTGTACGATAGAACGTTTATATTGAATGTGCTGATCACAAACATATATTACAAAATTATTTCAAGAATCGATATTCCAATATTTCATTCATTCAAAAATATATTTTGAGTTTGAATCTACGTCTTGAATAACACGTTAGGAACACTATGTTTTACGTCACTTCAAACACCCTCAACAATTTCATGCAGACATTTGTTAAAAATATAGCGCGAGCAATTACAATGTATATCCAATGGAAATATGAACAGACAATTTATACGGGGAGAACAAAAATACCAAATCTACTGTTCATGAATGGAAATATATTTATACAGCTTTCAAGCGAACCTCTTGAAACACTTGCTATCAATTTATGTAACACATAATTGGCCTCTGCGATGAAAGTACACAACCGAACAAGAGAAGAAAATACGCAACCCTTCTGCCAAACTCCAGCCATGACAAATATGAAACGTCAATGGTGATGGTTTATTTACATTCTGATGTGGTCAGATGACAGTCTGCTGTGGTTACTTTTCATTCGGATGTGGTCACTTTACATGATGATGTTGTTCGATGTCATTCTGTTGTGGTTCGATGTCATTCTGATGTGGTCATATAACGTTATAATGTAGTTCGATGTCATTCTGTTGTGGTTCGATGTCATTCTGATGTGGTCGTTGTACATTATGATGTAGTTCGATGTCATTCTGTTGTGGTTCGGTGTCATTCTGATGTGGTCATATTACATTATAATGTAGTTCGATGTCATTCTGTTGTGGTTCGATGTCATTCTAATGTGGTCATTTTACATTATGATGTAGTTCGGTGTTATTCTGATGTGGTCACTTAACATTGTATTGTAGTTCGATGTCATTCTGTTGTGGTTCGATGTCATTCTGATGTGGTCATATTACATTGTGATTTAGTTTGATGTCATTCTGATGTGGTTCGATGTCATTTTGTTGTTGTTCGATGTCATTCTGATGTGGTCACTTTACATTGTATTGTAGTTCTATGTCATTCTGTTGTGGTTCGATGTCATTCTGATGCGGTTCGATGTTATTCTGATGTGGTCATATTACATTATAATGTAGTTCGATGTCATTCTGTTGTGGTTCGATGTCATTCTGATGTGGTCATTTTACATTATGATGTATTTCGGTGTTATTCTGATGTGGTCACTTAACATTGTGTTGTAGTTCGATGTCATTCTGTTGTGGTTCGATGTCATTCTGATGTGGTCATATTACATTGTGATTTAGTTTGATGTCATTCTGTTGTGGTTCGATGTCATTCTGTTGTGGTTCGATGTCATTCTGTTGTTGTTCGATGTCATTCTGATGTGGTCACTTTACATTATATTGTAGTTCTATGTCATTCTGTTGTGGTTCGAAGACATTCTGATGTGGACATTTTACATTTTGATGAAGTTCAATGTCATTCAGTTGTGGTTCGATGTCATTCTGTTGTGGTTCGATGTTATTCTGATGTGGTCATATTACATTATGATGTTGTTCGATGGCATTCTGTTGTGGTTCAATGTCATTCTGTTGTGGTTCGATGTCATTCTGATGACGTCATTTTACATTATGATGTAGTTCGATGTTATTCTGATGTGGTCACTTTACATTATGTTGTAGCTCGATGTCATTCTGTTGTGGTTCGATGTCATTCTGTTGTTGTTCGATGTCATTCTGCTGTGGTTTGATGTCATTCTGATGTGGTCATTTTATATTTTGATGTAGTTTGATGTCATTCTGTTGTGGTTCGATGTCATTCTGTTGTGGTTCGATGTCATTCTGTTGTGGTTCGATGTCATTTTGATGTGGTCATATTACATTATGATGTAGTTCGATGTCATTCTGTTGTGGTTCGATGTCATTCTGATGTGGTCATTTTACATTATGATGTAGTTCGATGTCATTCAGTTGTGGTTCGATGACATTCTGATGTGGTCATTTTACATTATGATGTAGTTCGATGTTATATTGATGTGGTCACTTTACATTATGTTGTAGTTCGATGTCATTCTGTTGTGCTTCGAATGTTATTCTGTTGTGGTTCGATGTCATTCTGATGTGGTCATTTTACATTTTGATGTAGTTCGATGTCATTCTGTTGTGGTTCGATGTCATTCTGTTGTGGTCATATTACATTATGATGTAGTTAGATGTCATTCTGTTGTGGTTCGATGTCATTCTGATGTGGTCATTTTACATTTTGATGTAGTTCGATGTCATTCTGTTGTGGTTCGATATCATTCTGTTGTGGTCATATTACATTATGATGTAGTTAGATGTCATTCTGTTGTGGTTCGATGTCATTCTGATGTGGTCATTTTACATTATGTAGTTCGATGTCATTCAGTTGTGGTTCGATGTCATTCTGATGTGGTCATTTTACATTATGATGTAGTTCGATGTTATATTGATGTGGTCACTTTATATTATGTTGTAGTTCGATGTAATTCTGTTGTGGTTCGATGTTATTCTGTTGTGGTTCGATGTCATTCTGATGTGGTCATTTTACATTTTGATGTAGTTCAATGTCATTCTGTTGTGGTTCGATGTCATTCTGTTGTGGTCATTTTACATTTTGATGATTCCGTTACTGGTTCAGAAAGCAACCAAGTTAAGTCGGTAGAGCCTATGTATGGAACGCCAAACACGACTTTGATGGTAAATTTATTGATGATGTGGTCTGATGACAGCCTACTGTGGTTTATTTTTACTTTAGATGTGGTCACTTTATATTATGTTGTAGCTCGATGTCATTCTGTTGTAGTTCAATGTCATTCTGTTGTGGTTCGATGTCATTGTGTTGTAGTTCAATGTCATTCTGTTGTGGTTCGATGTCATTCTGATGTGGTTCGATGTCATTCTGATGTAGTCATTATACATTTTGATGTAATTCGATGTCATTCTAATTTGGTTCGATGTCATTCTGACGTGGTTACTTTACATTCTGATGTGGTTTGGTGTCATTCTGATGTTGTCATTTTCCATTTGGATGTAGCTCGATGTCATTCTGTTGTGGTTCGAAGACATTCTGATTTGGTTTGATGTCATTCTGACGTAGACATGTCATTCTGATGTGGTTCAATGTCATTCTGATGTGGTCATTTTACATTTTAATGAAGGTCGCCGTCGATCTGATGTTGTTCGATGTCATTCTGACGTGGTCATTTTACATAATGATATAGTTTGATTTCATTCTGTTATAGTCAGTTAACATTATGATGTAGTTTGATGTCATTCTGATGTGGTTCGATTTCATTCTGATGAAGTTCTATGACATTCTGATGTGGTTTGGTGTCATTCTGATGTGGTTCGATGTCATTCTGATGTGGTGACTTGACATTATGATAAAGTTCGATGTCATTCTGATGTGGTTCGATGTCATTCTGATGTGGTTCGATGTCATTCTGATGTGGTTTGATGTCCATCTGATGTAGTTCGATGTAATAATGATGTGGTTCAATGTCATTCTAATGTAATTCGATGTCCTCCTGGTGTAATTCAATGTCATTCTGATGTGGTTCGATATCCTTCTGGTGTATGTCGAAGCCATTCTGATGTTGTTCGATGTCATTCTGATGTGGTTCAATGACATTCTGATGTGGTTCGATGTCCTTCTGGTGTATGTCGATGCCATTCTGATGTGGTTCGATGTCATTCTGACGTGATCACTGTACTTTATGACGTAGTCATGTCATTCTGATGTGGTTCAATGTCATTCTGATGTGGTTCGATGTCCGGCCTTCTGATGTAGTTCGATGTAATTCTGATGTTGTTCAATGTCATTCTAATGTGGTTCGATGTCCTTCTGGTGTAGTTCGATGTAGTTCGATGTCTTTCTGATGTGGTTCGATGTCATTCTGATGTGGTCATTTTACATTTTGACATGGTTACATTCCATTCCGACTAGTTCACTTTACTTAATGATGTGGTAGCTTGTCATTCGGCGGGGGTAACTTTCCTTACTGCTAATAAAAACACAGTAACATAACACACATCTAACATGCTAGCTTGCGTTGCTAGGTGCGGATTCAGAATCTATACGACCTACATATGAATTATATGACCTATATAACATATGTGACCTGTATATACAGATCATATGAATCACATATATAGAACGACATCTGACCTATATCTAAAGACAACCTATTTGACTTACGACCTTTGTACTTTTAAAGACTGCATGCTCCGATTCCAAACCTCTTCTCACTTAACCAAAGGAAAGTTGACAGATGATTTTACATTCAAAATACAATACTCATGAAAACAATTATTTTGATGGAACTCAAAGCAATCTAAATATTGTAAAATAAATAAATATATATTTTTGAAATAAATGGATTTTTCTTTATTACATTATAAAGAAATGACCATGCGTATTCAAAATGTTTTATGATTGGTAATAAAGAAATTGGTTTAAGTTTTGCATAGTTTTTTTTTATATTTGTTATATTAAAAGTTTGTTTGTATATTTTGAAAATAATCTAAAATCTTATTTGCTTTTAAGAAAGTAAAACAATACTTTTATTTGGAAATGATATGATTAATATTGTAGAATTTTGAATATTATTGATTATGGGACACATACATCAAGTGTTTTTCTCCGTTATGATTGATATATGATTGTGATGCCATTGTGTCTCATTATCATTCATAACTCACAGCTGATTCAAGTGGGAAAGTTATAAGTTACTTGCATTTGGTGTGCTCGAGTACTGCTTAACCTTTCAGGATCCCAGAAAACAGTGGTTAGGTTAACTGATCGTCTATAAGACCTTGATGCAATTAAAATGATGCAATAAATATTCAATAAAATAAATTGAAAGAAGTCTAGTAAAATGCATATAAATAGCACTCTCAATTTGACAATGCTGCTATATTTGACCTTGACCTTTGTTATTCATTACTCTTCAATATAGAGTTAATTTTAGCCACTACGTAAAGTTTTCTTCTATATATAGGTGATGTTTGCAATAAAGTACTGAATATGGATAAAATATTTTTGAATTATTTATTATTTTGAGAACTATTCAATTATTGCTTTTGTGTTTCATTTATTTTGATTATTAAATATTGTTTACATTTGAAATGAAATTGAATGTTGTTTTTTTCGTTTTTCTTTCCATCCTGTTAATGTGAATGTTCTGAAAAATATTTTTGTTTATATGATTATTATTATTTTTTTTTTTTCATATAATTTGAATTGTCTTTTTACATAAATTGAATAGATAATATTTGAACCAAAAACGTGAAATTGAAATAACATTTTTATGATATCATTTTATTTATTTTTGTAATAATATTAATTATTTTATTCTATTTAATCAAACATATTTTTCAAACATAGTCATTTAGATTTCTTTTTTATTTCTTTTTTATTATATTTATAATTTAGTAATTATTTCAAACTCTACCCACTCTACCCAATCCTATCCCACCCGCACAACAATACCCTACTATACTTACTCTACCAACCCACCCAACTCTACTACTTACCTTACCCACCCTATCCTACTTTACCCAATTCACCCTACTCTGCTACTTACTCTACCCAACCCATCCTACTCTACCCACCCTATCCTATTTAACCCAACCCACCCTACTCTGCTACTTATTCTACCCACCCACCCACTCTACTATTTACTCTACCCACCCACCTTACTCTATTACTTATTCTACCCACCCGACTAACTCTACTACTTACTCTACCCACCCATCCTACTATATTACTTACTCTAACCACCCTATCCTACTTAACCCAACCCACCCTACTCTGCTACTTATTCTGCCCAAACCCATCCTTCTCTACTACTTACTGTACCCAACCACTCTACTACTTGCTCTACCCACCCACCTTACTCTACTACTTATTCTACCCACCCACCCTACTCCACTACTTACTCTATCCATCCACCCTAGTCTACTATTTACTCTTATCACCCATCTTACACTACTACTTACTCTACTCACCCACCCTACTCTACTATTTACTCTACCCGCCCACCCACCCACCCTACTCTACTATTTACTCTACCCACCCACCCTACTCTACTATTTACTCTACCCACCCACCCACCCAAACCCACCCACCCAAACCCATCCACCCACCCTACTCTACTATTTACTCTACCCACCGACCCTACTCTACTATTTACTCTACCCACCCACCCACCTTTCTACTTACTCTACCCACCCTACTCTACTATTTACTCTACCCACCCATCCACCTTTCTACTTACTCTACCCACACACTATATTCTACTATTTACTCTACCCACCCACCCTACTCTACCCAACCCAAAAATCTGAAAATCACAAAAATAAAAATATAGAAAATAAAATAAAAAATCTCAATAATAAAAATCTGAAAATAAAAATCTCAATAATAAAAATCTCAATTTCAAATATCAGTAATAAAAATCTCAATATTTAAAATATCAATGATAAAATCTCAATATTTAAAATCTCAATTATAAAAAATCTGAAAATAAAAATATCAAAAATAAAATTTCAAAAATAAAATAAAAACCTCAATAATAAAAATCTCAATAATAAAATCTCAATAATAAAAATATCAAAATAAAATTTTCAATAATAAAATCTCAAAAATCAAATAAAAATATCAATAATAAAATATCAATAATAAAAAATAAAAATCTCAAAATTAAGAAAAAGAATAATTAAAAAGGGGAAAATGAAATCTCAAAAACAAGAAAAAGCATTATTAAAAAGGGGGAAAACGAAATCTCAAAATCAGGAAAAAGCATAATTAAAAAGGGGAAAATGAAATCTCAAAATCAGGAAAAAGCATAATTAAAAAGGTGAAAATGAAATGTCAAAATCAGGAAAAAGCATAATAAAAAAGTTGAAAAAGTATAATAAAAAAGGGGGGAAATGAAATCTCAAAATCAGGAAATAATAAAATCTCAAAATCAAGGAAAAAGCATAATTAAAAAGGAGGAAAATGAAATATCAAAATCAGGAAAAAGCATAATTAAAAAGGGGAAAATGATATCTCAAATTCAGGAAAAAGGAAATCTAAAAATCAGGAAAAAGCATAATTAAAAGGGGAAAATGAAATGTCAAAATCAGGAAAAAAGAAATCTCAAAATCAGGAAAAAGCATAATAAAAAAGTGGAAAAAGTATAATAAAAAGGGGGGGGGGGGGGGAATGAAATCTCAAAATCAGGAAAAAGGAAATCTCAAAACCAGGAAAAAGCATTATAAAATGGAGGAAAATTGAAATCTCAAAATCAGGAAAAAGCATAATTCAAAAGAGGAAAAATATCAGGAAAAGGCATAATAAAAAAGGGGAAAAACGAAATCTCAAAATCGGGAAACATAGAACATATACGAGCGAGCATTATTGAAGATAAATCATTCAGCAATAGAACGAGACCGGGTTTGTTAAAACTGATGGCCTATTGACTTAGAAACTCTAATTTTGATCGGGGAAGGGACCACGTTTGTTTCTTTCCTTGTCTCTGTATAAACGCTAGTGGACATGCCCACCCGCATTAAACGTTATGACCCTCTCCCCAAGCTCCTGTGCATACACGTACAGATGCTGCCACTGTTGGTGCCAGTTTAACTTCTAAATAATAAGTTTATTTCTTTATATAATTATTTCCATTATTTAGATACACGTATAATCACATTTTGATCTATAAATCTTTGTATAATTTCACCACTTAGGTTGAGAGAAACTAAAATGCCTCTCAAATCGGCCACTGTAAACAACTGTATCACTAGTTCTTTGACGTCATACAGGTGTAAGCGCCACTGGTGGTGACACCGTTTTAAGTTAGCACCGCCAAATGAAAAGTTACCACTGCCGCATAACAAATTAAAACTACCGAAAGACAAGTTACCACCGCCGAATGACAAGCTATCACATCACAATGTTAAGTGACCTCGTCAGAATGGAATGTAACCATATCAAAATGTAAAATGACCACATCAGAATGACATCGAACCACATCAGAATGGCATCGACATACACCAGAAGGACATCGAACCAAATCAGAATGACACCGAACTACACTAAAAGAAAAATGACCACATCAGAATGACATCGAACCACACCAGAATGATATCGAACATAATTAGAATGACACCGAATAACATCAAAATGTAAAATGACCACATCAGAATGACATCGAATCATATCAAAATGTAAAATGACCACATCAGAATGACATCGATCCACATCAAAATGACATTGAACTACGTCATAATTCACAGTGACCACGTCAGAATGACATCGAACTACATCAAAATGTATCAGAATGATATCAAACCACATCAGAATGACATTGAACCAAATCAGAATGACATCGAACTACATCCAAATGAAAAATAACCACATCAGAACGGTATCGAACCAAATCTGAATGACATCGAACATCAAAATGTAAAATGACCACATCAGAATGACATCGAACCACAACAGAATGACTTCGATATACATCCAAAATATAAAACGACCACAACATAATGACATCGAACTACATCAAAATGTTAAATGACCACATCAGAATGACATCAAACCAAATCAGAATGACATCGAACTACATCAAACTGTAAAATAACCACATAAGAATGAAATCGAACCACACCAGTATGACATCGAACTACATCCAAATGGAAAATGACCACATCAGAATGGTATCGAACTACATCAAAATGTAAAATGACCACATCAGTATGACATCGAACCACACCAGTATGACATTAAACTACATCAAAATGTAAAATGACCACATCAAAATGACATCGATCCACACCAATATGACATCGAACCACATCCAAATGGAAAATGACCACATCAGAATGACATCGAACCACATCAGAATGTAAAGTAACCACGTCAGAATGACATCGAACCAAATTAGAAGGACATCGAGGTACATCAAAATGTAAAATGACCAAATCAGAATGACATTGAACCACAACAGAATGGCAACGAACTACATCATAATGTAAAGTGACCACATCTTAATGAAAAGTAACCACAGCATAATGTCATCGGACCACATCATAATGAAAATTAACCATCAAAGTCGTGTTTGGCGTTCCATAGACAAAAGGACCAAACTCCTCATGGCATAACACAAGAACATAATGGTGAGTATTGTCCCCTTGATATCATTTGATGGAAATGGAAACACACATGAAGTTTCACCGATGATATGGGTAACTGTTACTGAGATTTGAGCATACTTAGTTACATTTTGATAGTTCGTAACTTTCAAGTGGATTTTGGTTGTAATAAAACATAATCAGAGCTATATTTAGACGTGCAAACATCATATGGTAAAGTTAATGATAATTCAATGGACGTAGTGAGGACAACTGACTTGACGGAAATCAAAATCATCTATACTGTGTTATGTATGATACTATGGTACTTGTAAAATAATCAATAATCCGACTTGCTAATGAAGCTGTCATAATTTTTTTATTTTGAACATTTCAGGTTATATATGGCATATCTAGTTTTTATTGGCGGATTGGCAGATGATTGAGACCGCAGAATGAATCTGAATAGAACCACCGTCCTTCCTCAAGTAAGTGGCAAACTTGTCATGATGTGTACTATAAATGGAAATGAAGGAATTAAAGTGGTATCGTTAATTCGTTCATTGTGTGACTTGTATCAAATGTGTGGCATGTAAACATCTGTTTATTTGCTTTGATACAGAAAGAAAACATACTTGGCATAACACATACCGTATGCGTGAAGATACGAACCGTGCTGCTATTCACAGTAGACACTTTATGGCTTAACCTCTATTTATAATTGACAATAATTAATTTTTCCTCTTTTATATAAAATTTGATTAACTACAGACCCAAAATAACAGGACCACACACCCAAAATAATGGGCCCACAGACCCAAAATAATGGGCCCACATCTAATTAGGCAGATATACCGTTGGTTCCAAATAAACAAAAGCAAACGACGTTCTGGAGCACTCAACATTTGTTATCGGTGGTAAGATATTTTTCCTTGTTGATGGCAATTGTTTATAGAAGTTCAATCACATTCCAAAATGATAAGTTAAATAATTAACGTTTTAAAAAAAGAGGATTGAAATATAAGTACATCTGTTTCTGCTGGAAAGTACTCATCATGCTAAAGTTTGTGTTTAAACGTTTACTTCTTGAGATGTTGCCTTCTAAAATTGCAGAATCTGTAACTCAATATATATTGTTATAAATATATAAATGTTTTGTTTATGAATGACAACTATTTTCGTGAATATTCATCGCCTTACGTGGATTTATAACAGCCGGTACATCTCCTGCGCATGAATAAATCGCTTTTTAAATATATATTTACTAATCAGTAATATGTAAATTAGCTGCTTCGCTGGCGGAAATTATCGTAAATATTTTTTGATGATATTCGCGCATTCAATCGTACATACTCGAACAATTCCGTCATCGTTCGGTATTAATGCCTCGGTGATAGTTCAAAGATACACCAAAATGGAACTGCTATTTGATTATTCCGGTGGATTATGCAAAAGGATCTAGTTTCTATTTTATTCTTAGTGTTTATGGGTCGAAATATGTCATCGTGACACTTTGAATAATGTGAAAATGATAAATGTATATGAAAGAAGATTTTTTTTTTATTCAAGTGGCATAAAATATTAACGATAACAAAGATCGGTCGCTAGATATGTGTTAACCCTTTACTTTATATAGACACTTTTGGACACCTCCAATATTGAAAGCATTAATTCAATGGGTGAATTATGTTACGAGCAATCTGAACTCTTCAAGCACTGTTTTCAAAGGCCTTCTGTGATTGGTGCAGGAAAACGCGCATCTATGGAGTAAAAGGTTAAGATATAAATGGATATATGGACAAATATATATTTTTTATTTTGTTGGTACCCTTGGTTTTGGATATAAACATCTTGTCACGGTATTCAAACTCTTAAACTGCTTCGGATTTAATTGATTGGATTGATTAAATAATGAAACATTTTAATTATCTTGAGAACTGGAATATTGTTAAGTCACAACAGTTGAAAGGACGTCTTTTATAGGGGATTAAATATCTAAAAAGGGGTCAGTCAGTGCCAAGAATTAGATATAACAATTATTGTTAGTTTTCAAAATTCGTCTGTTGGAGAACTGTAAGTAAACTTTGTTTAAACACAGAAGAAAATGTTCTAAGCTTTTGTTTCAAATAAAAGGACTACGGGGACCCAGTAAGGGGAGTTTACTTGGGAATGTAATGGGAGTAGAGACAATTCTCATTTTTATCACCTATAAGTTCTTCACAGCTTCATTCAAAATTTAAAAAGAAGTGGCATTTGAAATTGTGAGTGGCGTAGTCCCATTGTCTCTTGTTTATTAAATGCTAGAAAACTGCGAATTAAATATTGATTTGTAGTGATACTCTCTACCTGTGTGTCTCGGTAACTTATACGATTGTCCTATAGCATACATGCAGTAGCTATATAGTAATATATTTGATAAAACATTAGTTGTATATCTCCTCATTGCAAAGATTAAACAACAACCTAACACTCCTGTACATCTAAACTTAAACACAGGTTCATCAATCAGTACACGTAAATGTTTCATTCACCATTGAAATATATTTCAAAAGTTCTCATTGGTCTGCAAAAATTCATGGTAGGTTTACAAACAAATACGCTGGATTGTCATATATGCAGGTGATATAACATCTGTATTCCGAAGCAATTTACGAGCTTCAACACTTTTATTTTCATTTATAAAGAAAGCGGCTAATAAAACTGCATTCAAAATTAGGTCACACCAATTACTCCGAGAACGTCATTTGACTTGGAATGACACTTTTGCAAAAATGATGACGGATTTGCAGACGATAAGTGGTAATAATTGCAGACGAAATCTGCATTAAAATTGATGAAGACAAATATTTGCAATTGTATAATTCACAATGCATGATGTCTAATTAAATAGAATTGTGACAATTTATTTGAAACTAAAAATGTAAAGCAAAATTACGTGAAAGGATTTCAAAATTGTTCAATACTGTTTCGTATTTTTTTTTACTTGAAAGCGTTTAAGTACGAATGATAATTTAGGTCTTATATTGATGGCGACGATGTTGAATGGTACAACGTTATTTGCATCATGCTGGTGATGATGTTGAATGGTTCAACGTTAGTAGCATCAAGCCGGTGATGACGTTGGATGGTGGTATAACATTAGTAACATCATGCCGGTGATGACGTTGGATGGTATAACGTTAGTAGCATCATGTCGGTGATGACGTTGAATGGTGGTATAACATTAGTAGCATCATGCCGGTGATGACGTTGGATGGTATAACGGTAGTAGCATCATGCCGGTGATGACGTTGAATGGTATAACATAAGTAACATCATGCCGGTGATAATGTTGAATGGTATAACATTAGTAGCATCATGCCGGTGATGACGTTGAATAGTATAACATTACAAGCGTCATGCCGGTGATGACGTTGAATGGTATAACATGAGTAGCATCATGCCGGTGATGACGTTGAATGGTATAACATTAGAGGCATCATGCCGGTGATGACGTTGAATAGTATAACATTACAAGCATCATGCCGGTGATGACGTTGAATAGTATAACATTACAAGCATCATGCCGGTGATGACGTTGAATGGTATAACATTAGTAGCATCATGCCGGTGATGACGTTGAATGGTATAACATTAGAAGCATCATGCCGGTGATGACGTTGAATGGTATAACATAAGTAACATCATGCCGGTGATAATGTTGAATGGTATAACATTAGAAGCATCATGCCGGTGATGACGTTGAATAGTATAACATTACAAGCATCATGCCAGTGATGACGTTGAATAGTATAACATTACAAGCATCATGCCGGTGATGACGTTGAATAGTATAACATTAGAAGCATCATGCCGGTGATGACGTTGAATGGTATAACATTAGTAGCATCATGCCGGTGATGATGTTGAATGGTGGTACAACATTAGTAGCATCATGCCGGTGATAATGTTGAATGATGGTACAACATTAGAATAATCATGCCGGTGATAATGTTGAATGGTGGTATACATCATGCCGGTGATAATGTTGAATGGTGGTATAACGTTAGTAGCATCATGTCGGTGATGACGTTGAATGGTGGTATAACATTAGTAGCATCATGCCGGTGATGACGTTGGATGGTATAACGGAAGTAGCATCATGCCGGTGATGACGTTGAATGGTATAACATAAGTAACATCATGTCGGTGATAATGTTGAATGGTATAACTTTAGTAGCATCATGTCGGTGATGACGTTGAATAGTATAACATTACAAGCATCATGCCGGTGATGACGTTGAATGGTATAACATTAGAAGCATCATGCCGGTGATGACGTTGAATAGTATAACATTACAAGCATCATGCCGGTGATGACGTTGAATAGTATAACATTACAAGCATCATGCCGGTGATAACGTTGAATAGTATAACATCAGAAGCATCATGCCGGTGATGACGTTGAATGGTATAACATTAGAAGCATCATGCCGGTGATGACGTTGAATGGTATAACATAAATAACATCATGCCGGTGATAATGTTGAATGGTATAACATAAGTAGCATCATGCCGGTGATGACGTTGAATAGTATAACATTACAAGCATCATGCCGGTGATGACGTTGAATAGTATAACATTACAAGCATCATGCCGGTGATGACGTTGAATAGTATAACATTAGAAGCATCATGCCGGTGATGACGTTGAATGGTATAACATTAGTAGCATCATGCCGGTGATGATGTTGAATGGTGGTACAACATTAGAAGCATCATGCCGGTGATAATGTTGAATGGTGGTACAACATTAGAACCATCATGCCGGTGATAATGTTGAATGGTGGTATACATCATGCCGGTGATAATGTGGAATGGTGGTATAACGTTAGTAGCATCATGTCGGTGATGACGTTGAATGGTGGTATAACATTAGTAGCATCATACCGGTGATGACGTTGGATGGTATAACGGTAGTAGCATCATGCCGATGATGACGTTGAATGGTATAACATAAGTAACACCATGCCGGTGATAATGTTGAATGGTATAACATTAGAAGCATCATGCCGGTGATGACGTTGAATGGTATAACATTACAAGCATCATGCCGGTGATGACGTTGAATGGTATAACATTAGTAGCATCATGCCGGTGATATTGTTGAATTGTGGTATAATATTAGAAGCATCATGCCAGTGATAATGTTGATTGGTGGTATAACATTAGAAGCATCATGCCGGTGATGATGTTGAATGGTCGTATAACATTAGTAGCATCATGCCGGTGATGATGTTGAATGGTGGTACAACATTAGTAGCATCATGCCGGTGATAATGTTGAATGGTGGTACAACATTAGAAGCATCATGCTGGTGATAATGTTGAATGGTGGTATACATCATGCCGGTGATAATGTTGAATGGTGGTATAACATTAGTAGCATCATGTCGGTGATAATGTTGAATGGTAATATAACATTAGTAGCATCATGCCGGTGATGACGTTGAATGGTATAACATTAGTAGCATCATGCCGGTGATAATGTTGAATTGTGTTATAACATTAGAAGCATCATGCCGGTGATGATGTTGAATGGTGGTATAACATTAGTAGCATCATGCCGGTGATGATGTTGAATGGTGGTATAACATTAGTAGCATCATGCCGGTGATGATGTTGAATGGTGGTATAACATTACTAGCATCATGCCGGTGATGATGTTGAATGGTGGTATAACATTAGTAGCATCATGCCGGTGATGACGTTGAATGGTGGTATAACATTAGTAGCATCATGTCGGTGATAATGTTGAATGGTGGTATAACATTAGTAGCATCATGCCGGTGATAATGTTGAATGGTATAACATTAGTAGCATCATGCCGGTGATGACGTTGAATGGTATAACATTAGAAGCATCATGCCGGTGATGACGTTGAATAAAGGTATAACATTAGTAGCATCATGCCGGTGATGACGTTGAATGGTATAACATTAGTAGCATCATGCCGGTGATGACGTTGACGTTGAATGGTATATCATTAGTAGCATCATGCCGGTGATGACGTTGAATGGTATAATATAGTAGCATCATGCCGGTGATGACGTTTAATGAAGGTATAACATTAGTAGCATCATGTCGGTGATAATGTTGAATGGTTTAACATTAGTAGCATCATGCCGGTGATGACGTTGAATGGTATAACATTAGTAGCATCATGCCGGTGATAATGTTGAATGGTATAACATTAGTAGCATCATGCCGGTGATGACGCTGAATTGAATAACATTAGTAGCATCACGCCGGTGATGACGTTGAATGGTATAATATTAGTAGCATCATGCCGGTGAATGTTGAATGGTATAACATTAGTAGCATCATGCCGGTGATGACGTTGAAAGGTATAACATTAGTAGCATCATACCGGTGATAATGTTGAATGGTATAACATTAGTAGTATCATGCCGGTGATGAAGTTGAATGGTATAACATTATTAGCATCATGCCGGTGATGACGTTGAATGGTATAACATTAGTAGCATCATGCCGGTGATGACGTTGAATGGTATAACATAAGTAGCATCATGCCGGTGATAATGTTGAATGGTCTAACATTAGTACCATCATGCCGGTGATAATGTTGAATGGTATAACATTAGTAGCGTCATGCCGGTACAACGTTAGTAGCATCATGCTGGTGATGACGTTGAATGGTATAACAATAGTAGCATCATGCCGGTGATGACGTTGAATGGTATAACATTAGTAGCATCATGCCGGTGATGACGTTAAATGGTATAACATTAGTAGCATCATGCCGGTGTTAATGTTGAATGGTATAACATAAGTAGCATCATGCCGGTGATGACGCTGAATTGTATAACATTAGTAGCATCATGCCGGTGATGACGTTGAATGGTATAACATTAGTAGCATCATGCCGGTGATGACGTTGAATGGTATAACATTAGTACCATCATGCCGGTGTTAATGTTGAATGGTATAACATAAGTAGCATCATGCCGGTGATGACGCTGAATTGTATAACATTAGTAGCATCATGCCGGTGATGACGTTAAATGGTATAACATTAGTAGCATCACGCCGGTGATGACGTTAAATGGTATAACATTAGTACCATCATGCCGGTGTTAATGTTGAATGGTATAACATTAGTAACATCATGCCGGTGATGACGTTGAATGGTATAACATAAGTAGCATCATGCCGGTGATGACGCTGAATTGTATAACATTAGTAGCATCATGCCGCTGATGACGTTGAATGGTATAACATTAGTAGCATCATGCCGGTGATGACGTTGAATGGTATAACATTAGTAACATCATGCCGGTGATGACGTTGAATGGTATAACATTAGTAGCATCATGCCGGTGATAATGTTGAATGGTATAACATTAGTAGCATCATGCCGGTGATGACGTTGAATGGTATAACATTAGTAGCATCATGCCGGTGATGACGTTGAATGGTATAACATAAGTAACATCATGCCGGTGATAATGTTGAATGGTATAACATTAGTAGCATCATGCCGGTGATGACGCTGAATGGTATAACATTAGTAGCATCATGCCGGTGATGACGTTGAATGGTATAACAATAGTAGCATCATGCCGGTGATAATGTTGAATGGTATAACTTTAGTAGCATCATGCCGGTGATGACGTTGAATGGTGGTATAACATTAGTAGCATCATGCCGGTGATAATGTTGAATGGTGGTATAACATTAGTAGCATCATGCCGGTGATACAGTTGAATGGTATAACATTAGTAGCATCATGCCGGTGATGACGTTTAATGGTGGTATAACATTAGTAGCATCATGCCGGTGATGACGTTGAATGGTATAACATTAGTTGCATTATGCCGGTGATGACGTTGAATGGTATAACTTTAGTAGCATCATGCCGGTGATGACGTTGAATAAAGGTATAACATTAGTAGCATCATGCCGGTGATGACATTGAATGGTATAACATTTGTAGCATCATGCCGGTGATGACGTTGACGTTGAATGGTATAACATTAGTAGCATCATGCCGGTGATGACGTTGAATGGTATAACATTAGTAGCATCATGCCGGTGATGACGTTGACGTTGAATAAAGGTATAACATTAGTAGCATCATGCCGGTGATGACGTTGAATGGTATAACATTAGTAGCATCATGCCGGTGATGACGTTGACGTTGAATAAAGGTATAACATTAGTAGCATCATGCCGGTGATAATGTTGCATGGTATAACATTAGTAGCATCATGTCGGTGATGACGCTGAATTGTATAACATTAGTAGCATATCGCCGGTGATGACGTTGAATGGTGTAACATTAGTAGCATATCGCCGGTGATGACGTTGAATGGTATAACATTAGTAGCATCATGACAGTGAATGTTGAATGGTATAACATTAGTAGCACCATGCCGGTGATGACGTTGAATGGTATAACATTAGTAGCATCATGCCGGTGATAATGTTGAATGGTATAACATTAGTAGCATCAAGCCGGTGATGACGTTGAATGGTATAACATTTGTAGCATCATGCCGGTGATGACGTTGACGTTGAATGGTATAACATTAGTAGCATCATGCCGGTGATGACGTTGAATGGTATAACATTAGTAGCATCATGCCGGTGATGACGTTGACGTTGAATAAAGGTATAACATTAGTAGCATCATGCCGGTGATGACGTTGAATGGTATAACATTAGTAGCATCATGCCGGTGATGACGTTGACGTTGAATAAAGGTATAACATTAGTAGCATCATGCCGGTGATAATGTTGCATGGTATAACATTAGTAGCATCATGTCGGTGATGACGCTGAATTGTATAACATTAGTAGCATATCGCCGGTGATGACGTTGAATGGTGTAACATTAGTAGCATATCGCCGGTGATGACGTTGAATGGTATAACATTAGTAGCATCATGACAGTGAATGTTGAATGGTATAACATTAGTAGCACCATGCCGGTGATGACGTTGAATGGTATAACATTAGTAGCATCATGCCGGTGATAATGTTGAATGGTATAACATTAGTAGCATCAAGCCGGTGATGACGTTGAATGGTATAACATTAGTAGCGTCATGCCGGTGATGACGTTGAATGGTATAACATTAGTAGCGTCATGCCGGTGATGACGTTGAATTGTATAACATAAGTAGCATCATGCCGGTGATAATGTTGAATGGTCTAACATTAGTAGCATCATGCCGGTGATAATGTTGAATGGTATAACATTAGTAGCATCATGCCGGTGATAATGTTGAATGGTATAACATTAGTAGCATCATGCCGGTACAACGTTAGTAACATCATGCTGGTGATGACGTTGAATGGTATAACATTAGTAGCATCATGCCGGTGATGACGTTGGATGGTATAACATTAGTAGCATCATGCCGGTGATGACGTTGAATGGTATAACATAAGTAGCATCATGCCGATAATGACGTTGAATGGTATAACATTAGTAGCATCATGCCGGTGATGACGTTGAATGGTATAACATTAGTACCATCATGCCGGTGATAATGTTGAATGGTATAACATAAGTAGCATCATGCCGGTGATGACGTTGAATGGTATAACATTAGTAGCATAATGCCGGTGATGACGCTGAATTGTATAACATTAGTAGCATCATGCCGATGATGACGTTGAATGGTATAACATTAGTAGCATCATGCCGGTGATGACGTTGAATGGTATAACATTAGTAGCATCATGCCGGTGATAATGTTGAATGGTATAACATAAGTAGCATCATGCCGGTGATGACGTTGAATGGTATAACATTAGTAGCATCATGCCGGTGATGATGTTGAATGGTATAACATAAGTAACATCATGCCGGTGATAATTGTGAATGGTATAACATTAGTAGCATCATGCCGGTGATTACGTTGAATGGTATAACATTAGTAGCATCATGCCGGTGATAATGTTGAATTGTATAACATTAGTAGTATCATGCCGGTGATGACGTTGAATTGTATAACATTAGTAGCATCATGCCGGTGATAACGTTGAATTGTATAACATTAGTAGCATCATGCCGGTGATGACGTTGAATGTGATGTTGAATGGTATACCATTAATAGCACCCAATTATGAAGTTTAATACTGTTTATATATAAAACTAGGTTGAATAAAATGCATTGCTGATAGATTCTATAAAAGTAATTCCATTATATCAGTTCGAGCATATAATGCATATATTGATCGATAACTAATTTTTAAAATGTTATTAAAACTTCAAACTTAAAAAAACATGGTACACCGTTTTATAGTTGTTTTCATTCTGTAAACTTATGAGAAATAAAATATGTTAAATATAAATTCCCTGTTATTTTCATTAAATAATATTACCGCCAGCATCAACAAATTCAATTTGTTTGATCTGTTAAAAATATTCACATCCATCTTGCTTGTTACATTAAACTTTTATACGATTTATTACGTTTATTCCTGACCAATTTGTCTTTCCCTGGGGATTCGTAATCAAATTTCCTAAGGTAATTCGTTATGCAATGGATTTATGTAGTTCCCAATTCATCATTTAAAATTTCATCACCTACGCCTTTTTTAAGCCATATATTTCCATTACATAGTCCTCATGATTAATCATTTAGTATTTAGCTATTAATATCTTAGGTTTTGTATATCTAAAATAAGAACTAAATATCAAACAGAAGGTAAATACATCGGAATGGTTATAAACCCGTCAAAGGAGAGCTTAAACTTAGTTTATGGATGCTGATTGATTGAATATTTAGCCAACGAGGGCTAACAGACTATCAGTTAACCTAACCGTTGTTTCCTGGGATCCTGGAAGGTTAATCAGTACTCGAGTCCATCCCATCTCCGCAAGTAACTGATAAATTTGCCACTTGAATCAGCGGTGAGGGACGAATGATAATGAGACATAATATCGTATAGCAATCCTGACGGAGACTCTGGCCGAGCGGGGATTCGAACTCACAACCCTTGGATTGATAGTCAGACGCGTTATCGACGGAGCTAATCGAGCCCGGCTATGGATGCACCCATCGTTAGATAATCCCGTGTGACAATTCCTATACTCTCCGTCCATCGTGATGATTGGAGAGTATCGCACTGGGTTACCCGTGGGTATCCGACGATCAGATGCACCCAACCCTCGCAATTCTCCTTTATTGTCATATTTCAAAAAAAGACGGCGAAATAGCAAATGAACACGTTTATATACTTTATGAACTATTAGTTTGACATAATTAAGTAAAGACTAGACAGATACATTTTAACCTATCCCATTGATGATTTAACTCTTGCGACAAAAATAAATAAACAAAAAATGTGAATTTTCATCAAATTAACTTTACCTGTTACCAGAAACCACGTTTAATAAACACACAAAAAAACTTTTTATGATTTTAATGTTTTATAAAGATGCTCGCTATCTCTATGATTTTATATATTCCATTTATATTGAAGATTGTATTAAAACCGGAACCACCTTTTTAATGTTCGTCATTGTCGTCCTATTATCTTGTGATATGGCTGAGAGAATGTTGAAGGTCATACACCATACGTTAAATTACAAATTTGTCAACTTTTGTCTTAAATATGGGTTGCAGTTGTTGGCTAAGAACGTCTTGCCACGTACTTGGATCGATAATAAAAGAAACCACTGACGCTGCAAATCTCTCGGTCGGACATTTAGTAGATTTATATACTGTTCTTTATCATAACAATTCAGTCAAACCAATCATTTTTACGCCTCATTGTTATACACTTTGTCTCATGCATAAACACGAGCATTAACTTGTCTTGAGAGTACAATCTTGTACGCATACAGGTTATTAAATTTCAACCAACTCCTCACAGAATATCACAGATTCAAAAATAAATATGTTTAGTTTTATGTTAAGCGCGTCTGCGAGGAAACGTATTGTGAGAAAACCCATGTTAAGACATTACAGAAATATTTTAGCATTAATTGAATGTGTTATATTATGAACTTAAGACATAAATGCATTTACTTGTGTAGTGTGTACACATAACTAAATCACTGTAAACAAATAATTTTTTTTAACAGGGTTTAACGCCATTTTCAACACAGTTCAGGTTATAAATGGCATATCCAGTTTTACTGGCGGAGAGATAACTCAGACTGAGTCAGACTGAGTAGAACCCCCGTCCTTCAGCAACTAACTGGAAACTTTCTTACATAAAGATTTTTGAGCGAGCGGGACTCAAACCTACGACCTAAGCGGTGAGAGGTAAGTGATATTGAGACGGCGCCTTAGTCCACTCGGCCACAGAAATAAATAAGTTAAAATTAAAGATATATTGAAGTAATTTTAGCTATTGTATGAATATAATGTTTATTGCGTATAAAGATAAGTTGCACACTACATAAGGATATATTTAGTAAACTATGTCAACTGATTTTATAGATATTCACTGGTTACTGTATATATTGGTATTTTAATTTATAGTGTAAATATAAGGTGTAAGCCTGCCATTGGTGTTTTATCTTTATTCTATAGTAAATAAAAAAGTTTGCATGCTTGTCATTCATCGAAGGACCCAAATTTATGAAATGAAACTTACATTTTCTTGATTGTCAACCTCTGCACTTCCAACATATGAGAAAAGTAGGGGTCATGTGTCGTCCAAGAGGTTGATTTTCTGTTCAGTGTGTACGCTGTTGACAAAGTGAAAATAGACGTCAGCAATATGTATCCATGCCCCAATTTCCAAGCAACAATTTATTTTCTAAATTCCCAATTTAAACATAACATTACTTCAACCTTATATGTCAAAGTACATGTACATCAATAATGCCATTCAAATAAAAAAATGAGCATTGAAATAACGAAAATATATTTATAAAGAAGAAGAAACCAATGGTGGCACTTTTGCCTACGTTTCACTGACAACTACGAGAACACATATATCAAAAAACCAAAAGTTTAGTCACAAATAACTATAATATAAAAAAAAAGGTTTCGTTTCGAATTTTTTTTTATAGATTTAACTATATTTGTCGAAGTATGTGGAGAAATTTCAACATATTTTTTTATTCATTCTATAGTCTGGCTGAATATATATTGCCCCTTTATGTAAACACTGTTGTCAAATAAAATCATTTTTGTCTAGTTAAATAACTGAAACTATGTAAATGATGAGAGACTACACCGTAGAATGAAATAAAACATTAATACATTTCATAACATCCGTATTCTATTTTGGAAGTTCGGTAAATTACCTCCCCATACATTGGATTGATTGATTGATTGAATATTTAGCGTCATTCTTATGCCATCGGGGGCTAACAAACGATCAGTTAATCTAACCACTGTTTCCTGGGATTAACCAGTACTCGAGCACACCCCATCTCCGCAAGTAACTGATTACTTTCCCACTTGAATCAGTGGTGAGAGTCGAATGATAATGAGACACAATGTTGTATATCAATCATCACGGATACTGTTGCCGGGCGGGTGATTCGAACTCACGACCCCTGGATTGATAGTCAGACGCGTAACCGACTAAGCTAATCGGGCCTGGCTCCATACATTGTAATAAGAACGTTTTAGGATAACTAATAACACCTGAACGAATGTTGATAAACTTAATTCAATCACCGATTCTGTTTGTTACAAATAAAAAATTATGTTGCGTCATTAAAATACATGTAGTATGTCCACATACAGGCACTCACCCTGCTTTAAATGTACCCTATGTGATTTATTAGCTTAGCTTTTTGTTTCGAGTATATAAAAATACCCATTTTCGTGTAGGTAAACGTTTTTTTTAGCAGGCGACATGAAAGAAGCCGGTCTAGTGGTCTAAGGTACCGTATCAAGATCACTTACGTCTCACCACTAAGGAAGGTCGTAGTAGGTTCGAGTCCCGCCCGTTCCAAAAACTTTATCTGAAAAAGTTTGCCAGTTACTTGCAGAAGGACGGTGGTTCTACACAGATTCATTCTGATATCGTCCTCCACCAATCAAACATAATATACCATATATAACCTGAAATGTGTTGGAAATGGAGTTAAATCCCATCAAAAAATGATGGAAATAAATAACTACGTTCGTGTATACTTTACAGTAATAAAAATATCTGCTCTCTGTTCAGAGGGCTGGAGAGGTATTTTTTCCCGCTAAATAACTGTGAAACGATGCATGGCATAATTATTCGCATGATTGATTTTCACTTTTATTTTTAAACCGACTGAATTTACTGAAGCGTACGCTTATGAGCATATATATTCGCATGGCCGATTTTTAGAGGTTTGCGTTTATTCATGAATGACTTTGGTTTGGCTTGATAATTATACCATGTTACAGGAATTACATTTCCGGTGTGTGTTTAGTATTGCAATACTCGCTGTTGTGTTTAAATATATGCTACATGTACTGGCTAGCTAGTCTTTATTTTTTCCCCACGTTTACTTGAGTCGTCTGAACAAGTTATTATATATCTTAACAATACTACTATCATTACTGTTTACCTGTTGTTTTTTGAGACCGTATACATGTCATATCATGATATTTTTATTTCTTCTTAATCTTTTTTTCTTTTCTTAAAAGCAATTATAGTTTAGCTTAATAATGTTTGATTGCATCTATTATATACAATAACATGAATAATAACAATACAATTATAACTATATATAGTGAAAATGAGTTGGGCTACATGTTTTATCAACATTAGCAACAGCCCTCCCGAAAATAGTTTATCCCAGATTCTGACATCTCCCAAATTTGGAGAACCAATCTGGAGAGCTGGGCCCGTACAACAGACTAAAGAAATCATGTTTTTTCTTTTTAGACTTTTATAATTTTTTATTGTTGTTTCATATTTTCAACTGGTAGGGGATTACTGATTTACATCTCAAACAAATAAACCGAACTATGGACATTCCACATTCTTTGTCTTACCACTAAGTTTCAATGTTATAAAAATAAAACTCACTTTCTGACCTATAATCGGAGTTGTCAAACAGATAGATTCCTCTCATACCCAGACGGTCGGTAGGAACTAATAACTCTACCGATGTACCCAAAATCGAAACGAAAAATCACTAAACCAGCGTTTGAAACAACATTCCGGCACTGTAATAAGCAGGTGCGCATGACGCAGGTTCCCACCCTTGTATTTATAAGGATACACTCATTTTTCCCTTTTAATAATTCTTAAGTTCCTCCCGGATAGCCTTGTGATACCTAGCTAAAGGTTCACTTGGATGATTATTTACAAGATTACCTGAAACCTCTGTAATTTTAGTTTTGACAGCTCAAATGCGCAGACTTACAGAATAAGCCGGGAAACAAATAATATGTTTCAAGGTAAAATAATGAGCCAATTGACGAAATCAGTTGCCATAAAACCAGTTCATACCACAGGCAAATTAATGAAATTTTCATCTGTATTATAATTTTTGCTTTTTGCAATTGATACTTTTTTTTTACAAATAAACATAACTCTTTGTTGTTCAGCTACCGGAAGACCGCGGCGTGGTCTAGTGGTAGAGCGTCCGCTTCGCATGCGGAAGGTCAAGGGTGCGATCCACGGCAGGGTCATACCAAAGACTTTAAAAATGGTACTAGAAACTTCCTCGCTTGACGCTCAGCATTTAGAGGAGAGTTCTAGGTCTGGCCGGCCCGGTGTCAGTATAATGTGACTGGGTGGGGTATCATACCATGTGTCTGCGGCATGATACTCTAGTGTAACAGCGCTCAGAATACTGTCTCAAATAGACACCGTCGCGATATGACTGAAAAATTGTTGAAAGCGACGCTAAACACCATACAACAACATCAACGACCGGTATGAATCGACGCATAAACAATCTATTACTTAACAATTTTGATAACGTACACGGTAAAAACAATATACATCTAGACCCAGAGTGACAATGAAGACATACACTTTTTTTAAGTTTATATATCAATTTAAGTCATCAAATAATGTTTGAAGGTCTTTAGAAATTCAATATTAACGTCTTCAATGCTGCTTCTTTGATGCCGAACAGTCGGGATAAAAGAGAACATTAAATGGCGAATACGCCTAAGAACAGTTGCCAAATGCTTCTGGAAGGACGTTGTTTATCGTTAGTTTAAACATATTTTACTACCATACAAACGCATACTAATATTACAATATATATCATGCATATAAGTCAAATACAATTTAAGGCAAAAGTGTCTGGCTACAAGTTCTCTCAACATTAGATACGGCCATTGTTGTTTATAATTGGAGGATTTAGTCGTAGGCCTTCCTCCGCCAATAAAACTGAATGATTTAGTGCTATATGTGATAACCTGTGATTTGTTGAAACTGAATATTTAACCTCATTCAAATATTGTATTTATATGAAAAGAAATGTAGAACTAACAGACATATATCATGAGTAAAAACCCCCAAAATTTCAAATGAAAAGTGGGACAATATGAATCGAATGCATAACGACCTGGGCTACGTTCAGCACCGTTGAACAGCAAAGACGTTTAATGCCTGGTTCCCTAAAATTAACACGTACTGCTAACGTTATCAACCGTTTGACCAGAGGGTTGGCCAATCACACCAGAGGTCGCGATTTCGACCCCAGACTCGACATGATGATGATGACTTAGTACTGGCTTTACTCAGGAAACGGATTCGATATCAATTTATATGAGCTCTGAACGTTTTTAGTAATCGAGCTATCGAAAATTCAAAGCTCTTTTATAACTCGAGTAACATCTACTAATGTTAAATCGCATGTACACTGTTTATAGAACAATATTCTTTGTATATACCGTACTAAGCATGAATATTGGGGTTCGTCTCAAAATTATGTGTTAATCAACTATTAAATAACACAATAGACGAACATAAATCAATTTATTTATTAATGCGGTTAAATTATCAAGATTTCAACATTTATTTGATACAATAAGTACATAAAAATACATGAGTTAAAAACTACTATATTATAATTAACTGTAAACTTACCGCCGTTCATTTTTGTTCTTGTCTGTGCAAAGGTACACATTAGCGCACGTGAAAATCGAGGCGTTAGATGTATACACTAATGCAGAGGCCTGTACATGTACACAGAGACAAATGAGGAGAGATAGTTGTTGTTGTTGTTGTTTGGTGTTTAGCGTCACTTTCAACATTTTTTTTCAGTCATATCGCGACGGTGTCTACTTGAGACAGTATTCTAAGTGCTGTCACACTGGAGTACCATGCCGCAGACACATGGTATAACACCCCACCCAGTCACATTATACTGACACCGGGCCGACCAAACCTAAAACTCTCCTCTAAATGCTGAGCGTCAAGCGAGGAAGCTTATAATACCATTTTTAAAGTCTTTGGTATGACCCGGCCGGGAATTGAACCCACGACCTTCCGCATGCGAGGCGGACGCTCTACCACTAGACCACGCCGCGGTCTGAGAGATATCTGAGTGCAGCTGTTTGTCTAAATTTCGTTTTTTTCTAATTTTGAAAGCACCGCTCCTCATGAACCAACCAACATATACTTGTGATTTGGGTATCAAAAGAAAGAACTTGATTGTAACTTATGGTTGTATACTTTCTCTTTTTTAGTTTAAAGAAATGAAGAATTTTTACGCTTACATTGATTTTTATCTTATTTTAGCCTATAACGAAATTGAGCATTCTCTGACCCTCTTGTGATTATTGTGTGTTTAACGTTTGGAGAACATACCTTGGGAATTCATGGTTGACCGAAGGTTTGGGCATACGCATTTGATAGGTTAGAATAGTCTTCCGTGAATGTATTTTAACAAAGGGCATGAAATAGGTCAAGGTTAGTGAGACAAAAGCATCGCAAGCACATGTATACGCTCGCCTTTTAAATTGTCAATTGAGTAGGTCAAGGCCTGCTATGTTGCATTTTTAACATCATGTTAAAAACTCAAGATATGTTCTCAAAACATCAAACAAACAAGAAGTCCAAGAGGTCATGAGAACGCTCAACTTGCTTATGGCCTCAATACTATTTTTGAAAGGGCTAGATGCGATGCGTTAAGTGTCAAATTTGGCCCTATTTCAAAATATCCTTGTGGCGGTACGGGATTAATGAGTATATATAATTATATATATGTATATAGGCATGATAAATTGGGAAATCATGTTTCTAGCGACTTTCAAAATATAATACAGTAGTTAATTTTACCGTATCAATAAATAAATTGTTTGATTAGATTTTCCATCCGTTTGTTTATTTTCTTTATTTATTTTGGTATTAGTACTTTGGGACCACCCCAAATATGCATGCTGATTCCTGTGTCGACATCGGCATCGGGACATGTAAGAAATGCCTAATTAGAACACTCGTTTGCCAGACATTAAAACGCTAACTAGAGTCCAACAATTTGGAAATCTGCATTTATAAAACTTAAGTTGATATTTGAGTAATGGCAAGAAATTACGATGCAGATGCACGTGGTGTACTTTGGCTATGATTTATTTAATACCGAAAGTTTTTTTTTCACAGGATAACACAATTTATGAAGTGTCTTGGTTTTGAGTTCTGCTTAATTTGATTTGCATCTACAGATCACCTACAATAACCTATAACCAGGAAGTAGAGTTTAAATTCATCTTTTTTTTAAATTAAGTGAACATGTGAGAGCATTGTTAGAAAACAAGATGCCACTAAACATCAAAGTGTGTTTGTTTTTTGTATGAATATTTAGCTTCATGTTTTATGTCATCGAGCGTTAACAGACGAAACATCAAAGTAAAGTAAAATGAAATAACAAAGTTATGGTCAAATTGTTTTCGTCTCTGCCCGTCACCTTGTATTAACCCCATTTACTCAATTGATGCTATACAATTGTCATGTTGATTCAAATTTACAATATGGCAACAGTTAACCTTTGCCTGTCTTGCGTGTTAGAACATTGGAAACCAAATTACAATGTAATTTGTCTGTCTGTCTGTCTGCCTTATTTCTGTCTCTGTCTGTCTCTCCCTCTTTCTCAGTGTCATATTTGAATACACCAACAATAAAACTTAAATATATAAATATATCTTGAAATTTAAAATCGACCACTTTGTAACTGCAAAGTTAACACAATTACTGCATCGACCTTTATTATTAATATGTGACGTCATTGTTATATTCCGAGTTTTGGTATTTTAATTTCAGATCATCCTCATGTCGTCATTTAACACACTGAGCTCTCTGTGTTTCTGTTAAAAGACACATTTAAAGCATGTCGTAAATGAAATATAATGCACGGGTTAAGAAAAAACCGACCCTGTCATACAACTTAACTGATTCGATTTATTAAGGTCAGACAAACCAAAGCAGTGCACTTGGTAGTCGTAAAACATTCGATCTTATTTTTAATATGTTTTCCATAATGTATAACATCTGACCTGACTCAAGTATGTTCTTTCTTTATCGTGTCAGTTTTTGTCAAATATATCGCGATATCATTTCATGTTTTTACATATACCAAGAACTTTTGCTGTAATTTAAGTTAATAAATGTTTGTTTTATTAAAAAATGCATTTATAATCATATAATCTATATGTTAATATTATCGATGAAAGATAATTCTGATGTATTTCATGTTTTGATATGATAAGTTTTACCAACATTTTAGAAAAATTGTAATTGGTAGTATATATGTCTGATTAATTATACTATTGGGTATAGGTTTATGACTACATGGGTTGGTTACATTCACTATATATACTCAAGAGATATGAAAACGCAACATGCATAACACGAGTGTATAATTATATCCATATTCTACAATACTTATTGTTTGTTGGTTGTTTACTTAACAAGTTACTGAACACGTTGGTATCTCCTACATTGACATTGGTATCTCCTACATTGACGTTGGTATCTCCCACATTGACGTTGGTATCTTCTACATTAACGCTGGTGTCTCCTACATTGGTATCTCCTACATTGACGTTGGTGTCTCCTACATTAACGTTGGTGTCTCCTACATTGGTATCTCCTACATTGACGTTGGTGTCTCCTACATTGGTATCTCCTACATTGGTGTCACAGTTTTGTTTCCAAGTACGTGCCCTCATATTCTTCCTGTGTTGCGTTTTCATATCTCTTGACACAGTAATGGTGGATAACTTTAACTCATTGAGAAATAACCGTTTTGGTTTACTTGAAGAACTGTTTGATAGTTTAAAAAATGAAAAGCAAAATAAAATAGATTTCCTTTTAAGACACATTCATATACTTATTGAGATGGTTGAATGACTAGGATAGTTCCAACATCCAGAGTAATGATGATAGTATGGCAATCTATCACCACTATGGCTTGAATGGGGTCATATTATTGTGCTATGGATCGAATCGAATTAATAACTTCAGATGACGATTGTCCATGCAACTCACAAACGTGAATGTGTTTAAAAAACACATTTTCATGTTCACAAAACGTTTGTGTAAATTAAAAGAAATCCCACCTTCAGGTTTGGATGAACATTGCACTTTCAAGAGCAAAACATCACCTCAAGCTGCGTCTTTTCTAACAGTCCGATCAGTTGCAAGACGTGGGTCGACTAACTCCAGTTATATCACACGGAAGCAGACTTAACAATGATACTGAACGCTTTGCGTCCAGATAACAAAAGAATGGTCCTTCAATCCATGGACCATGTTTTTGTTCTGTGTGTATGTGTTTGGGTCACTGCACTAGCGTGTGTTTGCAATAGTATCTCGTACAAAAGACACGTTGCGCTTTATACCTATTTATAGTATTGCATAAGAATTTAATGGTTCTTTCTTTGTTACTTTACCTGCATTCCAATGCCTTAAACAATATAATAACATTAAAGTTCATTAACTGGAATAGGTAATTAAATATATCTTAGTCTATACATTATGTATTCTAATATTATCAGGAAAGTATTGTTGCAATATTGGTGCTTTGTCTGATACGTGTTCAGTTTTTCCATTTCATGTAGTACACTGGTCTAAGAATCCTGAAAGTACTACAAACGTCACCATGTACTGAAAAATTTGTTAGAAGTGAATTGAAAACCAATGTCAAATAGCCAAATGCATCATCAATTATATTTGTACTATCATCTAATCGCTAGTTTTTATTAGTTCTTTATTTGGGTACAAAAGTAACAATCTCCTGTCGGAAGAGGTTGTTCTTTCCAAAATGACTTTCTGTAATCTTTTCTAACTTGCAGCGAGTCTGTTTTCAGTAAACCAGTTTAGCTAATTGTATGTGTGTGTAATAATCTGGAGAGCAGAAGGATCTGTTTGCGGCACTGTAAAGGCACTACTATATAGTAATTAGCACTAAGTCTTGCTTGTGTATGGCAGGTGAAATTTGTGCATACAATACACAAATAGTTACTTCCATTGCGGTCAATGGTTACAACAATTATTCCGAGTGAATGACGATGGATCTTGATAAACTGCTGTGTATTTCTGGTTAAAAGTCATTCTAGAGGAATAATCATTTTAATCATGACCTTGGTAAAGTCTACCAGCTATTATAAAATCTGTTTAAGTGATAACAAAAAAATTTTTGCTGTTCTGAATAAAAAACCCATTGTTGTATAATTGTTCTAGAATATGATTTCTGCTCTTCCAGTGATATCAGATTTTCACAAAAACCTGTCACGTACATGCTGCATGGCGGACGTAAAAGTCGCCCCGTGCTTTAACTAAATGCTGTTATTATTTCTGATTCCCTGGAACGGAACTCATTTAGTGTTGCTCGAGAATAGAATATTATAAGGTCTGACTACACAGTTGAATTGTGTGCCTTGCTCTTTATAAAATAAGGTTTAGAATTTCAATGGTAAAAAACACTGCACATAAACTATTTTTTAAGTATTTTTTTTCATAGCAGAAATGTATCCCTCACATAAAAATGCACAATAACTGATAGGTTGACCAGCTTCGATTATTTTAAGGAGGTCGAAGTGACACCTTATGTCCTAAAATGCTCATAAATACATGCATATGTTGAAATCCTATGAAAGTCACTTTTTAACACCAGTGATATCTTATTGCAGTATATGCTATGCCAACTTTTGCTCTACTCATCTGCAGCAAGAAATCACAACCACTATGAACAATTTGGAAAATATTTCAAACCAAATCACATACGACTTTTTCAAGCGCAAGAATCATGTTGCCCTGGGGAAAAGAGAGGGTGCAACTGTGCCCTGGGGAAAAGAGGGGGTGCAACTGTATAGTGAAACATTATAGCTGACGCTGTGAGGATTACCAGGCATTGCATTTCATTACCCCTCAAGAACAGATTCTGTTATTTTCGTTATTTGACTGTGGTCTCTGCTTCTTTGTATTCTCTGCTTTAAGAATAGACAAAAGAAGAAGTGTTTATTTTTTTCAAACAATAAGATGCGAACAGGTTTATTTTTGCACATGACTTTATGCGATTTTAAGTTACTGTACATAAACTGTACATGTAAAGGTTTTACAAGACATCCACTTTTATTGGTTGAAAAGACCCTAGAATAACAAATACTAAAGATATACGTATTCAATTTCTAAAGCCGGGCACGGGTAACGCAACCGATAGCGCGTCTCACTATCAATCCAGGGGGTGTGAGTTCGAAGTCCCGCACAAAATGACGCCCAATTTAAAAAAACAACAAATCAATACCTGAATTTTCTTACATAAAATGAAATACATTTTTTCTTTACAATTTATTAATTTACTGTGATATAAGTGTACACATTACAGCAATGAATTTATTTATATCATTCTTGCATAATAACACATAATAACACATTCAGAGTTTTGGCTAAGTAGCAGTGCATGTACATGCTTTTCACTGCAACCATTTATTTTATATTCTTACGGAAACAAATGTATTTATATTTAAAAATATACAACTTAATACGTCTTTAACAAAATAAATTAAATGAAATCGACATTTTAAGAAATTTAGATATATTAAACACCATGTAAAACAAGAAATGTCACTGGTAAGTGTCGCATACCCCCCAAATGGTCGTTGAAAAATAACAATATAATTAAATTATAATAGGTAGCGATGTATCCATGAATACAAAAAGTAATGGACTGATGTTTCAGACTAAACATGCAATTTCATGTTTTTTTACATTAAAGCATGACCTTGACCTTTATGTAACCTTGGCCTTGACATCTGATGTAGTGGTCTGGGTATTTCAACAGTTAAATGCTGCTGAAACATCATCATGACATGCTGATCACTTGTATCAAGCTATTTTAAAATCACTAAATGTAAAACAAAATTACAGATCACATGTTGATAAAATGAGCCAAGTGTTTTTGAAATCCATCCATGTATGACAAATTGAAAGGACGGATTTGAAATCTCAAACAGATTCAAAGTGTTGTCAAACATACTAAAAGTGTGACCTTGACCTTTGAGGTATGGGTCTAGGTCTTACTTATGACACGTCGTCATGTCATCTTGATAAATTGAGGCAAAGTCAACAGACCAGACACACAATATCAATCAAATTGAAAGTGTGACCTTGATCTTCGAGGAAAGGTTCTTACATGCGCCACTTAATTATGTTATGTTGATCAACTGAGCCAAGTGTTTTTAAAATTTATCCATAGATGGTATACCGGACAAGAAATGTCAAAATGACTGAAAGTGTTTTCAAACAAAGGTAAATTGTGACCTTGATCTTTGAAGTGGGAGTTTGGGTGTTAAGTGCAACACGTCGTCATGTTATGTTGATAATTTATAACAGTATTCATAAAAAATCAATCTATGCATGACAAAGTTGCAAGGCGGACACGAAATCTCACACAGACTCAAAGTGTTGTCAAACTCAAAATGTGACCTTGACCTTTGAGGTATGGTTGTGGGTCTTACTCGCGATACGTCGTCATGTTATGTGGATCAATTGTAGCAAGTATCATTAGAATCCATCTATACATGACAAAGTTACAGGCCAGACACGAAATCTCACACAAACTCGAAGTGTTGTAAAACAAACTGAAATAATGACCTTGACCTTTGAGTTACGGATGTGAATCTTACTCGCGACACGTCGTCATGTTATGTTGATCATTTGTAGCAAGTATCATTAAAATCAATCTATGCATGAGAAAGTTACAGACCGGACACAAAATCTCACACAGACTAAGACTGTATTCAAATAAACTCAAATTGTGACCTTGACCTTTGAGGTACGGGTATGGGTCTTATCGCGACACGTCGTCATGTTATGTTGATCATTTGTACCTACTATCAACAAAATCCATTTATGCATAACAAAGATACAGGCCGGAAACGAAATACCGGCCGGAAGAACGGACGGACGGACGCTACGATTACTATATGCCACCCCAAATTATATTTTTTGGGAGGTGGGGGGGGGGGGGGGGGGGGGCATTTAAATATAAACTGTGTTTTCCTACAACTTCACCTCAGAAATGAAGCCAGGGTCCGAGGTTATAAAACTTTGTACCATGCTCAATTCAAAAGTTCATGCTCAACTCGAAATTTCATGTTCAACTTTAAAATGAATGGCCTCAATATAACAAAATAAATGTACATGTAAATACCTGTAATCTCAAATCTACATTAATACTTTCAAAATTGAGGCCGAGTCAAATGTTTATTCTTTAATTTGAGTATGAATTGGATTTGAGCATGAATACGAGTTTTAAAAACTCCATGCAAGAATCTATTAAAACATTATTCAAATAATACGCTGTTAACACGATGCGTATGTTCGGTTTATACATGTAGATGGGACAAAGTTGCAATGTCGGATAGATTTTTTTAAATAAGAAAATAGATATTTTGAAATAATATAAATATTTTACACTTTACACGATGTCAGAAGCGAAAAATTGTAATTGGATTCGAAATAATCAGGTTGAAATAATAAGTAATGATATTAATCAGTAATGATATTTATCAGTTATTATATTTATCAGTAATTATATTATTCAGTTATAAAAGAAATCAGTTATGATATTATTCAGTAATTATGTTATTTAGTAATGAAAGAAATCAGTTATGGTATTAATCTGTAATTATTTTATTCTGTAAAGATATGATAGTAATCAGTCATTGTATTATTCAGTAATGTAATAAATCAGTAATGATATTAACCGTAATCATATTATTCAGTAATGGTATTTCATGTATTTAGTAATGAAAGAAATTAGTAATGATATTTATCAGTAGTTATATTATTCAGTACTGAGAGAAATCAGTAATGGTATTAATCAATAATTATGTTATTTACTAATGCAAGAAATCAGTTATGGTATTAGTCAGTAATAATATTAATCAGTAATGAGAGAAATAAGTTATGATATTAATCATTAATTAGGTTATTTTGTAATGCAAGAAATCAGTCATGGTATTAGTCAGTAATTATATTAATCAGTAATGCAAGAAATCAGTAATGATATTAACCGTAATTATATTATTCAGTAATGGTTTTTCATGTACTTAGTAATGAAAGAAATCGGTAATGATATTAATCAGTTATTTTATTATTCAGTAATGAAAGAAATCAGTAATGATATAAATCATTAATTATTTTGTTAAGTAATGAAAGAAATCAGTAATGGCATTAATCAGTAATTATATTAATCAGTAATGAGAGAAATCAGTAATGGTATTCATCAGTAATTATGTTATTTAGTAATGCAAATAATCAGTAAATAAATGGTAGCAATCAGTAATTATATTAATCAATAATGCATAAAAAACAGTTATGATATTAATCAGTAATGAAATAATCAGTATTAATATGGCCTATTGGAATTTCTGAATAAACGATATATGATAGTAATCAGTAATTATAGTATTCAGTAATGAAAGAAATTAGTTATGATATGATAGTAATCAGTAATTACTTGTATATTTTTCAGTAATAAAAAACTAGTAATGAAAGTTATAATTAAATATATTAACCGAAACTGATAGTATTTAGTCATCAGGAATACTAGTATATAGTAATCAAATTAATCAGTAATGATAATTATCAGCAATGACAGAAATCAGTAAATTGGATTATTCAGTAATGGTATTAATCAATAATGATGCTATTCAGTAATGATATTATTCAGTAACGATAATTATAAGTAATGATATACTTAGTTATGATATTATTCAGTAATGATAGACTCATTAAGTTTGTTAGAGTACAAATTTGTTAACAAATATTTGGATAATTTCATGGATGAAATTAAAACAATAGCATAGTCAAAGAAGTCCTGACGCAATGAAGCTGGACGTTGTGACGTTACTCCTACACGTCTGTCGTCTGCGGCGGTTCTGATAGAACCTATATTTAGGACAACAGCAGAATATAATCCGACCAAATGCGCGCCTAAAGTCTCTCATTGACAATGCATATATGATAGGGTTAACACCCGAATTAATATATCCCAACCATGTAAATATTGGCATAAACACATCAGGGTTCTTAACACAGTTTGTGCTGCATATGCCAATCAAAACGTTTGTTACAAAGAAAGGTAGCCAACAAATAATAAAGACACCGACTACAATTCCCAACGTTTTAGCAGCCTTTTGTTCTTTGGCCAATTTGGAAATTTTCTTGCTTAAAGCTAACTGTCTTAATCGTTTGGTAATGAATTTCATAGGTCTTTGGTCATTACTCTGGTTTTGGTTGTGATGATGATGATGATGACCATTACTGGTCTCGGATGTGACGTCATGCGACGCAGAATGCACGGGAGTGTGAATATTAGATTGCAATGGCGTTTCGTCCTCGTCACTTTCGCTCTGTTTTCGAAACGGAGTCGTTTCTTGTGTGTGGGTCTGATTCCGTAATTTGGCCATACCGCCTCTGTGGATACGAAGAGTCATTACACCACTGGGACCAAACAGACGATTTGAAGTCAACACCTTTGTCCCGCTCTTAATGCTTTTTCTCTGATTTCGTGCCGCGCGGTAAATTTGTATATACACGAAAATCATCACTATTGTTGGGAAATAGAACGACACTAATGATGAAAAAATCAGGTACGCACTATCCTCTGTAAACACACAATCCATGCTGTGTAACGCTGTTGGGGTTACCGCTTTCCACCATGCTATAGCTGGAAACGATATTCCGGCTGAGCAAAACCATACAAATGCTATCAATATGGACACCCTGCAGGGTGACATTCTAGTGGGATAAGCGATGGGGTCCGTGATAGCCCAGTATCTATCCAACGATATAATGCACAGATTTAGAATTGAAGCGGTACTTCCAAGGACGTCAAACGAATGCCAAAGGTCACACCATTCTGGTCCAAAGTACCACACTTGATTGGTTAACTCGTAGCTAATACTGAACGGCATGACAATGCCACCAATCATCACGTCAGCAATGGCAAGAGAAACAATTAAATAGTTCGTAACTGTTCGTAAGTACATCTCCTTGACGACAGCTGTAATCACGAGAATATTCCCCAGGACGGTAATAAATGAAAACATGGCGAGTACTACCCCGACCGCAGGGTGCTTGGCATCTGGGAGAAGCTCTTCCGCGGGAGCAGTGGTATTAGAAAACATTGAGAAATACGACTCATTACTTAAGTTGTTATAGAAACTGAATGAGTAATTTGAATGACTGGTGTAGTTTGGTATAACAACCTCATTGGTAGCAACGCCACTTAGGTTGCTTGCTAAATGCCGTACTAGGTCAGACGAGTTCCCTCCTGTAGTAAGCATGTAAAATGTCGTACTAGATCAGGCGAGTTTCCTTCTAAATCAAGCATGTAAAATGTCGTACTATATCAGACGAGTTTCCTACTAAAACAAGCATGTAAAATGTCGTTCTAAACTTGACGAGTTTCTTCCTAAAACATGTAAAATGTTGTACTAGGTCAGATGATTTTCCTCCTAAAACAACCATGTAAAATGTCAATCTAGATCAGACGAGTTTCCTCCTTAAACAAGCATGTAAAATGTCATACTAGACCAGACGAGTTTCCTCCTAAAATAAGCATGTAAAAAAGTAAAACTCTAAAAGAAACTGCTATCCAAACACAATGATAGAAGATGAGACACGTACTATATCCACTATAAAAAACATCAAACCACAACTGCTTTTAATTCACGCTTGATTTTCATTAATTTATCAAGTATATTGTAGGTAACAGCTGCGCTGTTCAACATACGGTGTATTGAGTAACTGTTCTTGTTGGAGGGTATATAAAATATGAAAAGAAAGGAAACGCAAAAACTAAAACAGCAAGAGTGTTCCTTCTGATTGTGTGTGATAAATAAATCTCTCTCGGTAAACCCTTTGGTAAAGTGAAACTAATACGGGTTTCAGCAGTTGATGGAATGTTCTTTAACAATGGCAGTCATTCCATGTGGAATAGCGTTTAAGTGGTATGCTCGGAAACGTACACGTTAATTGTATATATTGAATATCCGTTCCTTTTAATCATCTAGATAGGCGATGTAATAAATCATACGTGTAAAGAAATCTACATAAAAAACTGATTACTTGAACTCGCAAACCAATTTGTTACTGTCTTATAGGATGTTGCAAAAGCGTTGTGCTTGTTTTATAGAGATTTAATTTTACACTTTTTAACACACTTTTCACTAAACGTTTTCCTCAACAGATATTGTATATTATATCTAACAGCAGACGCAAATTGTCCATATGTATATGATCTCTAACAGCAGACGTCAATTGTCCATATGTATTATTACCTGAAGCAACATACGTCAATTGTCCATACGTATGATGTCTCCAAAAGCAGACGTCAATTTGTCACACATATACTATCTTCAACAGCAAACGTCAATTTACCATATGCATACTAACTCCAAAAGCAGACGTCAAGTGTTCATATGTATAATTTATCCAACAGCAGACGTCAAAAGTCAATATGTTTATTATTTCCAACTGTCCATATGTATAATATCTCCAAACCGCAGACTTCAATTTTGGAGACGTATACTATATCCAACAAATGCAGTGTTTTTCTCAAAAGAAACACCAATCCGCTCGAATGACAATTCTTAATCACTTACTAATTCCGATGGACGTCGGATACCGCGTAAACAAGAGTTTAAAATCTTACAACTGCTTCGTAACTCTGATACATTTCATTTTAACACATTAGCTGGGTATAAAGAAGCACATATCGAAAATGCAAACAAATATATTCCAATGCGTAGAAGCCATCCTATCCATGGTGCCTCATTACGTGGCCGCTACCAGCCGTCTAAAATACCAATACAGCTCTAAGTAATTAAATATTGGCGAATTTCAGACCCCAAAACTCACAATTTGTACCGTAATTTGAAGTAACTTACGCCTTGATAAATTGTGAAGAAATTCACTTGAACAAACATTTAACGTCAGTTGTACTTCGTAAAATATTTTAACAAATGAATCAATCTGGAAGAATATTGTGGGATTGTAAAATGGTTACGCGTCCCGCGACGCATGGCAATCAGTCACCATTCTCTTCTCATCGGCACACTTCGTATCATCAACATCGGCAAAACGGTACCAATAACTCTATTCAATCATGTTTTACTACGCACTATGAAGCTAATATCGGGCAACGTCGTATAGTTCTAATAGTTATTTCTTGGTTGTTTATTCACTGCGCCGCTGCCTCCAAATACATTTGATGAATATCTTATGTGACGTGTGTAAGTTCAAACATTGAACTATTATTAGCTGAAGGAGGAACTCAAGACGATTTTAAACTGTTTGCAGATATTCCCGTTTTTCAATTCACGAACCGCATGGATTATTTGTTCAATAGTTGTTGTGTAAAGTACTGACAGCTTCTGTACCGCCTTGCTTTATATCTCACGCACGTACTCTCAAACGCTCATCAATATTTTTTCTGAAAATATAAAACAAAAGAGACATGTCAACATTGAAATTATTAATTAATATTTTTGTTTCACTTGGTAAAAATATTATTGAAGCTTTTCTAACGGTTCTTTACAAGTTATGATAATACATCCCTATTACTACGACTTAAGCATGCTGTATATATTTATATAAAATAACGCTAACATCAGTATGTACCATAGGAAGCAGACAACGTCATCAAATAAAAAAGATATATATCTGTGAATATTGCTTACGTTCTCAGAAATCATCTTTTTAATGTTTAATTATAGTATTTTTATTATAAGTTCAGTTAAAGTATTAATATTTAAATTTCAGTTATAGTGTTTATATCAAAAGTTTAGATGATAGTATTTATATCTAAATTTCAGTTATAGTGTTTATATTTTAAGTTTAGTAATAGTATTTATGTTTAATGATAGTATTTATATTGAAGTTTCAGTATTTATATTGAAATTTCAGTTATAATATTTATATTTAAAGTTACTTATAGTATTTTTATTTAAATTTCAGTATTTTTATTTCAATTTCGGTTAATATATTTATATTTTAAGTTCAGTTATAGTTTTTATACTTTATTTTCAGTTATAGTGTTTACATTTAAATTTTAGTTATAGTATTTATATTTTAAGTTTAGTGACATAATTTTTATTTAAAGTTCCGTTATATTATTTATATTTTAAGTTCAGTTATAGTATTTATATCTAAATTTCAGTTATAATATTTATATTTTAAGCTCAGTTATAGTATTTATACCTAATTTTCAGTTATAGTATTTATATTTAAATTTAAGTTATAGTATTTATGTTTTAAGTTTAGTGACATAATTTTTATTTAAAGTTCCGTTACATTATTTATATTTAAAGTTTAATGATAGTGTTTATATTTTTTAGATAAAATATGTCACCTGAAGCAAAGAATGATGAAAAAAAATGATTTAAACTTTACAAAACTAGTTTTTGTACTTAAGTATACATATGCTTAAATGATTAAACACTTCAACAAGTTGTAAATGATATATATGTGTTTGTCAAACACATACATGCTCGCATACAATATCAATATATCAAACATTTATTTTCATCGTATTATTTTTCTATTTAAACGGCATAGAAAATTATTCCTTAGAACATACATTGCTAATTATGTATTTCGAATAATCTTATAACGAAAGTTAAATATTGAATCAATTTGATTTTACAATTTCTTGTTTATAACCAGGCTGCAGAAACCTTATGAATTAACTTAGACATTTAGTTTTAGGTCGTTATATTAATTAAAAACATTTAAATTCAAATAAATATTAAGAGATTCTATCTGTGATTTTAATCTTCTAATTTTACACTTGCTATAGGTACATGTATAAAGAATGCAACACCTTGAGTAACAGTCAAATGTCCATGCTGATCCAGTCCTTCTGTAACATTACCGTTCTTGTCCCACTTATCAACTATAATACCATATATAAACTATTTTTTATTTTTATATTCTTTGGGTCAATACTTTGATCAAAATATAATTATTTTCTTTTCGTATACCAGATATTATTTCAACAACAGGTACTACTACTACAACTGCTGCTGCTGCTGTTGCTACTACTACTACTTCTACTACTACTACTACTACTACTTACTACTACTTACTACTACTACTACTTCTACTACTTCTACTACTGCTACTACTACTACTACTACTACTAGTAGTACTACTACGACTATCATTACTCCTACTCAAAAAATAATACTGATGATGATGATGATGATGATGATGATGATATTATGATGATGGTGATCTATTTTGGTAAATTGGTCTCTTAGACGTTTTGTTATATATGTTATTAACTGATAGAGAGGCGTCTGGTATTAGTTCCTTTTTCTTAAAGATTTGTTTTAATTAATCCACAAACCTTACATCCCACTTAATTAAGCAAAGCAAACAGAAAAAATAACAAAATAAAACATAATTGCAAATAGTTTTTCATCTCGTTTGCTCCCGCATTTCAACCATACGTCAATATCAAAGATGGCGACGGAAGATGGAACACATATTCATTGTCCCAGATATGTCAATGACGATTTACATAATCAGAAATTTTGAAATAAGAATCGAACTCGTAGAAATTAGCGTAATGACGATTCTGGTTGCTGTGGTGATTATTACGAAGATTACGACGGTGTTACTGGCGGTGATGTGACGATTGTTTATTATGGTGTTCAGGATGGTGGTTGGGCTGATAATTATAATAGTGTTGGTTTTTGGTGGAGCGATGGTGTTTTTGAAAATAATGTTGGTGTAGTAAAGTAGCGTGATAGTGTTGTTGAAGGGATTAGTTCATGATGGTGGTGGTCGTTATAGTGGTGTTGATCGTTATAGTGTTGGTGGTTTTGGTGGTGCTGTGACGGTTTTATTGACGGTAATGTCGAAGTTGACGGTGGTGGTATGGCGGTGGGTTTACGGTGGTATAGTGTGTTGTCCGCAATTAATTGCCATTGCCCTTAACATTTATTTACTTGATTTGTTCCTGTCAGTGGTTTTATAGTAACGACTTCATCACTTTTTGTAGCTTTAACACGTGAGCTTCTAAACAAATTTTGGCACACGAAAATGCTTATTTTTGTCACATTTATGTCAGGTTTAATAAAATTCCCTTCTGTGTACCTATTTTTGTGTGCGATACACCACAGTGTTATGAACAACAGAATTCCCTTCTGTGTACCTATCTTTGTGTGCGATACACTACAGTGTTATGAACAACCGAATTCCCTTCTGTGTACCTATCTTTGTGTGCGATACACCACAGTATTACGAACAACCGAATTCCCTTCTGTGTACCTATCTTTGTGTGCAATACACTACAGTGCTACGAACAACCGAATTCCCTTCTGTGTACCTATTTTTGTGTGCAATACACCGTGCAGTGTTACGAAAAACCGAATTCCCTTCTGTGTACCTACTTTTGTGTGCGATACACCACAGTGTTACGAACAACCGAATTCCCTTCTGTGTACCTATCTTTGTGTGCGATACACCACAGAGTTACGAACAACCGAATTCCCTTCTGTGTACCTATCTTTGTGTGCGATACACCACAGTGATACGAACAACCGAATTCCCTTCTGTGTACCTATTTTTGTGTGCGATACACCACAGTGTTACGAACAACCGAATTCCCTTCTGTGTACCTATCTTTGTGTGCGATACACCACAGTGTTACGAACAACCGAATTCCCTTCTGTGTACCTATCTTTGTGTGCGATACACCACAGTGTTACGAACAACCGAATTCCCTTCTGTGTACCTATCTTTGTGTGCGATACACCACAGTGTTACGAACAACCGAATTCCCTTCTGTGTACCTATCTTTGCGTGCGATACACCACAGTCTTACGAACAACCGAATTCCCTTCGGTGCACCTATCTTTGTGTGCGATACACCACAGTGTTACGAACAACCGAATTCCCTTCTGTTACCTATTTTTGTGTGCAATACACCGTGCAGTGTTACGAACAACCGAATTCCCTTCTGTGTACCTATTTTTGTGTGCGATACACCACAGTGTTACGAACAACCGAATTCCCTTCTGTGTACCTATCTTTGTGTGCGATACACCACAGTGTTACGAACAACCGAATTCCCTTCCCGAGTTATATGGTAATAACCAAGGCACACTTTTTGACCGACAAAGTGACTTTGGCATCGACAACATGAACCTGGCTTAAGGTATCCTTTGCGTCTTTTTCTGTGGACTTTGGTGGATTTCCAGTCATAGATTTTGAAAATAGGACAAATTCTGAAAGGGACCACTTAACTTATATTCCTTTAACCCTTTACTTCATATAGACGCCTTTGGACACCTCTAATATAGACACCCTTGGACTCCTCTAATATAGACGCCTTTGGACACCTCTAATATAGACGCCTTTGGACACCTCTAATATATACGCCTTTGTACACCTCTAATATAGAAGGCTTTTGAATTATTGGGTGAATTATGTTTATATTAACTGACACGTTACGAGCAATCTGAACTCTTCCTGCACTGTTTTCAAAGGCCTTCTGTGAATGGTGCAGGAAAAAGCGTATATATGGAGTAAATGGTTAAGCACTACATTTAAAACCGACCTTTATGTTAATTGCATTTCGTTAAAATATGTGGTTAATTAAATACGACCTTTAATGTGTTAAAGTTCATTGTGTTACGTTTCGGTAGATTTACACTTCTTTTGTGTCATTTCGTTTTGGGATTTTCAATTGCATCCAAATATGGCAATGTACAAACATTCCATTATAGTTTAATAGGAGGTAGATTGAAGGAGCGTACGTTTTGTCAATTTAAATTGCTTTTTGCTGTCTGCTTTAAATATTGTGCTCCAAATCATGTGATAAATGCGTCAATGTTTGTCTTTACTGTACCATCCTTAGTTATTCCATATGTTACCAAAGTATCAATATACAAAAACAAACAAAAAAATACCCCAAACAACAATAAACACATCTTTGCTACTTTACCAAATTTATAGCATTGAAGCAATATTTTAAAAAATCGAAACAAAACACCATTTGTTGAATAGGAATCATATTAAAACAAAACACTGGGCCAGGCGCTGCTCTCCTTCTAAGTCTCATATCCACTCGAAGAGAAGGTCGACTCTGTTAATTTTAATAGCTATTTATTTCAATTTGGCTAATTTGCTTAGGGCAACAGTAAATATATTAACATTTGACTGGAAATCGATGGTGCGAAATATTGCGCTGTGGTAATTAAGCCAGTAGAATTGATTTATATCAACAGACCAATCTCCTATAATCGGTGTCCGTAACAGCTACGCAACTCCTCGTCTCGGGCTAAAGTATTACTAGCGCTGTATGTACAATTCCTCGATATTGGATATTGATAAAGTAAATAAAAAACTATATTTTGCTGTATGCTTGAGAGAAAAGTTTCTTATTTCAGAAAAAGTACTACAGTACTTTTATCTATGGATTAACTTCCAGTGAATTAAGGGGGCAGTATGAATTAATTGCTCTAGATTATCACCAAAATATTTCTTAAAAATGAGGGTGGGGGATGGGGATTGGAAGATTTTTTTATTTATTTTTATTTTTTTTGTTTATGAAAATAAAAAGAGTAAGGGGCGGCATGAAAATTAGGGGGCGGGCGGTGATGATAGAGAGAGAGAGAGAACAACTAGTTTCCAAAATTGTATTATATAACTGAAGAAGAGTGGGTGCTATATCTATAAATGTATATTTTATCATCTCCGATCATAAGCCACTTGGACCTTTTTCCTTATTTCGAGCCGCTAACACTTTTCTCAAGTTCGGCAGTAGAAAAGGGATCGTTAAATAAATCATCTATTGTATCATGTTCAGATAACAGATTTTGTGCCATGTCATAAGTAATGGCGTGATTTGCAGATAACATTTTTTTTAATTTGTAATACCACGCTGATGATGAAATGTTACTATCGGAATGTGTCTGTTTCTATGAACAATTTCTACAAACTACAGCATGCCATGGGGAGATTTATTCAGCTATAATTACGAACTAAAGCATGTAATATGAAGTTTTGTGAACGATGCAGAAATACACATTGACATTTATAGTTTAGTAAGATGTGATAGAAACAGACATGGAGGAGGAATATGTTGTTATGTGAGAAATGATATTGCTTTTACCACTAGACCTGATTTGAATGTTATGAATGATGAACTTATTTTTGTTAAACCTATTTTACCAAAAAACAAATTTATTTTTGTATGTACTATGTATAGGCCTCTTAAACAGGCCACCATTACTGATCATCTCAAAGTGTTTTAACAAACCTTAGATCAGACTATGAAATTTATCTCTTATGTGATGTCAATATTTGTTTTAAACAAAAAGCTAGTTCACTCTTTAAGTATTATACAAATATTTTGAGAATTTTTTATTTACATCTGATTATCAGTGAAGCAACTAAAATCACTACAACTTAAAGTAGTATTATTGATCATATTGTCACTTATTCTAAAGATAGATTGAGTCAATCTGGTACCATTTCTATTGGTTTAAAAGATCATTTTATGACCTTTTGTACTAGAAAGATTGCTAAACAGACACTTTCTGAACACAATTTTTTAAAGTCAGATGTGTTAGGAATTATACAAAAGGGTTGTTTATTGACAAGCTAGGTCAGGCTGATTGGAGTAAGTGTTTTTACGCTGATAATGTCAATAGATCTTGGTTAGCTTTTAAATATATTTTATATCAGTGTTGAATGCCATTACCCATGTGAAAGAAGTTAGACTTAAACAGAGAACTAAGCCTTAAAATATTAACTGAAATTTTAAATTTTATTAAACTTAGGGATTCTTATTTGTACAAATTCAGAAAGCATGGTAGTCATGAGGACCATTTATTGTATTGTAAATATAGAAATATTGTTCAAAGAGATGTTAGAAAGGCAAAGTGTACATCATTTTCTGATCTATCTGAAAATTGAAATAATCCAAAATGTTTGTTGCATCATTCGACGCAGTTAGGTTATAAACCTAATAAAATGTAAATGTAAATGTAGTTTTAAATATTGAAGAACAAAATTACCATATCCCTAAAAAATAGCAAATCATTTTAATGACTTTTTTTTTTTACAAAAGTAGCATCAAATCTTGTTGATAAACTACCTTGTCCTAGTAAATTGTTTGATCTTGACTCAAAAGCCTTGATAGATTTTTACAAAGGCAGAAACTCTAGCAACAACATATTTGTTTTAAAACATGTGTCAGAAACATTTGTGTACAAGGTTGTTAGGAATCATAATGCATAAAAAGTACTGGTTTAGATGAAGTCCCTGCTAGATTTTTGAAAGATGCTGTAGTTTTTTTAAAATTGCCAATTACTTTGATTGTAAATATGTCAATTTCTAAAAATACTGTGCCCGGTGACATGAAAATAGCTAGGGTAAAACCTCTGTACAAGAAAAACAGTAATCTTGAGGTAGGCAACTATAGACAAGTTATAGTATTTTAAGCATTGTATCAAAATTCCTAGAAAGGTCTGTATATACCCAACTTGAGAACTTCTTAGTTGACAACAATTTATTGTATGAATTACAGTCAGGTTTTAGGAATTCATATTCTACTGATATTTGCCTTGTCCACTTAATGGACCACATTCGAAGCGATAGTGCCAAAGGTCTTTATACAGGCATGGTTATGTTAGATTTACAAAAAGCCTTTGATAAAGTTGATCATCATATTTTATGTGGTTAACTAAGTTAATGGGTGTTAAAAATATTAATTGGTTCATGTCTTATCTAACAGGAAGAAAACAAACAGTTAGTGCTAACAATATATTTTCAGAGCATAAATCAATAACATTTGGTGTTCCACAACGTAGTATCTTACGTCCTCTTCTGTTTCTATGCTATGTAAATGACACGATTCTTAGCATTGACCCCGAATGTAAATTAATTCTATATGCTGATGACAGCGCAATTCTTATAACTCATAACGATTATAGTCTTATTTATTCTAAACTTGAAGTGTATTAGAGTCTTGCTCATCTTGGCTAGTAGATAATAAGCTGTCCCTTCATCTTGGTAAAACTGAGTGTGTTATTTTTGGCTCAAAACGTTATATAAGCCAGTTAAAGATTTTAAAATATTTTGCAATGGACATATTATTGAGTCCACACAGTCTGTGAAATATCTAGGACTTAATATTGATAATTCTTTGTCAGGGGAAACTATTGTAAACAGTGTTGTGAGTAAGGTAAATTCAAGTCTTAATTTTTTGTAAAGACAAGCAAGGTTCTTAGATTTTAAAACTAGAAAATATTTATGTCTGCTCTGATTCAATGTCATTTAGACTATTCATGTTCGTCTTGGTACCCAAGCTTAAACAAAGGGATAAGAAACAAACTCCAAATCTGTCAAAATAAAATTGTTAGATTCTTTAATTGTATGGGACCTAGGGAAAGTGTCAACAATGGTATTCTTGCTGATATGTCTTTATTAAATGTATAAAAATATAAATAAGCAATTACGTCTTAACCATGTTTTTAAAATTGTAAGTGACAAGTGTGCTTCATATATGAAAGAACATTTTTTTTTGCTAAAGACGTGCACTTTTATTCTCCTAGGGCAAATTTATATAATTTTAGTATACCCAAATACTATGGGAAAGAGAATATAACCTTCTTTTACAGTGCAATCACTTTAAAAGTTCTGTCAAGACCCATTTATTAGACAGAGCTAGAAAAGCATAGTTTATTTATTGCACTTGTTGACTATATATACTAGATATGCTTAATGTTTTTTAATTGTAATTTTTTTTATATAAAATTTGTGATAAAAATGATATATTAGTAAGCGGTAACTATATTACGGAAACATTCCATGTGGTAACTTCCAAATTCCAAAATCTTCAACTTTATATTATGTTTATTTAATTTAACAGCAATTTTGTAATGTATATTAGTAAGTATAGTACCAAGGATCTTATTGGAAATAAGCCTTCGGGTTTTATGGGCAATCCAAGGTCATTACACACTATAATGTATGTCCAATGTTGCTTTAATTGAATACTTCTTTGAGGTTTCCCATTTATTTTATTTCAGTATCATAATTTTCTATAGCCTATTTTAATGTGATAGATTAACTTTTTTACACTGGATTCTGCAAAACAGTAGTATATAATTGCATTCTGTGATATTTTATATTTAATAAGTTGATAGTTATAAAATTACCCTTTACTAATGTATTTATTTTTTGTTTGTAATTGAATATGTATATTTAATGTAACCTGTATATGTGTGTTTTAACCCAAATAGATATCAATCAGTCAATCAGTCAATCATATAGCCACAATTACGGCTTACAGCATGACATATAGCGCTTAATATAGCCATAATCACAAACTACAGCATGGCATATGGAGGTTTATATAGCCATAACTACAAACTACATCATGATAGTTTGAGGTTTATATAGCCATAACTACGAACTACAGCATGACATTTTGAGGTTTATATAGACCTAACTACGAACTACAGCATGGCATATGGAAGTTTATATAGCGATAACTACAAACTACAGCATGATATTTTGAGGTTTATATAGCCATAACTACGAACTACAGCATGACGTATGGAAGTTTTATAGCGATAACTACAAACTACAGCATGATATTTTGAGGTTTATATAGCCATAACTACGAACTACAGCATGACATTTTGAGGTTTATATAGCCATAACTACGGACTACAGCATGACATTTTGAAGTTTTTATAGCGATAACTACAAACTACAGCATGATATTTTGAGGTTTATATAGCCATAACTACGAACTACAGCATGACATTTTGAGGTTTATATAGCCATAACTACGGACTACAGCATGACATTTTGAAGTTTATGTAGCCATAACTACGAACTATAGCATTACGTATGGAAGTTTATATAGGCATAACTACGAAATACAACATGACATATGGGCGTTTATATAACAATTTTTACGAAATACAGAATGCCAAAGGGATGTTTATTTTGCCATAATAACGACTTACAGCATGACATGTTCAGGTTTTTATAGCCATAACTACGAACTATTGCATGGCATATGGAGGATTATATAGCCATAAGTACAAACCACACCATGGCACATGGAAATTCATACAGTCGTAACCACGAACTACAGCAGCATGACATATGGATGTTTATATAACCATATCTACGAACTACAGCATGACATATAGCACTTTATATAGCTAAACTCCGAACCATAGCATGGCATATTGAGGTTTATATTGGCATAACTACGAACTACAGCATGACATATAGAGCTTTATATAGCCATAACTACGAACTACAGCATGACATATAGAGCTTTATATAGCCATAACTACGAACTACATCATGACATATGAAGGTTTATAAAGCCATAACTACGTACTACAGCATGACGTATGAAATTTATATAGCAACAAGAAGTTGCCACTAACGCGGTCATATCCCCCGCCATTTTGTTAACCCTTAGAGGCATTTCTAGAGAAGTGGATTTAAATTATGCAAAATGAAAAAAGTCGCCGAGCACAGAAATCACATGCACATACGTAGCCGACTGTAATTTGACACATTGTCTTGTCCCAGTGAGCATTGGTGTGATGTTCTAAATCGAACCATAAATATGTAAGTAATAACCCAAAAACAAAAGAAAAACTGTCTTTGACGAACTGACCCAACTCATTCGCATGAGTATGTGCTACAGCACACCGTATTAAAATGTATTTATTTATGAGTATATACTACAGCACGCCGTATTAAAATGTATTTATCTATAACTATGGTCTACACCAAGGCGTATTAAATTGTATTTATCTATGACTGTGTACTACAGCCCGCCGTATTAAAATGTATTTATCTATGACCATGTACTACAACACGCCGTATTAAAATGAATTTATCTATGAGTATGTACTACAGCACGCCGTATTAAAATGTATTTATCTATGATCATGTACTACAGCAAGCCATATTTAATTGTATTTATCTATGAGTATGTACTACAGCACGTCGTATTAAAATGTCTTTATTTATGACTATGTACTACAGCACGACATATTAAATGTGTTTATCTATAAATGTGTACTACATCACGGCGTATAAAATTGTATTTATCTATGACTATATACTACAGCCCGCCGTATTAATATATTTATCTTCGACTATGTACTACAGCACGATGTATTAAAATGTATTTATCTATGACTGTGTACCACAACACGGCGTATCAAATGTATTTATCTGTGACTATGTACTACAGCATGTCGTATTAAAATGTATTAATCTACGACTATATTCTACAACACGACGTATTAAAATGTATTTATCTATGACTAACTACAACACGGAGCATTTCAATGTATTTATCTGTAAATGTGTACTACATCACGGCGTATTAAATTGTATTTATCTATGACTGTGTACTACAGCCCGGCGTATTAATATGTTTATCTTCGACTATGTACTACAGCACGATGTATTAAAATGTATTTATCTATGACTGTGTACCACAACACGGCGTATCAAATGTATTTATCTGTGACTATGTACTACAGCATGTCGTATTAAAATGTATTAATCTACGACTATATTCTACAACACGACGTATTAAAATGTATTTATCTATGACTAACTACAACACGGAGCATTTCAATGTATTTATCTGTAAATGTGTACTACATCACGGCGTATTAAATTGTATTTATCTATGACTATGTACTACAGCCCGGCGTATTAATATGTTTATCTTCGACTATGTACTACAGCACGATGTATTAAAATGTATTTATCTATGACTGTGTACCACAACACGGCGTATCAAATGTATTTATCTGTGACTATGTACTACAGCATGTCGTATTAAAATGTATTAATCTACGACTATATTCTACAACACGACGTATTAAAATGTATTTATCTATGACTATGTACTACAACACGGAGCATTTCAATGTATTTATCTATAAATGTGTACTACAGCACGACGTATTAAAATGTATTTATCTATAAGTAACATACTAATAAGAACTTGAAACTTTAAAAAAATAAATAAATTAACGTACATCACACCTATTGAACAGTGTCGTATTACATTAAAAAAAACTAGCATTACAAAACACAAAACATTTTATAAATATTTACGTTAATTCTTCACTTTTCCTAACCAAAATGTTCGCATGCCACTAAAAGTTAATCTCCACCCAGACAGTAATGGAACTAAACACTTATTTGTGGATTATACTTTAAAAAAGAAATTTCTGAATGACATTCACAAACTGCAAACGGATGTCAGTTTACAGTCTCGCGTTTTTTTTTACACCACCACCATTTCTACGAACATGGTCATGTCATGTTGATCAATGAGGCACCAACCTATATATTCAAATTAATCGGAGCCAGCGTCTGAACAACTTACAATTTTGCTCGTTATGATACCACCAGGAAACGCTTTCGCACTGACCAGTGTCCCAACGTATGAACTCTTGGATTTGTTTTCATTAGAACTATATCTAATATCTAACGTTTCCCGTAACGAATCTGGAGTAACGCAATAAAGTCTTTCTTCTCCAAAACAGCGTTTACACAATCAGTTTGTTTCAATTTGATTGGTTTGCTGAATCCAAGACATATTGCCAGCTCTTGTGTAAAACGTGACCTTGATCTGCAGTATTTCCGGTACGAAAACGGTTCAGGGCCAAGTTTATATGTTTGTTAAACTTCCTGAACCATATATTATTAAGAAATATATAACTTTTTTAAAAATATTTACGTGAAGATTAATAACGTTTATTTCAAGAGACAATTTATGAGCATATCTTTATAAAAATAGTCCATGACTTCTAACCAATAGGCTATAATAACTAATCAGCATCGGATAATGATGTGCCTTAGCACAACACTCAAATGGAGCTAGTCTCACAGCTATTTCTGTTATTCATTTACTATCCACTTGCATACATTGTATGCTACCGCATACATGGTAGGTTAAATAAAGACAGTTTGCTTTGTGACTTTAGTTTTATGATTTACTGCAATAAAACAATCGTTATTGTCGATGCCGTAAAAGGAATTCCTTGTTTTACTTAAAGAGATAATAAAACACCATAATTCCTTGTTTAATTACAATGTTTTTCACAAATAAAATGTCTATTCGAAACTTTCCAATATTGTAGTAGAGTATTTGCTTTTATCTATTCTCGTATGAGGAAAACCTTACACGCAACATCTGTAATCTTCTAGATATTCAAATACGTAAACTAACATAAATAAATATTCTTTCTTATCTAAAGGAGTATAAAAGAGAATTCAAAACCTAAGACGAGATCTCAAGAAACGAAGTAATTACAGAACATTGCAGTAGAGCACAGCAATGTCGATAAGCAATAATAAATATTAAACAACATCAATTTTGCAGCATAATCATTTCAATTAGAATAAATAAAGTGGTACGACCAGCTAACACATAACTGATATGACGTCAACAGGATGGCATGTTCACGTTCTATATATACGTACAATGACATCAATAACAAAACATATTGAAATAAAAAAGCAAATGTTTATGCGAATGATGCTTTAATATTTAGAGGACAACCTTCAGCTACCGATAGTGATGGCCCGAATTGTGACAATATCCTCAGATAGTAATAATGAATCGAGAGCTTTCAGATTACGACTCAACCATGTATAAAGATAAAGCAGCAAGAATATAATGTTCTTTATTCATTTAATCTATTATGCAAAATAAAATAATTTGTATTCTTAAAAAAATATTTTCGTGACATTTTCAGTCGTGGGATCTATCGTTGTTACTGTATAAAGGGATCTACATAATTATGGTCCTGGCGGAAATTCAAACCCACTCACTGAGTTCTGGTCAGCCACTCCATCGTTAAACTACGTACCCCAAAAGTGAAATTCAAAGGGAAAATTTGATGTTGAGTTTGTCATGTCAGACCATTATAAGTTCTTTACGCACGCTCTCATACACTTTTATCTTGGACATTTAACTTTTCTCAAGTCAACATTCCGGAGTATCATTAATTTTAGTTGATATCACGGAGTTTCTCGTGATTCGTTACATTAAACCCTTCATCCCATTAAACGTCATTTATATTACACTCTTATTTGAAATGGATACCATGAAACCTTCTCAATAGTCTTTTGTTTTCAATCTAAAAACAGTTTCGATTCCTCGGTGCTTGGTGGTTCATTTTCCATGTTTTGATAACCGTCACCGGTTATTTTTGTGTTATATGTAAATAAACCGTTCGTGAATGAAGTAATTTTCCACCCCAACAGAGGTGTATGAGTAACACGACTAGACTGAGCAGCTTTGATTTACATAATAACGTAATACAGTTCCAAAAAATGTCATTTCCTCACATAAACCGTTGATCATTACATTCAAAAGCGGAGATAGGACGAAAACATTTGAGGTAAATGAAATAAGCAATACATCAAGTCTCCAAATGTGAAAACAACATGACTTGATGAAACGCTGATATGAATCACTTTTGTGATCAAACGAAAATGAGAAAATGTAAAGCATGCGACACAACGTATGAGAGTGACATAATCCGATGTCAAATAATGAACGAAATTAGTCAGCTGTGGTAATAATTGTTGGAAACAAGATACATACCACTCAAGCTTTATCGTGTATGGAATTATGTAAACAGTGATCAGTAGCTTTGAATATATTTACCGACAATATGACCAAAAAGAAATATTATATGACAAATGTAACCAAATACATGTAAATGACAATACGTTAAGGGTTTCACTGACAATGTTATAGCACCTATTCACCCTAGTTGAAGTTATTATTAATAAAGTTGTAAACAATCTGATTTCAATTTTAAAATCGAATATAAAACTAGACCTATCACTGTAGTGATGAATACCCCCGAACGCCGCCATGACAGAAAATGGTTAACCATTGTATGAAGTTTTATTAAATTATATCCAATAGTTTTAAAGTTATGCTCCAGACAAAAAAAAATCTTAATAAAAGAGAATGTTATGGATTGAGTTGTTTGTATTGTTAATTTTTTTTATGGTTTTGTTAAAATTAAAAACGGTCTTTTTATTTATTGTGCAGTGTATAAGCTTTCATGGCAATCAATAAATGTTAAACTTTTTCGAGTTATGTTGAGGGACAACAATTTTATGGATAAGAAACAAACAAGAGCACTAGGAATACAATATCGAACCTGCTTTGCTCGAACTCCATGTATTCATCAACTTGGTTCTTTCATGAACTTTATTAAACTGTTATCACTGATGGCTTTAAAAGTACTTTAAAAGTACTGCACCAGACAAGGGAAATATATCAAAGGGCAATAACTCTGTAATTAGCAAGAATAGAGTTATGTTTCTTGTACACTGCACTTCCTCTCATTATATTCTACTATTGTATAAAGTTTGATGAAATTCCATCCAGTACTTTAAAAGTAATGCTCCGGACAAGGCAAATATATCAAAGGGAAATTACTCTGTAATTAGCAAGAATAGAGTTATGTTTCCTGTACACTGTACTTCCTGTCATTATATTCTACCATTGTATGAAGCTTGATGAAATTCCATCAGGTACTTTTCAAGTTATGCTCCGGACAAGAAAAAATATCAAAGGGAAATATATCAAAGGGCAATAACTCTATAATTAGCAAGAATAGAGTTATGTTACCTGTACACTACACTTCCTCTCATTATATTCTACCAGTGTATGAAGCTTGATGAAATTCCATCCAGTACTTTTCAAGTTATGCTCCGGACAAGAAAAAATATCAAAGGGCAATAACTCTGTAATTAGCAAGAATAGAGTTATGTTTCTTGTACACTGCACTTCCTCTCATTATATTCTACCATTGTATGACGTTTGATGAAATTCCATCCAGTACTTTTCAAGTGATGCTCCGGACAAGGAAAATTGCAAAGGACAGACCGACAGACCGACAGACCGACCTCAGGGCGACTCCAGTATACCCCCTCAAAACTTCGTTTGTCGGGGGTATAAAAATGGGATAGTATGACTTAAAACATATTTGTCTAATTACCAATAATAGGAATGATTTGGTTGTATTGTGGTTGCTAACGAAACAACAATCAAAGAAACACATACACATACAACTGAGAGCTGACACATACACCTGTCACACATGGCAAGCACGGGTCCATCAAAAACTACAGCATTCCTTGTATTTTGTAGCTAATTAAAACCATACAATCAATAACAAATAAAATTATTTGAAACATTTGTTATTTTGTAGAACAAAATGCACTGAACGCGTGATTAAACTAATCTTTTTTATTGATAGTATAACTGCAGTACGCGTTCAGATACTATCAATAGTACGAAACGACTCTAACTATAAAAACTGTTCGCCGTGCTCCTACCTACTCACTCCAAATTACAACTTACATAACCCTTTTATTGACTTGGAAAGCGTTGACCTTTTTCGTTAATTCGGCCCATTATTGTCACAAATCTGGCAAATTCAAATGTCTACTGATTCATATAAACTGTCATAGTCATACAAGATTGCCAATTTGTAACAAACAAATGTACCAACGTATAAGCTCATTAAGCCATTGCCAACCTTTAACATCCACACCTTGGTACAATGTCATCGGTACAGTTTTTTGTCTGTTTCTGCATGGCGGGTAAAAATAGCCTTCAAAATCGTTTTGCAAATAACATTTGAAATTCTCAGAAGGTGTTCAGTTACCGAATCCAGTACAGAATCATTTATCAGTACTATCTGTGGAAGTATCCATTATTAAATCAACACTGATGTTCTAATGTTCTCTTCAAAAACGTTGCTGTTGGTGTTTCTGCTAATCTGGGGTGTTTGTCTTGATATGTAATGATTATTTCATTTTAGAGAATTGAAAATTTATTTCATAATAGTGCATTGCTTTTAGATTCGAGTTGATTATCGAGAGTTGTTCCGTTTCCAACAAAATGAGTGTGATAGATTGGTCTGTGGTTAACTCACATTTCCTTGTGATTGGGGAATATCTATGCTTGATCAAATTGTGTTCTATCTTCACTTTATCTTAAACCATCAGCATGTTTTACATTCGTTTGTAGGATACAAACATGATCTGGTGTAGCTTGGTGTGTTTGTATAATAATCAAATTGCATATCTGAATGTTTGCTGTTGCTGCAACAAGCATTAATGTTTGTTTCCCTGAAACTGTTTCCGTTTACTAGCCAATACTTTCAGTATGTAGGTTATTTATATTAATTATGTTATAATCTTAATATTTGAAAGAAAAAAGTATATATAGGGAAAACTATGATTAGTTGTTAGCTTAGTGGACAAACGATTTTAATATCGTTATTTAACTGAAATATTCATGTTTTGTTTTGAACGATATGAAACGTTACCAAGACTATATCATTCAAAGACATGTGTTTATTCAAGCAATAAAGTGTAAAATACTAGTTAATCCAACTTCCATATATTGTTTTGTGAACACTCTCACTCAAATATTAAATTAAAGAGGCAAAGTATCCAAATATTGGGATAATCATGCATCTATTTGTCTATGGAGCTGTTCAAGTAAGACTGTAATATGCCTGGTATAATAATTCGCTTCTTTTACTTTCCATCAATAAGCACATGAATGCATCACATTACTTTCTGTACAATATTGATATACCAATACACAATTCTGTGCTCAGTGGTAATTAATAAAGCATTTAATGAGACTGGTATTTAATTAATCAATGATTGACGATCAAAATATATCAAAACTGGTATAATTAAATAATTAAAGTTGTTATTACATTAATTAAACAAGATAATAAAGCTAATACTTCGTTGATTATATGCTCTACAGGCTTTTATCAAATTGGTATCAGATTCTCTTTCGATTCCGCAGTCAATTACTACCCAAACGTGGTTATCAATACAACGTTTATCGAATGATTTATTCCACTAATACATTGGTCTTTGAGACTCCAATACAATATGTCGCTGTATTCTTGTTTTTGTCACGATTACGCTGATATAATCCGTTCATTCACTCAAAGAACGCGATACCAACGGTTTTCATACATGATTGTGTCCGTGTGTACGACTTTTTTAAATCCTGTCTGGAGCTTTTATATGAAAATATGACAAAACGCGGGTAATTGAAATTTGCTTCACAATACAATTACATATCTCACAGTGTCACGTCCCTACTCTCAATTAATTTTTTATCACATACCTTCGGTTTTGTGGAGAAATTGTAGGTCGATTCCAGAAACCTTTCACTGCCGACTTACATGAATTGATAATTACGCCGACAATAACTTGAATAGACTAAAAACATCGTCTAATGAGAAATAACAATAACGTATTTGGAGATCTATGAACCAGAGTTTCGAATAAAACAATCAGACTTTTAAAAAGTGATTGTACATTATACGGATACTTTTCTCGTCCTTTATTTCAAAACTATTGTCCAGTTTAAGAAATGTGTTTCAAATCCCTGAGCAACACTCAATTGTTTTTAAAACTATTCATTTTATTATACAATTATTTTCCTTAAGTTTTCTCGTTCTGCTATTTATTGATATAAATGGAATTTGAACTATAATAAGAAAATACATTTGTAATTTCAGTTTTCAAGCTTAACGAATAAAACTAACGTAGTTAACTCGGTCACGTATACCTATGTTGAAAACTGAAGGCAGCTTGTCACCAGCGATTTGATCTCTCGAAAATATTCTCACTAGGGTAGGCGAAATTTAACTTGGATTCCAGAAACACCTTCAAGTTTCTTAAGAACTGATATGGCGTTTGGAGAGAGGTGTTGGAGTTGTTCGTTTCGATTTATTGTGTCAAATTCATTCCATGCAGTTCTTCATAAACTGGATCCTTATTTAATTAAATTCGTAAGGAACGGCAGAACACTTTTGATGTGCAATATAATCGTTGTTTGCAAACGACTCGTCCAACTGTTCTCTAAAGTCATTGGTAACATACATACCAATCTTTGTCAAAATATTGTGTGAAAGGCAGTTTTCGCTTTGATATATTATTGTAGTATTTAGTTTTATACCCAATAAACGTAATGGTGTTAATATTCAAAGTAACAACTAAACTTTTGCATAATGTAGGTGGTATTTTTTTTATTTAATGCAAAAAAAATATACTTTTTCCGTTTTACTTAAAATAGTTCCATATCGTTTTGATCTAAAATAAAGAAAACGGTGGTTATAGAAAAAAAACATATACATATGGCCCTATATTGCTCATCTGAAATAATTGATAACAAGAGACATAACTCTTATCTAACTTATATATTTGGCTTATTAAAAAAATGGAAACAATATATTATGTACATAACAGTTTCTTCTCAGTTTAAGCATAAACAAATGAAAGAGGTGTGTACACAAAGAAAAAAGGGACGGACGACATTTAGAGTTATGTTAACCATGAGGAAGCAAGTTATTAAGCGGATGTTTAACGAACTGTTTCATTAATTACGATAGAAAAAGAGTATACTAAGTAAACAAGCCAGAGTAATGACGGACAGTTTGTTCTAATTGCATAGCACCCCTGCGTTATAGGATATCCGCCTGCTTTGTACTGTATTTTTTTCATAATTCTGTGTTGACCGGTCGACATATTGCGTAACTTTAACTTAACTATATTATATGGTTTACCCTCGGAAAGCACTTGTAAACAAACAGGCCTTGTCTGCATGAAGATATGACAAAAGAAGATCGCCAGATGCAACGATGTGGTCACTTTTGTTACCACTTAAAAAGTGCTCACACATTCATTAATTGCTAATATAGCTTTAGGTTTGTTTAACTGATCATCCGATGACATTCTCCGATTTTCGAAAACAATGTTTTGTTAAACGCATTTCATGAAAATATTGAACATTTGCCGTAAAATTCCTCAAATCGACCCCCGACCCCACGCCTGCAGGACTGGAAATCCCCCGCCTTTAAAAGTCGATGCTGTATTACAACGCGGGACGTGCGACTGGTAGGCGTTTAAGTATATCTTCAGTATATCTAAAGTTTTGAAATATCGGTTTGAATTCACTATGGATCTTGTAATCAGTATCAGGAGCATAAAAGGAAATACATATTGCATATAGCTAATGTAAATTATGTTACTTACGTATGTTACGAGTTGTATCCCTGTATTGACTAGAACATATATTTACGTGTTTAAAAGTATGTTCACATTCTGTAGGAATTCGAGATCGGGCAATATATTTGTGTTGATTGTGTTAATGTCATAGAATGAATAAAATGAACTTTTAACCCATATTGTAAATTGTGTTCTTGTCATCTACATTATACCATCTACGAAGTCTTTTATTATATAATACTGAAGCAGTTTGTAGATCAGTGTATTTCAATCAATTTGTTACCGCCCATTGATATTCTATTTGATAGTAAGCAAGTGTAATATTCACGATTCATTAGTCAGCCGTTTTTGGAAAAGCAAAACACGACAATTTGTATTGTGTGCAATAGTTGGCAGTATATATTTTCATATACATGCAAGTAATTATATATTTGATTTCATACTGATAATATGTTTAATTTCTTGAAATAATATATTCGTTACGTAAAAATTAAATATAATGTTGATGTAAACGTCACCATTGTCTTCACTGCGGACATCTGCTCCTTACATACCATGTCATGCATATTGTCAAACAGATTGATATGTGTGTATTGTTATTAATTGAAACTGAATGTATTGGTTGTATTGCATATCAGACAGAGTGATTTGAGAACAGATTAGATGATATGAACAAACTAGGATTAAAACCTTCAATGACTTTATTAAATTTGGTCACCAACGCCTATCCAATATAGTCCCCACACAACCTCCCTCCCCCCACCGATATTTAGAGGTTGATTCAGACGGCATTCGTACTAAATACTTAGTCCACACAACTTGGATCACACTCAATAAATTAACATCTATCATGTCGTGTAAAAATGGAAAAAAAATGAAAATTTGAAGGTATGATTATTTCGTAACATTAATCTACATGTAATATTTTGTTGAATGTGTTATGTATTTTATATATGTTTCTTTCACTATGTATTGTCATGGTCATATTTCTTGGAAAAACTGTGAATGGTCAAATGCAAAATTTGCCGATTGCTGAATAAACTTTTAACTTGATACAATAAAATTACACTCACTTTATTTCGATTAATGTTTGAATTAAATTGAGCTATTACCCATATTTTTAGATAAAATAATTGGGTTATTTTAGTTCGGAAAGTTATTTCAAACGTTGTTTTCTCTAAACCAGCTTTGGAACTGCACAGCTCTTAATATCAATTACTGATTTTTTAAGATTATGTTTTCCAGTACTTGGCAGATGCATCATTTTGTGATGTCTAGCCGATGAATGTATCACTTTAATTGTTGTAATGATGTTCCACTATATTGATCTTTAGAGCGATTTGCAAACAATCATTATTGTTGATGTCATTGATGTGGTTAGGGAATCGAGTTTAGTTTCGATCAAACGTTTTCGAAATTACTAAACATATAAAGAAATGATGTTAGTTTCTTATCGGGCTGGTGATTACGGGTTGAATAATAACGGACTTGTTCAGAGGTACAGCATCGTACCAATGATCGGGGGTTCTTGGGTTCTATCCTCCGCTAAGGTTATGTGTAGAGTCCTTGAGGAAGTCATTTTATCAGTATATGCTTAGTACTGGTTCTATCCAGGAAGAATTCGAGCTTGATTTGTCTTAGTTGTAAGAATTTATTTCAGAATCGATGTAAAATGAATAAGTTTAAAACAAGAATATGTCCCTCGCGTTTTCTTTCTCCGATATGAAGTAGGTCACAACTCATAACATATTCTTAGTATGTTGAAATTTGCAGCTTTTAACTGTATTTAAGAATCAAATAACAGTAACATTTCCTAATTCAGTCATCTGTATTCTCTTTTACATTTGAATATTGTTACAGTTATATTTGAATACTATTAAATTTACATTTGAATACTACTAAAGTTTCATTTGAATGAGATATAGTTACATATGAATACTATCATAGTTACATTTGAAGGATAGCATAGTTACTTTGGATAGTATTATAGATATATCAAAATACCATTACAGTTACAAATGAATAATTTATAGTTACATGTGAATAATATTATCGTTACATTTGAATGTTATTATCGTTGCAGTCGAATGCTGTTATATTTGAATACTATTAATATATTATAGTAAGTGTATGTATAGAATATAACGACATGTTGCCGGTTTGTGCATGTAGAATGCATATCGGCATGTTAATTGTACGTGTACGTGCTCTGTTTGTCGACATGTTGCATGTACGTGTATGTTGAATGCATATGGGCCTGTTAAGTGTATATTAGGTATACTGAATGTCGACATATTGCATGTACGTGTATGTTTAATGCATATCAGCCTGCTAATTGTATATGTATGTATTCTGAATGTCGACATATTGCATGTACGTGTATGTTGAATGCAAATGGGCCTGCTAAGTGTATATGTATGTATACTGAATGTCGACATGTTGCATGTAAGTGTATGTTAAATTTATATGAGCCTGCTAAGTGTATATGTATGTATACTGAATGTTGACATATTGCATGTACGTGTATGTTGAATGCATATGGGTGTGCTAAGTGTGTATGTATGTATACTGAATGTCGACATATTGCATGTACGTGTATGTTGAATGCATATGGGTGTGCTTATTGTATAAATATATATATATATGTATATTGTATGCCGACATGTTACATGTACGTGTATGTCAAATTTATTTCGGCATGTTGCATGTATATGCATGCAAAATGCATTTAAAAATGTTGAAATACGTGTAATTAAATTGTAAAAAACTAGCACTACAACATACAAAACAGTTTTTACGTTAATTTTTCACTTTTCCTAACCCTAATGCTCGCATGCCGCCAAGAGTTTATCTTCGTCCAGACAGTAATGCAACTTTTTGGATTATACTTTAAGAAATGAGCAGTTTCTGAGTGGTATTTACAAACTGCAAACGAAGCCCTTTTACTGTCTTGCGTTTTTTTTTCACCACCACCATTTCTACAAACATGATATTTTTATGTTGACCAATGAATACCAACCTATATATTCTAATTAATCGGAGCTTACGTCTAAACAACTTATACTTTTGCTCAATGTTTCATTACACACTGACCAGTGTCCCAACGCACTAACTCTTTGTTTTCATTAGAACTTTTTAATACATAACGTTTCCCGTATCAAGTCAATTAAGTCTCCGAAGTAGCATTAAAGTAATCAATTTCTTCGAATTTAATTGATTTTGGTAAAATCAAGAATCTCGTATAAAACGTGCCATGATCAGCAATATTCTGGTACGAAGTCAGGGCGAAGTTTTATATGTCCATGAACTATAAACAATTTAGAAAATATACATAACTATATCTTAAATATTTACGTGAAGTTTTTTAACATTTTTTCAAGGAAATAAAAAATAAGAGAACTTCATACAAATATTTGTTATTAAAATAATCCATGTCGTTTAACCATCCCGTGCTATCATACCTAACAAAAATCGGTGACTGTGATGTGTGTTACAACACAGATGAAACGGAGTTTATCTACTGTCATCCAGCGTTCGCTTCCGCATACATGGTAGGTTAAATGAACACAAAAGTTTGCTTTGTGGCTTTAGTTTTATGATTGACTGCAAAAAAATAATCGTTATTGTCGATGCCGTAAAAGGAATTCCTTGTTTTACTTAAAGAGATAATAAAACACCATAATTCTTTGTTTAATTACAATGTTTTTCACAAATAAAATGTATATTCGAAACTTTCCAGTAGATTATTTGCTTTTATCTATTCTCGTATGAGGAAAACCTTACACGCAACATCTGTAATCTTCTAGATATTCAAATACGTAAACTAGCATAAATAAATATTCTTTCTTATCTAAAAGAGTATAAAAGAGAAATCCAAACCTAAGACGAGATCTAAAGAAACGGAGAAATTATAGAACATTGCAGTAGAGCACAGCAATGTCGATAAGCAATAATAAATATTAAACAACATCAATTTTGCAGCATAATCATTTCAATTAGAATAAATAAAGTGGTACGACCAGCTAACACATAACTGATATGACGTCAACAGGATGGCATGTTCACGTTCTATATATACGTACAACGACATCAATTACAAATACAAACATATTGAAATAAAAAAGCAAATGTATATGCGAGTGATGCTTCAATACTTAGAGGACATCCTTAAGCTCCGGATAGTGATGAGCCGAATTGTGACAATATCCTCAGATAGTAATAATGAATCGAGAGCTTTTAGCTTACGACTCAACCATGTATAAAGATAAAGCAGCAAGAATATAATGTTCTTTATTCATTTAATCTACTATGCAAAAAAAAATAATTTGTATTCAGGCCGGAAACGAAATCTCACACAAACTCAAAGTGTTGTCAAACAAACTCAAATTGTGACCTTGACCTTTGAGGTCTGGGTGTGGGTCTTACTCGCGACACGTCGTCATGTTATGTTGATCATTTGTAGCAAGTATCAACAAAATCCATCTATGCATGAGAAGGTTACAGGCCGGAAACAAAATCTCACAGAAACTCAAAGTGTTGTCAAACAAACTCAAACTGTGACTTTGACCTTTGAGGTACGGGTGTGGGTCTTACTCGCGACACGTCGTTATACTATGTTGATCATTTGTAGCAAGTATCAACAAAATCCATCTATGCATGACAAAGTTACAGGCCGGAAACGAAATACCGGACGGACGGACGTTCTGGTGGAAGTGATGTTGTAGGTTGCGGTTTTTATATGTTATAAAACATTTTTTTGTTTCATAAAATAAAACAAAGCCTATTTTCTTTCTAACCCTTATGTCACAAACCTTGAGATCCAACCCTAATGACACTAAAAAAGAATGAAAAAAGGTATAAATAAGGTAAAAGAAAAATGTGAACAAAATGGAATTAACCCCACAATGCCATTTGGACGCGTTTTCGCACTTGTGGGTGCAACATTGCACCCCACAAGTACCAAAAAACCCCACAATGCCATTCTGTACTGGCAACGCAACCCACAACTGCCGCTCCAGACGTACGGACGGACGGACGCTGTGATTATAATATGCCACCCGAAAAATTTTTTTTGGGGGGGCCTTAAAAATATTTTCGTGTCTTTTTCAGTCGTGGGATTTATCGTTGTAACTGTATAAAGGGATCTACATAGTTATGATCCTGGCGGGAATTCAAACCCACCCACTGAGTTTGGTCAGCCACTCACGTACCTGAAAACCGAAATTTAAAGGGAAAATGCGATGTAATAAATTCTGTTGAGTTGATCATGTCAGACCATTGTAAGTGCTTTATGCACACTCTCATACATTTTTATCTAGGACATTTAACTTTTCTCAAGTCAACATTCCGGAGTATCATTAATTTTAGTTGATATCACGGAGTTTCTCGTGGTTCGTTACATTAAACCCTTCATCCCATTAAACATCATTTTTTATTGCACTCTTATTTGAAACGGATACCATGAAACCTACTCAATCGTATTGATTTTTTTCTCTATCTAAAAACATTTTCGATTCCTCGGTGGTTGCTTGGTGGTTCATTTTCCATGTTTTGATAACCGTTACCGGTTAACTTTGTATTATATGTAAATAAACCGTTCGTGAATGAAGTAATTTTCCATCCCAACAGAGGTGTATGAGTAACACGACTAGACTTAGCAGCTTTGATTTACATAATAACACAAATGCCATTTCCTCACATAAACCGTTTATCATTACATTCAAAAGCGGAGAAAGGACGAAAACATTTCATGTCAATGACATAAGCAATACATCAAGACTCCAAATGTGAAAACAACATGACTTGATGAAACGCTGATATGAATCACTTTTGTGATCAAACGAAAATGAGAAAATGTAAAACATGCGACACAACGTATGAGAGTGATATAATCCGATGTCAAATATTAAACGAAATTATTCAGCTGTTGGAAACAAGAAACATACTACTCAAGATTTATCGTGTACTGAATAATGGAAATAGTGATCAGTAGCTTTGAATATGTGTACCGAAAATATGACCAAAACAAATATTTTATGACAAATATAACCAAATACATGTAAATGACAATTCGTAAAGGGGCTCACTGACAATGTACTAGCACCTATTCACCGTAATTGAAGTTATTATCAGTTCAGTTGTAAACAATCGGATTTCAAATTATAAAATCGAATAGAAAAAAAATGGAATAGTATGACTGAAAACATTTTTATCTAATTACCAATAATGGGAAAAACTTGGTTGTATCATGGTTGCTTACGAAACAATAATCAAAGAAACACATGGCAAGCACGGGTCCATCAAAAAGGTTTGCCGTGCTCCTACCTACTCACTCCAAATTACAACTTACATAACCCTTTTATTTACTTGGAAGGCATTGGCCTTTTTCGTTAATTCTGCCCATTATTGTCAAAAATCTGGCAAATTCAAATGTCTACTGATTCATATACACTGTCATAGTCATACAAGATTGCCAATTCGTAACAAACAAATGTACAAACGTATAAGCTCATTAAGCCATTGCCAACCTTTAAAATCCACACCTTGGTACAATGTTATCGGTACAGTTTTTTATCTGATTCTGCATGGCGGGTAAAAATAGCCTTCAAAATCGTTTTGCAAATAACATTTGAAATTCTCAGAAGGTGTTCCGTTACTGAATCCAGTTCAAAATCATTTCTCACTACTATCTGTTGAAGTGTCCATTATTAAATCAACACTGATGTTTAATGTTCTCCTTAAAAACGTGGCTGTTAGTGTTTCTGCTAATCTGGGGTGTTTGTCTTGATATGTAATGATTATTTCATTTAAGAGAATTTAAAATTTATTCATTTCATCTTAAACCATCAGCATGTTTTACATTCGTTTGTAGGATACAAACATGATCCAGTGTAGCTTGGTGTGTTTGTATAATAATCAAATTGCATATCTGAATGTTTGCTGTTGCTACAACAAGCATTAATGTTTGTTTCCCTGAAACTGTTTCAGTTTACTAGCCAATACTATCAGTGTTATATTCATTATGTTATACTCTTAATATTTGAAAGAAAAAAGTATATATAGGGAAAATTATTTGTTAGCTTAATGGACAAACTATTTTAATATCGTTATTTAACTGAAATATTCACGTTTTGTTTTGAACGATATGAAACGTCACCAAGAATTTAGAATTCATAGACAGGTGTTAATTCAATCATTAAAGTGTTAAATACTAGAATATCCAACTTCTTTATCAATTTTTGTGAACACTCTAGCTCAAATATTAAATTAAAAAGGCAAAGTATCCAAATATTGGGATATTCATGCATCTATTTGTCTACTGAGCTGTTCAAGTAAGACTGTTATATGCCTGGTATAATAATTGGTTTCTTTAACTTTCCGTCAATATGCACATGAATGCATCACATTACTCTCTGCACAATGTTGATATACAAATACACAATTCCGTGCTCAGTGGTAATTAATAAAGCATTTAATGAGACAGGTATTTAATTAATCAATGATTGACGATCAAACTATATTATAACTGATATAATTAAAGTTGTTATTACATTAATTAAACAAGAAAAAAAAGCTAATATTACGTTGATTATATGCTCTACAGGCTTTTATCAAATTGGTATCAGATTCTCTTTCGATTCAGCAGTCATTAACTACCCAAACGTGGTTATCAATACAAAGTTTATCGAATGTTTTATCCCACTAATACATTGATCTTTAAGACAGCAATACAATATGTCGCTGTATTCTTTTTTTGCCACGATTACGCTGATATAATCCGTTCATTCATTCAAAGAACGCGATACCAGCGGTTTTCAAACATGATTGTGTCCGTGTATACGACTTTTTAAAATCCTGCCTGGAGCTTTCATGTGGAAATATGGCAAAACGCGGGTAATTGAAATTTGCCTCACAATACAATTACAGTGACACGTCCCCACTCTCAAGTCATTTTTTATCACATACAATCGGTTTTGTAGAGAAATTGTAAGTCGATCCCAGAAGCCTTTCATCGCCGAACTATGTGAATTAATAATTACGTCGACAATGACTAAAGACTAAATGCACCATCTCATGAGAAATAACAATAACGTATTTGGAGATCTATGAACCAGAGTTTCGAACAAAAAAAATCAGACTTTTAAAAAGTAATTGTACATTATACGGATACTTTTTTCGTCCTTTATTTCAGAACTATTGTCCAGTTTAAGAAATGTGTTTCAAACCCCTGAGCAACACTCAGTTGTTTTTAAAACTATTCATTTTATTATACAATTATTTTCCTTAAGTTTTCTCTTTCTGCTATTTATTGATATAAATGGAATTTGAACTATAATCAATAATTTATAATTTAAATATTTGAAAGCAATACGTAGAAGAACAAAGACCCATAAGCCAACAGAACAAGTATTTAGCATAGCAATTCGCTATGTGTCTAAGTCACGCCTACCAATCGCATAGCCCGCGTTGTAATTAGAACATCGACGTATTAAGGCGTGGAATTTCCGGTAACGCAGGCTGGGGAGTCAAATTGATGAATTTTACGGTTAGTGGTCAATATTTTCATAAAATTCGTTTGAATACAAATTTTGTTTCGAAAATCGAAGAAAGTCATCGTTATTCAAACCTATAGTTGACGGAAGTTAAGCTGAATTAGTCATTTAATGTATGTGTGATCACTTCTGAAGTGCTCCAAAAATTGACCAAATTGTTGCACCTGACTTTCATCTTCTGTCATATTTTCAACAAACAAGCCCTGTTTTTATATAAGAACTTTCCTAGTGTAGACCATATAATTAAGTTTACGTACGCAGAAAGTTACGCAAAAAGACGGTCATTCCATGATTAATTATGTAAAAAAATACACCACAAAGCAGGCGGATACGTAACAACTCAGGTGTGCTATATACATAAGAACAAACTGCCTGTCAAAGCTCCTGCTTCGTATCAATATTGTTTATATACATGTAGATATACAGTTGTATACATTCGTTTACACTAAGTTATGTATACATACATTTGTACAATGAATTAAGAAAATACATGTGTAATTTCCGTTTCCAAGCTTTACGAATAAAATTAACGAAGTTGACTCGGTCAAGTATACCAATGTTGAAAACCGAAGGCAACTGGTAACCAACGATTTGATCTCTCGAAAATATTCTCACTGGGGTAGCCGAAATTTGACTTGGATTCCAGAAACACCTTCAAGTTTCTTAAGAACTGATATGGGGCTATATTGGGTTTGGAGATGGGTGTTGAAGTTGTTCATTTCGATTTATTGTGTCAAATTTATTCAATAAAGTTCTTCATAAACTGGATCCTTATATTGATTAAATTCGCCAGGAATGGCAGAATACTTTTGATGTGCAATATAATCGTTGTTGGCAAACGACTCGTCAAACTGTTCTCTAAAGCCATCGGGAACATACATACCAATCTTTGTCAAAATCTTGTGTGAAAAGCATTTTTCGCTTTGATATTTTATTGTAGTATTTGGTTTTACACCCAATAAATGTAATGGTGTTGATGTTCAAAGAAATAACAAATCCTATGCTTAATGTAGGTGTTTTTTTTTATTTAATGCAAAAATGTTATCCTTTTTCCGTTTTACTTTAAATAGTTCCATATCGTTTTGATCTAAAAGAAAGAAAACGGTGGTTATAGAAAAAAAACATATGCATATCGCCATATATCGCTCATCTGAAATAATTGATAACACGAGACAGAACTCCTATCAAACTTACATATTTGGTTTTTTAAAAAAAGTGCCCTTCTGTCATAAACTTATGAATTTGGTTGGTTCATGAAAGGAAACAATATATTATGTACGTAACAGTTGCTTCTCAGTTTAAGCAGAAACAAATGAAAGAGGAATGTACAAAAAGAAAAAAGGGACGGTCGAGTAGAGTTATGTTAACCATGAAGAAACAAGTTATTAAGCGGATATTTAACGAACTGTTTCATTAATTACGATAGAATAAGAGTATGCAAAGTAAACACGCCAGAGCAATGAGCCACAGTTTGTTCTAAATGCATAGCACCCCTGTATTATAGAATATCCGCATGCTTTGTACTGTATTTCTTTTCATAATTCTGTGTGGACCGGCTTAACTTTCCGCGAACGCAAACTTTATTATATGGTTTACCCTCGGAAAGCACTTGTAATCAAACAGGTCTTGTCTGCTTGAAGATATGACAAAAGAAGATCGCCAGATACAACCATGTGGTCACTTTAGTAACCACTTAAAAAGTGATCACACATTCATTAAATTGCTAATTTAACTTCTGTCAACTATAACTTTGTTTAACTGATCATCCGATGACGTTCTCCGATTTTCGAAAAAAATGTTTTAGTACAACGCATTTCATGAAAATATTGAACATTTGCCGTAAAAAATCCTCAATTTACGTGTTTAAAAGTATGTTCATATGCTGTAGGAAATCGAGATCGGGCAATATATTTGTGTTGATTGTGTTAATGTCATTGCGGATATCTGCTCCTTACATACCCATGCATTTGTCAAATAAATTGATATGTATGTATTATTATTAACTGAAATTGAATGTATTGGTTGTATTGCATATAAAATAGAGTGATTAGAGAACAGATTAGATGATATGAACAAACTAGGATTAGAACCTTAAATGACTTTATTAAATTTGGTCACCAACGCCTTTCTATTATAACCCCCACCCCCAAAGATCCCCCCCCCCCTCCCCCCACACACACCGATATTTAGAGGTTGATTCAGACCGGTGATACTAATAGATTATGTATACTTTGTAACCAGAATGTCGAATGTTATTGAGTCAGAATACAATTCATTGCTGTTTATTACTACACGCATATACAACGGTATTCGTACTAAATACTTAGTCCACACAACTTGGATCAATAAATTAACATCTATCATGTCGTGTAAAAATGGAAAAAAATGAAAATTTGAAGATATGATTATTTCGTAAGATTAATCTACATGTAATGTTTTGTTGAATGCGTTATGCATTTTATATATGTTTCTTACAACATGTATTGTCTTTGCCATATTTCTTGGGAAAACTGTGAATGGTCAAATGCAAAATTTGCCGATTGCTGAATAATTTTTAATCTTGATATAATAAAATGTCATGGCACTCACTTTACTTCCATTAATGTTTGAATTAAATTGAGCTATTACCTATCATTTTAGATAAAATCTTTGGGTTATTATAGTCCGGAGAGTTATTTCAAACGTTGTTTTCTCTAAACCAGCATTTGGAACTGCATAGCTGTTAATATCAATTACTGATTTTTTAAGATTATGTTTTCCATACTTGGCAGATGCATCGTTTTGTGATGTCTAGCCGATGAATGTATCACTATAATTGTTGTGATGATATTCCACTATATTGATTTTTAGAGCGATTTGCAAACAATCATCATTGTTGATGGCATTGATGTGGTTAGAGAATCGAGTTTAGTTTCGATCAAATGTTTTCGAAATTATTAAACATATAAAGAAATGATGTTGGTTTCTTATCGGGCTGGTGCTAATAGGTTGAAGAATGACGGAGGTAGAGCATCGTACCAATGATCGGAAGTTCTTTGGTTCTCCGCCAAGGTTATGTGAAGAGTCCTTGAGGAAGTCAATTTATCAGTATATGCTTTGTACTGGTTCTATCCAGGAAGAATTCGAGCTTGATTTGTCTTAGTTGTAAGAATTTATTTCATAATCGATGTCGATAATCGAAGTTTAAAACAAGAATATATCCCTCATATTTTCTTTCTCTGATATTAAGTAGGACACAACTCATAACATATTCATAATTTGTTGGAATTTTAGCTTTAAACTGTATTTAAGAATAAAAAAACAGTAACATTTTCTATTTCTGTTCTCTCTCTCTCTCTCTCTCTCTCTCTCTCTCTCTCTCTCTCTCTCTTTCTCTCTCTCTCCCTCTCTCTCTCTCTATATATATATTGATATATAAATAATATGATGACGTGGTTAACAAATTATTCTTTTGAGCTCAACTTATCATGCGTATCTGATAATAAATAAGTCTACATAACTACCGCCTATTTCACGAATCTTATCAACAATCAGCGTGTATGTATCACGGAGAAAGTCTGTACAAATATTTAAAATAGCTTGTCGGCATTAGGCTCATTTATTCTATTTGTTTAGCCGTGATAAATTAATGTCACATATTTAACAACAACAGCAACAACATCAACAACAACAACAACAACAACAATATTAAATTTACATTTGAATATTGTTACAGTTGTATTTGAATACTATTATATTTACATTTGAATACTACTAAAGCTTCATTTGAATGAATAACAGTTACATTTGAATACTATCATAATTACATTTGAATGAATTATAGTTACATTTGAATACTATCATAATTACATTTGAAGGATATTATAGTTACTTTTGAATACTATTATAGATACATCTAAACACATTACAGTTACAACTGAATAAGTTATAGTTACATTTTAATAATATTATCGTTATATTTGAATGTTATTATCGTTGCAGTCGAATGCTGTTATATTTTAATACTATTTATATATAGTAAGTGTATCTAGAGAATATAACGACATGTTGCCGGTTTGTGTATGTAGAATGCTTATTGGCATGTTGATTGTACGTGTACGTGCACCGTATGTCGGCATGTTGCATGAATATGCATGTAAAATGCATTTAAATATTCACGTGAAGTTTATTAACATTTTTTCAAGAAAATGCGAAATAAGAGAACTTCATACAAATATTTGTTATTAAAATAATCCGTGTCGTTTAACCATCCCGCGCTATCATAACTAACAAAAGTCGGTGATTGTGATGTGTGTTACCACACAGATGAAACGAAGTTAGTGACGTCATCTAGGAGAACACATTAAAGTAAGCTTAAAATCACAGCTGTTTCTGTCATTTACTTTCATCCACTATCTACTGTCATCCAGTGTTCGCTTCCGCATACATGGTAGGTTAAATGAACACAACAGTTTGCTTTGACGCTTTAGTTTTATGATTTACTGCAATAAAATAATCGTTATTGTCGATGCCGTAAAAGGAATTCCCTTGTTTTACTTAAAGAGATAATAAAACACCATAATTCTTTGTTTAATTACAATGTTTTTCACAAATAAAATGTTTATTCGAAACTTTCCAATATTGTAGTAGATTATTTGCTCTATCTATTCTCGAATGAAGAAAACCTTACACGCAACATTTGTAATCTTCTAGATATTCAAATACGTTAACTAACATAAATAAATATTCTTTCTTATCTAAAGGAGTATAAAAGAGAAATCCAAACTTAAGACGAGAGCTCAAGAAACGGAGTAATTATAGAACATTGCGGAACACAGTAAGGTCGACATAAATTTTGAAGCATAATCATTTCAGTTAGAATAAATGAAGTGGTACAACCATCTAATACATAACTGATATAACATGATGGCATGTTCACGTTCTTTATACACGTACAACGACAACAACAACAACAACAAAACATATTGAAACAAAAAAGCACAGTAATACATTTTTATGCAAATGATGTTTATCTATTAAGAGGTAAGTCTTGTAGCGACAACATCCCCAGATGGTGATAATGACACGAGGGCTGTTAGCTCACGGTTCAACCAGTACTATTAATAAATGAGCAAGAGTTTAATATCATTTATTCATTTAATCAACTATGCAAAATAAAATTGTTTGCATTCTTAAAAATATCACCATGTTTTTTCGGTTGTGGGATTCATCGTTGTTTGTGTATAAAGGACACTGCATATGGTTCTGGCGAGAATTCAAACCCACCCATTGATTAGGTTCTGGTCAGCAACGCCGTCGGTAAACTACGTACCCCAAAAGTGAAGATTTAAAAGGGAAAATCAATGTGATTAAATAAATTCTGTTGATCTATCATGTTAAACCATTGTAAGTCCTTCACACACGCTCTCATACATATATAGGGCACTCAAAATTCTGATGTATCATTAATTTTCTCGTGCTGTCTAGTTGATATCATGTAGTGTTTCGTGATTCGTTACTTTATACACTTCATCTCATTAAACATCATTTATATTGCACTCTTATTTCAAACGGATACCATGAAACATACTCAATAGTGTTTTGTTTTCAATCTAAAAACAGTTTCGATTCCTCGGTGGTTGCTTGGTGGTTCATTTTCCATGTTTTGATAACCGTCACCGTTTAACTTTGTGTAATTATAAATAAACCGTTCGTAAATGAAGTAATTTTCCACCCCAACAGAGGTGTATGAGTAACACGACTAGACTGAGCAGCTTTGATTTACATAATAACTCAATACAGTTCCAAAAATGCCATTTCCTCACAAAAGCCGTTTATCATTACATTCAAAAGCGGAGATTGGACGAAAACATTTCAGGTCAATGAAATAAGCAATACATCAAGACTCCAAATGTGAAAACAACATGACTTGATGAAACGCTGATATGAATCACTTTTGTAATCAAATGGAAATGAGAAAATGTAAAACATGCAACACAACGTATGAAAGTGACATAATCCGATGTCAAATATTGAACAAAATTAGTTAACTGTGGAAATAATTGTTGGAAACAAGATACCTACTACTCAAGCTTTATCGTGTATGAAATAATGTAAACAGTGATCAGTAGCTTTGAATATATTTACCGACAATATGACCAAAAAAATATTTTATAACAAATATAACCAAATACATGTAAATGACAATACGTAAAAGTGTTTCACTGACAATGTACTAGTACATATTCACCGTAATTGAAGTTACTATCATTAATGTTGTAAACAATCGGATTTCAAATCATAAAATCGAAAAAAAAAAATGGGATAGTATGACTAAAAAAATATTTACTCAAAATAATAAGGTATCTAATTACCAATAACGGGAATGATTTGCTTGTATTGTGGTTGCTAACGAAACAACAATGCTCAAATAAACACATACAACTTTGACCTGACACATACACCTGCCACACATAACAAGCACGGGTCCATCAAATACTACAGCATTCCTTGTCATGCGTAGTCAATTAAGACCATATAATCGATGAAAACAAAAATCTTTAATACAGTTAATGTTTTGTAGAACAAAATGCACTGAACGCGTGATTAAACTAACCTTTTTTATTGATAGTATAACTGCAGTACGCGTTCAGATAGTACCAAAAGTATAAAACGGCTCTAACTATAAAAACTGTTCGCCGTGCTCCTATCTGCTCACTCCAAATTACAACTTACATTACCCCATTTATTGATTTGGAAAGCGCTGACCTTTTTCGTTAATTCTGACCATTATTGTCACAAATATGGCAAATTCAAATGTCTACTGATTCATATAAACTGTCATAGTCATACAAGATTACCAATTCGTAACAAATGCACAAACGTATACACTCGTCAAATAATGCCAACCTTGAACATGAACACCCAAGTCTCGAAATAATGTTATCGGTTCAGTTTTAAGGTCTTTCAACCAGTAAGTCACTCCGTTGTCTGATGCTGCATGGTGGGTAAATATAGCCTTTATAATCGTTTTGCTAATGGTATTATAGTTCTCAGAAGGTGTTTAGTTACCGAATCTAGTACAAAATTATTTCTCACTGCTATCTCTGTGAATGTATCCATTATTAAATCATCTTGGAAACACTGGTGTTCTAATGTTCTCTTCCAAAACGTGATTGTTATTGTCTCTGCTTATCTGGGGCGTTTGTTTTGATATGTAATGACTTTTTCATTTTAGAGAATTGCAAATTTATTTCATAATATTGCATCGCTTTTAGATTCGGGTTGATTGTCGGGAGTTTCCACGAAACGAGTGTGATATATGTCTGTGGCTAACTCACATTTCCTTGGGATTGACGTATATCTATATTTGATCAAATTGAGTTCTATCTTCACTTTATCTTAAACCGTCAGTATGTTTTATATTCGGTTGTAGGATACGAGACTGATCCAGTATAACGTGGTGTGTTTGTATAATAATCAAATTGCATATTTGAATGTTTGCTGTTGCTGCACAATGCGCAACTGAATAAGCAGTTTTGTTTGTCTGAGATTGTTTCCATTTACTGTGTTTTTAAATCAATAGACAAGTTTACATATTTGCGGTGGAATGTTACATTAATTACGTTATAATATTATATCCATTATGTTAATTATGCCTTAATATTTGAAATAAAAAGTATATATAGGTGGAAATCTATAAGTAGTTAGCATTGTGGACAGAATATTCTAATAATGTAATAATGTTATTTTTGGAAATGTTCATGTTTTGTGTTGAATGCAAACGTCACCCAGACTATATACATTATATACAGGTGATACAAATAATAAAGTGTAAAATACTACTATAGCCAAGTTCAAGATACTTATAAATATCAATGTTTGTGAACAATCTAGCTCATGTATTACATTAAGGCAAAGATTCTCGCTATTTGGATATTCATATTTTTGTTTGTCTACCAAACTCTGAGCTGTTCGAGAAAGACTGAAATATACCTGGTATAATAATTCGCTCCTTTTACTTTCATCAATATGCAATAATATGCATCAAATTATGTTCTGTACAATGTTAATATACAAGTACATAATTCCTTGCTCAGTGGTAACTAATAAACCCTTTAATTAAAATTAGGGTTTTTTAATTAATGATTGACGATCAAAAATATATATTAACGTCTCACAACTGATATAATTAAAGTTGTTACTACATTAATCAAACAAGAAACTAATACTAATATTTCATTGATTAAATGCTCTACAGGTTTTCATCAGATCGGTGTCAGTTTCTCTTTCGATTCTGCAGTCTATTATTACATAAACGTGGTTTTCAATACAACGCTTATCGAATGATTTATCTCACTAATACATTTGAAAACCAACATTGGTTTTTGAGAATCCAATGCAATTTGTAGTTGTATTCTTGTTTCTGCCACGATTACGCCGATATCATCCTTTCATTCGCTCAAAGAACGCGATACCAGCGGTTTTCATACATGATTGTGTCCGTGTATAAGACTTTATTAATCCTGTCTGGAGTTTTTATATGAAAATATGACTAAACGCGGGAAATTAAAATTTGCATCACAATACAATTACATATCTCACAGTGTCACGTCCCTACTCTCGAGTCATTCCTTAGCACACACCATCGGTTTTGAGGAGGAATTTTAGATCGATCCCAGAAGTCTACGATTACATCTTTCATCGCCGACTTATGTAAATGGAAAATTACGCCGACAATGACTTGAGTAGACTAAATGCATCATCTAATGAAAAGTAACAATAACGTCTTTGGAGATACTAACATCTTTGAACAAGAGTTTCGAACAAATTGACGATCGTTATTACCCATTGTACATTTTTTGGAAATTGGTCTTGAAATAAAACAAATGAAATCTCCGACTTTTAAAAAACGTATTTATATTATCCGGATACTTTTCACGTCCTATATGTCAAAAATATTGTCTAGTTTAAGAAAAGCGTTTCAAACTCCTGAGCAACACTCGGTTGTTTTTAAAACCATTCATTTTAAAATACAATTAGTATGATATTTGTTATGTTTTCAATGTCTGCTATTTATTGATATAAATGATATTTGAACGATAATAAATACACTATAATCTAAATATGTGAAAGAGTTATGTAGAAAAAGAAAAACCCATAAGCTAACAGAACATGCTTTAGCACAGCTTTGTGTCTTAGTGTGTCTTTGACCTGCAAGATATAAGTCCATACATGTAGTACCTTAATAAGCATCTTTAATATAACATACAGGTATTAAAGAACGATTACTTTTTCACTTTTATTGTAGGTTTTGAAATATAAACTTGAATTTCATATGGTCCTTTTTAATGGTATCAATACCATACAGCTAATGTAATTTATAATTAACATATATGGTATTAATACTAAAGGGTTAACCAATGTTCATTACTTATTTTAATGTATTTCATCCCTGTATCAAAGAATAAATAAGTATATAAATATATCTATATTACGTGTTTAAGATTAAGTTTAAATTATTTTGAAATTGAGAACAAACAATTTAAGGGTGCCGATAATGCAAATAGACTATGCGAACTTAGTAACCAGAAGGTTATCGAGTCCATATACCATTCCTTGCAGTGTTGTATTTAATACAACGATATTCGTACTAAATACTTAGTCAACACAAACTGGATCAGACTCAATATATTTACATCTATCACGTCATCTAAAAATGGAAAAAAATGTTAATAAATAATAAATAATTCAACAAGATCTTGTCATAAGATAAGAATAATTTACATGTAATTTATTATTGAATGTGTAATATATTTTATATATGTTTGCCATATTTGTTTGTCAATTTTTGTAAATGACCAAAGACAAAATTTGCCGATTGCTGAATGAACATTTATCTTGAAACAATAAAATGTATATACAGTCGCTTTACTTCTATAAATGTTTGAATTAAATCAACATATGGCCGACTGAGTCATTTTTGAAAGATAAGAACTTTGGGTTATTTTAATTCGGAGAGTTATTTCAGACGTTGTTTTCTCTAAACCAGTATATAGAACTGCACAGCTGTTTAATATCAATTACTGAATTTCAAAGATTATGTTTTCCAGGACTTGGCAGATGAATCGTATTGTGATGTCTAGCTGATGGATGTATCACTTTAATTGTTGTGATAATATTCCATTATGTTTTATCTTTAGAACGATCATTGTTGATGCCATTGTTGTGGTTGGGTAATCGAGTCCAGTTTAGATCTAACGCTTTCGAAATTATTTAACATATAATGATATGATGTTCGTTCTTATCGGGTGAGTACTAATGTGTTTTAAGAATATGTTGAGGGCGAACTTTGTTAAATGGTAAATCATCGAACCAATGACGGACGGTTCGTGAGTCCTATTTAACGCCAATGTTATGTATATTGTCCTGTATTCGCATATGTTTAGTGCTGAGACAACCAAGGAAGACTTCAAGCGTGATTTGTCTAAGTTGTAAGAACCTGTTTTTCAATCGAGATAAAATAAAAAAAGTTTAAAACAAGAATATGTTCCTCGCGCTTTTTTCTCTGATATTTAAGAGGACGCTATTCATAATATATTCATCATTTGTTAAAATCTACTGCTTTAAATTCTTTTTAAAATATAATCACAGTAAAATTTTCTATTTCAGTACTCTGTATGCTATATATAAACAATATACGAAGTTATATTTAGAAAATTAAACGCTTTTGATGACGTGGTTAACAAATTATTTCATCGAGCTACACTTATCATGCTAATCTGATAATAAACCATTCTACATAACTTCCGCCTATTTCACGAATCTTATCAACAATCAGTGGAGAATGTCTTTACAAATATTTAAAATAGCTTGTCGGCATTAGGCTCATTTATTCTATTTGTTTAGCTGTAAAAAATTAGGTCACTTTTTTTACAACAACAAATAAAACAGTTATTATAATATTATATCTGAATGCTATTATTGTTATACTTGAACGTTATTATCGTTTTTAATAATAATGCTAATTACATTTGAATGATTATAATTATTATCTTTATATTTGAATGTTATAATGTTTATATTTGAATGTTATAATCGTTACATTTGAATATGTTTAAATTAAAGTAACTGTTACATTGTTACAATGATATTATATTTACATTCAAATAATATTTACCCAGAAACTTAAAACAGTTAAACCTACACTTGACAACTTTAAAAAACATATAATAAATCTATATAACAAAGAACGGTATCTTGCAACAATAAATTGTAAAACACACACTTTAGATTTATTTGGAATGATTATAAGCCACTAATATCTTAATACAAATTTGAAATATTTTACATGTTACTCTTTCAGTTTTAATTTAGACACATTTGTTTGATTACAAATACATTTATATTTTGTAAATAATTAATTATATCAATCCCCATCCCCTCCCCAGAGTGTTTTTATTTTTTATTTTTTTATTTTCTCCAATCAACTATAATATTAAACTGTTCATTATCAGGACTAGACCTGCAATAAGAATAATAATTTAATGTTTATATACATCAATAAAGCATTACTTTCTTTTCAAAATAATAAGTTTACAATGTCAGATAAAGAATGTTTTATGACAATTGGATTGTTTTTTTAAGCATTTATCTATTTTCAATAAATGAACTCCAACATTCAATTAACATGTATTGTTGATTTATAATTTAGACAAGTGCAGAGCATTTTGATAACGTAACGTGGTTGACTCTCATCAATGTTTGTTAGACTGGATGAGTACTTATTAAGGATTTGTAGGTAAAATTTTGCACTTTTTAAGCTGTGTAGTATTTGCTAAGGAATTTGTGAAGCTTAAGCTTATATACTTATTGTTTCAAAATATCTCTAATACAAATGATTAACCTGCCTAATTTAATGATATTCCGCTATATAACTAATATACTTTATATTAAATTGTAAAAACTGATTTCAATTACATGTATATTGTTCTGCATGTCTATAAATGCATATATGTACAAGTTATCTTAATGTTTGGTAGCCATTGAGTTGTTGACCCCGGTTTCACTAATTTTACATATTTTGATAGCGATATTTTTAAATGCTAAAACATCACACTTACTGATTATGTTGCAAGTTATATTTTATCATTAGGTACAGAGGAGTTGTGATTGTATGTGGTAATTTAATTGTGAAGTATTTCAAATAATAATTAAAAAAGAAACTGAAAAATAAAATGCTTGTGGAGGATTTCTGTTTGAACATTTTCATTAATTACGATAATACGGCCCTTGTGATTTAAACTACACAAACAAACTATCTGGATTTAGTGACCACTGTTTATTACTCATTCCATTCCCACAGACAGTGAGACACTATTTGAATAAACCAAACTCGGAAACTCGGAAAGAAATATTTTTATGTTTATCAACATGCTATCATTACATTATCTTTTATTATAAATAGTTAAGAAAATCCATTACGAATATATTAGATCTTGCAGACAATGCCAATCGTTATTCAGGGTCATGACTATGCCATCACTTTAAACAATCCAATAAACATACACACTAAGTTTTATTTTATGGGCCTACAAACAATGACGGTCTGTTAGACACTGGCCTAGTTGTACATCCATACATAATCTGATCTACTGACGATGCGGTCTGAGTGGTGAACATCAAGACCATCATGTCGACATTGAATCAAAGGGTTGAAACAGAACGTAACAACTGTGCAAAGGATATATAGTATTTGTACGTAGACATCATATCGACATGTGGTTATATTTTCTTTTATGTAGAATACATATCGACATGTTGCATGCACGTGTATGTTGGAAACTAATCAACATGTTGCATGTACGTGTATGTAGAATGCTTATCGATATGTTGCATGTACGTGTATGTAGAATGCATATAGACATTTTGCATGCACGTGTATGTTGGAAACTAATCAACATGTTGCATGTACGTGTATGTAGAATGCTTATCGATATGTTGCATGTACGTGTATGTAGAATGCTTATCGATATGTTGCATGTACGTGTGTGTAGAATGCATATCGACATGTTGCATGCACGTGTATGTTGGAAACTTATCAACATGTTGCATGCACGTGTATGTAGAATGCTTATCAATATGTTGCATGTACGTGTATGTAGAATGCATATCGACATGTTGCATGTACGTGTATGTAGAATGCATATCGGTATATTGCATGCACGTGTATGTTGGAAACTTATCAACATGTTGCATGTACGTGCATGTAGAATGATAATCGATATGTTGCATGTACGTGTATGTAGAATGCTTATCGACATGTTGCATGTACGTGTATGTAGAATGCTTATTGACATAATTCTAAAATTATAACAAATCTCCAGAAATACGGATTTATAACATATGTTTTAAAACACGGGTTTATAAGACAATTTTATAAGAAACACAGATTTATGACACATCTATTCAAGAAGCGGATTGATAAAACATCTAAAAATGTGATATCCAGAAATGTTTACCGAAGAATGACGGTGTTTTAAAAATTCTGCTAAAGTGACACCCAACTCCAATAAAAATTGACAGTATGCTGTGATACTTGCATATATTTTACTATGTCTGGTTGCCATTTTATAATTTACCTGCCTGATAATGAATCGTTGTGATGTCCTAATTATAGTTAATTTACAGTGTATTATTGTTGTATTATTAATTATGATAACGGTAGCCAATGAGGTAATTAAATATACACGCGTCCAAAGTGGTTAGATACTAGCCAAATTAGCTAAGTAGAAGAGAACAAATCGGAATTAATATTACGTTAACGAGTACTTTGTAACTAAATCAATGCACCAATTTCATGATTATGTTCATACGTGCATCACTCAAGGGACACACGGCGATCAATCGATTTTTCTTGCATACCGGACAAGGATTTCCGGGTATTTTAATCAGATATGGAATTTTCATCCTAAACCCACTTTATACGTTTATCTTATCCTCCTCGAGCTATCTATGACGTATCGTCATATGATGCATTCATTTACGCGTAGCTCGCGCTATGACGCATTCATTTAAATACTTTCTCCAATAATGCTGCGCTACTTATAACAATCCAGAATAAAAAGCTTTCTTTTTTTTTTTAAAAAAAAAATGTTTTTTTCGGTCAGAGTAACTATTTAGGCAATAGCTCGGCAATCCGAGAGACGGATTTCTTTATTTACTTATGGTCAGTATAGTGCATCAAGGGGATGTTCTTTAATCATTAACCTCCAGGGTAACGCTCTTTTCCGGGATGGAATTAGGAGTCTGTGCACAGACATGGCTATTTTAATATCATATATTGATCATGTAGATATATAATTTTTCAGACGTTGTGCTAAATGATACAAAGATCAAAGTTACCAAGTTTCCCTTTAACTGTCTCCTCTTATTTATAAGCACAGTAAGAGATATGCTGAACCAATGAACTGCTGACATGCACAGACGAGACACAGTAAGTCATATGCAAACGCCACAAAGGGTTTAGAGGGCACCTTCTTGGAAAAGAAAAAAAGTGATACGAATACAGGAGGTAACACAACCTGTAACATAAACATACAATAAATACTGTATGAATATAGATATATACACTCGTGGTAAATAAGTTGCGTTTTCATGTCTCTTGAGTGTAAAATTTTGTAAGTTTGGGCAAGCACATTAATTAACTAAATATGGTACCTTGAATTTAGTTCTGTCTAATGTTACGATTTTCCAACACAGGCAATGTAACAACAAAGTGCGATGGCAAACAAAACTTACACGATTCCGATGATCTGATCAGATGGACACTCGGCTAGCTTATAAAACCGCATTTCCCGAAGCAGCATAATTTAGCGTGTTAAAGCGAAACCATCCAATCAGATTTGCTACAACAAAAGCCCCGTGACGTATTCAAAATTTTATCCCGAAGGCAGTTGGGTAGTATGATGTTTTTACACTATGAATGCAACAGTATCTGATTTGACAGCAAAATATACTGCATATAAATTATATAATGTAAAACATTGAGTTTGACACAATTTATCGCAGATTTATGATTATCCTGTAACATGAATGTGAATGATATATCTATAGCACAGGAATAAACAAAAAAACTGTCTCATATAAAAGAGAAATAATCAGATTTGAATAAAATAAGTGTAGCACATGATCGATGAGTCTTTTATATAAACGAGATAAAACCCATATGCATGCAATAAGTATAAAACATGAATGAAATCTTATTGCATATAAATTACATTATATTAAGGCCAAAAGAAATATGTTTGTTTCAGGTTTTCTGGTTGGCCCTGAAGAATAGGCTAGGCATATTAATAATTGGGTAAAACAAATTCCAACAGAAGCATTTACGCGATTATAAAGTCAATATAGACTTCTATCATCATCATATAAAAAGTCCTCAAAAATAAATCCACGACAAACTACTTTTTTATTTTGTATTATGATACAATTTGCGTTTATTTACAAGGTAAGTAATTATTTGCCATTATCATAACTCATATTTGAGATAAACAATGCATATTAATGAAAATAGGCACAATACAATACTGAACTAAGGTTGTATTATTTATTTTTATAACAGAAAACAATAAAATGACATTAGTTTTCGTGGGTAAAATATACCGAGCAAAGCTTGAAAATATTATTGATTAATGACATTTTAAAGTTAAGAAAACGTTATATATTTAACGAAAACAGTGTTTATTTATATATAAACCTTTAAAAAAATGAAAAAATTTAGGAGGTGACAGTTTATTGTCACTTTTTTTTAAACTACGGAAGGCCATTTGGGTAATATTTTTGGAGAAAACGGTGCCAGGGACAAATCACAGCTAATACAAATAAAGTTTTCTATCATTTTCTGTTAAGGAATGTCAGATAAGATGATATGTTCATAAAATATACTTATCTTAAAAGTGTGTGAATAACATGACAAGAAAACATAAGGTATAAAGACAGATGCTCAAAGACAGCAAAATAGATATGTTATTTTATTATTTTCATGATGCAAGATCAATCTACAATTATGTTCATTGTAGAAACATATTTTAAAATCAAATCTTAAATATATTCCAGCGTTACTGGGTGCGACACTACCTCCGGAATATACGGAATAGGTAAAGGTTCGATTCTCAAGAATATGCTGCCGGATATAAACCTTAGACAACAAGCTGAAATTTTCATGAGAGAGTCATTGCAGGATGATATAGAGAAGGCAGGGGAAAGATCATTTGTAGCGTTGTACACATTGTACATTACCGCCTACAAAAGCAGCAGCACAATTCCAAAGTTATAGAATATATTGATAATCCAAACATGGATTGGTAAACATTGTAACCTTCTTGAATGGGGCTGGTGTAAAAAAATAGGACAAAATGAGTCCAATACAGTTATCTCTGTCTGCTGCCCCAGAGAGACTTCTTAAACCCATACGCTGTCACTGCAGAGTCAACTGCGATACTAAGAGATGTACTTGCCGCAAACATGATCTTTTCTGTGCCATTAGCTGTAGGCAATGAAAAGGAATTTGCTGCAGCAATTCTAATACAATTCCATTGACTGAGTTAGATGACTAGTAAACTGTGTATGCACACCTATAGTTCAACTGATTATACACCAACCTACTACTCCAGTAATAAATCAGTGTTACAGTGTGTAAACTAAAATTCATATTTATAATTTTAATTTTCCATCGATGTTCCATGAATACACAGTCTCTGTGATGATTGATATACAACATTGTGCCACATTGTCATTCGTCTATCACCGCTAATTCCAGTGTGAAAGTTATCAATTCCTTGCAGAGATTGTGTGCTTGAGTACTGGTTATACATAAAGGATCACAGAAAGGTTTGGTAAGGTTAACTGATAGTCTGTTAGCCCTCGATGGATGGAATAAAAAGATGCTTAATATGAAACAAATCAATCAATCCATAGAACTTTTATAAAAAGCAATGAAAAAATCATAAATGCTGTATTCCTGTATTGCTGTAGTTCCTGGAATGCAATGAATTGGATTTTGCTCCTGTTATTTTTGAGGACGTATTCTATAACATAATTTGAAATTCACAAAATGACTGTATTGTACTGCACTTAATTAGTGAATTTTCTAACAAAAACAAGATATTGTTTTAAAATCTGAAATAGAAAAATGTATTTTTTTGCACAAAACTTTCTGTTTATTAAATTTTATGTTAATGTCAATAATTTAATATTTGAAAATTAGCATTACCCACGAAAAAAAATATTTTTATAAAAAAAATCGTGTTTCTAGTGATTTTTCTTCAAATTTACATGTTTTTGCCAATAATAGACTGTAGGTTCATGTTATATTATTTAGATAGATACATTAAAGATTAATTGTTCTGTACTGTAAGGTGTAAAGTGCCAACAATTTGATTTTTAGGCAGTATTCTAAGCGCCGTCACACTGGAGAATAATGCCGCAGACACACGGTATGATACCGAACCAAACCCAATCACATCATACTGATACAAATGCTTAACAATAAACAGATTAAATCGAGAACTATGATAGAAACTTTTATATCTAAAATTTAAATGAACATATATATCCAAAAAGGATACCTTTTGACGAAAACGAGAAAACGAACAAACAAGACAATAACATAGTTATATATACAATATTTCTTTTCTTATTTCTATTCTTTTTACACTCAAAAAAGGACAATGTACATATACTCTCAAAGAAGAAACATATACATTTAAATGAACAACATACAACAATTAACAGCACATAACTACACAATCAATAAGATAAATTTGAAATAAGCAACATAAAAATATATCATGAAATATATTTAAAGGTTATAAAACACAATTTAACAACGTTTGGCCTGTCGTGTCAGGACGAATTTACATTTATTCGTGTTTTGCGTGTTTGATGCAAAGGTCGTCTCATTTAGCTGATACACGTACACGTGTTTTGCTGTGATTGTTTCACTGCGTGTGCCTGACACGTGCCATAGACACACAATGCTTTTGAGAAGACAATGCACTGGAATTCATCCAAATTATTATCATATTGAATATAGCATAATAAATTTGAGACTATATATACTTTTACATGACGATTTTTATCAATAAATGCTGAAAATTGCACATCACTTTTGCAATTACTAATCGTGTCACGTTGAATCGTGATTAACTCTGAGTCATTGTAAAAACATTAGTATATAGTGTACACGTGATTTAGATGTAAATATAAACACGTTTTACCCGAACTAGATGAAGTCAGGTCTGTGATCAACACTCAAACATTGACACAGGTCAGCAAACTTCGATCAACATTCCAAAGTATTCATGTCGGAGGTCGACATTCGATGCAGACAGGTCAGCAAACGTAGGTCGATTAAAAAGTATTCATATCGGAGATCAACATTCTATACAGACCCAGGTCAGTAATTGCTGATCAAGATTCAATGCTGATCCAGATAAGCAATCGTAAATTAATATTTGAATAAAAAGGATCAGATCGGAGATCAGCATCAAATAGAGGTTTCCCTATAGAACGTTTATCTATGACTGCTGACCTGAATTTACATTGCAATGTCGATTTGAGATTGTCGATATCAGAGACAGCCCTCATACAATTTTTATCCTGTGTGCCACAGTTGGTTTTCTACTAATTTTAACTAAAAAAAATTTTACTTTTCCAAAAATGTATTTATTATTTTTCTTTGTATTTTATCAATCTGCCTTTCTTTCCTGTATGAGCTTTCAATAAGAATAGCAGCAAACATTTTACAAACATAACTTGTTAAAAACAATTTTCAGAAGCATTAGCATGCTATTTCTCAATAAACTTCAAGAAAAACTTGACATAAAAACTCATTTTAAACTTGAGTACAACGGCGCTCTTGTCAGTTTGACAGGTTTTATTGCACTTAAGAGTTGCTTCTTCTTTGTAAATATGTATGTGTTTGTCGGCAGTTAAAGATGAAACAATTTCTAGCGTATCTTTTGTATCTTATAAAGTTGGATGAAAGTGTTTACTGGAGGAATAATCGGATTAAGGTAGAGATTACGTTAATGATTTTTTTTCTAAAAATTATGTTAAAAGTATGTAATGGAAATAAATCTTTATGGCTGAATTATCTTCTGATGATTTATATACTATTACGACCTTGCGTCTCATTGTAATCGTCTCACCGCTGATTCAAGTGAGAATGTTATCAATTACTTGCGGAGATGGGCAATGCTTGAGCACTGGTTAACTTTCCAGTATCCAGGAAAGAATGGTTATTTTAACTGAACGTCTGTTATTCCTCAATGGCATAAAAAAGACGCTTGATTATCAACCACACAAACACTAAGTGATTGGGTGTGAAATATGTGTATACGAGCTCTGAATTGCAATCTTGGTCAATTAATCAAAACTTTTTTTCTGGATTAAATTTTCCCAATCATTGTTATGGTTATAAAACTTATTGAGTTGTTTCAATATATCTCAAACAATTCTATTTTCGTGTTAAAACTTTAAGAAACAATGGAATTGAAGCTGATGAATGCTTTAAACTTGATGCCGAATCGCCTGTTTATCAAATTGTGTAGGAGTATAAATTTGATCAAGTCTAACATCACAAATCCCTTCATCCAAACCCAGACCACTTTAACTGATTTGTGTCTGGTACAGAACAGGAAAAACTAGATAAATTGAATTCTCCCAAAATTATAAATTAATTTTCTCACGTTTACACGAGCTGTTAACACCATAGAATGACGAGTGTTTAAACCAAACCAAGTGTACAGGATGTTTTTTTTTTCTTTTAAACATCAACGTATACTGCGTCCGTGAATAAAGAAAAGACTAAGTGCATTTTGCGAATCTAATTTTTATGGATAAGACAAGAACCACTGTCCTTCCGTATGTGCAGAAGAACGCCAAAAGACCACTCGCCTAGATTGTTACAACAGTTTTTATACAATTATACGTTTATCCATATTATCAAGGGGCCCACCCTTTAGTTTATCACACATGGGTATCACATCATCTTCATCAATATTACATTTATAAAGTTTTCAGTTACTGTAGTATTTTAAATTATAAAATAAGTAAAGTGTGGTAGAATAAGTAAATGCTGTGATAGATCTATCTGTTCTTCATATAATAAAATAGGTCTCACGACTTTATTGAAACAAACATTTATCACCTCGTCAGTTTGAGATAAAAGAGAGTTAGTACACAATCAAAAGGAGACGTTACATTATACGGACACGGTCATCAAAGCAGCATGAACACAATACATAAAAATACACAAATAGTTATAACATACTATACACGCATACAGAAGAAGCGACAACAGCGGTCGCCGCCTTTGAACGGTCAGAAGACGTCACTGGGGTACTTAAACTTACAAAAGAAGCGACAACAGCGGTCGCCGCCTTTCAATGGTCAGTAGACGTCACTGGGGTACTTAAGCTTATAGAAGAAGCGACAAAAGCGATCGCCACCTTTCAGTGGTCAGTAGACATCATTGGGGTACTTAAGCTTACAGAAGAAGCGACAACAGCGGTCGCCGCCATTCAATGGTCAGTAGACGTCACTGGGATACTAAAACTTGCAGAAGAAGCGACAACAGCGGTCGCCGCCTTCATTAGTCTACTGTAGACGCCACTGGGGTACTTGAACTTACAGAAGAAGCGACAACAGCGGTCGCCGCCATTCAATGATCAGTAGACGTCACTGGGGAACTTAAACTTACAGAAGAAGCGACAACAGCGGGCGCTGCCATTCAATAATCAGAAGATGTCAATGTGGTTCTTAAACTTACAGAAGAAGCGACAACAGCGGTCGCCGCCTTTCAATGGTCAATGGACGTTACTGGGGTACTTAAACTTGGATTTCAGATTCACCCAGTATCGTTTTTGTTTTTACATTATTAGATAATAACATTATCCCCACAAGCTTATTCTCTTACAGATACGACAGCATACACATGTGTTGAAAATACAGAAATGCTTAAATAAATATGCACGCATTTAGAAGGGGAAAATAGTAACAGTATACTGCGATGTACTCGAAGATTTCCCAGAAGACGGTGCTATTTTGCCCTTTTTACAGACAGTATAACTTATATAGATCTGGTAGTATGATTTTTTTATTTTACTAAAACGATTAATTTCTGGGAAGAAGTTACATTCATGAATATTTATACTTTGAAACGAGTTCCAGGGTATCATTATATAGGAAAAATAATTCCCCGGTCTACCTTTCAAAAAGATGAAACTTTATAATTGTGATCTATTAATAGTTAATTTGCCTGTTAATTCACCATGTTTGACAAGTGTGTAGAACATTTTGTAGGTCATCCGATCTGTTGACGATACGCATGCGTGCATATTAATTAATAACATAATCGTGAATGGCAAAAACGCTATGCATACTAAGAAATCACCAATATGACAATACGATTTCCAGTTATAAAAACAGCAAACTAATTAACTTCAGGTTGCAAAACTAATTTTAAATATTGAAACATTTTATTGATAAACAAAGTAGCCTTTTTTAGTGATAAACAAGTGTTAGACGGTTAACACGTGATACTTTCTACAGTATTAGGTATAGAATCAGTTCTAGTTCTGCATTCTTTTTTTGTAAAACTATATTAGTATATTACAGTTGTGAAGCAAGTAGTCCGTGCCTTCACAGTCTAAACCGGCATCGACAACAGATCAATCGGAGATAGGGAGGGACGTCACCTGGGTGGGGGTGCAATACGATTAATAGATATATGGCAGTGTAAATATAAAATTATTCCCTTTAAAAAAAATTCACCATTACAATAGACTGTTTACATAATATTATAACGAATGCACATGAAATATGCATGATTAACTTTCCACATAATGCAATAGAATATATACAAAATAAAATAAGGATTGCTCATAATATAACAAAGATTGCACATACTATAACAAAGATTGCTCATAATATAACAAAGATTGCAAATACTATAATAAAGATTGCTCATAATATAACAAAGATTGCACATACTATAATACAGATTGCACATAAAATAACAAAGATTGAACATAATATAACAAAGATTGAACATAATAAAACAAAGATTGAACATAATATAACAAAAACTGCTCATGATATAACAAAGATTGCCCATAATAAAACAAAGATTGCTCATAATAAAACAAAGATTGTTCATAATATATTAAAATTGCACATACTATAATTAGACTGCACATAAGATAACAAAGACTGCACATACGATAACAAAGATAACAAAGATTTAACATAACATAACAAAGATTGCACATAATAAAACAAAAATTGCACATACTAAATAAAAATTGCACATAATATAATATATAATTTACATAACAAAGCATAGACACGTGACACAATAAGCTTTCCACATAATAGAAATGCACAAAATAGAATAAAGACTGCACACAATATAATAAAGCAAGTACATGACATAAGAAGCATTCAACAAAATAGAATAAAGATTGCACATAATATAATAAAGAACACACATGATATAAGAAGCATCCACAAAATAAAATATAGATTGCACATAACATAATAAAGAATGTACATGATATAAGAAACATTCCACAAAAAAGAATAAAGAATGCACATAATATAATAAAAAATGCACATATACAAGAAGCATTCAACAAAATAGAATAAATATTGCACATAATTAAATAAAGAATGTACACGATATAAGAAACATTCCACAAAATAGAATAAAGATTGCACATAATACAATAAAGAATGCACATGACATAAGAAAAATTTCACAAAATATAATAACGAATGCATTTAATATAATAAAGAATGAATGCACATGATATAAGAAACATTCCACAAAATAGAATAAAGATTGCTCATACTATAATAAAGAATGTACATGTTATAAGAAGCATTACACAAAATAGAATAAAGATTGCAAATAATATAATAAAGAATGCACATGGTATAAGAAGCTTTCAACAAATTAGAATAAAGATTGCACATAATATAATAAAGAATGCAGATGATACAAGAAACATTCCACAAACAAGAAAATAAAGATTGCACATGATACAAGAAACATTCCATAAAAGAGAATAAAGATTGCACATAATATGATAAAGAATGCACATGATACAAGAAACATTCCACAAAATAGAATAAAGAATGCACATGATACAACAAAAATTTCACAAAATAGAATAAAGATTGCAAATAATATAATAAAGAATGCACATAGTATAAGAAGCATTCAACAAAATAGAATAAAGATTACACATAACATAATAAAGAATGCACATGATACAAGAAACATTCCACAAAATAGAATAAAGATTGCACATAATACAAGAAACATTCCACAAAATAGAATAAAGATTGCACATGATATAATAAAGAATTTACATGATACAAGAAACATTCCACAAAAGAGAATAAAAATTGCACATGATATAATAAAGAATGCACATGATAAAAGAAACATTCCACAAAATAGAATAAAGATTGCACATAATACAATAAAGAATGCACATGATATAAGAATATTCCACAAAATAGAATAAAGATTGCAAATAATATAGTAAAGAATGCACATGGTATAAGAAGCATTCAACAAAATATAATAAAGATTGCACATGATATAATAAAGAATGCACATGATACAAGAAACATTCCAGAAAATAGAATAAAGAATGCACATGTTACAAGAAACATTCCACAAAATAGAATAAAGATTGTACACGATATAATAAAGAATGCACATGATATAAGAAACATTCCACAAAATAGAATAAAGAATGCAAATAATATAATAAAGAATGCACATGATACAAGCATATTCCACAAAATAGAATAAAGATTGCACATAATATAATAAAGAATGCACATGATACAAGAAACATTCCACAAACTAGAATAAAGATTGCACATAATATAATAAAGAATGCACATGATACAAGAAGCACTTCACAAAATAGAATAAAGATTGCACGCACATAATGTGATAAAGAATGCACATGATATAAGAATATTCCACAAAATAGAATAAAGATTGCACATAATATAATAAAGAATGCACATGACATAAGAAACCTTCCACAAAATAGAATAAAGATTGCACATAATATAATAAAAAATGCACAAGATACAAGAAGCATTTCATAAAATAGAATAAAGATTGCACGCACATAATATAATAAAGAATGCACATAATATAATAAAGAATGCACATAATATAAGAAGCATTACAAAAAATAGAATAAAGATTGCACATAATGTAATAAAGAATGTACATCATATAAGAAGCATTTCAAACAATAGAATAAAGATTGCAAATAATATAATAAAGAATACACATGATATAAGAAGCATTACAAAAAATAGAATAAAGATTGCACATAATATAATAAAGAATGAGCATAACATAATCAGCTTTTCACACAATAAAATAAAAAATGCATATAAAATAATAACATTTCCAAACAATATAACAAACTTTTACCATAATAAAAAATGCACATGTTTATAATACAATTCAGAATGTGAAACATATAATAGAGACAGTGCATACTGTAAGTTAGATATTAATAATATCATTAAGAATGCACATGTTGAGTTAAGGTATGTGCCTTATATAAACACAACTGACCCCGTAAAGACAGTCCTGGCGTTAACCATTTCATAGTTGTGCATGTCCCATAAACGGATTGTTTTACATATAAATTAACCAAGAAAGAAAACGTGACCTTATGGTGAAATCGACGCCAGAACCGACATCTGGGAGATTACATTGGCTTGCCGAAAAAAATGAGAAACACGAACTTATTAAATATTCAAACATGCATAATTCAAAAGGTGAATATTTCACTTGATTGGATAACGAAAATAATATGAACATTTAATTAGCCAGACAATGTGTTACACGTGTGAATTATTTTCCTCTAATGACGTCTGTTTCTGCCAGATTATATCGATAGCAAGGTAACTACGATACCATAATTTCACAAAAGTTGTAACTCGGAATATACAAATATACTCCACAAAATAAGTTTAGAACCATGTAATTTATTTCCCACAGATGTTACATAAAAATGGTATATGGCTGTATCGTTTTTAAAAACAAGTTCGGAGCTGCTCTGATACGTTATGCCAACCGAATGATATAACAAGTATGGGCAATATATTAAAAAAAACAATATCAAACATTTGTTTTTTAATTTACATTTTTAACAATAAACGCACATTTAAAAAAAATAACAGTTTTTGCTCCCCAAACTAATATTGTTCAAAATTTCGCAATTTTCATTTGAAGTTCTTTTTTTATAGATTGAAGATTTAACAATGTTCTTTCAACATTAAACTTAATTTTCTAGATATGTCCACAGAACAATTTGAATTTTAGTCCAGTATAATTTGTAATGGCATGGCACTGAACTTACTTTGTGGAGTATATATCACGTCAGAGGAACGAATAACTGTAAAACTACATGTATATAAACTTACTAATATCAAAATATGTTATGAGTAAATGTCGTGATATATTTGCATAAAAAATAACCAAAAAAAAACAACAAAACTGCAATATATTATTTTACTGAGACAATATAATCTTAAAAAGTCGATCGCATGTACATGTTATGTATTGTATGGCGTTTATACTACCGTTCAAATATGTCGATGCCGTGTTCAAAGGATACTATTACTCAGAAGGTTTCTATGATAATGGTTGTATAATATAGAATATACTGTGATATATGTGATACTTTACCCCTGGATAGCACCATAAATGCGTATATATTACTCTCACACGACTCCTAAACATGTATAATACTTGAGATAATTACATCGGTCACTGCATTTTTGCCAAGGGGATTTGAACAATGCACTAATACCTCAAGTTATGTCTTACACAGGACAAAATATCCGTCGTATCTGCCGTTTTACTACAAAACTCCAAGCAGAAACCAGCTGTGTCGCTGAGCTGTAATTAACGATCTTGCATTATTGCTCTTTTCTATCAAACGTTTCATATTTTCTCGCCTTATTGCGGATCAATATTCATTACAAAAGTTTAACGTGAAGTATTTCAGCAAAATAATTTTAAAAGTGATTAGTGTTATCACTCCGTCGTGGGAAATCAAGACAAAATGAGCTGTATCATACTCTAAAACATTTAACGGAGATGATTGCTACATCTGAGCAAATCTGTTTTACCCTGATTTTGATGTTTGAACTAATTTAAACCTCATGCTAAATTGAATTAAATAAAATGTATGTCTTTTGTTATTGGAGAATATGTTCGGAATAGTGTTCACTTTACAACCGTTAGTCTGCAAACAATCAGATTAAGTCAAGTTATAAATAAGATAGGACGCTAAATGTCTGAAATATTCTATAAAAAAACAACAGAGATACATGTATGTTAGTGGTGGTTCCTATTTGTGAATAATGTACTATTTATTTTGAAGAATAACTCAGCTGTTTACATTACAAAAGTAGGACAACTTACTCGTATCATAATCCGTGGTCTTTATTCCATGTTGGTGTAGTAATCCATAATAACGGTTTAACTAATAAAAAAAAAGAGAATTTTACCCAGAATGCAGGAGTCAACAATTAAAATAAATCCAGCAGTAGGAGCGGGGCATGCCCCCGGATCCCACTAGCATTCTCACTCGATACACCTTTTCGATTTTATAACCAACTATCTTTCAAGAAAAGCAAATTATTCTAAATTTACAGACAGCTCTGCAATCTCCTTCATAATAGTAGAAAAAAATGATTTTTTTCCTTTGAATGTGTTGTTTTATACTATGGCCGAATGCAATGGTTATACAGCGATTCACTTCTGGTGCCCCAGTATTCATAATATATAACTATATAATGTGTCATACCATAAATAAAACTTGTTTACTCAAACACATATTCAGCTATGTCACACATTGAATTCGGTTAAAAAAAGAAAGATATCCGAAATTCGATCTTTGTATCGGATATTCTGTTTGGGACATGAATTTCTTAATTCCGATGTGGTTAACTATAGATTAAAAGTGAAAACAGCCCGTCATATATAAATGGCCATGCTTTGTGGCAACCTTTAGTGTAACAACAATCATTAGTGTACACTAAAAGTCGCAACCGAAACCTTTAGTGTAACAAATAACCAAACATTAATGTACGTAACACAAATGGGGTTTGTTACAGTAAGGGTTATGGTTGTTACACTAAGCGTATATTTAGAGGATGTATTGACATTTGCTTATAAAACTGGTTCTTTTAGTGTAATAATTATTTTCCAACTAGAAATGTATTTGTCCCTGCTATGAAATAAGCCATAGTATTACCCATGTTCGTCCGTCCGTCTGTTCTGTTGTGTAGTGCTTCCAATTTACCGGTGACATATCGAATTAACAAACAAAAATTTATCTAAATGATATCAAAATACAGATATTTTTATTGATTATGTCAAGATCACTGTAACTACAAATATAATAATGCTATCCTAGTAATAACGATATCTTGAGTTCTAATGGTCAGAAAAATTATACTTATATTGTTTGTGGGTGGGGGTCGGGATTAGGGGAGCAAGAAGTCAAGATCACTTTCACAAAAACTAGAACAACGCATAAACACTATTATTTGTCACTCACCAATTGTTCTTTCTTTTTGTCAGATTTTCAACTCTTGAAAGTGGCATAGTTAATTCCCGTGACTAAAGACAGTGGGATATACGGTTCTAAAACTATGCTTTATTTTATCACCATCATTACAAAAGAATGATCTTAAACGCATGCTGACGTTACATTAATTATTGAATTTACTGTGCTTTTATTTTTGACATTTTGTAATTATGGAACATTTCTTATAAAATTATCACCTAGTGTTTAAATAAAGTGACGATGTTGGAAGGTAAGTGGACACTTATCATCTCAAACTCTTGTTAAAAAAACATAAATAAACAGCAGTCTAATCAATATTATGGGACTCCTTTAAATTGTCTTTTTAAATAAAAAATATAAAAGGTTAAGAAAAACGTCCAGGGCGAGTTGTTCAAAGCATGGTTAGCTTTACCCTGGGTTAAGTGAAATTTTCAAATCACATTTTTTTTAAATTTACAACTTTTTTATGGATATTATCTTATTGAAAATTATAAAAATAAGCCATTTTGTTTATAAAAATGCATTTAAATTGCCATAAAATCATTAAGTATAGAAAATATTGAAGTTACAAAATTTCACTTAACCCAGGGTTAAGCTAACCCTGCTTTAAACCACTGGGCCCTGCATCTCTGAATTTGTTATACTGAGGGTTATAACTGCAAACCTAAGTTACAGTAAGGGTTTCTACCGTAAGTCTTAGTGTAACAAAATAAGTTTTGTTGCAGTAAGGGTTGCTACCGTAAGGGTTGCTACCGTAAGTCTAAGTTTTGTTACAGTAAAAGTTGTTACAGTAATGGTTGCTACCGTAAGTCTTAGTGTAACAAAATATTTTTTTTGTTATATTAAGGGTTAGCTATAGATACAACCCTTAGTGTAACAAAGTATTTTTAGTTACACTAATGGTTATTTATAACCGCGGCCCTAAGTGTAACAAGTTAAGTTTTGTTACAGTAAGGGTTGCCACCGTATGTTTTAGTGTAACAAAATAAGTTTTCGTTATACTCAGGGTTATCTATAACTACAACCCTTAGTGTAACAAAGTATTTTTGTTACACTAATGGTTATTTATAACCGCGGCCTTTAGTGTCACACATTAAGTTTTATATGAGTGTGATTTGATAAAGACATTCATATTCCGACGATTGCAGTTTTTGGTGAAAATCTCCAAAAGTAGCAATGTTCGCAAAATTAACCGATTTTCAAATTTTTGTTCTCCAAATTTGATGCTCATATGTAATAGCAGTTTACTCTTATGAAGAAAAATCGAACCATTACATTTGAAAAATTTATATGTAGAATGTTGTGTTTTCAATTGATAAAAAATGTATTATTTTTTACACTGAGCGATAAAATAATTGTAAAATAAATTCTCAAAGCTTGAGATTATATAAACAAACAACATAGGACAAAAATGAAGGAAATACAAAGAGAACTTTAAATACAAATAGATTTCTGTTTTTCGTCCGAGGTATCTTGGTTATGACCACCTGCATGAAGTTTTATTGAATGGAAAATAAGGCCCGTAGAGCGGGTGATGGCGATGTCTTATTTTTAGTAACGGTGACATTGACCTTGACCTGACAATCGTGACCTACGGAAGAATAGACATATGTGGATAGCACTATAACCCTCATCAAATTGTTTGAATTGTGTAATTTGTCATATTATAGAAAAGTAATTTCTGAAATTTTGTTACATATTACATTATTATGTTACATATTGCCCCTGAGTGTAACAAAATATATTTGTTACACTAAGAGTTGTGGTTATGATCCCTAGTGTAACAAAAAATGTTTTTTTAAAACACACAATGCTTTTAAAAAGTCATTACTCTGAATAATTGAAACTTGTGTAAACTTAAGACATTCAGCTATCGCAGAGCGGGTTATTTCTGCAGTCGAACTTTCCTGCGTTTTGTGCAAAACCCCATACAAGTAACAGATGGAGTTTTACTGTGTTAATTATATTTAATGATGTCGGTATTGAATAAGTGAACATTAGCACAGAAAATTGATGGAGTTTAATGCTTTGATATTTAGTGACCTAAATAGAATAATACTAAATTCATCAGAAATAAAAATGTGATGATAACGAATATGACGAGGATGATGTTGATAACTGTATTATAATGATGATGATGATGATGATGATAAATGATAATGAAAACGATAATAATAATGATGATATCAATTTTAATATCAAAATAGTTATTATATAGTTGTAACATAACACTGTATATATAATAATATAACACTTTACATAAAGTACATGTAACCTAACACCATACATATAATAATATAACACTTTACATATAGTACATGAAACCTAACACCATACTATAACACTTTACATATAATTCATGTAACATAACACTGTACATATAATACTATAACACTTTACATATAGTACATGTAACCTAACACCATACATATAATACTATAACACTTTACATAAAGTACATGTAACCTAACACCATACATATAACACTATAACACTTTACATATAGTACATGTAACCTAACACCATCCATATAATACTATTATTTTATTACACTTAACATAAAGTACATGTAACATAACACCATACATATAATAATATAACACTTTACATATAATACATGTTACATAACACTTTATATATCATTATATAACACTTTACATATAATACATGTAACATAAAAATGTACATATAACAAAATAACACTAAACATATAATTCATGTAACATAACACTGTACATATAACAATATAACACTTTACATATAATTCATTTAACATAACTTTGTACATATAATAATATAACATTTAACATATGATACACGAAACGTAACACTGTACGTATAATAATATAGCACTTTACATATAATACATGTAACATAACACTGTAAATATAATATATGTAACGTAACACTGTACATATAATAATATAAAACTTTACATATAATACATGTAACATAACACTGTACATATCATACGTGTAACGTAACATTGTATATATAGTAACATAACACTTACATATAATACGTGTAACGTAACATTGTACATATAGTAACACAACACTGTACATATAATACGTGTAACGTAACATTGTATATATAGTAACATAACACTTACATATAATACGTGTAACGTAACATTGTACATATAATAACATAACACTTTACATATCATACGTGTAACGTAATTCTGTACATATGATAATATAATACTTCACAAATTATACATATAACATAACACTTTACATATTATACATGTAACGTAACACTGTACATATAATAACATAACGTTTTACATATAATACATATAACATAACACTGTACATATAATAATATAACACGATACATAAGTTATAATAAAGTAACAAATGCCACTGTATGTTTACATCCTAGACGTAGTTACGTTATACTATTACAAATGGGGATAGACGAGTATGTATCTATATTATTATGAAATTTAGCGTACCTCTATATTTCAAACGTTTTTTTTTCCAAAGACTTCTTTACTTGAATGATATCGCTAACCTCTTTTTCTCGCCTTTTAATATGGGGCATTCCAAGCGAACAGAAAAGTGGTACCTATAAAGACAAAGAGGAATTCGATGTGTTTTTCAAATATTGTATTGTTAAAATAGTATTTGTTTTATATTACATAATATCGAGAGGATCTTACATGGGCGTTCGTTTATTACTGAATTTATCAAACAAACTGAAAAATATATATAATGCGAGGCTCTTCCGAATATTATAGGTTTTGCAAATGAATTTACTATTTTTTTTCATTCCATAAAATAACTTAAATATCAAATTTGTTTCCGAAAGTCATTGTACGAAGTCAACCCATCGAAATGATAAATTTGACGTTATTTAGATACGCAAGCAAGTAAACAAAAATAAATCGGGATTGTACGTACCAGAATTCATTTTTGCGGACGTATCTAAAGTCATATGACACAAGGTTAATTATAAAAATGATTTTGTGGAATTCCTACACTCCTGCATCGCAAAATATGTAATAAAGGTCACGTGATACAATGACTGACGGAAGTTAGAGAAATTTTACATTTGTGCTCATTTATTATTGTTAACATGTTCAAACTTGTATGCAAAAATGGTAGATTCTATCATTCTTGTCAAGAGACATAATACATTTTTGCGATCTCGTTTAATAAATTCGATATTAAATAAATACTCATGTCAGATCCACTATGTAAGAAACATGCATATCTAAGACACATACATATTATATACATTAATTCAAATTTCACTATTGCAGGAAAAAAGACATTAACGTGATGTTGAAAAATAATAAATCATTAAAACGGTGTTTAGCAATTTTCCTTATATGTATATATCAGCATACAAAACACACTATCAAACAGATGCAAGACTAACAGTACATAAGGCAATTTTTTTTAATAAAACAAATCCTACGTATTTGATTATTAAAACAAAAGCCAAAAACATTAAATAATTATACGCCATCATTTAGTTTTAAAACAAAAAGTTTGAAATAAAAATTATTATTATCAAAATACACAGTGGTGTTGTTTTTTTAAGTCTTCATGTAAATTATTCAGTGAAACTCACAAATGATTAAATATCAAACACGTTTTAAAATTATTTATGGTTATGTTATATTATCTAAATACACTGTAATTGAAAAGAAAATATTGATTGTTATTTGAAATAGAACGTATCTATAAAGTTTCCTAATATATATAGCTATATATATATATATATATGGTAATACAAAAACTGGTCATTTGTTAAAAAAAATCACAAAACTTACGAAAATATTTTGTCAATAACATAGTGAATATATCCATGTAATTGTGATTACTTTTTGTTCGCCTGAAATACCACACTCATTCAAGCAGAAAATATGATAAGGGTTAATGTCACAAATCTATTTATCTGCTGACGGTTAGTTCCTGGGCACACAATGAATAACGCGCAGATTATAGGTCACTTAGATCGGGCAATGATGCAGTGGATGTTTTTTAAGTGTGTAAGAATGCTGAAGTGGAGACATTCAGTATCAATGAATAACGTGCTATATAGGTCACTTGGATCGGGCAATGATGCTGTGACGTTTTGTAAGTGTGTAAAAATGCTGAAGTGTATACACTCAGTATCAGTGAATAAAGTGCTATATATAGAGGTCACTTGGATCGGGCAATGATGCGGTGATGTTTTGTAAGTTTGTAAGAATGCTAAAGTGAAGACACTCAGTATCAATGAATAACATGCTTTATATAGTTTACTATGATCTGAAAGCATTATCATGTTTGAATTCCAATTTATAACAGAAATATGCTTGGAAAATTTGGATATGAATACATTTTTTCTGAAGTCTATTCGGTGTACACACTGAACAGAAAAAATCCATTGGATGTAACATGACCCTTACTTTTGTAATGATAGTTTGGCACTCAACAAACATTAAAAGTAAGTTTCCTTCTTTGATTCGGATTTTTCTATGAATGACAAGCCTTTAAAATGTTTCATTCACATATAGAAATAAGAAGGAAAATCAATGATGTGTTTACACCTATATATAAACAATGTAAATATGTTATGAAAAAATCAATGTGTTGTATTTCAAGAAAGACATGAACGCTATTTCATTGAAAGATTTATTTTATAACCAGTGCATACGTCGGTTGGGAAAGGAAAATGTTATATGTTAAGTAAAATCTAAAAGTTAACAATAAACAAGATATATAGTTGTCTGTAGATCTAAATTGTTCAAAATTGCATTCGGAAAAATAAATGCATATGTTAAAGTAAAGAACTTATTAAAACTATGTATCCTTCCTTAGTGTACAACCTATTTTACGCAATAATTATTATATACATAAAATATCTAAACATACATGAAGTTGGTTTATTAAACATTAAATCTTGGACTTTAAGCAACACATACATATACACAAATTGATTGAAACGCCTTACATGAAATAAAATACAGAACTGTTAACAACCTTTTTTACTATGCTACAGATGTATTTGTACACAATACAGCACACATCAAGTGATCTTGCATAATATCATCTTCAGCTTTTGGCTAAATATTCTTTTTAAAGTTTTAAAGTTATACTTTTAAGGGGGCTTTGGATACGTTACCGCACTTTTTCAGCATATTTATCCTTTTGAATTCATAAAGTTGTCTTGGCGACCATGCGATGGTTGTAGAAAAGAAACTTTTATGTACATATATTTATTTCGTTTTGGTATTATTTCCAAATGCAAAGGGAAGTTGAACAAACAATACAACAACACAATAAAATAATCATATTATTTAAATGTGTCCGCGACCTTAAACAGAATGATTGTAGTTTATAAATGTTAAACCTTTTGTTTTCCGCCTATTCGAAACATTAACAGAATTTCTAAACTAAGTGAATGAAAAAAAAAATTGAAGATTCTTGCACACGGGATATGAATATCTGTATATTTACCGGGGTTAGTCAGAGCTTCGTTCTCGCCAAACAGTTATCCCTCGGGAGAGAATTTTCTATTGCAACCTCAAACCCATGTAAGGTTGTTATAATGTTTAATATTAAATGTGCAGACACATTCTTAAAAGCATAAAACACCATGAAAACAAGCCATCCAAAACTACTATTGTACTGCTGATGTTTTCACCTCGATTTACGACATAAATAATGTAACATTTGAATAATTGTCATTGTTATAGTACACAAAAATAGTTAAACCAGTATTTAGTGGTCACCTTTATTAAGCAACTTTAATACTCACATTTTCTATTGAATGTTTTAATGTTTTTAGCTTTAATCAACCTGTATTAAGTAACCACCTGTCTTAAGCGGTCATTTATTATGTGGCTATTGAAGACAGGTTTGATTGTATTCAAACACGACTGTATCTGCAACCACGATTTATTACAGATGGATCAAATTAATTAACATATGTATTTAACTACAATCGCCAAGATAAATACGAGGCAATAATTGTACAAAAACAATGTTTGCGTCGCAATATGTTTATGTTATATTTTAGGTCTTTGAGTTCTAGCTGTCAATCAGTTGGTACTTTAGCGCACGTGCTAAAAATATATACTTTGATCACGAATAATATCAAAGGCGTACCTAAATGATTAAAGACTCTCAGATATATAATGTATCCCAGGTGTAATTGTTTCACTGACTAACTGGTAAGAACATCGTACAAGCATGTAGCCATTTCTGTGATTATTATCTGGTATAGAGTCCGGCCACCGTCACGTTTTTTGAGAGTACAGGAAATAGCTTATCTACATACGTTTACTGATTTGGGCCAATAGACATGGACTCTGCTTAATAGCATAAGTGAATTAGACAGTAATGATTTCCAATAGCATGAAACAGGCAAAAATGTACAATTTTAATGGTTATTGTTTTTGACTGCTCTCAGGTCGTTAGTTCAATAGTTATCTATACCAGGGGTATCGTCGTGTGACATTGTATCTGCCTACTAATATTCCAATAAGTAGGATTACTTGTATACCATTCTCTTCTTCAGATATTTGACTAAATCCAGAGTATATCATTTATTACAATAATATATATATATTATATACTTATTTACCCCCAAAGCGCCAAATAACACAGATGCACAAAAACTAAAAACGAGCACGGGAAAGTACAAATATTCGAATAACAGTAACCAAAACAACAAATAGATATTTAACGAGTTTAATTAATTAATTAATTAATTAACTAACAAGTTATTTCATTATTTTGACAATATTCAAAAACAATTCAGATCAGATACGGTCAAAATCACATTTTATCTTACCTAATATCTATTTCGTTTATTTATTTTTTTTGTATACCTGTACATTAAAATACTTTTAAAAATGTATATCGCTATGTTAACGAAATCGAATATTCAGTTGTCTAACATGCCGTTCCTAGTAACACCTTGGTATGTTGCGAACAGCAGCGCTAATAACGATAAGTAAATCATAACTGAGGATGTATACCTCAGCTCTTATCATCTGAAATAATTCCCTGTTTCCGTAGAATACTAATTTACAACTTCAGCTATCAAGACGGTCTGATATGGTTTACTAAGGACCAATTGAAAATGATATATTGATAATTATAGCAATTATATATAATTCTTGATACAAAAACAATGTGGTGTAAGTATTTCTATCGTTTCGCTTCGTTATAGCTGATTATCTCAAACGACTAGTTGTTCTCTCTCAAGATCTTAACAAGTGTTTGTTTGAGCTCCTACAATTGTACATACTCCAAATAACGTGTAACAAGTGTAAGAATTCCTACAGATGTACACGATCCAAACAATGTGTACCCAGTGTTATATTTCCTACAGTTATACTCAATCCAAAGAATGTGTAACAAGTGTTAGAATTCGTTCAGTTGTACACAATCCAAACAAGAGGTAACAAGTGTTAGAATTCCTACAGTTGTACACAATCCAAACAACGTGTTACAAGTGTTATATTTCCTACAGTTGTACACAATCCAAACAACAGGTAACAAGTGTTAGAATTCCTACAGGTGTACACAATCCAAACAACGTGTTACAACAACAGGTAACAATTGTTAGAATTCCTACAGTTATACATACTTTTAACAACGTGTAACAAGTGTTAGACTTCCTACAGTTGTACATACCCCAAGCAACAGGTAACAAGTGTTACAATTCCTACAGGTGTATACACTCCAAACAAGAGGTAACAAGTGTTAAAATTCCAACAGGTGTACACAATCCAAACAACGTGTTACAAGTGTTATTATTCCTACAGTTGTACACAGTCCAAACAACAGGTAACAAGTGTTAGAATTCCTACAGTTATACATACTCTTAACAGCGTGTAACAAGTGTTAAAATTCCTACAGCTGTACATACCCCAAGAAACAGGTAACAAGTGTTACAATTCCTACAGGTGTACACACTCCAAACAAGAGGTAACAAGTGTTAGAATTCCTACAGTTGTACATTTTCCAAACAACAGGTAACAAGTGTTAGAATTCCTACAGGTGTACACAATCCAAACAACGTGTTACAGGTGTTATAATTCCTACAGTTGTACACAATCCAAACAACAGGGAACAAGTGTTAGAATTCCTACAGTTATACATACTCTTAACAACGTGTAACAAATGTTATAATTCCTACAGGTGTACATACCCCAAGCAACAGGTAACAAGTGTTACGATTCCTACAGGTGTACACACTCCAAACAAGAGGAAACAAGTGTTAGAATTCCTACAGTTGTACATTTTCCAAACAACAGGTAACAAGTGTTAGAATTCCTACAGGTGTACAAAATCCAAACAACGTGTTACAAGTGTTATAGTTCCTACAGTTGTACACAATCCAAACAACAGGTAACACGTTTCAGAATTCCTACAGGTATACACAATCCAAACAACGTGTTACAAGTGTTATAATTCCTACAGTTGTACACAATCCAAACAACAGGTAACAAGTGTTAGAATTCCTACAGTTATACATACTCTTAACAACGTGTAACAAGTGTTAGAATTCCTACAGTTGTACATACCCCAAGCAACAGGTAACAAGTGTTACAATACCTACAGATGTACACACTCCAAACAAGAGGTAATTCCTACAGTAGTACATATTATTAACAACTCGTAACAAGTGTTACAATTCCTACAGTTGTAAAACTCCAAACAACAGGTAACAAGTGTTAAAATTCCTACAGTTGTACATTTTCCAAACAACGTGTAACAAGTGTTACAATTCCTACAGTTGTACAAACTCCAAACAACAGGTAACAAGTGTTACAATTCCTACAGTTGGACATACTCCAAATAACAGGTAACAAGTGTTACAATTCCTACAGTTGTACAAACTCCAAACAACAGATAACAAGTGTTACAATTCCTACAGTTGTACAAACTCCAAACAACAGGTAACAGGTGTTACAATTCCTACAGTTGTACAAACTCCAAATAACCGGTAACAAGTGTTACAATTCCTACAGTTGTACAAACTCCAAATAACCGGTAACAAGTGTTACAATTCCTACAGGTGTACAAACTCCAAACAACGTGTAACAAGTGTTACAGTTCCTACAGTTGTACAAACTCCAAACAACAAGTAACAAGTGTAACAATTCCAAGACATTTACATACTTCAAACAACAGGTAACAAGTGTTAAAATTCCAACACATAAGCATGCTTCAAACAACACATTATACCTCTGAAGGTCATAAGAACGGTTTGTTAAATGACAGTTCTGAGACTTAATGTCAGAGTTAAAACGAGCACCGGCTAAGACAAAATGTTAAAGAGTGACAACGCTTACCATGTGGTGTGAAGCAGCCATCGTCGTGATATAAATAAAATCTTGTTAAAACGACGCTTAACACTACACAATACAATGAAATAGGCGCGTGTCCTTCTTAAAACCCATTTAACCTTATTATACTTTTTTAACAAATGTGATTATATAAAACAATGGAGAGAACTGTAACTTTTATTGTTATAACTTGTAGCTCAATCCATTTGCGTATGCTACATATAAATATGTATTATCATTTGATGTTTATTATCTGTATCATAAGTAATAAAATATAAAATATTTAAACAATGTTAGCCAGTTGTTTTTGAAACACGCAGCAGCTAGTGTTGAAGAGACCTGTCAGAAAACACGCAGCAGCTAGTGTTGAAGAGATCTGTCAGAAAACACCAACACCAGCAACAATACGTCAGCAGATACCAACCATACCGTTAATACTCTCGTCAACACTTCGCTGCAATGCCATTAAGAAAACCGATCTCTCTGAGCGAATACACATTGCAGTGAACGTAGCAGTGTATTAATCTATAAACAGGAGTAAATCCAGACGTTCCATACATTTCACTAATAACGTTACGATCGTCACGAGAGGTGCACAGTCAAGAATTCTAACCAGAAAAAAACATGTTGGTATATTAAAGCTTTATATATAAAATAAAGCAACAAAATCAAGATGGCAGAATATACAAGTTGTACAAATGTTCTGCAAGATATTGCAAAATAGTCTAATTCTATTAACAAACAATCTTATATCTACATTTTGTTGATTTAGATGTTTGTGAAAGGAACTATCGCATCACATTTTGACAGATAATAGATACAAAGTTGTTCATCATAAATATTCCGATGTTATCTGAAAGAGAATGTATATTGAAGTAATAGATATATGACTTTTTGGTATTAAGTTAAATTAATATGTACACGAAATACATTAACGGAGAAACCGTTTATTTAAAGAACAAAATATCTGTAGTTTTTTTAAACAATGTTGAACAAACTTGTCAGACGCTCTCAATATGCACTAAACACTTAATATTGTGTGGGAAATTTTCAATTAATCAGGTTTCTGTTGTGAAATATTTTTTTCTGATCAAATCATCATCATTTCCTTAAATTTCTCCTAGTATCACACACTGCAACTGTTTGTAGATTGCGGTGCATTTTTTCTTATCATCTTAAGTGTACACCAGCGGTCTTCAAACTGATACTGATATTGTGCTATGAAACATTTTCCGAGATCAGACTACGGAGTAGTGCCTTTATGGGGTGCAGCTGACGATTTATTGCAGCAGAATGCGTAAAACAGAGTTCATAAAGATAATGAAATGAAACCTTTTCGTATAATTTAAACACTAAGTTTTGATATCAGTATCATATAACGGTACATTAACTCTCAAAGATATTATGCTTCCACTTTGTAAAACTTGTTCACATTGTATTTCATCATATGAAGAAAAAGATGTTCGGCAGATAAGAATGTATCACTTTGTATATCAACGCTGCAGATAAATACTACAATACTGACGATCCGTGTTAAATATCAATTCTGCAAGACTTTAGGTCCATGTTCAATAACTGCAATAATGTTTATCAATGTTGAAATATTAATACTACAATATTGTAGATCAATATTCAATATCAAAACTGCAATACTGTAGATCAATGTTCAATATCAAAACTGCAATATTGTAGATCAATGTTGATTATCAATGCTGCAATACTGTAGATCAATGTTCAATATCAAAACTGCAATACTGTAGATCAAAGTTGAATATCAATACTGCAATACTGTAGATCAATGTTGAATATTAATACTGCACTATTGTAGATCAATGTTGAATATCAATACTGCAAAACTGTAGATCAATGTTCCTGAATATTAATACTGCAACACTTTAGGTCCATGTTCAATAACTGCAATACTGTATATCAATGTTGAAATATTAATACTACAATATTGTAGATCAATATTCAATATCAAAACTGCAATACTGTAGATCAATGTTCAATATCAAAACTGCAATATTGTAGATCAATGTTGAATATCAATGCTGCAATACTGTAGATCAATGTTCAATATCAAAACTGCAATACTGTAGATCAATGTTGAATATCAATACTGCAATACTGTAGATCAATGTTGAATATTAATATTGCAACACCACAATAACTCCTATTGTTTTCACGTTCTGTGGATGGGGATTGTAATACCAAATCATTCGTATTTTATTTATATATGATGAAAATATGCTTCTTAGTCATTTAAAAATATTTTTTATGTTTAAGACATTTATAGTGATTGTATCTGATATTCTGCAAGTAGTTTTGTCTGTTTTTGATATTGTTTTATTTCTGAATACACGATTGTATGTGCATATAACAAGCTAACTTGTAAAATAAGTGTAATAGAAAGAGGCATATGAGTATGATAGGAGTTCTCTATTTATACGATGAAGATAACAACAGCATATGTATAGTGGTAGTAATTGGCCAATCTGCTGCTCTAAAATAGAGAAAGATAAAATAAACAATTTGACCCTTTAGTTTTCTCTATACAAGATAATGAGATAATGTTATGTTCGTGTATATATTGCTCTACAAGAAATATATTAATTCGTGCAGACTGAAAAAATATCTACCTAGGTTTGGTGTGTTTATAGAACAAATCAAACTTGATAAAATCTTTAGTTATACTCACTTTATATGTATCCTACACCAAAGCCAAATAATATAAGTACAAAAAGGAACATTATTAGAATTATTTCGGTGTAAACTATACTGTTTATCTTTCTTTAAGTGTTAACGTTGAAATGAACCATATACAAAATGAAAGTATTATAAGCGACTGGATATTGCAATCACCTTGTTTACTCATTAAAGATCCTCGTCGTGATTTTTATTTTCGGGGCCAGTCCAGTAACTTTGCAGCAAATGGCAATTTGTTCCTTTTCATACACAGCTTATTTAAAAGACAACATCCGTTTGAAAATTAGGGACTTCGTGTAGTTCTACGCAGGGAGATACACGTACGAATGTATCTTCCTTCGAAGATACACAAAAACGGAACTCCATGTCGAGCCATAGTAAATTGAATGAATACACATACAGAGAAACACCTATCTTCCCTCGATTTATTACATTTAAACACGACGAAATGAGGTAATATTTATTTTTAACTGCAATACCAGCTCGTAACTAGTATCAAGAGATCGTTCAACCGAGCGTTTATTAGCCCCATTCACCAAGGCGATCATTAGCCGACTTCTTGAGTTTTCTGTAATTCATTTTCAAGTTAATGATACAATCTGCAAACACATTTGACCCAGAAAACCTTGCAAGTACATGTAACTGACTCCAATCCTGGTAATGGTGTACATTATATGACTCTCAGTCCGAAACTTTAGCTAAATGTTATGCAGTGGTTCACGATTTATTTTATGTTTTATATTCCTTTGAGAAATGAAACTCGTTCAGTATTCTTCGAAAACAGAATACTGCCCAAATCGGTGCTAGTTTCATGACCTTCCATAATCATTTAGCAACAACGAGTCTGTATTTCTATTGGAGGCATTATTTTATTTAGTGTTATTACCTGCCGCAATCTTCAATTACGAAGTATGACAAATAACAGTTAAAGTTGATAGAAATTATTTACACCACTATCACTATTAAGGACGGCTAAATCAAAGGTTAAGCAATCAAAACAACACTACAAAAACAAACGCCGCATTGGATAATAGTGATCAAACACTTACAAAAGTGAAAAACAGGAGCCTTGAACGTCGGTGACTGTGGATTTTGGACCAGGGGTCGTATTCACCAAGCAATCTTGAGAATATTCTTAGACCTGAGCTTGAAAATAAAAAAAAATCAACCTTAATCTAGTTAACGATGACGGATAGAATAATTGTGAGAATTTATTTGACTTTATATTAGGTGTCCCAATGTGCCTGCAAGTGTTGGTCTCATAAAACAATCTCCAAAATGTGTTATTTTTTTTTCAAAAAAAATCATTCTTGAATTCAAGTCAAGAATATTCTAAAGAAGAATAATTGTTGATACCAACCCTGGATTATGAAGTCATGGACGGTTGGAACTGTTTGTACACTAACTATTATGTGGACCACTCGTTATCCACTGTACACAACTACGCAAACATTTTGTCTAAGATTCTGGTTTCAGAGATATTGAGAAGTGAATCTTTATCTTTGACATTAAAGAACTAATCAACGCAACCGAAAGAGGACAAAAGCAGATTCAGTTTTATTGAATATGTTCGCAAGGAGTAATGGAATATACAACACCCTCATGGTCCAAAGCACCGACACCAAGTACACTTCTCGAGTCACACTTAATGTGTGCCTTTATATGGGGTGACTTTTTAAAACACTATCTTGTAAAAGCTTCACAAAGCAAACCTCCTTTTTCCTTACAAGGTTTCATATGATGAAAACAAAGTAACTGTTCCAAAGCTTGATTTATAAAATACATTCAGAGACAACTAAGAGGTTTCATATTTGCGAATTAACGCTCACTTTGAAAAAAAAATCAACAGAAACAAGAGGTTGCCGCTAACGTGGTCATATCAACCGTCAAACACTTGACCTTGAGCTATGAACTTTGACCAACAGACCCTAGTCATTTGCATGACACATCGTTGTCCTAGTGAACGTTTGTGCCAAGTTATGTAAAATTCCAATCACAACTAAAGGAGATAAGTTTCGGATAGCAGCGGACGGACGGAGCTGTGACCTTGACCTTTGACGAACAGACCCAAGTCAGTCGCATGACACATTGTCTTGTCCTAGTAACCATTTGTGTCAAGCTATTTAAAACTGTGCAATCACAACTAAAGATACGACCCGGACAGGACGAAACACAACGTATACATTGGATTTAAACACATGACCTTGAGCCATGACCTTGACTTTTGACGAACAGATTCGCATAACACATCGTCTTGTCCAAGTGAACTTTTGTGCTTTTGTTATTTAAAATTTCAATCACAATGAAAGAAGATACGGTCCGGACATGAGAAAACACAGTGTATACATTAGTTTTTCAAACACTTGACCTTGAGCTATGACCTTGACCTTTGACGAACAGACCCAAGCCATTCGCACGACACATCGTCTTATCCTAGTGAACATTTGTGCCAAGTAATTTAAAATTCCAATCATAACTAAAGAAGATATGGTCCGGACAAGAGGAAACAGTGCATACATTGGATTCCCAAACTCTTGAACTTGAGCTGAACTTGACATCTGACGAACAGACCAAAGTCATTCGCATGACACATCGTCTTGTCCCGATGAACATTTGTGCCAAGTTATTTAAAATTCCAATTACAAATGAAGGAGATAGGGTGCGGACAGCAGGGGACGCACAGGCGCACACACGGACGCAATGAAGCAGCCCATAAAAATAAAACTTTTCAGAAAAAAAACCATTGTGAAGGCCGCAATCGCTTTAAAATGTTGCTTTGTCATCAATGTCCAAGATTGAAAAGTATTATCAATACGTTTTAGACTTATTCAAACTCTGCCCAAAATTGTTGAATTAATGTCAATACGTTTTTGTGTTCGTCAAAACACTGCCCAAGTTTGATGAAATTTGACACTACGCTGTGGCGCTTTTTCAAGCACGTCTCAAGATTTAGAAAGTAATATCAATACGCTTTGGTGCTTGTTCAAGAATTTCCCAAGACTGAGGAAGTAATGTTACTATGTTTTGGTGCTTATTTAAACACTGTCCAAGATTGACGAAGTTATGTCACCACGTCGTTAAATTATACGGCCCCCTTTGCAAAAACAACTCAAAGTTAATGCAGCAATGTCAAAATCTTGTTAACTAATACACTTTGTGGTGCTGTGTAGGAGTAATTTTCTTCTCAGATATCAAATCGTTTGCAAACCGATTGATTTTAATAAGCAAAAAAGTTAGAAAACGACCTTATTAGACAAATGCGATACGCAATGCATCACGATTTCCGAAATTAAAACAAACGATGTGTTTGTTTTAAAAGTGCATTGCAATTTGTAAAAGGTTTGCAAAATAATCAGCATGGTGGTGACATATGCTACTCTTAGAAAAAGGTAAAATATACAAAACAATATGGTCATACATGTATAGTGCTGTTGGAAATGATTAAAGGTAGTATTCTGAAGAATTCTTATAGTGATGCTAGGTATAATGTTGCACGCATCGATGTCAAACAAATAAGTTTAAAAAACGTACAAAGAAACACACAAAAATACGCTGTTAATTTAGAAAACTGAATGAGAATCCCCCTTTGCCGAATAACTAGTTTTTGGATAAGTATCTGGTACATATATTGTGTGTACGTACGTACAGGGTGTCGAAACAGATGGCGGCAGTGTTATCAGTATACGCGAGTATAGATTTGTGTACCCCAGCGAACCAGATTAAGATATCAGATAACTACACAAACTTATTACGTGTTAAAGAAACATGGTGAACAGCACTGCTGATGACATAGATGAAGCAAAACAAGTTTAAATAGCTTGTTTTGATAAAGTGTCCTCGTATGTTAGCGAGAACTTAATAGGATGATGAACAAATGAGTTTTATATCTATCCAGACCTCACTTGTGAAAGTTCAAGCTTGAAATAACGTAATTAATTTCTTTAGATTTGTTTTCGGGATACATTCTAGGCACATCGGGTAATTGGCCTTTTATAACGTATCAGGATTCCTGAGGGTTTAAAAGGTGCATTCATCGCATACAATGTCGGAGTGAATTGGATTACTGGTACTACTTACTGACTATTTTTAGGGATACTGCTTATGTACTTACGTTTTGTATTCGCAAACAGTGTCAGTAAAGATATGCAGCGAAAGACTGTTGCAATACATATATAAAAAATTATAATATTATATACTTTAATTATTCCCTTTATACAATATATAATATAGAACGGAGGTATATCACTAATATAACAGTCCATAATCTTAGACATGTACACATAACGTAACAGATAAAGTCAAGAAATGGTTCATGTAAGTACAGGTGATATTTCACACTGGTATTTATATAGTATATAGTTGCTGAAAATTTCAAATAAATTGGTTTGTACCAGTTGACCGTATACACATTTGTTTTCAACATCGAACTAATTGATGTAAATACTCACGCACAATGCAAGGGAAATGAAACAGTTGCAGATGCCATTTTGTATTGCGTTTACAAACTTGTGCACACGTAGATCATCGAAAAAGTGACCATTGATCTTGACTAAGAGCGAACGTCAGTTTTGAGTTGAAAGTTGTTATTGTGGTAGGCTGTGGTAAGAAGTGAATGTGTTTGATAAATGGACCAAAAGTAGTTACTTACTAAAAAATGGTGTATTCTGATTATGCTTGATGTTGTTGTTGTATGGTGTTTAGCATCGCTTTCAACAATATCACCATGTACTCATTGGATATTTTAGCTATTAAAGCAATAATATAAATAAATTAATAGAATAAATAGTTTACGACTAGTGCATTGGTTAAACCGCATCTGTTGCTCCGCACATCTCATGAGTATAAGGAACCGGCCATGTATTTTAGTATTTCCAAGAGGTTTCACGCTAATGTTTCCGTTAAACAACGCATTTAAATATTTTCACTTGATTTTTCCATTGAATATGCAGATGGATAGAACAGAAGAATTTTTAATTGATGGATACATTTTTATGAAATTAGTAAAAAAATAATTACAGTTTATAATGTTATAATTTGCACATAGTTATATTTATACATATATTTTTTATTAATCATCACGGAGACAATACAGTGACTAGCTAGGATATTCTGTGCACATGTAAAACGTGCGATTGTACTAAAAAAAGTGACCAGCTAGCTTTCAATGGCACCAATATATCCTAAGTAGCTGATTTTTCCGTATGCAATATGTCTGTAATGGTGATTAGCTTATAAACTTCATAGTGTATCTCCCCATTACCATGAGACCGCATCGGTGGTTTAATGGTACAGCGTCCGTCTTGCATGCGGAGGATGTCGTTTCAATTTCCGGCCGGTCCAGCCTTAAAATAGTACCAGAAACTTCCTCTCTTGGCGCTCAGCATTTAAAAAATAGTTCTAGATCTAGTCGTCCCGGTATCAGTATAATGCGACTCGGAGGGGTTTCATCACATGTGTCTACGGCATGATCATCCTCAAGTATGGAAGCGCTAAGAATTGTTAGTCTAAAGTAGACATCGTCGCGACTAAAATAATATTGAAAGCGGCACTAAACACCATATAATACAACAACAACAAGAATTACTATCAGAGTTCACTCCATGCAAAAATATGTAACTAATAGATATAAATACAATATCTTTAACTAGACCAATAGCAAAACTCCCCTCTTGCCCCACTGTTATCGATACTCTGTTTTATTAGTGAAGAGAAATTAATTAACTTTGAGAAAATGACAAGAGACTTTCCTTTTTCTGTTATCCGTGATAAATACCAAAGCTTTAACCATAAATCTATGTCATTTTGAATAAGCACTAATTGATGTCTTAGACCTTCCTAAATGTTTCTCGTGCATCTCGAATGTTTTAACCCTAAGTGCATGCTTGACTATTTTGTTTCCTGCAACAACTGTGTTTAATACATTCATTCTTTAGACGTGTATCTCTATTGACGGCGAGATTCTTTTTTTATATTTGCATCAGACTTCATAATTCTTCTGTGTTTGGTTTTCTGAAGCATCATCAATCATTATTTAATTGTGTTTGCAGTAGAATCCCTGTAACTATTTTACGTACACATCCTTCATAAGTTCTGCTTTTGATATTGTTTTAAAAGGGAAGATTTTTATCTTGAAAGTGTCTGTCTAAATAATTATCAGTAATTCCATTGTTATCGCATAACGAATAGTGATACACGTTATTAGCATGTAGCAAAGCTTCCGTTAAAGGCTTACTAAGATGTTTTCTATCACAACGTCTGATATCTCTTCCAAATTGGTATCAGATAACTCTGTGCGTGTATTTTGTTCCTTTCTTTGTTGATTAAACAACTTTGTAGTGTTTCAGCTGTAGAATGGTTGCAGTTCTAATAAAACAAATTATATTGTGTTGCTGTTTTAAACTACAAGCATACAGAGTGGAGTCAGTTACATTACAATGTCAAACATTCCGTAGTCGTGAAAAGTGAATAAATAACAAAACAACATGCAATGTACTGTACCAGTCCACAAACGTAAAGTTCGTCTGCTCAAATTACAAGCTACATTAACCATAATACCATGTTGACGTACAATGGTGTTTGTTTAATGTCTGGTGCAACTATTTTTCCTATTCATTAACATAACATGTAACGTACACTTACATATGTATTTTACATGCATATATTTAATACTTACATGCTGTTTGAATGAGCAATCAGCATCATCCGTGCAAGAATAAATTATTATTCTACTGAAAACCGTTAAACCGTTAAACATAAAAAATATAAATTAGTTCATGCTTATTAAAGTGAAACATGTACCTATTAATTCATACCAATAACCGTCGAATTTATAAGCATGAAAAATATCCTGCTAAAAACCGTTCAATAAACAAATTGACATTGCCATGGTCGAACTGTTACGGAACTGCCTGCCAACAGGCATAAAGACCCCTTCACCCATACATATGTTACATAATACTGGTGTGAAATGGATGGAAAGGTCAGTTTTAAAGAACCATGACCTTTGGTGAATTAAACTTTTAGTTTTCAATTATTTGTGTAAATGTGATGTTTAGCTCTTACTTTCATATAATAGCACTTCTAGTTAAATTACTGCGTGAATGTTTGTGTAGCATAAAGGTGCCTTAAACAACATTTATATTTGCACCTATATATGTAATTTGGTGTACTAGACATTTTGTTATGTATTTTCACGTGCAATTTTCATTTCATACCTTTCTTAAATACTTATTTGTAAATACACATATATGTAACAGCTAATATACAAATTGAGTTACATTTCTGAAACATAATTTATTATTATCATTTTAATTATTATTATCATTATCATAATTTATAACTATCATTATCATCATTATTGTTAGTGTTATTATTATCATTTATTATTATTAATATTATCATTATGCAAAAAAAGGTATGCGTTCATGGATATAAGCGTTTATGATAAATGCATCAAAATACTTTGACAAATACCTTAAAAGAGTTAAATACTACAAATACAATTATTAATTGTTAAAGTCAAGCTAAGTGAAAAGCATTAATAAAGCAATAACATAATAAACAATAATAATGAAAATAATTCAATTAAATGCCCACCAATTCTTTAAAACATTTGCCGCAGGTGCTCAGCAATTATATAGACAGTTGGTAATGGACTAAGCACGTGATCATAATAAATCAATTTGAATAATTGTTGTTGTGAAGACATGCACTTTGCTACCTGATGATTTAACACAAATAAATAGGATGTCTTTAACACCATTCAAGAATGTAGAATCACTGTTGGATAGCTTGGTGCTTGTAGTTAAAGTGTTATGGATATACTCAAGAGTAGGGTAAAGGTCTAACCAAGTAAAATTACTAAATTCAACCCAGAATATTTTGAAACATGTTCCGATATATTTCAAAATATAAAGCAAATATGACCGGTCTTGCGATATACGTGTTTCACCAGAAAGTGGTCGTGGGTTTGATAGTCAACCAGATTTATTAAAACATTCAAAGTATACATAATTAATAGCATTTTCTCAAGCATTAAACATTGTCCTGGTATAAAAAAAACCGGATCACATTTTACAGTTGTTTTAAAATATAAGCGCCATTTGGATATGGAGCCTTGGACTCACTAAGGTGGTTTAAACTTAAAACATAATTAAAAAGGAGGGCTTTTAATTTTCTAAAACAATTGATTGATTGATTGATTTAATATTGAGCGTCATTTTTATGCCATCGAGGGCTAACAGACGATCAGTTAAACACTGTTTCCTTGGATTAACCAGTACTCGAGCACACCCCATCTCCGCAAGTAACTGATAACTTTCCCACTTGAATCAGTGGTGAGAGACGAATGATAATGAGACACAATGTCGTATATCAATCATCACGGAGACTGTTGCCGGGCGGGGGATTCGAACTCACGACCCTTGGATTGATTTCTAAAACAAATAACCTACCCATATTTCTGTTGAGCGAGTACATGAATGCAACATTATTTATGCTACGTTTATCTTTGAATTTAGTCTTTTGATCATTCTTTATTGTAGACTACTGTTTTTTTATTTTATGATTTTATGTTTTATGAAACTATGTTTTCTGTGTGCCTATTTGTCTACGACTATGTCGAATATATTAATCAAAATAAAAGTAAAATCAGGTTCAACAAACAAGTGTCTAGCACATGCAACCAGACAACATTTAAAACATAAACTATAGATGCACAGTCTGTGCAACTGTCTAAAACACAGATTCATAGTACAAGCAAGACGAAATTCCCTTCTGGCTGGTTAATCAATTGCTCGTGTGCACATAACATGAGTATTTTTTTTTATCATGAATGTAATTTATTTAGTTAATTTAAGTATGTTTTATATCCTCGCATCGGAAGAAAAAGTACCTTATAACAAAAACACGAGTGTCAAAATAGTATGTAAATATATGATTATATTTTACCTACTAATGAAAATAATTTGCTCATCATTTAAGTAATAAACATTAATATGCCAATGTGATGTTCGTTTCTTAATTTTAACATCTCTGCCATGTAAATTTCAACTTCATGTAAATTAAACGTAACTACAAATCATAACCAAATCAATACTGTTTAGGAAACGTACTACTCGAACAACATGGTGAAAGAGTGAGTGGAGAAAACACAACAAATAGATAATTAACCCAACTCATATTGTTGCAGATTTGCAAATTCATACAATGACACTATTTATAGAGAGACAAAGAAAGACCCCAAGGTTATAAAACTTTTTTCATGCTTAACTCAAATTTAGTATTTCAACACAATTTCCAAGATTCATATTAAAACACAAATTTAATCCAACACTTAACTCCGCCTCTAATTCGAAAGTATTAATGCAGATTTGAGGAAGAGTGTTACCGGTATCAAGTACCACTTACATTTATTTTGCTATAATGAGTCCATTCATTTTCGAGTTCGTTTTGAAGTTTTATAACCGCAACCAAGCGTAACGCTCGTAAAATTTTCACTGGTCATCTATTTTAAGGGGTGTGGCATCCCTGTAATATTGTTCAATTTCAACGTGTTAAAGATTTCATGGAAACAGACTTAATTGTTGTTATTTACATTTCTGGTGTGATCCTGCTTATTGGAAGTCTTTTCAAGTTTCCTGTTACAATTCCTTTAATGTAAAGGAATGACTTTGATAATTTTCTTTTCAATAAGTCTTTTTAAAATTCCAAGCACACTCTTGAACTTTTAAAATGCTACAGTAATGGCGACCCCGCCAAGCATGTCAAGCAATTTTCGTTGTTGTATACAAACTACGATCGTTGACATGTCTGACACCGCTACATGATCTTATTGCTAATCGTATACGACTGTTGACTGTTGCCGAAGCAGACTGCATCTTATACGAGATACGTATATGTTATAAATATAGCATTGGTATTCTCGTGTTTTTTTATGTGTAACGTAAATTATACTCTGGTTTGGTGTTCTTTCTCTCTGTCTAACTGCATGAGAGGCAGTCATGTGGGGCTAGCAGAGAGGAAGGTGACCAAACCGTGATATAAATTACGACACACATAAACACACACACGAGAATATTGATCATTGATATATATGTTTTAACTGATCACATTTTTTGTTAGGACTAATATAAAAAGTTTTTCTCTCCCAATTACCATGGTCTAGTGTTTGCTTGTAAACCTTGGCATCGTTGGCATACTTCAAAGTATATAAAAATATATTTGTCATAGAAGGCATATGTTCAAACAGATCCAAATTTGGAATGTTGAAGAAAAAGACAAATCAATGGCTACTGTTAAATTGTTACATAATTGAATTAATGCCGACTGCAATTAGAATGCTTCGGCTTTTTGAATCTGCAAGGAAACATGTTATTTGCAGAGGAGTGTAAACATCGTGACTGGGATTTCTTACTTCCATTGCATAAATATTGTGTTTTCAGCAATACGAATGCAGACACAGATATGGATGCCTTACTTCAACCAGCTGCCATACCCTTCAAAAAGGTTATTCATGAAAGTGGAGGAGTAATACAACTTGAAAATATGAGCCCGCACCCCGCGCCCCATATTAGATATTTCACGTCTGGCTTTCACTGTGTATATGGTCATCTGAAAAACTATTAGCTGTGTTGGATCAGCCATATTTAGACATAACACACCCATTGGAAACAGGAAGTGTTCCATTGGGGCAGTCGGACAATGACGGTAATCAATAATGCTTGTTTCTGATTACTTCAAAATGCATTTCCCTTATTCTACAGCTCATTTTGTGTTTTGAATAGCATCATTGATGTATATTGACAATTTTGAAAGTCATGTCAAGTTTGAATAATGAATTTTAAAAAAAAAATTGATGATTGGAAATTACAAGTATTTCTGAAGCTTACTTTGACTCCGTCAACAGTATACAAATGAACAGAAAAAACAATAATAATTATATGGGATACAACATATTAACCTTACTATTTGCATAATAGTTTAGCACTGCAGCTGTTAGAAGACAATAAAATACAAGTTTCCCTTTTTCATTTCAGAATTTCTGTGAATAACAAGCCGTTTGAAATGTTTTATTTCCTATAGATATAAGACACGGAAATGCTATGGTTGGTATGTACTTCCATGTCTCACTACACAGATGAATTTTGGCTTTTGTTCTATATAAAAAATGGTGATTTCCACGGTGAAAAATCCATATATAAATTTATCTGCTCATAAATTTGCACACTAACTCGTAGGTTGATCAGCTGTTTTTATGTAAATAGTCCAGTGACACCCCTAACTATTTTTTTTTGTTTGCTCTACCTATCTGCAGCAAGAAATCACAACCCCTATAAAAAGTTTCAAAATAGTTTAAACCAAATTTCATCGGACTCTTTTAAGCGCAAGAACCGTGTTTTAGTCACAAAAAGGGCCGTAACTGTATAGTGAGAAGTTGATATACAGCATACATATGTGGGATATATATATATATCAATACAATATACTTGGACAGCTATAAAACTTTATGATATATGTATTTTTTAAAATACGTGCTTGAACATACAACCAAGAAATATATATTTAAAAAAATATCTCAAATTTTAATTACTGAAATCGTTTTGTCTTTAGGTTTATTGCAATACGAGATCTGCATGCTATCTTTTTTAAATAAAAAAGAAATACGACTGCAAATGTAAAAACAATTCAAAACTTGATTTAGGATCAAGTAACTCGATTTATAAACGTCGGCACAAATGTTTAATTTGAAAGTAACAGAAACATTGAATTTACACGTACATATGTATTCAGAGTGCCACGATGTAATAATTTAGCAAATCTATTGTCTTTTCTTGATTTGAAGCTTGTGCTTAAGTGTTTTATCACACAAATTACGGAGCAGGATTGTAATATATTTATATTAAACTGGTGTAATATCACTACTTTCCAACATGCCCAAACTTATAAATGGCCATGATAAAATAACGCTGATTTGAGACGTTACGTCATAGCATGACCGACTGACGGAAACTAACATGATGCACAGAAGAGCATCGCATAATATATTTTTGACTTGTTTATAAATCTCAATGATAAATGAGCACTGATGTTAGAGCCTATGTATGTTTTCTATTTCTACAGCTTACTGTAATGGATGATTTTAAAATTAGGAAATGAAAAATAAATGAGTAATTTGTAATAGATTTTTATTCAAAAGCAAACGTCATACGATAAAATATTCTAATCCGGAGTATGACATGCTTCGTTATGATGTACTATTCATTTAATATAATGATCCTTCCCATTTTGCTGTACGAGTACGTCTGTAAACCATTGAAAACACTTCGAACTTAAGTACGTTCTTTGAAACAGTTTTAAGTATACATTTATGATATATTATGATGGAAGTCAAGGTTTTAAGTGGAAATGAGAGCTACCATTACACAGAGGCATGTACAAAACACGCTCAAGAGATTACACGTTAAACAATATCAAGCGTCATTTTATACCATTGAGGTCTAACAAAATATCACAGAGTTAACATAACCAGTCATTCCTGGGATCTTAGAAGGTTAACCAGTACTCGAGCATACACATCACTGCAAATAACTTATACGTTTCCCATTTGAACAAGAGGTGAGTGACGAATGACAATAGGGTGTAATATCGTTAATTATTATTTGTGGCCGAGCAGGAATTTTGATTATTTGTTAGACGCGCTGCCGACTGAGCAAAATAGGAACATTAATATTTATGTACCGTATACCTCCACGATGGCCAGAATCCGCGTAATAGAATTGCAATGTTGTTTCACTGCATATGAAATAATGGGTACATATGCATAATCCAACTCAGATCAGGTATACTTGAGTAGGCATGAACAATGTAGTGACCCTAGCATGCGAATTGCAACACTTGATTGTAGAGATGGAGGAAATCTAAGCCAGACTTATTTCTTGCTGTCAGAACATTAACAGTATATGGCGCTTACAGCGATAAGGTGCGCGCTTCTGGCTATAAAGGGAGTATATCAGGGAAAAAACGCTATAAATGACTAAAAAATTAAAAAAGCATCTCATTCTAATAAATCAATAAAATCCGAATGGTTTCGCATACCAAATCCTTCAAAACCTGACAAAACAGATGTTTCAATTGCAGTGGTGAACTTGAAACGAAATCCCCATTCCAAAAATAGACAGCACTTAAATACATCTTGACATCGTCACATCGTCATTCGGACTCTTTCTAAAATAAAACAAAATTTACAACGCGTGAACCTGTATGACGGATCAATTTTAAAACAAAATAAAATTACATGACTCATTAAATACGTCACAAAATATGCTGCAATTTTGAGCCGGATGTCTAATTTAGTCTAACATAGGGACGTAGCCCAAGTTAGGAAACCTCTTTTCAATATGTTGTTTTAGCATTTTTAAATAGATATCATTTTGGTATTGCGGGGTCAATGAGTATAAATAGGCATGATCTATTAAACAAAACCTGTTTAAATCCAATTTTAAAATTTTGAAAATCCTGATAAATTCCCTTGAAGAACGTGAATTTATTTTTAGATTCAATTCAATTTGTTTACTATGCATAAACATTATTACATGATCATCGCATTTAACACTAAGGTGGTAACATAAAATAGTGTGCTATGACAATACATAAATACTAATAATCAAATTCGCAATTACATTCAGGCAGAGAAGAGCACTTTATCAAAATTACTGGGAAATATAGCGTTTAATTAACTTGGGATAACATGTATGTTTCAAACTACCTAAAAGAAAACAACTTAGATGTTTGATACGTGAAAATATGAATAAACAAAGTACTTATAAATGTTATGTAATGTTTATCAATAAAATTCAGGCACTGGATATTTAAAATACAGTAAAACCTGTGTAAGCGGTCACCTCTATTAAGCAGCCATCTGTCTTAAGCAACCATGTTTTCTTTTTCCGATTTCTATGCTTTCAGAGTAAATTAACTTATATTAAGCAACAACATGTCTTAAAAGGCCATCTTTGCTATTTCCCTTAACTGGCTGCTTAAGACAGGTTTGACTGTAATAGAAAATGTTTAAAAGTGTTGTGTATCAATTACTCTATAAATCCTCATCAAAAACATTGTAATAAACAATAAACAGTCACACAATCACAGACTAAACGTTTTTCTATATATTGTTACTTTATAAACAATAAACAAGTAACTCGAGTATATGATATCAATTGCCAATGGTCTTAAATGAGGTTATGTGCCTGGAAATCACTACTACAGGAAAAATATCTTTCATATTAAAAATACCATTCAAAGATCGAATCTTATAAATGCCTGTTATCCTCAAAATTCAAAGTCGGCTCAATTCGGTTCATTGATATTTTATTTTACAACACTTTGCAATACGTCTTGCCGCGTTCTATCATTATGCAAAGCGCTCTACCGAAAATTCGAACATGTTGCACATTTTGCGAATTGCCTTAACCATAGAACCAATACTGACAAAGTATACATGTAATTATATATGATGTAGCAATGGCAAGTTATTCGATGGTTAGCATGAGATATGATGGCGCATTTGGTAGAAAACAGATACAAAGTTTTATCGTTTCTGTAAAAATATTTTATAGTAACCTTCATATTTCTTTAGATTAATATTACTTGCTTAACTACGGAACCTTAAAGCATATCTTTAAAAAAAATCACCCAAGAAACTGAATACAGTATGTTATTATGCAAGTAATTAATTGTATACACGAATGCGTGAATGAATGAATAGGGTTTTACGGTGTACCAACACATTAAATGTTGTCCGACGCCAACAGGAAAGAAGATTCCAGGCTCACTCTGCATGTACAAAAACAACAAATTAACATTCAGATTTACAAAACACAGCAACAAATGAGTATGCAGAATGAACCTAGAACTTAGATACCTGCAGAACTGCCGATTTTCAGCAAGTTCTATCGTATTTCTCACATTGTCACTTCTTACGACAAACATGAGCCACAATGATCCTATTCTTGCCATCACTCATATGGCGCCGCGGAACCACACAGAGGTTGGTAATTTAGTCACAATAAAGACATGACAAAATATGATAAAATGAACATGACACCCATTCGGAGGATTCCTACCCTTCTGCAGAGATCGACAGTGATTTTAGTCTTAGCCGAAACCACACGGGCTAATTGTGTACACACACTTTCAACAACTGTCATATTATATAGCGAAGGTGTCTTCTTGAGACCGTATTCTTAGCGCCATCACACACTGGAGTATCATGCCGCAGACACACGGTATGATATCCCCACCCAGTCTCATTAAACTGACACCGGCCCGACCAGATCTAGAACTAACTTTTAAATGCTGAGCGCCAAACGAGGAAGCTTCTGATACCATTTTAAAAGTCTTTGGAATGATCCAGCCGGGAATCAAAATCCGCATGCGAGGAGGACACCCTACCACTAAACCACCGCTGCGGTTACTATGTCGCTTGACTTAAAGAAATTACTTACCCTAGAAGTTTTTTTTATATTTTAGTGAAGATATAAGTGCAGTAGGTTTTGTTATTATATATGTATAAAATCTATTGCGTAAGTAAGTACGTTGCAAAACTACCCAAGTAAAACAACAAAACAAGTCATTTATAGATTAATATCTTACTTTGAATATAAACATTCATTTTTTCACAACGCGTATCTTTAAAGTAACATAAACTCAAGTGATATGAAAAGGCAAAACAGGAAAAATATGAAGACAGGTTTAGCACGAGTGTATATATTATCCATATCTTACAGTAATGTATGAATGTCAGTGTTATTGTTTGTTTACTTGAGATGTAACTGCATAAGGTGGTACCTGCTGAACTGGTGTCATTTTTACCATTTCCAAACATGTCCCCTGTAAACCGTATGTTGCGTTTTCATAGCTTTTCGTATGTTGCGTTTTCATATCTCTTCCTGCATTGCTTTTTTCATGTTTCTTGAGTGTAGATCTATACATAATTATCTTTATTAAATAATAACGTTTATATTTTGCTTAACATATAACGATGTTTTTCCACCAGCATGTGAACTGGAAGTAAGATAGATATACAAATATAAGAACCTTTTTGTCTTACTTGACGTCTCACCTACTACATTTAATTAACCTAACCTAATGTTCTGTTTCTAGCTTTACCTACTCTTTAACGATATAAAAGGTGCTAAGAAAACATTTCCGTACTAAACTAATACCCAAATTGAATTTTTGCCATTGTAAAAAAAAGGCAAAAAAGCGAAAATTAGTTTTCACGACTATCACCTTCGACACCACCAGCTCGTCGAGTTCTAAGATTTATACCATGCAATCAACTAGAGGATACATTTTTCATTTGCATTTCGGATAACGCGGATAATGACGCCAGAAACGCTCAAGGCTTTGGAGGATAATGAGAGAACAGACATGTTTTTACCATTTTTTTTTAAAAAAAAGAGAAATTTTACGTAATGGTAAGTAGTAATTACATTCGTTTTATAAACAACAAATACTGATATATGTAACAAAGTTTAACTAAAACAAGTTTCCATTTATAATGTACACTATCATTGATACCCTGAAAATATTTCTGATTGACCACCTTTTCTGACATTGTAAGCAATCCAACAAACGCATCTTATCGGTATTAAAACATTTTTTAATACAGTATCTGTGAGATGTTATCAGAAATTTGCATAGAAAATAAAACAGGTATAAAATAGTAACATTCAATCAATTATTGTCACCCTCATAACAAAGTAACACGCACAGTAACAGTGTTGTATAGCTATTTCAATACATCGGAATGCCCACTCCTGCGGCAACAACATCACGAAATCCCGACCTCATGTACACAATGTATTGCTGAAGAGATGTTGTAAAATATTCGCCACATGTCTGAATCATGACTCGCTCCCGTTGACCACCATTTTGTTATTGGGGAAGCTGTTGCTGTCGCCGTTTGGGGCCATACGACGTATTGAAATAGCTGAACGCCCTCGTTACTGATTGTGTATCTATGTGTCATGAGGGTGACATTAATTAATCAATTCTTGCGGTTAACGGGAGTAAGCCCACCATTTATTTTCTTTCTTAATTATATAATGAATAAAACATTATTTAAAGGCTTGCCATTCACAGAAAGACCAAAGGCAAAAAGGGAAACTTGCATTGTATTGTTTGATGACATTTGCAATGCCAACATATCATTAAGAAAGTAGGGGGTCATGTTTTATCCAAGAGATTTATTCTGCTCAGTGTTTACAATGTTGCTGAAGTTGAGTAGACTTCAGAAATAATGTAGTCATACTCCAATTTCCAAACAGCATTTGTTTGTATATTCACATTATAAACATGACAATGATTTCAAAATGCTCCAAACATATCAATAATATCATTCAAACCACAAATTGAGCGTAAAACTTGGAAAATAAGTTTCTAAATAAAAAAAAAACAATGATTATTTGTCACCGCCATTATGTGACTTCTCCGCGGAAATATTTCCTGTTTCCAATAGGTGTGTTACGCCTTGAGTAACGGTCATTAAAATAATTCTGAGCATATCTCAAATAGAAGGTATTAAAAATATGTCAATATTTATAAGATGTGTTCGCTGGTTTGCTTGCAATATATAAAACAGGGTGGCCGGTTATTTTGCTCAGTGTAATAGTGATTAGTATTAAATGTGTAATATTAGTTACAACATTTGTTTTAAAAAATGTAAATTGATTCGAACGTATCATTCTAATGATTCAGGATATTTGTGGTGCGGGTGAGTGTTTGTTAACACATTACTTGAAGAATCTTTAATTATTCATCAGCTAAATAAACTTTTAAGTGGTAAATAAACCGTTTTTTGGAAATAATTGATAATTATTACTAAAAATAAATCACAAAAGGTTACTTGTTTAATCTGATTTCAATACAAATTTTTTGTGCATTATTTTGTTTTCTTTTTTCTCCTCAAAACTGATTTAACTTATTGTTGCAAGTATCTTGAAGTCTTATCGGGGAACTTTACGCCATCCATATAGAAGTTTTTTTCAAATTATTAAATATTTCTTGTTTTTGGGAACAAAGATATTCATTGATTTTCAAATATGGAACTTATTCGACAGAATGTCTGCTACACGCTTCATGCATGTACCAACAAAATGTATGATATCATATATACAACAACAAAACACCGTAGTATATAAAATCATAGAATATTATAGCTTAGTCAATAATAAATAATATTAATATATATATTATTAAAATACTATGTATATAGTCAATAGTACAAAGTATTACAGTATAAAGTATATATCAAATAGTATATAGCATATAGTACATAGTATATAGTATAATAATATATAGTCTATAATGCACAGTACATACTATACTAGTATATAGTTTTAGCATTATTGTATATTGTGTCAAAGTGTCATAATACATATTATACGATTGTCTTGGTATAGACCAAGTCACATATTGTAGATGATACAATATGAAAACGTAAAAAAAATCAATTAATTTTGTTCGCATCTCAAAATACACGTTTTACAGTAACAGTAATTACTAGGTTCATTAATTAATGTACTTTTATTGATAATAGATAAAATGTCGCATTTTGTCAGCCATGAAAAATAAATTTAAAAGAAAGAATTTGATTATTTATATAAAATTTCTTCGTTTTTTCATAAAAAACTATATTGACATATTAAAGAACAAGAGAAAAGAAACATTATTCTAAAATTAATAAATAGAAAAGTTATCATTATTTTTGTAACATGTTTCCGTGCATGTACAATGGATAATACAGATGCGCATTGTTCCTTTGTTATATCATAGTACACAGTGTTAAATGTTAATATGCATGTTTGTGACATAGATTATATTATTAAAGCATGTTTATATATTATACCTGCACAGTAACACATAAATTATATTATGTATGACTACATCGTAAATTTGCACAGTAATTAAAATATATTATATTATGCATGTTTATATACTGTACTTACATAGTAAAGATGCAATTTATGTTATGTATGTTTATAAAGTATACTTAAACACAAAGATACATATATATTATATTTATATTTATATGTGTTAATATAGAATATTACACAGTAATATTCAAAACATATATTATGCATCTTTATATAGTATACCTGCACTGTAAAATACAAATTATATTATGTATTACAGAACTCTTAAACAATAAAGAACAAATTATATTATGTATTTTTATACAGAATAATCAAACAGTAAGATACAAATTATTCTATGTATGATTATATGGTATACTTACACAATTAAGAAACAAATTAGCATCAATTCAAACTAGTTCCTTTCTCGTGGTAGCTCTACTGATAACTCAACTTAAATTCCACAAAAGTCGATATCAACGGTCAATAATCCATATATTGTTTTTTAAGTTTCACAGTAAATAATGGACGATCTACGTCCAATTCCAAACTAAGATATATCTCCCTCCGCTGCCAGCAGCAAACAGTTGAACAGTGCGATATGGTAATCGTGCTGTAGAATCTCCAGAACGAGCGCTATCCTAACGGTAACGGCAATCCTGAATTAATAGGCCAATTACCTGAGTGACTTAAGCGTAAATTAACAACATAATAGTGCGCGTTATCTGCGATACATCAGCAACATCAACAGTAACTGTGACATAAAACAGTAGATGGTCGAGTATATATACTAGCCGGCAGCGGTATTCGCTCCATGTTCAATTGTATGGGCTAATTGAAATACCAGTAAAATAATAGGAGATAGGTAACCGTAATGTGTTTTGTTAGCAGGTAACCACTTGTTTTGAACTATTGGCATTAAAGTAATTAATTGATGCCGCCGTGAATTCGGTTTTATTTGATCAATGTAATTATACTGAAGTGAACAGCTAACGCGCAGCTTTTGTTTTTTTCAATATCTTCGTCAAAATATATAATTTGTTATTACAGTCAATTTATATACAACATTAACAGATGTATTGATTTTACAAACTTGTCATTGTAACCTTTTTTTTCTCTCTCTTTTTTGAATAATGAATGAATGAGGTTTAACGACGTACCGACAAATTATAGGTTAATCGACGTCAGCAGGAAGGAAGATATCAGGTTCTCTCTACATGTACAAAATACAACAAATTAACATACATATTAAAAAAATACACCAAGAAATGAATATGCAGAATGAACCTAGAACCTTGATACCTGCATTACTGCAGAGTTTTAGCAAATTCTGTCGTATTACTCAAATTGTCGCTTCTTACGACATGCATGAGCCACAGTGATCCTATTCTTGCCATCACTCATATGGCTCCCTTGAACCACGCAGGGGTTGATAATTTAACCACAATAGTGAACATGACAAAAAATGATAAAATGAACATGACACCCATCGGAAGATTCCTACCCCTCTGCAGAGATCGACAGTGATTCTATTCTTAGCCGGAACCACACGGGCTTTCTTTTTTTTTAGAAATTACATCAAATGTCATGTGGCCTGTTAGTTTTACCGTTTAGTGTAAAAATGGAAATGAAGCAATAATTGTTATAACTGTGTTACGTGTACATTTCACCCCAAATCTATATTTCTTTCCTATTTTTACACGTTCAATATCTAATAATAATAATAATAATAATAAATAATAATAATAAATTCATTATTATCATGTATAATGATTTTCTGAAATTCCGTGACCATTCGTCGAGTATTTTTCAGGTAAGCATAAAGGATTGTGCACTGTGAGTCAAAAATAAGGGAATAGTTTAAACATTTGATGTTGATAGGCTTTTTCGTTTGTGTATATTGCTGTTTTATGATTATAATCACATTACAAAGGTAATAAGTTAAACCAGATGTAATTAATAATACAGAGAAGATATAGAAATAAGCGAGATTTTGTATACGATTTATAATGACTAGAACTTAAGTTTTATGAGCGCTGGTAGAAGGTTACAATGTATGCATTTATGTTTGAAATGCAAATAGGAGTGCGAAATACTCATAGCGTTCAAGGGCAATGTGCATTTAACAGCGTTTTATACCAACAGGAGAGGTCCTACAGTTTCTCAGTGAAAATACCATTTCTGCAAGGTATTACTTTGTATTGGTTGGACTGTTAATAAGTTTGTATTGTAGGTATAGATAACACATACATAATAACAATTCTGCAATGTATTATAATACAGTTAGCACGCGCATATTAACATGTATTCAATGTATTAGCTTGTATTGGATGGACAGTTTACTCGTACATAATAACGTACCAATACATAAGTGTACGACTTTTCGTACAAGGGGTAAAACGGCGTATGATGTAAACTATTTGATCACAATTTTATAGGACATATGATGCAATTACAATCGAATTTAATATAGAACAAAGACTTACATACTTATCGTAAAACCCGGTCAATTTACTTCAGAAGTTCATGATAGCATGCCTTACTTTCTCCATAAGCCATGGACGCTTTTATGCGCGTTTAAGTGATTGAGATTGGCATGTGTTTGCCTCTTTGAATCTGTTTTATGCTTTATGATGTTCATTGCGGACGAACTATTTTTCTCGGAATGCGTAAACAGTCAGCAAAATGTTGTATTATCTGTGAACTCATTAAACTGACAAGTTTGACTTTGATGTACATTAAATAAATATTTTACAACCATCCATGATGTTGAAGTATAACATATTTACAATTTGTTTTTAAAGTTTATTTAATTTTTTTTCCAATCTTCAAATCTACAAATACGTGTTTAAGTAATAAAAATACGACACGTACGATTTACTGTGGTCATAAAATACGACATGTACTGTTCACCGTAGTCACGACATTCTCTCACCAGGGAGATAGCAAAATTAATTACTATCGAATAGAGGATATAGTTTCTGGTGCCATATATATATTGCACCGATGTCATATGTTCTGTTATAATATGAGGTCTTAGATGAAATATTAATGTGGTGACTTTCTCAATTACCCAACATGAAGACATAGCTCAGAGGGTGTATCTTGCTGATTATTGGAGTGACATACCTTGAATGATGATGATGTCTGGTTTTTATGTGCCGAAGGAAATGTTATATAAAGTTTCTTTTTCTAATTAATGAATCATCTTGTTTAGTAACTGTAATTTTGTGTATAAGATACTGATGCATACATAAAACAATATTGTTTCTATGTACGAACTAATTTCAGCGAAGGTAAATCAAATCAAAATATAATAACTTTCCCATATTATTCCGAAAATAACCCCTCAGAAAGGATTTTAATCAATGCAAAAATTTGCCCGTCTCTCATTATTTTTTGAACAACAACTGTGCTGTCTTCATACATAAAAATCAATACGAATAAATCGCACGTTTTACTAAATTTACTCATCCGTTAAACGCATTAGTTTATTAACAAGTCATGGTAATTTTCAGAAATATAAAGATAGGTAAAGATAATAAGGCGATAACTTATAAGCTGATAGAATGCTCTTGCACAACAAGAGGCCCATGGGCCTTAACGATCACCTAATTATCCTTGATGACATAAAGCTATATGAATTTATTTTCCAACTTTTGTCAATAAAACAAAAGCATTAACCGTCATGTCAGCAACAACAAATCACACCAAAAACCATTCAAATGAGTCCATTCAGTCACCAGAAATGACGTTTTTTTTGTCATTTTCTCTTATATATATTTAGTAAAGTAGGCTCAACTCCCAGGGCCAAACCGTGAGACCAAGTGACATGCAATTGATCATTTTTTATAAAGGCACCCATATACATCCATAATCATGCTCATCATTTGTTTCCCAGTGCTTCCTATAGTAAAAAGAAGATTTTCAAAGTTTACCTTAAATTGTTCTGTTTTGTCCCGCCCAAAAAAAACCCCAGTAGGATGGGGACCATGTTATTCACAATTTTGATTCATCCTTAGGTATCAAAGCTGCATACATTTCATTACGATTGAGCTTACGGTTTTTGAGAAGTCGAAAATGTAAATTGTTTACGAACGCACGACGGACGACGCACGACGGACAATAGGCGATCGCAAAAGGTTCCTTGAGACAAAGTCTCAGGTGACCTAGAAAGCACTGTTGAGTAAAAATTGATTAATTTAATTATCTCTTCAATGAAAAGTAGAACTTTGATGGCTCGAACCCGACGGAATTGGACAAAATAGTTCGAGTCAAGGGTTGTTCGTGCCAAATATTGTTCAACACCATACCATACACATACACATCGAAATAGTAATTCGGCCGGAACCATATAAGTGGTTCGAGCTATATATGGTTTTACAATCACCCGTGTTCGAACCAACGAAGTATACGAATTATGTACATTTTGGCGCCATGTGACGTTCTAAAGGAAAAGAGATTCTAAAGGGGTATACTTTTTGAGAAAAAAA